>OY744515.1:31844893-31887393 GCA_963556195.1 Sepiola atlantica | reverse complement strand
AGGATAAACTCAGATATTCCAGCTATCTATATGTATACGACAGTCAACACTATAAGCGCATTATGGTCGACAATGATCTCTAAATACAAAAATCTATTGAAACAGAAAATTAGAATCTCCTAAAAACGTTCATCTGTTTTGTGGTTAGTCTTCGGTACTAAATTAGTAATTCCACGGTTTCCTTCTTCGTTTATCTTCATACTTTACTGTTAATGATACAGTCTCTCTTGAAATAATACATGTATGTAAGATTACATGATATTAAGAAAACATTGTCTCTTCTCTAGTAAAATAATTATCATTGTTAGCTATTCATGAAATAAATAAAACAAGTTTTTTCTTTTAATTATTTATCGAAAATTTTCCAACTTAAATCTTTCTAAAATAATAAATATTTTCTTTCTCAAATTTGGAAAAATAATTGTCAGCTAAATATTCTTTAAATATAACCGTCACTCCTACCGTACTAACCCAGACACTATTCTATACCTGTTCGAGCCTCCGTTGTCTTGTGGGTTGATATGCCGTCCTAGCTGTTGTGTTGTCGGCCGTGGCGGGGACAGCAAATCGATACGCTTCCTCGTCTTTGTTAGCTGGACTAGATAGAATCACACGCAATAATTTGCCTTGTATGAGGTATATGTCGCTGCTTATAGGTGGTTAGATGTAGAATAAAAACTACAAGTGAAATCAGCAGACGGTATGTACAACATAAAAAAACCCAGCATGTTTGTGGTTTGTGGTTTGTCGTTTGGGGTTGGTGTTTCTGATAAATTATATTATTATTTAGTTGTGTCAGCAAAAATTGCAAGCTCATGAAACACTAAACAGGCAGAAGCTCTACTACACTGTCTCAAAGAAGCGGCATTGGGCCTTATGTTAACACAAAAAGAAACAGAGCACATTCTCTTGAACCAATATAGAAATATCTCTTCCCTAAGTGGTACGTCTAAAAAATGTCGACGAGTTTACTTATTGAGGTTAGCAAAATAAAATTCCACAGAAAGTGAACTAAAGGCGCGAATCAGCAAAGCCTGGGCGGGACTGAATAAGATTAAAGCGATCTGAAAGTCAAATCTTCCTACCAGGATGAAACATGGTTTCTTTGAAGCAATTGTTACATCATTTGTTGTATCTGGAAGTAGCACCTGGATTTTCACCAAAAGGTTGGAGAAGAAAATTGATAGTTTATACACCAGAATGCTAAGAGCTGCTTAAAAAAAACTACGTGAAGGCAACTCTACGGACACCTACTTAGATCTCAGCTTTGATCAAAGGAAGGAGAACCAGATTGTCTGCTCACTGCCGAAGAGCTATAACGTTTCTTTTTTGAATACGAAAACATGGATATGGATCACTAGGGAGACCGCATAGAACCTACATTAAACAACTAGCAGAAGATTCAAAATGCACCCATGAAAACCTACCAGATGTGATGGATGATTGATCAGGCTGGCGTGAAAGAGTCAGAAGAATCCGTTGACACTACTACAGCTAGATTATTATGATTTACAAGATTCGAGTTTTCTTAGTTGGTACAATTAAAGCCGCTGTGTATATTAGTATCCGTTTCGCGACTGTCTTCGACTACAGTGGACTTTTCGACATGAAACATACATCTATTTCAGACTGAAACAGACATATATTCAAGGCTTAAAGGTTGTCTCACGCGACAAGAAAGAAAAGAGTGAGGGTTGGCTTCAGTCTGGCTTACTGTCTACTCAGCTCGACTAAATTCAACTTAGAACTAAACTGACTGACAAATTCGCTTACCGCATCACTTTTTATAATCAAGTATGGTTACCTGACTTCACCCGGACGAATCCTTTCGTTATGGCTAATGCGCGTTTTAATTTGCTGCACGTTACATCTAGCTTCGGTTTAGTTTTCATTCAAATTATCTCATGGCAGATATTTCCAACAGTCATGTCATATCTGACCGTAACTGACTTTTAGTTGGGTCATATCTGTGATTTTCGCTTTTGACGGTTTTGCCTAACCCGTAAACATAAACTATGTATGATATTTTTCGAATCCTTTTAATTGATAATTTCTGATTCCCCCAGTACATTAGCACAAATGAACACTAGTATATCTACTTAGTCTAATTCCTTCGTATGCTCCCCAGCATTTAATTTTTTTCTTCTTTAACATTTTAACAATTAAAATCGCATTAAAATTATATGAAAATAAAACAATACAAACAGTGTTTTTTTGACTGGTTAAATCGATTGGACGCCAGTCTTCGATTTTGGAACAATTTATTTTTAAATGGATAAAGACAGAATCATTTTTACCTTAGCGTCAACAATTTTTCAAGTACTCTCGCGATCGGACGATCTCATTTTTAGTGGGTGTGGAAGATGATAACGTACGTACACAGGTTAATGAGCGCATTATTATACAGATCTTCGGCGAGACTTACCGTGTTGTTTCCTGTAGATTTTTCTTTTTAATTATTTTATATACTTAATCAAATTAATGATTGAATTCACACAGCTATCACATGTTTCCAAACTATCAGGTCTGATTGATCTGTAATTACAAAACTGGAAGATTTAATGACTTTAATTAATTCCTGAGACTAATTTTCGATTACTTGAGTCTAAGGATTCTTTAACGAATTTGGCGGACTTCTAATTGAATTCAATTATATTATTAAACATGTCTTGATTTTCCATCACCAGCCACCGTGGATTATTTAAAACCAAGCACCAGTTTTTCATCTTGAATACAAATATAGATTACTGTGTCTGTTTTACGACATAGAAATCATAAAATAAATGAGAGATAGATTTATACCTTTCCCAAGGGTATTAATGGAAATGATGCAGACAGATCTTGAAACCGGTACGCCAAATTGATTCTCCGCGCATGTAACCACTATGTAATCCCACTTCCATACACATATATTGTAGAGCTGCAGAGTTCTACATATTATTGAGTACTATTTTATAAACAGAGTAAGGATTTACAGGGTTAATTAAACAAAATTCCATCTGAAATTCCCTGTCTCTGTCTCTCTGTCTCTCTGTCTCTCTCTGTCTTTATATATGTATATATATATATATATATATATATATATTTAGATTTTTCACTTATAAAATAGATCATTCAGTGAAGACCGGGGTTGTTCCAATAAAAAACAAGCTCGATGATACTCGATTACAGAGTGCAGAGCATTTATATGTGATTTTATGAAGGCTTACCAAAGCATTCCTTTCAAGACACCAATGATCACCATTAAAGATATTTTTTCTTTCAAATACTATTTATTCAAATTAAATGTTTTTTCCTACACGTGTTTCACTACCAAGCAGTTACTTGCTTGGCAGATCTTCAGGGAAATTAAATGTCTGGAATACTGGTTTCAACTGCCGACAAAACACAATGTGGCGTTGTAATAGTTGAGGTCACTTAAGAAGAGAAGAGGATAAAAAATAAAAATAAAAATAAAAGTCAAACTTAAAAAGCAAGGAAGAACAACGATAAAAAAAGCAAAAGCAAGGAAGAACAACGATTGGTGTTTTGAAAGGAATGCTTTGGTAAGCCTTCATAAAATCACATATATATATATATATATATATATATATATATATTTATGCAAAACATTAATTAGATATTCAAATATTTGCATCGCGTTCTCGAAATAAATAATCAACAGGTCCTTTTTAGGTACTCTTATAGAAAACGACCCGCGTTTCCGTGACTTCGCGCCGTCAACGTTCGCGCTGATCTTGGAAGCGCCAGAGAGTTGACAAAGCTATTAACCAATCAAGTTCCATCAGGCATTAGACAATCAGGTTGCAGCAAGCAGACGATAACTCTTGGAATGAATTAATTTCTACGATCTGCAGCGCGTTAAAAAAAATGATTTTCTACGATCTGTGTCAGCGCGTTTAAGGATCCATTGAGTTCTGACAGCAACGGCCACTTCTAGTGAATAACTAACCCTAATCCTAACCCTAACCCTAAACCCTTACCCTAAACCACAACGCAGAAAATGTTAAAAAGAAAAAATATTGACAATAAAAATTTAAAAAAAGTTTGCTTAAAAGCAGTTGTTTCGTTGTTTATTAAATAAAAAAAATCAGCTTTTGAAATTTTTCGTTGTACAAAAATAAAAATTAATTTATAAACATTGGATTTATAATGGTTCCTTTGACCCAAAAAATAAATATCTAATTAATAATAATTGTATAGCTATGGTTTGTTCGTTCTTTTTGTTATATATGTATTTAACTTTTATATTCTTTATCTAAAATTTGTTATTTGAAACTTTTCTTGAATTTATCGTCTGACAGTCTTCAATTTATCGTCTGGCAGTCTTCAATTTATCGTCTAGCAGTCTTCGCCACGTCAACTCTCGGGCACTTCCGAGACCTGCTCGAACGTTGCCGACGCGAAGTCACGGAAACGCGAGTTGTTCCCTATAAGGGTACCTCTTTTTATGTATGCACGTTTACGAGAATTAGTTTTATTTGCAAAATTACATTTTAGCAAAATTTCCAAGAGATAGATAATCATCCTGATCAGCACATTAAAATTTACTAACGACAATCTCGGGTATATCATACCAAGTGCATAGATATACCAAAACTTATTTCAAAAGCATTCCTTTAGTCAAAAGAAAGCAGTTTATTATTTCAAAAATAATGCTCATTATTATAATTAATGAGCATTATTTATGCGTTGAATATTGATGTGCAATGACAGTTGTTAGGATCACAAAAAGAATGATATTACAGCAACAAGTATGTGAAAAATATAGAGGGCCTTCTCTTGACTGTTGCATTCTTGTTGAGTATTTATTAACCTCCTCTCCAGGAGGTTAGGCACAAGGCCAGTTTTATCTTACTCCTAGTTCAGCATGACCCCGAACACTTTCACCCTAATTATCAGTAGCCCCTTACGTCTACAGTGGAAACTTGCCTTATTTGGGGTGAATGAACTTAAAACAATAATAAATAATAAATAATTAAAAAATCAACCTTTTTCATGCATTTCCCACAAAAAATAGTTCCTTAAAATGTCCGATTGTCTATGAATGGAATCTTTTGCTCCTTTAAGGAACTGTTTTCTGTGGGAAATGCATGACTTATTAATACCTGACGTTTAAGGAACTGTTTTCTGTGGGAAATGCATGACTTATTAATACCTGACGTTTAAGGAACTGTTTTCTGTGGGAAATGCATGACTTATTAATACCTGACGTTTAAGGAACTGTTTTCTGTGGGAAATGCATGACTTATTAATACCTGACGTTTAAGGAACTGTTTTCTGTGGGAAATGCATGACTTATTAATACCTGACGTTTAAGGAACTGTTTTCTGTGGGAAATGCATCACTTATTAATACCTGACGTTTAAGGAACTGTTTTCTGTGGGAAATGCATGACTTATTAATACCTGACGTTTAAGGAACTGTTTTCTGTGGGAAATGCATGACTTATTAATACCTGACGTTTAAGGAACTGTTTTCTGTGGGAAATGCATGACTTATTAATACCTGACGTTTAACTGAGACTGATTGCGAATATCTCAGGATAATTTTTCTGCAACGAACTTTCCGAACTTCTAATGGAAATCAATTAAACACTTAAATCCTTCTCTCTTTACTGTCATTAAACATAGCGGATTAATTATGGTTTCATCGTAAAAAATATCAACTTTTACTAATCCTCAGTGGCGACGTAGTTAAATTAAGATACTATTCATTTATACACACACACACACACACACATATATATATATATACATATATATATATCTTTAGGCAGCAAGTTGTTATTGATACTAATCTGATTGAAGACAACGGAATTTTCTCGTTTCGCATTTTTTTACTTACTATCTCGACTCGGCGCTGTCTTCAATCAGACTTATATGTATATAATGATAATGATAAAATAATAATAATAATATATATATATATATGTATATATATATACATATATATATAAATGAATATAGATAAATATCTATCTTAGAACCTATCCTTATCAGAAAATGATCGATATACTAGATAGAGAAATAAAACAAGAAAATGAATGATGAAAATAAAAGTTGGATAAATTATAATATTTATTAATCCATAAGATATACAAACAAGGTATGTAAAAAGAAACTTATTTTTATCGATTGATATCCAATAATAAACTCTTTTCACCAGAGGATAAAAGACAGTAAAAATGTATTACTAGTTAGCTGAAATTTAAAAATATGAAAAATAATTTTAAAAAAATGATCTTCAATCAAATTATGGTATAACATCAATGTGTGATCCCGTGGATTTTTACATGAGTAACCATCCACGGGATCATACAGAGAAATGTAAAGACTGCTAAAAATGATTCGTATCTTCAAAATTATGCTAACCAGTAATACATTTTTTACTGTCTTTTACGATGTGATGAAAAGAGATTATCTTTGAAAAATCATGGATTAAGGAAATGTTTTTAATATTCCTTGTTTGAATATCTGATGAATTGATCAATATTTTAATGTATCCAATTTTAATTTTTATTATTCGTTTTCTCATATATATATATATATATATATATATATATTAAAATAAACATAGTTGGAGTATCCGACAATTGTTTCAGAACCTTGTTGGCTCCTCCTCATTATTTTAATATAAAAGCTCTAATATATATTGAGCACTTTTGAAAAATAATGTTTTTGTTCACTTAGTTAATATTTGAACTTAATTAATTAATTAATATATATATATATATATATATATATATATATATATATATATATATATATAGTAAGTTATACATATATATTTATGGCAATTAAGCTACACAGAGTTTCATCCGCGTCGGGAATGCTAAGGTTAAAATGTATCTGTGTATTGTGTGTAATTGTGCGTGCATTTACTGCGTATACTTTGATTGTTCACTCGTTGTCTTTGTCTGAATTCGGGGCTTGGTTTGGACATTGGATGCAGTGTTAATCACGTGCTCTCGATCACAGCTGTAATAAAAGGATGTTCTTTCCAAACAAAATCACAACCTAAGATTGAAACATATACTGTATATACTGTAAATATACTGTATATACTGTAAAACCAAACCAATCAAACCGAACCAAATCTTTTAAATAATAAAAATGTGACGATAAAATTAAAAATTCGCCAACTACTTAGATGTCGTTCAACAAGTTGTTAAAGAATCTAAGATCGGGGAGATACTAAAATTTTATTTTGATTTAAAAAAAGAAAAATAATAAAACTTAAGTGAACAATTTGAATTTGAAATCCAATGAATTGTAAAAAAACACACAAATATAATTGTAGAAATGTACCTAATAAAATAAGTTTATCGTTTCGCATGTAAGTACTAAAAACAGCACCGGCAGCTTCACATAATCCAAAGAAGATGAGTTTATTTCTTTTTAGTCTTTTTTTTTTGTTTACTAACGAGTCTCCGCTCATCAAACCCGAAATGCCACTCGAGGACAAGAGTTAATGGTTTGTGTCAGGTGTATGGTGAATCCTTGAGTATTGCAGACCATGGTTGGATCTAGGCAGAATTTGATTACTCAAGAGAACACTCAACAAGAATTTGTTTACATTGAAATTGAAAACGACCATGTTGTAGAACTTTGCTCATGGAAGTTCAGTTTAGCTCCAGATACACAGCGGTTGTAGCTGAACAAGTTTTTGCTGTGAATGTTTTACAGTTGAGCACTTTCCATGAAGATATCGATACAGTAGAGAAAGACTATCAACTGGAGTAAAAAAATCAATAGTTTGTAATATGCCCGTTAATAATCTATAATCAATTATTTGATAAGATATCCGTAAATAACTGCATGCGAAAACTGTTTTCTTTAAATAAAAAAGTTCTTCCGTCAAAATCAATTATTTGCAAAATGGTGAAATATAATCAAGGGTGGCGCGATAGCGCCCTATCCCTTAATAGACTTCAAAAACGACCTATGCTAGAAATCTCATTTCTTTGATCAGCGATAACTCAAAAACCAATAAACCAAATTATTTAAAACTTTGCACTAAATTTTCATTTGATAGGTTCTATAAGTGTGTAAAATGTCAGCATCATTAGTCAAGGCAACCCAGAGATCCAGAAAGGTCAGGAGTGATTTTGTGTTATCCGTGTGTACGTACGTACGTGTGTGCCACCCTGTATCTCATCAACTATTTGATGGATTCAGCTGATCTTTGGCAGAAATAGAGGTTCTAGGGTCTAGTTGATGACATTTTAATTTCAGTTTACCATATACCTTAGTTTTCCAGAAAATTCAAAAAAACCTTAAAAATTACCATTGTCTTGAGGCATAGCCTTTACAAAAGTAGTGACATTCCATGATAAATGCCAGTATATTGAAATCATATACACTAAATGTACAAAAGCAAGGAAATTCCCAAATTTTCACACTTTTATTGTCATTAAGGGTATGACTACATATCAACCAAGCCATTTCATTATCACATCACTACAGTATAAATCTCTATGCATGAGTGGATGAAGTGGGTGAGGTGCGCTGAAGAAAAATTCCTACCAGTAAAATACATAGCCCTGTTGTGCTCGCATATTCATCAGATTAATCGCTCCCGATGACAAACTTCGAAAATCCCCGAAGATAATTTCATATATTGGATTATGTCCACATCAACTCACTAAAAGTTTTCTGTTTAAAAATGATTTTTCATTTTCAGGGTATGTGTTCGATGTTTTTCATTTTCTTTCATAATTGATTTTTTTTAACCAAGGATATTCTTCGTAGATTCATCTTCCTAGATATTAAGCAGAAATTTCAGTGTTTTTTTTTATAGAATTAAAAAAAACAACATAATTATGCAGTTGACTTTTATTATTATCCTTGAAAAATCTTATGTTGTTCATTTATTTGTTGTGTAATATTTTAAATTACTTGCAATTACTTTAAGTTCGATGTACCTAATTGATAGTGATGAGTTAATAATTATTCCGAAATATGAATAATATTAATTAAATTTGCATTCAATTTCAGTGCATATTTTAGATGTGTTAGCATCTTTCCTTTAATAATATTATTTTCTATGATAGCGTATTTATCATTCTAGAAATACAACCCGATAAGAAAAATATTTATCTGCTTCGAATTTATACAGGAGATCTTGTCGAATATTAAATTAAGACACACCAACAAAAAATAAGTATGTAAAATGAACGAAGGAAAGACAGAAAGACGACGTAAATATCGATAGAAATAGAGAGATTGATCGATGAATAACAGCGACACATAAATACATAAGGTAAGATGCATATACATATATATGATTTTAAATGTGAGATGATATATAATTATTTCAACAATCAGACAACGCTGCAGCCACACGAACCACGAACACCACAGATCGGAAACGTCAGTAGGACAAATACGAACGCAGGATTCGAAATCCGAGTCACTTGCCTGCGAGGCGAGCACGCTGCCACCTGAGCCACAGCGACACATACAAGAATATCTATTGACATATAGATCATACACCCCGCTATGAAGGCCGACTGTGGAATAAGTCTTAGGAGTCCGGTCTGTGGCTTTCATGGTTTGCGTGGACTGCGGGATTGTCTAATTGGGGCAATAAATCACCCCCCACATATATATATATATATATATATATATATATATATATATATATATATATATATATATATATATATATATATATATGATAGTTTTATTTACACAGACATGTACAAAATCTGCGACACTGGCATGTCGATGTTATCGATCAACAGTTACTATAAACTGAGATCTCATCAGGCAGAGTTAGAATCCGATCTTAACCTCAGATCATATTTGGAGAGAATCCTCTCCAAATATGATCTGAGGTTAAGATCGGATTCTAACTCTGCCTGATGAGATCTCAGTTTATAGTAACTGTTGATCGATAACATCGACATGCCAGTGTCGCAGATTTTGTACATGTCTGTGTAAATAAAACTATCATATATAAAGCTCTATTTTGATATTGAGCACTTTTTATAAACCCGGTTAAAATTCTCTGGATTACCACCCTGTGGATATTTTTCACCTGGATTATTACCATTATTATATATATATATATATATATATATATATATATATATATATAAATTATATTAAAATTTGAAAACCAAAACATGTTTCAATTTTAAAATGTATGAAATCATTTATTTTTTAAAAACTAAGACTTTCGATAAATATAACATTCTCAGCACAATACTTTTTCTTTCTTTTTTATTCATTTTGTTGGTATTTACCTCGAGTAGGGGAGGGGGGCGAATCCACCATATAATCAAAAAAATGTACGTCAAGGTGTTAAAGACGACAGTTTAAAGTAAAGTTAGTCCGGTCGAGGTGCTACGCTGGTTGACGCATGTTTGAATAAGGAACTTGATCACATCTTATTAAGCATCCACGTGTCTTAATGTTAAATATCCAGGCTGTGAGTACGGAAAAGTCACATTGACAAGAATAGATGCACCTTGCGTTTGTCATAAGATAACATAATTATCGAATAACCCAAAGGTCATTTAAATAAAAGTAATGCACTTAACATCGGAACAGGCGACATAAGATGATCAATCACCATAAGATGGATGTTGGATGCATGACTAATCATGTTGACAAGAAGAGATGAATCTTGCGATTGTCAAACGATAAGGTAATTATCGGATGACCAAAAAGTAATTTGAATAAAAATAATGCACCTAACATGAGAAGAAGAAACTTAAGATCGATTGTCAAAAGAAAAAGAAATGTTGAGAGTACATGCCAGGTGCAATCGGATCATACCAAGAGAACATAAATAAATCTGTTGGATTGCCAATTGATAGGAAGTTGTCGTCGAATAAAATGCCATGGGTGTGTTGCTAAAGTGACAATGCCGTACCGTGCGGGAGTTTGAGATGGCCACAAAATTTTATATAATAATAATCCGAAATTGTTGACGTCGAATTATAAACCCGCGGGGGGGGGGGGGTCGAATCCACTGTAGAGTCAGAAAAAAATTAAGTCCAGGTGTTAAAGAGGACAGTTTAAAGTAAAGTCCGGTCGATGTAATGCGCTTGTTGGCGCGTGTTTAAATAAAGAACTTTATCACATCTTATGAAACATCAATGTGCATGAATATTTAATATTAAAATTTAAAAAACCAAAACATGATGGAATTTTAAAATGAATAAAATCATTTTTTAGGCTAGGACTTTCGATAAATATATGATTGTCAGAACAAGACTTTTTCCTTTTTTTCTTCATTTTGTTGGTATTAATCCCGAGGGGCGAATTCAGCGTAGAGTTAATACCAACAAAATAAACAAAAAGGAAAAAGTCCTGCTCTGAGAATGATGCATTTATCGAAAGCCTAACAAAAATGATTTAATTCAGCTTAAAATTGCATTATGCTTTGGTTTCCCACTTTAATATAAAATAGCCCTATACATGGATGCTTCATAAGATGTGATCAATCTGTAGCTGAAACATATAAGCACATATGAAGCCAAACATGTTTGTAAAAATAACAAAAATACACTGAACAATAAATATATATATATATATATATATATATATATATATATATATATATATATATATATATATATATATATATAGGGAAAGAGAGGGAACAAGAAAAATAAATCATCTGTTATTTTATACAATCATTTAATTTAAACTTTAAAAAAAAATTCGCAAAATATATAAAATGAATCTACACATCAAATTATTTCAAATATTCCATCAGATAGGACCCAAAAGTATCACTGTAAATCTATTTTTACCATTATTTTTTAATTCATCCAATATATTATTAAAATTATTTATTTATTTTAAAGTTTTTTGACAATTTATACAAAAAAAATATATATTGCTGTATTAAAAACATATAAAGGATGAGTTAGAAGTAACTGGGAAGTCACTGTCCTCTTATTCTAAGTAGACGGGCGGCTATTTAGACTCTCGATCGATTGTTTGATAAAAGCATTTTGAGTTAAACACATCTTATTGATGTTAATTAAATTGACCCACCTGTTTAGAAATTGACAGCTCTATGTGTCTATTTTCGATTAAAAATCATGCTTCAGGAATGGCAGAGACAAATGATCCAAGACTGACAACCGAAGTTGGTTGTTGAAGCCGTTTTTGATCCTAGTTCGTGGACATCAAAAGAAAACACTTCACAATGACGTGCTATCTCTCAAAGATTGATTGTCAGATTGTTAGACAATAGTAACGTATTACCTAAATATCAATAAATTAAAAAAAGGTAGTTGTCGTTTGCTTGAAGCATTGTGTGTAATGTGTAGAAAGATTGGGATATTGGAGGCAGTGACAAAGCGATATCAAGTTGAATCGGAACTTTCCGCATCAGGACAAAAGTAGGAATTCGGTAACAAACACCGTGGAGCTTTATAAAAACAAAAGCATTCTTATTCGTTGTACTAATAAAAACGATATGTATTTATGCAAACTATAAAAGTTAAATGTAGATAATAAGACAATATTAAAGAATTTAATACTTTTCGAATTAATATTTACCTCTCGTATTGTATCTAATCAAACATAGTGCGGTGCCTAATGTTTATTTATATTTCGAGGTTAAATCTCCTTCTAAAAAATCTCATCAAATCCTTTCGCCGATTTCCGTTTCCGGCCTATGGGTGAAATATAAATTAACATTGGCACTGTACTTTGATATACCAAACTTTCTATCAATATATTATATTATTTGAACTAAATGATTTGATTGTATGGTTACTTCTAACATGCCCTGTAACTGTCTGATAGATTTACATTTTTTAACGTAGGACTTCATCCCAAGGTCTCGAGTGGTTGCTCTGCTGATAGTTCTGCGACTCACATTGCGCTTTTTGCCAGTTTCGACATCGACTGACTTGAGTCTGCCTTTATCGACCTTTTCAGTCCCACCAGGAAAGTTTTTGTGCGCTTTCAATCACTACAAGTACTGTGCCGACTTATCTCACCTTACACTCGGCATCGAAATTAGCCACAACTTGATAGACAGTCGTTTTTGCATAGCCAGTGCTCTTAACAATGTCCGAAGGAAAACTCCTGGCGCGTCTCATTTCGCATATAGTTATTCTTCGTGCTAATTCCGCCATATTCAAACAAATTTAAGTAAATATAATTATGCTATCTTGCAATAAAGTGTTTAAGGATCCTTAGTAAAAAAAACCGTAATCATATGATCAAAAATAAAAAAAGATATTAGCATTTTAAATTAGTTCTAATTTATCTGCCCGACCCTATATATATATATATATATATATATATATATATATATATAGCTTCTTTTATAATATAGTAGGAAAAATCCCAGCAGAGTGCTCGATTAATTAAAAATTAAAATTAAGAGCGTAATATTTATTCATTTTTTGGTACAGAAAAATTAGTACAACATTAGTACTGTCGGTTCCACGCTCAGAAGGACTTGGCCATCCGGCTCTCTTCAGCTTATGTTGTTATCTGTTTCGGAAATGTGAAGTCACGTATCACTCTCGTTTGGACGCGTAATTAGCTAAGAGTGTTATGTATATTTGTTTAAATTTAGTGTAAGGGAGGTTTAATAAAGTTTGAAAAAGGGGTGTGTGTGTGAAAAGTAACAGTTAGGATTAAAAATGGAAAAGATTTAAAAATATAAACTAATAAAATAAAAAATATAAAAAATAAAAAATATTTCTATATAAATCCCGTGAGTCAATGCTTACAAGTAGCGTATAGTTGGCCATTACTGTTTTGAGGGTTAATACTGTATCTTCTAAAGAAAATAGGGAGAGAAAATGGGTTTAAGGATTATACTCCTTCCGAGCTTGAAACCGATGGTACTAATGTTGCACTAATTTTTCTGTACCAATATATATATATATATATATATATAGTCATCCACATACAGACTGTTTCGCTGTATCACAGCTCTTCAGTGCAGCTAGACCAGTCAAGCTGGGATTGAAACTCAACCGTCGAGCTTACAGTCGACGCCTCTACCCCTGCGCTATCATACGACACTGACTAAATGTAAGTGTTATCTCAATGTAAACATTGTCAAGTGCCGGGAGCTCGAATTAGTTTTACCCAATGAGCTATGCCTTAAAGCTAATGACAGTTGGCGATATCCTTACAAATAATCTCTATCCAAGAAAGGAAGCTTCATATAGTAAGCCACATACGGACTGTTTCGCTGTATCACAGCTCTTTAGTGCGGCTAGACCAGTTAGTGTCTTAAGCCGGGATTGAAACTCAACCGTCGAGCTGACAGTCGGCGCCTCTCTCTCTCTCTATATATAGTGATTGGTTTAATTCCAATGACCTAAATTCAGTCGTTAATAATAATATTTATTTTTTGATGACCGAAATTGTTGATGGTTTTACAATCGTTTCGCAACGTGCAAGATGCTACAATCAGAAGCAATTACACGCTGTTCTTCAGAAACCCCAAGAAAAAATATATAAAAATGTTAGATTATGCAAACTGTTAAAGAACAAAAAGGAACATAGTCGAAACTCACGCCCCCCCCCGATAATAGGATGACAAAATTCAGATCAAGCCGCCATTTTGATTTTACCGTACGGAGCTACGTTTTTAGACAACCATGAGAAAACAATAACAAATACAAAAACTAGAAAACAATAAACACTAAAAGTAGAGACAGCAAATGGTTAAATATAGTTTAGAATTAAGTTGGGTAATTATTATGAGTATATGTGAGATCATTGCGGAAAACAAAACCTGAAGATACGGTTTATGGATGTGATATACACGATTTCAGCATTCGTTTATAGGCAGGCTGAGAGAACATAACCTAAAGTTAAAACCCACGAAGTGCAAGTTCTTCCGAAGAGAAACTCAGTATCTGGGGTTTAAGATAAGTGAAAAAAGAATATAACCGGATTAGGATAGGTTAGGGCGATAAACTTAGTGTCAACCCCAAACACGAGTAAAGAAGTAAGTGCCTATATCAGCATGACTTCATATTACCGTCGATTCGTAACAATTTTTTTCGGATATAGCGCAACCATTGATTAACTTAATGAGAATCGCGTGGTGATGGTTGGGTGTCACCTATCAAAGCCAATTAAGCATTGGGGGTGAATGTGTCACCAAATTGGATCGGCGACTTCGGATAAAAATTAGTGCTGGTTAACGCCAAGGATATACGAAGATAATACCCCTGGATTGTGGAACGACCTAATTTATGAGTCTTTAATTTTATTTTGAGGACTTCTAAGATGCCAAAAACATTTCTTGGAGGAAGAAATTTTGAAAAAAGGGAAAGAGAGGTGTGTAAAATAATGATGCAGACATTTGGTTTAAGTCGGATCTTCCACTTCTTTTCTGCGAGAGCTTTCTGAGAAGCCGTTTCTACAGATTGTGGTTCATCCCGTAAAACCGCCATTTTTATATCTGCATCCCTTAGCCCTTCTATAAAAAAAAAGCATTATTTGTTGCTTTACTACAGTGTTCCCCTACTCAGCCCCCACATAGGCCATCTCATCTAGTTTGATAATTCGCTGCATATAATCCTGCACTCCCTCCATTCTTCCCTGTCTGATACTCGCAGTTCTGCGATTGCCGTCTGAGGGTCATCTATTACACGTAATATTCTCTCAACGCATCTCTTAAATTATACCAACGTTTTCCGTTATTAATCGATCTATGTAGGCCCCCACCGAGCCGCCTGTCGATACTAGAGCTGTCCGGCACTTTGCGTCCTCCCTCGTTCCCGCTAATCGAAAATATCTGTTCATTTCCTCTAACCAAGTGCCGAGCCGACCATCTTCTTTTCTCAGTAAAGGACGGATCTTCTTTAAAAATGTTTCCCCCCCTCCACGACCTCGCCACAGTGGCTGCCGCATCCCTAATCTCACTTGTTAGGGTTAAATGCTCCATAGTACCTTCTTCATTTACTCTCTCTCTCTCTCTTTGGCTCGAAAAAGAACGCGCAGCAACAAAACAGAAGTCACCTACCTTTTCTTTCTTCTTTTTTTCTTTCTTGGCCGCTGGTGTTGTCTTCAATCGTCTCCTGGTAGCTGGTTTCATGATCTCTTCTCTTTCACCGTTCTTCAGATCCCCTTTCACGTTGTCTGGGTGGCGTCCCCGGTTTGATCTCGTTTTATTTTTTGTGAAAAATAGCAGGCCACGGCACCAGTTTGGTTAAATGTTGCAATACTCGTATGTTACAACATAAAACACACACACACACACACACATATATAAAATAAATAAGATAAATAAAAACTTATACGTAAGTATACATATATATATATATATATATATATATATATATATATATATATATATATATATATATCCAAATGAGTTTGAATTAAATTGTAAACACACAGGAACACAAGATACATTTCTTGATTTGGATATACAAATTGAGGATGGACAATTTATCTATAATATGTTTGAAAAAAAATCTTTTTCCTTTAATATCGTTTGTAAGCTGCATAAAAATTGTACCTGCCTTGTGAATATTTTTTCGGAGGCATTATGTCCGAATAGTTTAAAATAGCTCGTGTTACATTAAGATTCATAGATTTTTACCCCGTTTCTGCTTTAATAATTAGAATAATTACACAATATGATGATCAAAATAAAATATTAAAAACATTTAGGCAATTAAATAAGGCAATAACGTGCTATCTTGATGCTTTTAATTTATATAAGATTAATCAACTATATAAGAATTCAATATGAAATGTATAACGTATGTAAATAACACATATAGTGTAATATATATATATATATATATATATATATATATATATATATATATATATATAAAGTATATATATTTTTTTATTTTTTAAAATTGTTAAATGAAAATAAATCAAAATATAAAAATATTATAAAATAAATAATCATATGAATACATAAACATATAAACAATCAAAGGTGAATGATGGATTCGTTCGAACTTAATAAAAATACAGTAGTTTTGTAAATAACAAATACATTTTTCTTAAGCAAAGACCAACAATAGAAGTAAGGAGAACATGTGTAATAACAAAATAGCTCAGCAAAAAGATTAATCTTGAGCAAAAAACTAGATCTGATATTTGGAACGTATTTTTTTCTTGCTTTTTTTAAGGGAGCTGGTGTCTGATCAACACTTCTGGGGGAGCCATGAGATAACATACGGTTTTGTTTTTAAATTCCCCAAAACAGTTTTTCATGGTAAACAACTGATGATGTCTGACTAGCGTAAATTTTTGCAAGCAAATTAATGCAGTGATTGCAAAAGATAATTTCATTTACAAGGAAATGAGTTTTCTGACAAAGGACTTGGAACTAAATTTTTTGTTTTCATATAGTTTTAAAGGTTAAAAATTCCTTGACTATATATATATATATATATATATATATATATATACAGGGTGACCGATTGCCCTTATTTTACAGGACATGGCAGAATCAACGACCGTGAGTACACCAAGACTTCAGTGGGAGCTGGGACAAAGAATACACTGTGTTAAATTTTACTACAAGAAAAACCAGGACAGTTTCATGCATCAATTCGAATGTGAAAAGGTTCCATCCAAAAGCAGAATTCAGAACTGGGTGGACCACTTCGAGAAGTATGGGACCGTGGAGAACCTCAACGCTGCCAGTGAGAACCGCCCAAGCCACTCGGGGCGTCCCAAGAAGCTGACAGCCGAGCTGGTCGAAAGTGTGAGAGAGTCTCTCCAGGAGTTCTGAAAGAGAACTTCGGAGGCCGAGTGATCAGTCTCAAGACTAATTTTGAGTGGCCACCCCATAGCCCGGACCTAAGCCCCCCCCCCGATTTTTTCCTTTGGGGCTATGTTAAGGACAGAGTGTACGCAGGGAAACCCAGAATCATCACGGAACTCAAGTAAGCCATCAGGGAGGAGATGAGAGCCATTCCCAATTCAGTCTGTAAGAACGTCATGGACAACTTCGTTCCGCGCCTCAAGAAATGCACGGAGCTAAATGGAGGCCATCTAGAACACATGCTGTAGAACGGAGAAAAAAAGGCCAAATACTCTAGTGTTTTGATGTGATGTTTTGAATATAATAAACTAGTTATGACCAAAAATTCATTTCATTCGGACGAAACACTAAGAAACGGGGCCTAATTAGAGTTGGGGCCCGTTATTTTTGGGTCACCCTCTCTCTCTCTCTCTCTCTCTCTCTCTCTCTCTCTCTCTCTCTCTCTATATATATATATATATATATATATATATATATATATATATATATATATATATACGTATTAGAAATATATATATCAAACAGTCATAGTTGTCATATTAGAAAAAGAAGCGGAGAAAGATACAAGCAAATGGAGAGAAAATCAAAAAATAATGATTTAAAAGCATCCGGTATCTAAGTATATGTCATTTTCATTGATAATAGCTTTAGGGAGGAGGGGGTAGACATAATATATGCTCATTCTTTTGTTTAATTATATATTTTGAGTTGGCTATGCGCGATTATTCGATTAATCATCGACTTCTTTTGTATGGGTTTAATTAATGTAGTGTTTGTAAAGTAAAGCGGTAATAATATTCAAGTATATGAGAATATAACGCATTGAGTACTATATTTGTTTGTGCTCGTTAATTCCCTTGTTTAGACTGCGTTGGGTTTCACCGATATAGACCTTATCACAATCTAAACAAGTGGTGGAATATATGCCACTTCGACCGTATCCATTATAATGGATGAAGTTATTTGGGCTATATTAATGCATAATTTATTATGTTTTATGTAAATTAGGTTATAAATCTATGAAATGTGTATAGATGATATGACGTCATATAAGTTATGGATTTGTGATTTATAATTCAATAGAATAAATGTTGCCTACTGTAAAAATGGTATAAAAATTAAAAGTTACCAGCTTTGAAGTGTGTGGACCTTTTTCTGCATGGTTGGCACTCAATTTTCAGAGGAATAAAGAACTTGTGTTCATAGTATATTTTGTATAGGTGGCATCTATTTGCTGACGAGGAGATCAACTGCTTTAAGATAGCAGTTGTGTTAGTGACAGCAGAGAGTGAAGATTGAGATTGAGATTGAGATTGAGATTGTTCGTTGTGGTGTCGTCGAAGAGAAGTTACTTTAAATTAATTACCGGATTACAGGATTATAAGGTCTAAAAATGGGAAGTATGATAGATCGTACAAAAGTTGGTGTAAATAAGTTATATATAAAAGTAAACAAACGTATTAGTATGGAAAAAAAGGTTTTATAAATATCCAAACTCTTAACGAATATGAGTTGATTTTCCTTTTCTTTTTTCTAAAAGGAAAGAAACAGTTAGGGAGCAGGTATTGTACAAGTCGAATACGTGTTTGTCTAGCTTTATGTATTTTCTCCCAAGAGTTTATGGTAATAGTTTCTGTGACGCTCGAACAGTATATAATTCTTCGGGCATCGAGTGTTTTCATTAGTAGGTAGGCAGTGAGAGGTGAAGTTAGTATGAGGTATCGGATGACAGTGATAGATACCATATAAAATAAGAAGGAAAGGAGGGTAAACAATATACAATGAGAGAGGGAGAGAGCGATAGATAGAAGCTTAGTAAAAGATGAGTCATTTGGTGAGTTATTTGCACATTACAGTTAATTATAACAATTCTATTGGAAGTTTTTTTCAGACATAACTCAATCCCTAAACTGAGGAATATATTTTGTGTAATTAAAATATATAGAACCAATCATTAGGAAAACAAACGTTGATTAATTTAGCTTCAGTATTTTTTATGGAAATCGCTCCATACAAGCCATGAAGCCACTTGATGTAAGAGGTTAAAAATACTACTTCCAGTTCAAAAACTAGTTCACGATAAGTGTTATATGGATACATTATCACCCAGAAAATAGCAATTCTTCCCTCTTTGTCAGAATCATCGCTCATAGAATGTGAAGACTAAAGGACAAAATAAGGGAAGCGAGAGTTACGAGGCTTCCGAAAGTAAACCCAAGGTTCACTTTCTACTCTCCGTATAATCATAGAAAAGTCCATCTTTATGTACATGTATATAAATACATTTTCTTGTATAACGTAATTTCTCAGACGAATTCAAGTATAATATCTAGTTTAGTTGTTGCTAAATACTTCATGAAGTTTCCCTTTTATGATCACAAGGATTCCCTAAAGAAATTCCCGTTATATTTTAACAGACATTTTTTATGTTTGGTAAATTGTGTTTGCTAAGTTTTCTGGTTGTTCTCAAAATAAATAAATTAAATAGGTTTTTCCTAAGGGAAACCAATTATTTCTTCTTTCCTGATAAAAAGTCATTTATAAAGAGTATACAATTTATATGGATAAAGAGACGGCCTCTGTATGTGAGATTATTAGCGTCTCAGCCCACATAGCAACTCTGAAACTCGTTGACCGTGTTTCGAGTTATGTAAGTGTCCAGGCAGACAGATTAAGCATGGTAGGTTTGTATTGCTTTCCAGACTTACATACAGCGCCGGTTACTCCCAAATGGGCACTCATCTGGTATTGGCCAGGTTGAACGTCGTTTAACTTCGAGAATCTATGTGTCAACAAGATGTGACTTATAGGGTTTAAAATGACGACTGTGATAGATATGACAAACCTCTCCACTGCAGATGGCCTATTTTAAATGATATATTGTTTGAAAGAGACGATTGTATAGCTACAGAGATTTGTCGAAATAAAGAAAATGTCTTTCAATTGTCCATGCCCATCTTGAACAAAAGATAAAAAGCACAAATAGGGGAGTTGAGTTCACAATTAGATTTTGATTTGAGAACTGATTACCACATTCTTCAATCATATTTAGCAGATTTTTAAACAATCTTTAAGAAGGGGCTTTATTCCGCGTCCACCATATTTATCATATTTAGGACCAACTGATTTTCATGTGTTTCGACTCCTTAGACGTTTTATAAGTGACAGAACATTCCGAAACAAAGTAGAAGTTGAAACCGGCATTACAAACTGTCTCTATTTGTGAAAATCAGGATTTCCTTGAACTCGGAATCGAAAACTGCCTCCCCATTGGCCTTCAGTAATTGAAAATAAACGTGATCGCTATTTTGATGAATAATATTTAAATAATTGAACATGGATTCATATATCCTTTCCGGCAAATCGAAATTAATTCTCACACAATCTTTCTTTTCCTCTCACTTTCTCTATATAATTATATATAAATACATACATGTTTATATAAAACAAGAACTTGAAAAAGATGGATGACTCTTCGCTGGGTGAACAACCAGCGAGCACACACCCACATTTATATATATATATATATATTTATATATTTAATTTTGAAAAACCTTAAACAATGTGTTTATTTTTTGTTAAAATAAATAATATTTATTTTAAACTCAGCTTTCGGAGATAGAATGGTGGGGAAAGAAAAAAAAAACAAGTAATTAACATTTTAAAGTTTTTATGCTTATTTTCCATACAATGTAGAGTTGTACATTCATGAGATTTATGCCTTTCTTTAACTTTGGCTGGCTATAGTTACCTGTGTGTGTGTGTGTGTGTGTTTGTCTATTATATGTGTACGCATTTATTACCTTTTGTGTGTTGAGGTGTAACTTCATTTGTTTTATGACTTTCTTCTCCTACTTGCGACATTTATTTTCTTTCTTGTGAAATGTGTGCGTGTGTGCGCGTGTGTCTATTTTGTATGTGTGTATTTATTACCCGTGGTGTGTGTGAGCGTATTTGTGTATTTGTTATTTTACCAATATGTGTGGGTATTTATTTTTGTTAATGCGTTTCTTATGAACCTGTTATGCATACATGCACATTTTCTTATTATATCAGAATGTATATGGTACATATACACATACAACCCCTATATATATATATATATATATATATATATATATATATATATATATATATGTACCTCGTATAACGTGTGTTTGTGTATGTTGTGTTACGATTAATTTAGTGCTGGTGTGAATTTCTCGATGGAATTCTTCTCTTGTATCAGGACGTAGAGGTAAACTTCCTTTTTTAATTCACCCCTTGTTGCATTGCTGGATATGTTGAGAAACAGAGAGTTTTATGTTGTCTGAAAGTTGAATTTTACTTTTCTATTTAGAGGCTCTGTTGTTGAGTGCTTGAGTAGCACCGATATAGGATTTTAGCATTTTGTGGATTTTATTACATATGTTGAAGTATACCTTAAGTTTTCTTTATTGTGAATGTTGCTGGAAGGTATTCAAACGTATCAGATTTCCCCTCTATAGACACCACATATTTTTATTGTATTAATCACCCCTTGTGTTATGTGTTGATTAAGTTTAGATAGGGATTAAGATACGTTTAGGGTTTTTCGAGTGACGTTTACCTTTAATTATTTTGATTGTTTTGAGTATGTCTTTTAAATTAATTAACAGACACAACGACCACCAACACTGTTCTCACTAGCAGAAGGACCACAACATGGCGAGGGTGACCCCCCCTAGAAACACATGTGTGATATGTAAGTATCTATTCTATCTATATACTATCAAGAGTTATGACCCTTTGGAAGTTTTCCTGTGAGTAATATGTACTTTGCAAATCTCTTTCGTCAACCGATCATATATTTCTATTTGTGTACGAGTTTTAATCCCACGTTAGTCTAAACTGGATACGTGTTTTATAAATTTAAGGAATTAACATGACATAATAACATAAAAAAACATTACATAAATATCTTTTTTAAAACTACGTGGCTTTTTATTTTAATAATTCGCCTAATAGAAGACATTAGTTGAAAGCAAATTACTTTTGCTTAAAAAAGAATTCATAATGTTTTCGCGAATAAAAAACAATTGTAAATACATTCGTCGTAGTTATTTATTCTCTTAAACAAAATTTCTCAAATAGTTTTCTTCGTACGAGCTATAAAGCGTTGGAAGCTCGTGTCCAGGGTTCGAATCATGCAATCGGCGTGAGAGTTATCTCCACACTGATTATTCGTAAGGATAAAACATACATAATAATAATAAAAATATTTATTATACAAATAATTATATATATATATATATTGCCTTGAGCTATTTTGGACCTGTTGACTTGGATGAACTGTATAGTTTTACTAAAAAGTGTGTTTTGGGTCGATATATTTGATGTTTTATATACCTTTATGTATTTTTATATATAATTTTTATATATTTTCAAAGTTCAATTTTTATTACCTGCAGTAATGCCATTGTGGTAATGGTTCTCTGGGGAGAAAATTTTCTTTGAAAACTCATGAGTTAAGGACTTTAAAGAACTTTCCATGAACATTGAATTGTAATAAAATTTGAGTCGTACCTTATTTTATTCTTTCACTTCATCTATTGCTATATATATATATATATATATATATATATATATATATATATATATATATATTGTGTATTTAGGCAGCATATTTTCATGTAGGCAAACATTATTAACTAACACGCAGTGTTTTTGCTTAATAAAACCGTTTTAATTTTTTTCGGATGTTCCGAATGGTCCATTTAGTGTTTTGGTCAAATTGTTGTATGTAAGTTTCGTGGGTTTCTTGTCCCATTTTCTTTCCTTTATCGCGAATACTTTCGATTTGATTCGTCAACTCATCTTCAGGCGGTGTTAGTTTTGGTTCCTTAAAAATATGTCTTAACTGTTGAGATTTTTTATTATTATAATGGCCAACACCTAAAAAACATGACTGCCTCCCAACTCAATATAGGCACCTACTAGTTAACAATACAAAAAGAATACACCACGATACCAACACAAAAATAATACAAATTCTTGAAGACACTTACATAAAAACTGAACACCCCACAATCAATAATGTGAATTACGAAACTAGTCACATTTTAAAGTGTCTAGCATAGTAATAAACGTTACCAAATTCTTAGTCATTAAGCAATTATACGTTTGATTCTTAAACGTGCTTTGAACGTAATCAAATTCTTAGCGGTTAAACAATCAAACTTTTGAATCTTGCACGCTCTTAGAACATAATCACGCTCTCACTTAACATCTCCATATTTTCTCTTTTTAAGTTGTAAATAACTGGCTGTTATAATAATACAAAAAACTCAACAGTTATGACATACAATTTCAGAAACTAAGACTAACACTGCCCGAAGATGACTTGACGAATCAAATCGAAAGTACTTGTAGAAAACGAAAGGAAATGGAACAAGGAACCCACGGAACTTACATACATCAATTTGACTGGAGCACTAAATGGACCATTCGGAAAATTGAAAAATAAGTCTTATCAAGCAACAACACTCCGTGTTATTTAATAATGCATGCATATATATATATATATATATATATATATATATATATATATATATATATATATATATATATATAGTGTGTGTATGTTTAAGTAGGCTAAGGGCAATGCAGAGTGCCGGGTAGGTTGTAAGCTGGAAGGAACAAAAATAATAAATCAAAGTGTGACTTACTATTTATTTTTTCTTAAAATCTTACATAACAGCAAGTGTGGTGTTGGCTGTTTGTATGTTGTCCGGATGATTATTAAAACTCATTTATTTAATATTTAGGGAAAATCGTCCCTTTGTCAAAAATAATAAACACCAAAGGAAAAAATCTGTCTGTGTAAAGAATTCACGAAAATGGATGCCAGAGAGTAGGGTTCGGGCAAACCAGTTCCGCAGAGAATAGAAATTCATAAATTTTAAAATTATGTTTTGTATATAAATGTAGTGTTCAAAATATGTATGTAATATTAGATAAATGATAGGTATTGTGTGGTTCTTAATTAACTGTTAGTTTTGATAATATATTTTTATTTTTAATTTGTTTCTGCGTGTTGTTGTTTTATTTTCGTATTTTGTTTAAACTAATTAATTAATCTCCTTTTTATTAGCATTAAATTTTATTAAATTTTATTGGTTATCATATATTCAAAAAGTATCATTAATTGTGTGTTTCATTAAATTAGTTTATCGAATTAATGTAATTTGTTACTTATTATAAGATTTTAAATTTAGTTTAAGCTTAATTGAATCTAGTAAAATTCGGGGTGTAACTGTAAAACATTGTAAGGGGAATAACTCTGCCTGTTACTAAATTGGGTCTTGAATGAGAATTAATTCATAGATTCAGTCAGTAAAAGTCCGTGTATTAAGTTATATTATTTATATATATATGTGTATTATTGTTTATTTATTTATTCTTTATTTTCTCTTCTTGTTTTTTATTTAATATTTTTATTATATTTATTTATTTATTTTCATTTATTTTTTATTTTTGTATATTATTTGTATACATTTTATATATATCTAGATGTGGGGTAATGGGGGGAAGTTGCTAAATTAATTAATAATGCCAGGTTATGAGGTGAATACTTTTGGTGGGAGAGTAAGAGTAGGTCAATTATGGTTTTTGGTTTTTAGGGTTGTTATTCTCATGTGACTGAGGGTGTGTTGAGATAAATGTGTGTATGAGGAGGGACCTACTTGATTATTTGGGTGTGTGGTGGTGGTAGTAGTAGTGGATGGCTAAATATATGAGTTAAGTACTGATGAAATTGAGAGAGAGAGAGAGTGAAATAGTGAAATTGGAATATAATGAGTGTTAGATATGAGGGTTGGTGAGTGAGTGATAAGGTAGATTATTATAGAATGAACAGTGAGTGGAGCTGGTAACGTTGATTGAGTGAGTGGTTTAATCTGGAGATGAGGATAGATTCTGTGTTTCTGATAGAGGCAAGCATAGAGACGTGGATGTCGCGTTGAGTAGTGTGGCATAGGGATGTGTGTTTGTGGAAAGAAGATATACGGACGTTCATATGCTGTTTCATGCGTAGGTGTAGCGGTCTTGTTGTGTTTCCTATGTAGAATTTGTTGCATTTGGTGCACTGTAATTTGTATACACAGTTGGTGCGGTGACATAAATCAGTGTTGAGATAAGGCAATTGGCCAGTGAGCAAGGTTCGGATGTGTGGTTAGTATGTTTCTTAGATAGATGTAGGCGTAATGAGGTGCCAGTGTGGGTTAGTTGGATGTCAAGGTTTACTTTGTGTATAGCCTTGCGGATGGAGGTGGTGATTTTATCACTAAAAAGGGAGTTTTAAGAAATAGGTGTTAGAGAGTGTTCGGTGTCAGCGTGTTTTGGACTTACAACACACAAACAGCCAACACCACACTTGCTGTTATGTAAGATTAAAAAAAAATAGTAAGTCCCATTTCGATTAATTATTTTTGTTCTTTCCAGCTTACAACCTACCCGGCACTCTGCATTGCCCTCAGCCTTCTAAAACATACTACTACTATTCCCAGCAATGCTTCAAGCTAACTACAATTCTCTCTCTCTATCTCTATCTCTCTCTATATATATACATATGATATTATTTAAGATCAATATAATTTGAACATTGTTCTAACATAATCAAATATATACTCTCTTCATTCACATATTTTTGCCAGTATATATATATATATATATATATATATATATATATATATATATAATGTTAGTTGAGATCAATATAATTTGAACATTGTTCCAAGAATTCAAACCAACGAGCATTCGGCGTACAATCGTTTTCAAGACGTTTTCGAAATATTCTATTTTTCATTATTTGTTGTTATACTTTGTACAATACCTAAACGTATTCGTCAGCACAGAAGTTTCTATGAAAAGAAGCATTAGATTTCAGTACAAAGGATTCATTCCGACTGACAGGATTAATTATTTTTGTTCTTTCCAGCTTACAGCCTACCCGGCACTCTGCATTGCTCTCAGCCTTCTTAAACATACTACTACTATTCCCAGCAATGCTTCAAGCTAACTACCATTCTCTCTATCTCTCTATCTCTCTCTTTCTCTCTCTCTCTCTGTATATATATATATATATATATATATATATATATATATATATATGATGTTATTTAAGATCAATATAACTTGAACATTGTTCTAACATAATCAAATATATGCTCTCTCCAGTCGCATATTTTTGCCAGTATATATATATATATATATATATATATATATATATATATATATATATATATATATATATGAACTCTATTAGGAGCAATAAGATAATTTTTCCCAATAATAAACAATGTTAGGATATCATAAAAAGAGATAAAATAAAATAAAATGGAGTGAAGTTCGATTTGGTATGTAATGTGAAATAGAGTAGTAAAATAATATTTATTACTGGTAGATTAAATTCAATAATAATAGTAGTTTGAAATAATACATATAGTTAAGAAATTGATGAAGAGGAAAAAAACTGATAAATGAGAAAGAGAAAAAGGAAAAAAAGAAGAAGCTTGTTAATTTAATGTTTTGTAGATATAAAAACAGTTTTAGGGTGTATTATTTTAGATTAATAGAGGTTGAAATAATTAAAATATAAAGTCTAAAAGAATTATCTAGCATAAATGATATAGCTTGAAAATATAATTCTATTCTTAAGAAGACTACGTATGGTAATTAGGGATATTTAAAACTATGACAGGTAGGTGAATTTAATTCACCGGAAGGAGAATAAGGAATTTTATAAATTTTAACTTTAAAGTGAATTTGGGATATATGAAAAGATCTTGGTGATAAAGATATAAAATAGCAGGGAATTATGAAATTTAAAGTTAAAAGTGATACTTTTTTATACAAATCGCTCCAGACAAGGCATGAAACCACTTGATGTAAGGAGCTAATAAGTACAAATATGATTATCGCAACGACAGGAGATGCCTATTGACCAAGATTATAGGTAGGAGGAAAACAGTCATCAGGAAAAGAGTTCCACAAGCCTGTGGTACTTGGAAAAAAGCTACTGGAATAGGATGCGGTATTAAAATGAGGTATAAAAACAGCGAATTGGTGGAGACTAGACCAACTAGTCACACAAGCTGGAACAAAAGAAGCGGGGAATAGATCACATAATTCTGAAGAACACATGCTATAATAGTATTTATAGAAAAGACTGAGACTAGCAACATCACATCTGTGAGAGAAGGGGTGTAGAGAAGAAGAAAAGGTAGGGCGAATCAAATTACAGATGCGTTTCTGCACCTTATCAAGAATCCTAAAATGTGATTGAGATTCACCAGCAAAAATATAAAAACAGTACTCACATACATGGTCTGATTGTGAATTTGTAGAGATAGATAATAGCTTCAGGGGTGAGAAAGTGTTTGGAACGATTGAGAGAACCGACTAGGCAATGGATCTAATGTATGAACTCCACAAGAAAAATTTGACGAGCGAAGTTGAAAGTGGAGGGTGAACAAAGTTAATTGAACTTTGATCCATTGGATCTTTATATAAAGTTATATTTTTAATCCCGAATTTTGATTTATTTCATTCGTCCCATTTCTAATAGCAGAGGTTAGTTCCAATGTAAGAGTTGGTTGAAGTTTAATGTGTATAAGTCTAGTATCAAGTAATTGATTTCTTGCCATTCTCATTGTGGGCTATTAAAGGGTAGATCAAGTTTTTAAAAGATGCTGCGTCTGGAGACCTATACCAATCCACCTCAGCCAAGTATCATAATTACATGGGAGTATATATATATATATATATATATATATATATATATTACCCTGTAAATCGACTAAGATAAACAGTATAAAAGTCAAGTTCAATGATTATAACTTTAGTTGTATCTTAATGAGACAAAAAAACATCAATTCAACTATATAAATATAAACAAATGAAGCATTCTAAATCTCTATGATACATGATAATATATAAGAGCTCGTATATTATAAGTCAATAGAATACAACATTGATGACATAATAAATATTTTGTAATCATGCTCCTAAAAATTCAATATCAACAAATATTATTGTATGCTTCATAGATTTTTTATAGTACACAATCACGTCTTCAGCATAAAAAATCTGTATGAATTCGTTGCGGGGAAAACTAAGAATGAAATTGTTAAATGATCACAATCCTACAAAACAAAAATAATCAACAAACTCTAGAAACCTAATTTTCTTTTCCCCCTTTTATTGCCGGCTATAATAAATGGATATATTTAAGAAAAATATAGATTATATAGTACAAGTATATAAAAGTTCTATCAAATATAAAATTAAAAAAAAAAAGATTATGTTTGATTTTTTCTGAAATTAATTAATAATTTACAAAGTAAATAATTTTTAACTTTAAAATACCCATGGGTGCAAAAAAAATCCCCAAAGAAACATCTTTTCATATTGCAGGAAAATAATATTTATTCAATATTTTCGAGAATAACCGTCATTAAATGCAGACGTGACTAGAAAATCAAAATCAAGGGAGATAATCTAAACTCATACGCATGCAAAATATTACTAATCAATTTCAATTTTAATATAACCTCGAGACGATTAGATTAGGGGAAATAACTCTGATTAAACTTCTTGGTTCATGTATTATAACGCCCCAAACCGTTACCCAATCTACAGGTACGCACGTTTAGCGTCTTATTATATAATAAGTGATAGGAAACACATTCATTTTATAATATTTTAGACCAAAGGGGTCGAAATAAACTACTCTAATTCATTCTGTTATTATTTGTGATAGTATTTGAAAAAAATCCACTAATTTATTAGATTTCAATCTTAGAGCTTACACAAAACTCAATAGTATCCCATAATATTAATAACCTAATAGTGCCAAATAAGGGGGTATTCCTCTTCATGGCCCACCAATAAGTCTAATCACTCTAGGCCAATCGAAATTATTATACCTATTTTAGAGATTAGTTCTGCCCGTAATTCTACAGATCAGTTGTAAATTACTAGCCGTTATAATAATAAAAATAGTCAACGGTTAAGCCATATTTTTTAAGAAACCAAAACTAACCACGCCTGAAGATGATTTGACGAATCAAATCGAAAGTACTCGCGAAAAAGGAAAGAAAATGGAACAAGAAACCCACGGAACTTATATATAGCAATTTGACTGAAACACAAAATGGACCAGTCGGAAAGTCGAAAAAATAAAAAAAGTCTTATCAAGCAAAAACATTCTGTATTATTTGATAATGTTTGCCTAAATGAAAATATGCTGCGTAAATACACACAATATATATATATATATATATTTATATATGCATACATCTATATATCTATATCTCTTAATCTCTCTTTATATATAAATATCTCTTAATCTCTCTTTATATATATATATATATATATATATATATATATATATATATATACAGGACTGGCGGGACAGTTATAAAAGTGGGGGCTCTCCTAAAAAGTGGGGGGGGGGGGCGGTTAGACACATGCATATATAACTTCATTATTGATGACCGTAAAGTGGGGGGGAGTCAAAAAATGGGGGGGGGGGGGATTGAGCCCCTCCCCCTGTCTCCCGGTGCCGCCGTCCATGATATATATACACCATACTACATACAATTGTATATCAGTTCCCAATCCAACGTAGCTATCCAAGTATTATAATATTTTTACAATATCAGTGATTATTGCGAAATTTACTGTAATTCAAACAGCTTAGATGTGGGATAATGACTATATTTAATTGCATCATATAATTTCAGATAATAAATTTCTATCTATTCCTTAGTGTGTATATTGTTCGAATAATATAAGAGAAAATGGAAATATAAACTTATAGGACCTTTAACGAAATAATTTTATTTTTAAGATACCATAAATGTCTAGACAAAGAAGTAAAATTTGAAAGGTCTAGATTATTGAATGTATGTTAATGTTTCGAAATTCTAGGCTTTGTAAGGCCTGACGTTGCTTTTTAGAAAGTATTTTGTCTTTGATAATCGGTGCAAATAAACAGCCGTTTTTATTAGTTTCACTCTGCAAACAGCCGTTGGTTTTCTCAGAGATGTTAAGTATAATAACCATTCCTAGAATTCCAGTATACTCCGGACCCTTTCAGTGGAGGTCTGAATGGTGATCTCTATTCACAGTTTTCGATACTCCTTGAAGTTATCACGACATTTTTTAAGTCACGAAAAGAAACATGTGTGTGTTGTTATTATTATTAGTTGTAGTAGTAGTAGTAATACTAGTAGTAGCAGTAGTAGTAATAATAGTAGTAGTGATAGTAATAGTAGTAGTAGTGTGAAATTGCAATAATAACGCGAGAGGTAACGGTATGATATCTATGTTTTCTTTCCTCAAGTTTATGCATAACAGCTCTGATTTCGTATAAGATTGGTGCCCTGTACATTGGTAATTTCATTTTGTAATATTATTCCTTTTAGATATTCGTTTATTTGTAATGAGAGAATTAGCAGTAAAGTCCCCGTCCACTCCCCGAAATAAAAAAAACAAAAAACAAAACAATTTGCATACTCGTGCAGCACACGTTCTATTGTTTTGCCGCCGCTTTAGTGTCGTCGATTCCGCCATTGTCTCTCGTTCGCTGAAACATTACTCCAACAATATGGCGGAAATTCCACTTGTGTATTTTCATCTTCTTTCTTTTCGTTCGCTGCATAAACGGCCTATAAATAGTAGATGAGGTTCATCGTCGCCAGAATTGCAATGTGGTGTTTCTTACTTCCGTTGCTGAACGATTGCACCTTAAAACATGTCCTCATCGAATGCATTAACAAAGCATACACGAAAAAAGGATAGCATAAGGATTATAAAATAACTAGTGAACGTCCTCCATCAAACAATGACGGGAAAAATATGCTTCGTCAGTGTTCGCACTAATATTCATATAAAATCATAGAATTACGTTAATTTTTAATAAATACATTATTATCATTTCTGATGACCTAAAGAAGAAAATATATCTACTCTTTACATTTGATTTACAGTGAGGAATTAATTCCTGATTCATTTCAGACGGCGGGGATTGTCTGACTTGCTATTTGCTTTTCAATGTAAGTTTTCCTAATGCTTTTTCATCATAATAGGATAGGATTGAATTTTCGTCATCAGAAAAAACGAGAGTAATTTCTGATTACATAAAAAAAGCACAAACTTTGACTTTGCTTTTTAAAAAAAAATCCGTTCCTATTATTTTCCTTCCTTTTATTATTGGGGTGCGGCTAGATATTAAAAGTAGTGCCGGATGTTAAGAACATCAAAGATGTTACCGAAAATTAAATGGTTAGAAATGAAATTGAAAGAGAAAAATCAACATTCACGTAAAAAAATAAAAAAGGACGGAAAAAAAAACGCTCCAAACTTGAAAGTTCAAACAAAAAAGAAAAAAAATGAATGGAAAAAAGCGTACAAATCGGCATAAAAAGCAGAAAGAAAAAGATGAAGTAACATCTGAGTATGAAAATAGATTAGCGTTCCCCGTTCCCTTATTCATCGGGCAGACATTTGTGCGACGGGACGGATATATATTTACAAATAAATACACATTGCACTTTATTATAGATGTGTATATTATTTGAATAAAAACATAGAGACCATATTATATGCCCTAAAAGCAGTTGGTCTAAAAAAATATCTTACCTTCGTTCATTTAAACTGCGCGTTTAGCGCTAAAACGGCAACTTCAAAATAAACTCTGACAAATCGTGGAAGCATCTAAGCATGATATTTCAAACATAAGTTTGAAAGACCAACAAAAATACTATTTCAAACATAAGTTTGAAAGACCAACATAAATACTATTTCAAACATAAGTTTGAAAGATCAACAAAAATACTATTTCAAACTTAGGTTTGACAGACGAACAAAAATACTATTTCAAACTTAGGTTTTACAGACCAACAACAATTTTTTTATTGCTTTTATTCACCCCAAACAAGGCATATTGCCACTACAGCGTAAAGGGCGACTGTGATAAGAGTCAGATATTAGTTGAGAGCTCGGCAGCAAGATGTTTGTTCACATTACATTTAAATTATGTATATTTGTACGGTCAGGGAAACAGGAAGCAGAGAGGGAACTCCAAAGACAATCGATCTGAGGAAAGTAAATATCAGAGTAGATCTTCCAGCATTTAGGGACTTCTACAGTTAAGTAGTTAAATTTTGCTGCTAGTCGGATTAAAACAGCATTTTCATAGCTAAACATGTTTTAATTTTTTTATTACTTTTATGAGATACGTCGATGTCTATTGGGCAGTCGGTCTGAACGCTCAGAGTGAATTTGTTATATTTTCACTTATCGGTGCGTGTATAAAACATTATACACCCCGTGTCGTCGTCGTGAACCGAGGTTTTTGCTTGTCTGTGGATACTCGGACGTCAATGTCGATTTATCAAAAGGTTTATGTAAGAACAAGGAAAACAGTCACAGAAAACATCAGAGGGACGGGTCACTTTCGTACGCGTGGTGTGTGTGTGTGTGTGAGAGAGAGAGAGAGAGATAGATAGAGAGAGAGAGATAGAGAGACAGAGAGAGACAGAGAGAGTAAGCCAGACAGATAGATTAACGGATAGCTCATATCGCTTCAACCACCACACTGTACGTGTTGCACCCCATTGGGGACAGCGTCATAGACACGTCTTTTTTGTTTAAAGTATCACTAGACAAAGATACAGATAATCTCTGCTCGGAAATCACGTGGTTCCGCGACTTCCGCTTTGAGCCAACCTCTGACCATTAAAAATGTCACTCAAACTGTTTCATTCGAACACGGCCCTCGTTATGCAATAAACGAATGAATCTGAAGAACGGGTCCCTTCTTGTTTTTTGTTTTTTTTTGTCATCTGCCGACTTCTAAACGAAAGAATAAATTCTTTGCTTTGTTTGTGAAGCAAAAATTGGAGGTTCATACCTTTCCCTACCATTATTAGGGCATTATTGAACACAATAGATCCGATCGGTTTAGAATTCGGCATTACCGATTGCATAGTCTGCGGGTGTATCCGCTGGGCAAATCACTCATTCGCCAAGAAAGACGTTTCATTCGTTCCAAGCGTACAACTTTTATAATTAAATTCACTTGGGAAAATAGTGTTTTTTGGATAACAAGTTCCATCTGGAAAAATAATGTTTAAAGGGAAATACCCCCTTTTTATCTTAAAGTTATCTTCCTTGGCAAAATACATTAGAAGCATGAGTTATCTGCCCCTGCATTTTGACCAGACGACTACAAACAGGGAATAAGTCAATGGAATAACGCTTACTAAAATCGGTCAGCGCAGACCATTAAACACCTCCTCAAAAGAAATTCTTCAGTTGCAAATTGTTAATAAATCATTTATATTGTTAATCTACATAGAATCGTTTTCATCTATTTATTTCTTCGTATTTGTGCCTTATCACTTACACACACCACTTCACAATAAAAATAATACTAATATTTCGAGTTAGCCGCTGGTGATGCTTGGTATGATGTCGCTTTGTTAACAGCAACTTAAACGAAAATATTTTGCTATTACAAATGGCACATACATGTCCGGATTAAATAGCAAAGAAAATATTTATTCATATATCTGTATCTATCAACGAATTATTGTTTCTATTTAATAACTAGAAGAATACCTATCACAGGCCGAGTATAAGCACTATGGATAGCATTATCTTTTGGTTTTATTCAATTCTTTTGTAAGATAGGGTACGATTTCGGAGGCATTACTCCTAAATAGTAATGTTTATAAAAAATAATGGTGCTCATGCAGTTTACGGACAGCGTTAAAACCGAATATGCGTCGGCATATTCCTCTAGGTTACGTAGACCGCCAGAATGCGCTGAAACGCTTAGACAGTGAAATCGCAGCAGCCGACGATTGGCAAACGCTATAAAAAATATTGCGGAAAATTCAACAATTTTTGAAAATTGATTAAAGTCAGCATGAATCTAATCGAATTGGGACAAAAAAGGAAACTGAGTGACCGAATGTGTGCACACACATGCAAACTGAAAAGAAAACTGATTTAAAGGACAAGAATTCTTTGAGGTGCACAGTTTCCTTTCACTCTCTCTACTTCTCCTTTTTTTCTGTCGTCTGCAAAAACACCCTAACTCTAACAGAAAATCACAATAATCCTAACCGAATCCTAACAGAAAACCACCTTAACCCTAACAGAGATCTGCTAACAAAACACCCTAACACTAACCTAACCCTAACAAGAGAAACTACCTAATGCAAACCCTAACACTAACCTAACCCTAAACTAGTCGGTAAGTTTGAAAAGAAATTGTCAAGGAAAAAATTAAAAAAAAAAAATCATAAAAAACTTTTTGCTATCAGTTGTTGCATACTATTGTCTTTGCAAAAAAATAAATATTTATTCATGAAACTTACCATACGATAAATTTGTTTCTTTGATTTGAACTCTTTTTCCTTAATTTTTTAAGTTTCGTACAAAATTACTTATTTTTCCATTAATTTATTTATTGTATTTTCTTCGTAACAAAAAAATGTTTTATTTAATTTTTTCCCTTACTTCTTATTGATTGCTAAAAGTCGAAGTTTTCGTTCGGCACCTTCCGGTGGTTTACGTTACCTGTTGGAATGTGCCGACGATAACACGGTCCGTAAACTGCATGAGTACCAAAATAATATACCAAGGTACTCACCGTGTTGCCGAAAATACGTATGTAAAATATCATAATGATCCGTTCATTAGTTTATAAGTTTACCTCGCACGTACATATTATCGACCTTCGTGCGCTCACACACTAGTTCGGTTAACACTTTGTTAATTACACAATATAAACAAAACTTTTATGTAGAGCAATTATTTTCTTCATTATTGTTTTGTATTTCGCTTATATTATATTTTCCAGTTTCTACTCAAGTTTAATTTATATTAGCGGTGGTTTTATGTTCAATTTTGTATAACCAAAATCTACACAAACATATGATTTCGACTTCACATTTTATTCCTAAGAAAGCGAGATAATTTAGAACAAGCAGTTTTTTATATTAATTAGCGCATCTGAAATATGGATCGTTTTCTTTAAACAAAATCCATGAAACAATTGGAATTCAGACACATTTAAAAAATATCGATTGAGAGCGTAGTTGGTTTAATGGATAACGTAGCGGACCGTGACATCGGTGATAGCGAGTTGTGGCAGATCTACCAAAGACAACTTCAAGCTATTTCGGCTCAATTAGTAAGTCTTTTCTTATTTTTCATCACATTTCTTCCTCAATTTGTGCACTAGAACCGTTGAAAAAAGTATGACTCCACAGTTCAAATCCGGTTGTACACAATGAAACGTTTACAATAGGTATTCCGTTACGACATTACATATGTATTATAAAGGGTTGATATGCCGTAAACAAACTAATAAAACGAGTTTGTATTACACTCGGTCTCTCTTGTCTCTTTATGCCCTCTTTTCTGTCCGTTTCTGTCTTTATATTTAAAAAGAAAAGTTTACATTTGTTTCCAATGTGTCACCACAAATATTTTCTCTTTCTTCACCCTCCTAATTATTTTCCTTTGTTCCTCACTTTTCTTTCTGACTTTCTTTCGCTTTGATCACAATTATGACATCTTCATTTTACTTCAAAGTTTTGTTTGTTCGTAATCAATTTTACATTTTATCTTTTTAGACAGTCATATTGCCAACCATGTTTCTCGAGCGTTTTTAATCGAAATTTATTTGTATTATTTGAATTATTCGGACTACTATTCTAATCTTGGTTATTTTCACAACGTTTCGGCCGATGTAATCTCCGCCCTTCTTCAGATGCATCTTTCCAAACTTGAGAATCTTTATATCGAACTCAGATCGGGTAGAAGTGTTCATTGTTATGTTATTCTTAGTTATTATCGACTGTAATAAGGATTGAGGCTTCACTCTCCAGACGATTGTCACTTATAATTGATTGTTAACGCCTTTAACGTTACGTAATTCGGTATAGATTCCTGAGTTCGAGGTAAAGATTTCTAACTTAGAAATCGGAGGTTACATCGGCCGAAACGTTGTGAATATAACAACCAAAATGAGAATAATCGAAATAACATAAAAAGAACTTTTCATATTTAAAATAAATCTTCGTTTTCCTTTCTTTATTTTTATTTATTTATATTTACACTTTAATAATTTGATTTCCGAAAAAAAAATCATCTTTTTATCATCATTTTTTTTCTATCTTTATTCCCCTATTCTGATCATTATTTTTTGAAACCTTCAGATCTATTTTCGATTTTCCATATTCTTTATTTTCTAGGTTCCAAGATAACAGAGATACAAAAATTCTCAACCTACAATTTCTTATTTAACAACAACAAAAAAAGATCTAAATCCTGTTTCCCTTTTGGTCATATGTCATAGATTTTTTTCTCTCTCTCTCCTCAAATTTGATATCTTTATTTTGTCTTCCATGTTTTTTGTTTATCCCGCTGTTCGTGCACCCAACCCCTGACGCCCCTCGCCTCGAGATTTTGCCCCTCACCTTGCCTCTTTCTCTGTCGAATATCTTTTTCATTTTACATTCCATGTTATCTTCATCGACTGAAATGATTTTCCTTAACTCGAGAATTCGATTTTTATTCGTATTTTTAATCTCATTTAAACTTAGTTTTAATTCCTCAAACTGCGTTTTTCACTTGCAATAATCAACTCTTCAGAAATCTTCTTTCTGTGCGGAATTAATTTTTCATTTTCCTCCTCCTACGCCATCTTTTTGTTTTCTCGCTTTTTTTCCTTTCTACGTTTTCTTTCTTTTTCCTTCTCCTTCTCTTTATCTGTTTATTTCTTCTTCTTCTTCTTCTTCTTCTTCTTCTTCTTCTTCTTCTTCTTCTTCTTCTTCTTCTTCTTCTTCTTCTTCTTCTTCTACGCAGCCCCAATTTCCTATCATATTTCTCTTCTTTCTATCCACTTCCAATTTTTTTTTATTCAACTCCTGCTCTTTCTCCTTTTCTCCGGCTCCATCGCAGCCAGTAATAGTTTCTCATCATTTGGCTCCTTTGAAACTTCCTCAAATTCCTAGCTCATTTCTACCCTCTCCCTATCTTTCTCCCTCCGTCAATATGCATATCCCCTTTCCCCTCATATCATCCCCCCCTTATCCTGATTTTTCCCTTGTTCACTTCCTGTTTTATTCAATTACAAAATATTTGAGCTTCCCAAATTCACGCAAGCTATCTTAAATTTCGTCTTGTTTTATTCTCGGCACGAGAATGACTTCATGAAATCATATGTTTTTCCTTTTTTTTATTTAGAAGCGTCCTCGGATCTCCATCCGAAGCTATGCCTGTCGGTCGGCCTGTAACGCTTCAGTTTGAAATAGCAAAACGCGCAGATTCAAGGGACAAATCTTATTTTAGGTGAGTCCATTTATTTATATTAGAGATTCTGCGCGTCTGTCGGTCTCTCAAGCTTATATTAGAAATAGCATTTTTGTAAATATGTCACGCTTATGTTTAAAATATCATTTTCTTTGGTCTGTCACACTCAAGTTTTAAATAAAATTTTCTTTAGTCTGTCACACTCAAGTTTTAAATAACAGTTTATTTGGTCTGTCACACTCAAGTTTTAAATGACAGTTTATTTGGTCTGTCACACTCAAGTTTTAAATAACAGTTTATTTGGTATGTCACACTCAAGTTTTAAATGACAGTTTATTTGGTCTGTCACACTCAAGTTTTAAATGACAGTTTATTTGGTCTGTCACACTCAAGTTTAAAATGACAGTTTATTTGGTCTGTCACACTCAAATTTTAAATAACAGTTTATTTGGTCTGTCACACTCAAGTTTTAAATGACAGTTTATTTGGTCTGTCACACTCAAGTTTTAAATAACATTTTCATTGATATGCACCACTTAAAATTGAAAGATCATTCATTTGTCTGTAACGATTAAGTTTGCAATATGTTAATAGATCAGTTACTTAAAATAGCATTTTCGTCGGCATGTCTTTTAAATTAGAGAGAATATTTCCTTGATATATCACGCTCAAATCTGTAATGACATGTTCGTTGGTCTGCCACACATCAGTTTAAAATAGCGTTTTTCTTCGTCTATTACGCTTAAACGTGAAATAACGTTTTTATTGTTATTTCACGATAGAGCTTGAAAATCATTTCTTAGTCTGTAAAGTTTAATTTTAAAATAAAATGCCCTCAGATCAATCTCACTTGAGATTACAATTCTATTTTCACTGGTCTGTCTCTCTTAAATTTGAAATAGCAGTTTCTATGGTCTATCAAACTTTAATGTGAAATAGTTTTTTTTTTGTCTCTTACGCTTAAGTTTTGAATAACATTTCTTAGTCTGCCATGATTGTTCTTCCAAATACGATGTTTGTAGATAAGTTACGCTAAGTTTGCAATATCAGTTGCTTTGTATCTGTCACGCTCACATTTCAAATTGCATTATCGTTGGTCTGTTACGCTTAAATTTGAAGTAGTTTTTGTGTTCGTATGTCACGAGTAAGTTTGAAATAGCATATTCGTTGATTTGTTTGAAAAAAGCATTTGAGGGTTTTTTACCCCACCCTATAGACTGGTATGGTCCGGGCCTTCGGGTTTTGATTTACGCCGGTCTATCGGTTGTCCGTCCTGTGCAGTTCTAGGAGGTGCACCCTCCAAGGCTTTGCCTTCTCACCCTTTGAGAAGGGGTTAGTTTATTGCTAATCGCCTGAGGCGCCCCTACCGGGGAATGCCGACCGGGCTGCCCAGGCAAATTTTTAAATGACCAGAGTGCTCAAAATCTCGAGCACTGGTTTTTTTTCCCACTTTCCCGATCTTGTGTCACATCTTACCTTGTGGGAGGAAGATAAATAGAAGCATTTGCGTTGGTCCGTCACACTTCAGTTTAAAATATCATGTTTATTGCTAAACTGAATGGACGCATCTCAAGAATCTCCTTTCTGGTTTTCTCGTTCGCATCTTCCCCTTTTTTTCGGAATTGTTTAGCGACTGTCACACATGACTCGGTTGCATTTGATAATCTAAATCGAACTATTTTCAGAGCGCTTTCTGCCACGTAATGACGATTCAAAGCGCTGCGTCATCTGCTTCGAGTTCTCTTATCAGGGCGTCCGTCTGACGACATTAAGGGGCATTTGAAGCGCACATCCCCACGACTTCCTTTGATTACAAAGATTACAAAGGATTTCTGTCGATCTGAGTGTTGTTTTTTCTGTTTATTCATATTTGCTATTTTTAATTATACCATCGCATTTTAGTTTCGCTTATCAAATATACATTTCCAAGAGATCAATACACAATCATGCATGTATATATATATACATATCGATATACAATTATGTATATATATATACATATGTATTTATATGTGCATATATATGAATACACATGCATATATATATATATATAATTGTATATCGACCTGTAGAAAATGTATATTTTATGATCGAAGATAAAACCCGTTCGTATAATTAAAAATATATATGAACATATAATATATATATAAGGATATATAATATTATATATATATATATATATATATATATATATATATATATATATATGCACATAGATATTTTATATGATATATATGCATATACCACTGCATATATAAATATATACATGGGTCCATCGAACTACAATTGTCAATTTCCTCGCTCTATGTGACTCCTCAGGTAATATTCATCATTACCTGATAAGTCGTACAGAGACAGAGAGCTGACAATAACCCGTGTAATATATATATATATATATATATATATATATATATATATATATATATATAGTTCTAATAAAATATATATATTTTGACCTATACAGCTGATAATTTCGGAAATATGTCTAATTGCAAGCTCAATGAAGTTATATTACAAGATCCAGAGCATATATTTTATATTTATTTCATGTATATATCTGTTTGTACGCAAATAGAAACATGTGATTGGTTAACAAAAAAGGATAGACAGAGTACACATTTCTAAAACAGTAGTGTTTACAGTGTTAAATCGTCAAAACACTGAAAATTAAATACTAGTCTTTACACTTGTCCTACAGGAGTTCTAATCTCATGTAACTGTAAAGGAGGGGGCTTTTCCTGGCTACGTGTTTTATAAATATCATGGGAACCGAGTTCTATAAAAGTAGCTTTTGATAGAAAGAAGTCTGAAGCATATAGAATACACGCCTGTGTACCTCAAATATCCATTTTAGGCGCGAGCCCCTCTCATGATTTTCATCAATGATCTTCAAAGTCATATTCTGGGATCATTCGTAGACATCTATGCAGACGACACAATTGTCTATGGCAGCTGTTTGAAGAGCATTGGTGTTAATATCATACTGATTCTCTCTCTTTCGATTTAGAGCACGTCATGCGATGAGAAAAGGGTGTTTGTGACCTTTGTAGCAGTTAACTCCTCCTTTCAAACATAACTACACCGGTTGGCCGTTAGGTGTCGCTTTTTCACCGACAGGTGGCGCAGAAAGGTGACACCAGAGTTATCTGCCCTTCTGATTATAAAAACTGGTGTAAACGGAAAATCACTCTCTTCTCTATTCAACTGGCCTCGCTAAACACCGCCTAGACACCAGCGCTCCGTCAACACGTGTTCAACAACGGTAAGAGTTCTCAACTCATTTTCTTTGCATACGGTTTTCAAGGACTTTTCCCACGCCGGACTCATTTCTTCACATACTCTTTTCAAGAACTGTTCTTCCATCGACACACATACATACACCACACACGTCATCATTCCACGTACACACACGTTCAATAAACCTTATTTGAACTACCTCCTTTTGTTTGTTAATTATTACTCTGTTTTTTACATGCAACAATTGCTTGATTTTATGAACTCGCTTATAGTCGGGAACGCGACCCGATTCTAACACCATAAACACCGTTAAAATCAACTTTCTCTCTTCACCACCAACGTCAAGATATTCGCAGTTGAAATAAATGACTCACTCTTTGAAGAAGCTCCTTGTTTTGATAAGCTCCTAGGACTGACTTTCACTCCAGACCTGCAATGGAAAACTTACGTCTTTTGCTACGGTTGCTGGGAAAGTTGTTTAATCATTCTACTGCTCCAGAAAGTAACTGACCCTGATATAAAAGTAAGATACGTCCTAAGATGAATTACTGCTCCCACATCTAAGGAGGTGCCACTCAGAGCAGCCGGTTTTTGTCTTCATAGAGTACAAAATCGACTTCGCAATAGAGTGAAATAGTATCTCTTCTCTTTCCTACAAGCCCCTATTATCACCGAAGAGGCGTTGCTAGCCTTTCTCTACTCTATCAGTGACTAAAATAGGATTTAACTGACGGCGTAAAAAACTATCAAATAACTAAAAAAAAATGTATTTTCTCGATAATATAACTTAATTTTATTAAAATAAATAATATTTTTTTTTTTATAGATCGGGGGCGCCGCTATTTTAAAATATTTTTTACTAATGAGTGACCACTTATCAAAAGCCACTCGGGGGTAAGGGTTAATGAAATGGATGTATTGTCAGTTGAATGATGAAAGCTATTATGAGAGGATTGAAAATGATGAATGCACCCTTTCAAGGAAAGAAAAATTGCTCTGAGCATCAGTCTCAGATGTGACAGCAGTACTCCATCTTAGGACATAGCTGACTCTGATATAGGTAAAGTATTTTATCATGACTCATGTACTTTCTGGAGCGATAGAATGATCCAACCATTTTTCTCACAATCTTAACAACGGATGTAATATCAATATTTAATTTG
>OY744515.1:31602393-31839893 GCA_963556195.1 Sepiola atlantica | reverse complement strand
CCGGAGTAGTGGTACTTGCCAAGGCCCCATCTATGTGTCAACTAGAATCTTAGGTATGACTTTAATCTACATTAAGTTGCGAGGCCTTAACTTGGGAGCTTTCGGAAGTGCGCAGTCATTCTTTAGTTGCCTTTACACTCAGATCTATCCTGACCCGGAGTGGTTGCACCTGTCAGGATTAAAGAACATATATCGTTTACCGGTTATAGGGGTGGGGCGTAATGGGTGAACATTTCAGATTCATGCGAGTAGTATTTTTTTTGTGTTCATTTATACATAAATAACACTAACAATCAAACATTTTGAAAATTTTGCAAAATTCAAAAGGTGCAGGCCAAAAATAGCCGTTAGGGCTCCACGGAACTCAAACTCCATCTTTTTTCGGTGAAAAAGTGGTTTCATGCGACATTGCAGGTCCTAAAACATCCTCAAAAGCTATGAATGGATATAGATGGTTAAATCTTATATAGTACTTTAATTTAGGACCATTTTCAGGCTGTGAAAGGGGTTTCATGAATGTAAAATAGCCAAAAACTAGTGGCCTGCACCTTCTGAATTTTGCAAAATTTTCAAAATGTTTGATTGTTTAGTGTTATTTATGTATAAATGAACACAAAAAATACTACTCGCATGAATCTGAAATTGTCACCCATTACGTCCCACCCCTATTATTAATAAAAAAAATATCCGCTTACAAAACATATAAATCTATATGTAAACATATCAGGAACTTAAAACAAAAAATAACTTTTACTAAAAGGACTGAATAATTCAGCATTAGTTGCAACAAAAATGGTTGATATGCCGTAAAACACGCAAAACAAACCGTAATTATTTTTTATTAATGAAAGCTAATATGTGGTTTCAAATGACGTCATATTTTCTTAATATTTTAAGTGCAAAATTAATCAAACATATTATCTCAAACAAAAAAGTGGTTAACTAGTTTATAACCGCTTCTTGAACGGTTTTGGCATTGTACCTGAATATGTCAATTTTCATCTTTACCGATTCATATCTAGTACGAAGAAAATATTCGTGAAATTCCGTGGGAAAAAAAATACGCTACTTCATATTTGCATGAGAGAGTAAGTAACTATTATTTAAGTATTTTTGGTGGGAAAAATAATAGAAATTATGTTTTAAGCCAAATTAATTCACTTTAAACTAATGCCGAATATGTCAACTTTTTGCTGATTTTCAAAACAACGGTAATTTGGTTTTGAAAAAAATATTAATGTAATGTTTTTTATGTTATTATCTTATGTTAATTTCTTTAAATTTATCCTCTTTGATTCAAATTCATAAAACACGTATCTATTTAAGAAACCCTTTTACACTTACCTGAGAATCGGTCTCTGGTATTCACATCGTAAAAACTACTGCCTTAGCAATGTGTACTCTGCCTATTCCTTTTTTGTCAACCAATCACATGTTTCTATTTGCGTACGAACAAACTCCCAAAAAACACCATAACGTTTTAATACTATGATATATGAATTATATAAAAATAAAATAAAAGTATATTATAAAATTTACAACTACTTTTTAGATGCGTCCACGTGTATTGAAGGGATAAGAACTTTTCATTGACTCGAGAAAAACATTGTCGGAGGTGGTTCGCTGAAAGAGAAGTTATCATCTGCACACGCTATTTCAGTAGACCTACTACTAAGATCATAGTGTAGTATCTGTTTTGATACTACATTTCATCTGTTCTGTACTCGTTCAAAAAATATACTACACTACCCCCGAAAAGAAAGAGGTAATGCCTGGGGGATGATATCACGAAAACAGAAACGATGCTATATTATTCCCATCCTATAACAAGGAAGAGGTAATGCCTGGGAGGATGGTCGTATGTGATAACAGAACTGATATAACACTAAAAATCTGAATTGCGGACTGAATAATAGTACATTAGTTTGAAATATTATAATGATCTGAATTGAGCATTAAAAGAAAGTAGTAGTATAGTTGCGGGTTCAGATATAGGAGTAATAATATAGTTTCGGATTCATACAAACAGATACTAAATCTCCATTAGTAATAGATCTAAGAGAAAAGACAGAAATGCATATCAATGGCTAACAAAGTTCTCTGGGCTTACTTGTGAGGCTTAGTAAATGAAAAGGATTTTTCTTCTTTTTTCTTTCTCTGTTCTGGAGTCGTTGTGTCAAGAAACAACAACGTATGTCCTCAGAAAAACCATATCCCGAGAAAATCAGTCTTAAGCCATCACAACTAGTACGCTGCTTTTTCAACATTGAAACAATCTCTCGTTTTTTGTTCTCATCTAAAATATTTCGCGTTTTGCTATCACGTCGTGGTCCGATATCTTTACTTTATATCACCCCTTTCTTCGTCGTCGTCGTGGACTGCTGCGTTCAGCAGTAAAGTAAACAAAATATAAGACCCCCTCCTACTCTCACGCATAGTAGTTAACTTATAACAATAAATATATGTACACGTTACGTTAATAAATGTCAATTGACTTTTTCCCGCCAAACAGTTTAATTGAGTATTTATTTACCTCCTCTCCAGGAGGTTAGGCACAAGGCCAGTTTTTATCTTACTCACACAAGTAAGATGTGACCCAAGGTCAGCTCGGGAAAGTGGGGTTTGAAAAGCCAGCACCCGAGAAGTGAGCACTCTGGCTATTAAAAATTGCCCGGGCAGCCCCGTCGGCATTCCCCGGTAGGGGCACCTCAGGTAGGAAGCAATAAACTTACTCCTCCCCAAAGAGGGGAGGCAAAGCATGGGAGGGTGGACCTCCTAGAACTGCACAGGACCGACCCATAGACCGGCGTAGATCAAGCCCCGAAAGCCAAGACAATACCAGTTTATGGGGTGCAGTATCCATCGTAACAGATACTACACTTTCATCTTAGCCAAATACTACACTAGCTACACTCCATCTTTCGATTCGCTCGTCGATCTGTTACACTTCCGTTTGAAATAGCATTTTGATATCTAAATGCGCAGATTTAATGTAACAGAGTTATTTTGCTATGTGCACAAGTTTCTCTATGCAAGTACATGACAGAAACATAATATTCTAAATCGACATATATAAAAAATAGTATAAACCTCAAATCAATTTATATTGTTTTTTACTCACTGGGAGTCTCCACACAAGTTATTACTAATGATCGCTCACTGGTAAAAACACGTGGTTTTCCCTGAAGTTTTAGCGACAAGTCTTCCACGAATTATTATTTTTATTAAATGGTCGCCATTTATCAAGGCCAGATTCCACTTGAGGTTATGGCTTCATGAGATGGAATGATTGTTAGGACAAAGTCCAAAATTTGTGTGCACGGTTCTAGATAGGAATCTATTTACATTGGTTTTCAAGACGACTGGGCTTTTATAAATTGCGGGGAAGCAGCCCCGTTTCAATGTGTTCCACAGACGGGAAGCCCTTACTGAGTAGCTAGCTTCATCCGTGGAAATTTCGCCTGACGCTACACACACTGATGAAGAAAGGAAAGATTTTCTTCGTTGTGGTAGAAAGACAAGTTCTTGCTGTGAATGTCTCATGGGGAAGAACTAAATATTTGAGGAGAAACCAGTACGCACGGCTTCTTTCGATCATAATTGCAAACCACTTTGCGTTCTCGCACTAGCCGTTTGCTATGTAGTTCTCGTTAGTAACAACTGTGGCTTTTCTTTGGAATTTGAGTGACAATAAGCCTCTGCAAGAACCTAGTACTCAATGTTCTTTTTCAGTCAAGGTCTGGATGGTGCTTTTCCTTCCTGTTGTTTTCTATTCACTTAGATTATCCACGACAACTTTCAGTGGTACCAACCTATATTGGCAACACTGCGTTTGCGGGGTGTGAGCATATTGTTTTCTTCTCAGCTCCCTTCTTCTTCTTCTTCTTCTTCTTCTTCTTCTTCTTCTTCTTCTTCTTCTTCTTCTTCTTCTTCTTCTTCTTCTTCTTCTTATTATTATTATTATTATTATTTAATCACTATAATTTCATACACGCATCATTATTAGTGATGGCTCATTTGCAACAGTTAGACACAAGGTCGGTTTTTAATATGGAGAATATCCCGTTCCTCCATTATAAACACTCGGGATGCGACAACAATAAAAATTGCCACAATCATGAAGAATTTCTCCTCATAGAAACAAAAAAAAACAAATACTACACTTTGATCCTATCCTGAAGGTCGGAAAGTGCAGGAATTCTAACAGGATTTGTAACACTGAAAAGAATGCACGTGAGTAATTAATTTTAGTTGATGCTTTAGACATGAACAAAGTCGACCCGATCAAAAGAGACATCGTCTGATCAATTCTCAAGAACTTCTGTCTAAGATTCGGCGAAATCCAGATGACTTCTGTCGTTTGTTTATAACGATGGACAAGACATTTATTCATTACTTATCCATGAATTGGAAACAATCGTTGACTGCTACTCGAAGATTATAATAACAATATATTTAAGGTAATATTAAACTGTCTACTAGGATTCTGAGGAAATTCTAATAATTGAATTCATGCACCGTGGGCACACCAACACGGGCGACATATTGATCATAAACATGTGAGACGCAATTGCAGTGGACATCCGGGGGAGGGTAAAGCGCAACAAATCTATTTTATCAGGACAATGCAGTTACTCGCAAGTCAGCAGTTGCGGTTTGCTGAAATAAATTGAAAAAATAACTGCCTTCAAAATTGTGAATCACCCGCCATATTCACATTAGTTGTCTCCAAATAATTTTTATCGATTTCAGAGATTACTTAATCTGAAATAGATTTGAAAGCGATTATGATAACACGTCTGTCGTTCAAACGCTTCGAATTTGTAAAAAAAACGTATTTTTAAGGCCGTTTAAACGTTAAAAAACATTTCGTGTACACACATTTAACTTAAAAGAGATTATTTTCATCGTAAAATTAAAATACTACTTCTACTACTACTTAAAATAATTATGTTAATCATAACACACAATGAATTTCACATTTAATTATTTATAAAGTAACGTCACGTACAGGAAGTTTCGGGTGTGACGTGGTAAATAAGTTAGTCTAATCTAGCTGTCTATGAGTTTTTCTATGAAAGAGATTAGACTGCTAACGGGGTGCTTCCGCCATTTTCCCACTAAACAAAAACACACGGTGGTCCGTACTTTTGACAGTCAGCGTAGCTAAAATATGTCGCAATTGTTATTTCTTCTATCCAATAAGGACAGACGTTCTATGCATTATTTAAATTTGTCGTAGATGTTATTCTTACAACTTTTCGGAAAGTGTAGCCTCGACCTTCTTCAGATGTATCTTGTCGAACTCAAGAATATTAATGTCGACCTCGTAAATCTGCACGGAATTTCGAACTGAAACTTGTAATTTAATCTATGGGAGTAGATTGTTCTAGTTTCCTCAGTCATGACTGGATAGAAGTCTTGTGATTTTCCTTATATACTTAGTATCCGTCCGCGGTGACCTCCCTTGAAAGTGCGACATGCTAACATGTTGCATACTCATCTTAGCCTCCTCTCTAAGGCCATTTTTTCCTTCCCCGTGGTCAGTTTCTGTTTTGAAAGGAATAACTGTAGGACAATGACGAAGTTCTTTTCTAATATTCAAAACTTTATTGGCAATCTTAGTTAACAGGTAAATTGAAAAAAAAATGCTGCTGAAGGTCTACGAGCAGTTTCGAGTCAATGTAGTCGGTTCTCGGGAATCCAATGAATAAAGGCAGGAGAGAGAGAGAAAGGGAATTAGTAGCAGAGGATAATATGTGCAGAACTCTGGTTGAGGAAAAAGGTTAAAAAGTCCATGTAGTGTTGAATAATTAACCCGTTAGTAGGGGAGAGAGAAGAGTTCATATTATTAGAAAGTCCGTATGTGTTAAAGTCAGGCTGTATCCATATGTGTATGTAGGTATGTGTGGGTTACATTGTTAAGTCCACATATATGCGGCTGCTGCCATGTTGGATCTTTGAGTCTTCTTATCGAAATCAAGGCCAGACGGCCGGGGAGGAGGTGATTTGCGCCCCAAGAGAGAAGTTTGAAAGGTCAAATGAAGCGCTGTGGTTGAGTCAGATAGCGGTTCCGTCTTGTGGCTGAAAAGAGGAAGAATGTGGCAAGTGCCATCTCTTATAAGCTCTGGGACCTGTTACGGATCGTTTCTGATTGGGCAAACCAGAAATGAAGTTAAATATTTGCACCAATCTAAGACAAGCGTATAAGTTAAGCTGATATTTCAAACATCGCTAATGGTCGCTTGTTGTTGTTTTTGTTGCTGTTTGTAGATAACTGTGACTACATTACCGCAAGACAATTTTATTGTTTAGTTCGTTTTATGATTTATTTTGTACTCAGAGAAAAATTTGGCATGGGTCGAGGTATTAATTGTTCATATACTTATAAACCCAAACCCTACCCAGGCCGTGTGAATGGTGGTGACTTGTCGGGGGCGACCACTCATCGCGTCTTATACAGCTGAAGTAAAAATCGAAAGTGAGATGAGATTGCTCAAGTTTCTGTACGTGACCTCAAAGCGACACGTGATTTAATCGTCTCGCACACTGCCACGACAATGAATCACACACCTATAACAGTATTTCGCTCTAATGGTTTAACTAACGCAGTCTTACATACAAAATATAAATATACAAAGTCTAAATATACAAAAAAAACATACACAACACGTATCATGACAAGGTGGGAGGTGGCGGTGGTTAAGTGGATATCGACACGGACTGAAGACCTGCGTGTTCCAAGTTCGAATCCAGTCGGTTCCTCAGTACCACTTTCACTTAGGGATGTTGGCAACCTTCTCGTGGTCCTTCCCATAAGTACCCAATGTCTTTCCAGAAAGATTCCTAACTAGATAGACATCGGGGAAACTGATGCCAACACCAGAATCATCTGATTCACACGAAAGAAGAAGATGACAAGGTGATCAATTTCATCCAATATCATTGCGCTAATCATTTTTACTTCCTTGTTATTTTTGTTATGACATCTGATAGCGATCTAATCACAAAAATATTAATTAGAAAGTACAGGAATAATTAATATAATGACATTAGACGAACAAAAATGTTCAAACACTACAATTATAGCCGTTTTTTATCTGCATATCGTTATTTATATATCCGAAGCTGCTGTCAATAATTTATATAGTCACATTCAATTATGTCGTTCCGCACATCACAGAGAAAGAGAATTAATCATCGTTTTTTTCCGGCAATATTCGTCCGATTCGAGGGGATTTTCTGGGTTGTTCCAGACCGGTCTTCGGCGTAGTTATCATGGCTTGCTCCATATTGAGACCAGACCTTGTGTCGTGTCCGGCCCTCGTGTGCAAGTTTATGGATAAGAACAAGGAAGCAATACAATATACGGACTGTAACTTATTGTGAAAACAAAGAAGATACAATTACACACAAATATTGGTATACACTTCTAAGAGTTGGTTGACACGGTTTATCATCGGCAAAGAGTCTAGAATATTTGACCTGTTCTTCAAAGGAGCAGTGTATGAAACTTATGTTGACCAAAGGATACTAACCTAAACCTATTATGAAAAGAAGAGGATACGACTAATAACTAACTCTATCTACCTCAGAGGTTAGACTAGCCAAGTTGATTCAGACAAGACATTACCATCTTTTTCTCATCGCCCAATTTAATGGTCTGTGCCGCATTGTATGTATTTACCATAAATATAATTCTCTCTCTGTCTCCCCGTCTCTGTTTGTCCCCCCTCAATTCCCGTCACTCTTTCCTCCTACTCAAATCGATATACTACTAAAACTCTGAATAATATTTGTGGCTTTTTTTTGTAGATTGTTTGCATATTGAATGTTTTAAATGTTGAGAAGAACGACGTATGAGAAAAAAAGTGGTGCAAAGAATGAAAAATGATGGAGTGGTAGTAACAGATCAACAGCGTAAGAGTACAACAGTGGTTTAAATAAATAAATGACGTAAAAAAGAAGAATACAAATACTAAAGTACAGCGAAATAGAAAGAGAGTAAGGGGATAACTTAAATAAATAAACAACGTAAATGAAGAAGAAAGTAAACTTTAAAATTACAGAACATTATAAAAATGAAAATATAGGGTTCAGGGCTGGATGGAGGAGCAATTACCGCTGGGCCTTTTAGTCTAAAACAACATTTAAATCATTTCTTTTTTTTCTTTACGGTTTTCTTCAGCAACACGTGGACGTTGGGAAATGACGTCATAATGGGCATGATAGTTAGGGAAATGCGCTGGAGCATCCAAGCGGTCTCTCGGGGCTCGTTCTTATAAGTGGCTATCTCGTATGAATCGTTAAGTATTTAAATCATAAATAGTTTTTTTTTAATTGAACCATTGGTTCGTTAAATCTATAAAGGTAAAAGTAAATACATTTTGCTATTTTAAAATATTAGCTTCATGAAGGCAAAGCGATAATCTTCGCGTTACTTTTCGAGCCGGAAGGCCATTTATATGTGACGCCACTTGCTCCGACCACTATTTATCTACCTCCCACAAGGTAAAATGTGACACATGGTCGGGAAAGTGGGATTAGATAAGCCAGAGCTCGAGGTGAGTATTCTGACCATTTAAAAATTGCCTGGGCAGCCCCGTCGGCATTCTCGGTAGGGCGCCTCAGGCAGTAAGCAATAAACTTACTCCTCCCCAAAGAGGGGAGGCAAAGCCTGGGAGGGTGCACCTCCTAGGACTGCACAGGACCAGACAACCCCTAATAGACCGGCGTAAATCCAGACCCAAAGGCCAGAACAATACCAGTTCATTAGGTGGGTTTAAAAACCCGTATTTATGCTGCCAATAATTGTGGTATCTGCTGCCAGTACCGTCATAGCGGCTTAGTTCTCCGAAACCAGAAAAAGAAAGAGAAATACAGCACACTAACTGACCATTTAATTAATTCGCCTATCTCAGTCAAAATGTCAGGGGTCCTCGATCCTGATACTTAACGATTCATACTAGATAGCCACTTATAAGAACGAGCCCCGAAAGACCGCTTGGATGCTCCAGCTCATTTCTCTAACTATCATCCAAGACAAGGCCATGCCCATTATGACGTCATTTCCCAACGTCCACGTGTTGATGATGAAAATCATAAAGAAAAAAGGAAAATGGTGCCCTCGTATGAAGGTACGTAAATAGGGACTTATTGAAATTCTCTTTTGTTATAAAATTTCAAAAGTAAAAATTTTCAATTTCTCATTTTAAACTATTTTAAGTGTAAAAAATATTTATCCTGTCTCAGTCGGTTTCACTGTTTATAAATGAAGCTTTTACTACGAGAAGCATTTTATTCTATTCATATGTTCCTAAGCCTTCTTATTTAAGAATCTGTTAATCGGACAGTAGGACGGGCGGTCTGTCAGTAACACTTTAAGAATTTGTAGATACGCCGACGTATCTCTATAAGAGGTTTTATATATTTCCTTTACACTAATGAGTCACCACGTATCAAGGACAAAGGCTACTCAAGGATCATGGTTAATGAGATTGTCCGTAATAGGAGGATTAGAAACGATGAGTGGAATGAGCAGAATTTGATGACTTAAAAAGACGGCTCGACAAATATTTGTTAACATTGGACTCGAGAACAACCATGTTGTAGTTAACTGGGAAGTGTCCCGCGATATTGTGTTCCACAGATTGAAAGTTCTTGGAAAACTTGCTCTGACACGGTTAAGTTTGATATAACATTTTTAAATGCGCCTACTAACCTCTATAGGTTCGTCGATCTGTCACACTTAAGTTTGAAACATCATCTTCATCGCAAACCGCATAGATTGAACGGACGTATCTTATAAATATCCTTCATGTCTTAAATAAGTAGTTGGCATGTGTATAGTGTGGTGTCTTTTATTGTAATTAATAATGACCAAAAATCGTGGGAATTGGGACATTAATTGTAAAGAAAGTATAAATAAAAAGCAAAGTAGCCCGCCTTCAATTAATGCCAGTCACATGACTGCCGAAATGAAAAAGACTCCCCAAAGTTTTCAGTTGAGTTTTCTGTTATTTTAACTATCTTAAATGTATTTGGCATTTTTACTAATTTCTATTCATGCTATCAACTTTACTTGTATTTACCTTGTTATTTAAATTAAATTTTGAGTTTTCAATTTTAATCCTTTTCTCCGTATTTTTATTGTATTAATAGTTTACTAGTTTTTTTCAGTTGCTTCCCTACTGGCTGTCTATTACTTTTCTGAAAACATATCTTGAAATTTCTGTTCCTTCTGTTAAGTGTACAGAGAACTTATTCTATATATATATATATATATATATATATATATATATATATATATATATATATATACATGTGCATATGCGGATGAAATTTTTTAATTTTTTTTATTTAAAATTTTTTTATTTTTTAACCTGCGGGGGATCGGAAATACCCGACTAGTACACGGGCGCAGGCTATTCTCTCTCGTAGATCTTGTCAGGTCATCCACCTAAGAGAAGGAAAACTCTGATAATAAAACCTTGCTACTAACTATTTACGTCTTGGAAGCAAACCGTTGGGGAGTGAGGCCTCCGTAGTCTTGATCGACAACCTTTCTAGAGCTCGAATCTCGAACAAAGTATCCGGTTTGCAAACCTATAATTGCTTAAGGAGTAGAAGGGCTATGCTTATCGCCCGGCCTTCGCACTCCTGCTTTGTCTATTAGCCAGGCGTAGAGGTACAAGCACTGGAACGCCTCTAAAGACACCTAGTGCTTGGCCTTGTTTCCTGACTAAAGCAATGAACCCCGTCTCTCTTTCTCTCTATCTGGGCAACTTGGGGAAAGTTTTTTTTGTCACTAAGTCCTACACGACTAGTCTGGGTAGCTCTTGTTCTGACAGGTTGAGGATACAAGTTAGACAGCTTGTCTTGCTGCTGTTTCCGACTGGTAGTTAGAAGCCCAAACTTTTAGGTAGTGCTAAGAAAGGCTACTCCGTCAATATCGTGGGTAACTGTACGTGTCATATCGCGCATGGAAAGGGACCCTACAGTTATCCCCGGTGGGCTTTCCCGACGCCACAACCCTTATGGACCAAGTCACGACTAATAGACTGGTTGTGTGAGCTTATTGGCACCAAACAAGCACCCACTTTGCCCTCCCCACTCTAACTCAAAACAAACATGAACTGACAAAATAAAAAAACAAACCTAAACCAGACACCCAACAAAAAACATCTTCGCCCCCGCTCTTGAGGCTCACATTCACAAATATCCGGGGACTTAGAACCAACAATAACGACGTAGAAACTTTTCTCTTGACAAACTCCCCGAATATCCTAGTTCGAAGTGAAACGAACCTTGACTCCTCAATTCCCTCTCACCACTTTGACATGACTGATTACCTTCCACTCTATGTAAGGAGTCTGACAAACATATGCATGGGCTAGGAGTTTATGTTCGGAACACCCTTCCCTTGACTAGAGAACATAGGTTAGAATCAGATGACCAAGCCTACATGTGCTTTAGATTGACCTACATCACAGCGTTAGTTACTTATACCGTTCTCCTTCGACCCAAAACTGTACCCTGCTTGACTCTGTATCTGAAAGCTTAGATAGAGCCCTCTCACTCGACTCGAATACCCAAAATACATGTATTTGGGGATTTTAATGCACATCATTGTGACTGGTTGGGATTTTACAGCATTACTGATGCAGCTGGGAACTCTACATTTAATTTCTCCTAAACTCACGACCTCTCACAGACTGTCACTTTTTCGACCCGCCTTCCTGATCGTGCGGACCAGCAAGCCTCACTTCTCGACCTGTTCTTGACCTCACTACCTGATGCCTGTGTGGCGAATGCTCATAGCCCGCTCGGAAACTCTGATCACGTTGTGGTAATGATACTTATCACTTTAAAAACTCGTTCAAATGCTGAAGAACCGTTGCTCAAAACGACGAGAAACTATGAGAAGGCTGATGTTGAATCCCTCAGGGATCCCATCAGCGACGCACCATGGGGTGAAACCTTCTCACTCCCTGCTGATCAGTGTGCAAATGAGCTAACTGAATGGGTCAAAGCAAGCATTGATGCTTATGTCCCCACGCGAAAATTCTTCAGAAAACCCCACTCTCCTCAATGGTCCACCTCAGAATGTGCAGCTGCTATTGCTGAGAGGCAGAAGACATTCAGAAAATTCGGCCGCCATAAGTCAACTGCGAACAGACAAACATTTGTAGAGGCAAGAAATGATTGCAAAGTAGTGATAGATGAAGCAAAGTGATGGTATACAGATATAACCAAGAAACGCACTCAGTCACAGAAACTAGGTACTCGTGATTTCTGGAAAATCAACAATAGTGTGATGAACAATGGACAATCGACAATTCCCCCGCTATCAAATCACAACGATATGGTTTGCACGGCAACTGATAAGGCTGAACTACTGGCCAAGCGTTTTGCCGTAAACTCAACTTTGAACTCGGCAAACCACCCCCTCCCCAAATTCCCATTGCAGACTGAAGCCACACTTCATAACCTCATCTCAAGTCAAAGTCATCATAAAAGACCTTGACACCTCCAAAGCCTGTGGGCCTGACCTTATACCCATCAATAGTAATAAACAAATGCTCTGCTGAGCTGGCCTCTGTTCGCTCCAAACTATACAACAAATGCCTTGCTGAATCTTGTTTCCCTGATAGTTAGAAATTTGCCTCTGTGGTACCAGTATTCAAGAATTCTGGAGATAGAACTGATCCTTTAAACTACCATCCAATCAGTCTACTCCCGATCTTTGCTAAAATCTTTGAATCATTAATCAATCTTGCTATAGTTCGGCACCTAGCTAATGCTAAACTTCTTTCTGATCATCAATACGGATTTAGACAAGCACGATCTACCGCAGATATCCTAACGGTCATCACTGAACGCGTATATCATACACTGGACAAGGCAGGTGAAGCTAGGGCAGTAGCACTTGATATATCCAAGGCCTTTGACAAGGTCTGGCATGAAGGGCTTCTCCTAAAACTGCACTCATAGGGTATTACTGGACAAATATTTAATATAATTAAATTCTTCCTAACAAAAAGAAAGATCCAGGTTGTTCTCGATGGCCGTTCATCTAAACAACATGACATAAATGCTCGTGTACCCCAAGGATCCATCCTAGGACCTCTACTGTTCTTGATTTTCATAAATGACCTTCCTGATGTAATTGAGACTGAGATAGGAATATTTGCTGACGACACCACGCGCTACTCTCGTCATGTGGGCAAAACTGACGTGCACATATCTGAGGCAATGGCTGACTCCTTAGAAAATGACCTCCAGTCTGTAGTGGATTGGGGTAAAAAATGGACGGTAACTTTTAATGCCGTAAAGACAAAGCTATTTTCCTTCAATAACTACAGGAAACCTCTTCAACCACCGATTGTCATGGCAAATAATATCCTACCTGAGAGTTCATCATTCAAAATCCTCAGCATAACTTTCACAGATAACATGAATTGGAACAAATACATTGAAGACATTGCCAGGACTGCTGCAAAGAAGGTGGGCTCCCTCTACCGTGCTAGTAAACTTCTCACAACTGACATTATCTTATATATCTACAAAGTCACCATCCGCTCATGCATGGAGTATTGTTGCCACATATGGGCTGGTGCATCACCCACTAGTCTCTCCCTTTTAGACAAGGTCCAAAAAAGAGTCGCGAACTTAATAGGTCCCTCACTCTCCTCCAAGCTCCAGACCCTATCCCACCGCCGCAATGTTGCTTCCTTGTGCCTGTTTTACAAGTACTTCAATGAACTGTGCTGTGATGAACTGGCTGCTTTGGTGCCTCCACGACGCAAATTCACTAGACCAACCCGACAATCTGCCAAATCCCATCCATTCACTGTGGAGGTCCCCAGATGCTGAAGAGCTTTCTACTCCAAAAGCTTCTTTCCTCGTGCTGCTGGACTCTAGAACTCCCACCCTGCTCTCTGTTTTCCTGACGGTACTGACATGCAGAAATTTAAAACTAATGTAAACAAACATCTCGCTGCACAGCTCCCAATTTAGGTTGCCCCCCCCCTAAGAAAAAAAACACCCTTTTCCTCAGTAGCCCATTACATCTACAGTGGCGGCCTGCCTTGTTTGGGCTGAACTATGTAAAAAGAAAAAAATGTCTAATTGGATATAATTATCATTGAATATGTTTTGTTAATTTATAATTAGTTTTTGGAACAAATATGAATTAACATCCATTTTTGTAAATTAACTGCGCAATTTTCACTTGACAATTTTTATTTCTATTTTTTATTATTTATTTAAAAAAATATCTTTTTTAAATAAATAACAAAAAATGAATACATAATTTAACATTTGACAAAATAAGATTTTCATGAAATTTGATGGTTTAAAAAGATTTTCATGAACTTAAGTTCATGAAAATCTTTTTAAACCATCAAATTTGAAAAGCATATATTCGGAACATCAGGATTTTTCACCGGATGTCCTGCTGGCTTGTCAGGCCGAGTGCAGGCTCAAGGCGTTTTCTCGAATAGTGGCGAGGGAGGGGTGCTCGTAATGCCGAGTCAATTCACGATGGCTCCCGGTGTGGCGCATAATTAATAAACCAAGGCTGTTGATAAAGTCCGGCGTGGCAGGGCGTATCGTTCCACTTGTCTCCACGGCGATCAGTTGAAATACAAATGAGTAATTATTTGAAACTCACTAGTAGTTCTTACATCAGTCGTTAGCGGTGATCTCTCTGCACCCCCCCCCAAAAAAAAACGGTTGTTTTCTTCGGACTCTGAATGACAGCAAGGCTCGGCAGATTTCCAGTACTTTCCGTCTCATTTCATTATTATTGTAACTCACTTGGTTTTCTGGAATCAGCCTTTTACCAGTAATTTTACGCTGAAAATGGCCTTGGCTTTTCACCTGAATTTGTGTGATAATAAACCTCCTCATGATTCTAATACTCTCCCTTGCCTTACTGTCGAGGTCTGGATGGTACTACCCGTCATAGAAGTTTCTATCCTTTCAGATCCTCCAGGACAACTTTCCGTGGTATTGACTGACATTGGTGCCACTGTGTTTTTTATTAGTAGGTGAGAGTGGTGAGTCAAGTTAAAGTATTTTCTTATACTTTATCTAAGTAAGCTAGAGAGCAAACACCACATAGTCAGGTGGCACGCCCTCCACAAAAACGCGGTAGAACCAACATTGAGAGCACCATCGTGACTTTCAGGGAAAGGGCACGGTGAGTACTGGAATGCGAAGGAGGCTTGTTGTCACACGAATTTCAGAGAAAGCCATCGACCGTTACCGGTGAGGATTCAATGGTAAACGGCTATTGTGAGACGGTGAATGATATGATCGAAAGATGCAAAGAATACGCTAAATCTGTGGAGACTTCTTATCACTAAGACGTCAGGAACACCACCACGTTACCTGTGAATGATAACTGGCCATAATACGTGTGAGAACTCCGAGTGAGTAAAGAATAAAAATAATAATAATGATAATAATAATGATAATAATAATAAAAATAATAATAATGATAATAATAATAATAATAATAATAATAATAATAATAATAATAATAATAATAATAATAATAATAATAATAGTGAAAAAAGTCGAAATATTAAAGAAAGTCTTTGAATGCGGAAAACAACCCACATAACCGACAGACACTGACCAGCCCTAAATAAATGGAAAGGGTGTGAGAAGTAAAGGAAATACGCACACACAATTGTTGTAAATGGCAAGGGGTGTGGAAAGACCGAGGAGGGAGAGCAACCAGACTTCTACTGCGAGAGTGCTTGAATCTTGGGGAGGCTTATTGTCACTCAAACTCCAGAGAAGACCAACATACGTTGCTAGCGAGAAATCGATGGCAAATAGCAGTTGCGATAACGTAAAATAATTTGCAATGTTTATCGAAAGAGGTGGAGAATATTGAAAATCTGAGGAAACTTGTCGTCACTCGGACTCCAGGGAAACATCACTGATGTTTGTCAGTGAGCAATCACTGATAATAACTTGTGTGAAAAATTCCTTGTGAGTAAAACAATAAAAGTCTTACATATTAAGTAAAGTCGGTCCACCCTCCCTACAATGGTGCTCGATAGCTTCGGTAACAAAAGGCATATACATAAATCTCTTCAGTTAGCAAAGTATGTCACATATTGGTTTAGGTTGTTAGAAAACGATTTTTTCTTTTGAACGATTTGTTCGATTTTCGTATATAGTTCTTATCGATGTTTGTATTTTCTTTGTGAGATTTAGAAGGGGGAGGAGATGCCACTAACTAAGTCACATGTACTCTTTCTGTCACTCAGATCACTGTGTTATATATATCTAATAAAATAAAAGATAAAAAATAAAATTAAAATTAAAATAAAATTAAAATTAAAATAAAATTTGAAATTAAAACAAAGAAATAAAAAAATAAAAAAATAAAAAAGTAAAAAGATAAAAAAGTTTCTATGCAATTCTCGTGAGTCAATTTGATTAATTTGTACCAATAGCCGTTATTGTTTTTGGGTTTGAAGGTGTGCGTTCTGAAAGGAAAAACCGTTAGTTGAAATCGTGTTAAAATTCTTTTAGACAGTCTAGAGTAATTTTAATATTAATAAAGAAATTGCTGGATCTAAGGGAGGTAACTTAGTTGGAAAATGAAGGTTTGAGGTGTTTAAATGGATTTTTTAAATCAGTTATTACTGATAAATAAATAAAATATTTTTGTGAAAGTCGACGTTTTTGCTCTTGAAATTTATATGGATATGGGCTGATTAGGTGTTTGTTCGTAAATATTAATTATTTTTATTTCTTTGTTTTAATTTCAAATTTTGTTTTAATTTTAATTTCATTTTTATTTTTATTTTATTTTTATTTATTTATTTATATATTTTAAAAAATTTTATTAGATATATTTTTTCCCTTTAATCTTATATTATTATATCTCTCCAAATCTCCTCCGGTTTTAAATCTCAACCGTTTTCTTACACTAAATTTAAATTCAAACAAACATACATAACACACTGAGCAAATAACGCGTCCCAACGAGAGTATCATGTGACTTCACATTTCCAAAACAGATGAAGACAGAAGCTGAAGAGAGCCGGATGGCTAAGACTTTCCGAGCTTGAAACCGACGGTATGAATGTTGTACTAATTTTTCTGTACCAATATATATATATATATATATATATATATATATATATATATATATATATATATATATATATATATAAATGCTTTTAATAACCTTTTTTTAATTATTATTAATAAAACCTATTTTCTGTCCCTGGCCTGCTGACTAGGATCAAAGTGCAGTATTTGTTCTGTAATCTGTCGAAGGAAAAGTCCTTCTAGACAATTCAAGGCAATTTTATTGTCCCATCCAGAGTTCTCCATTTTGAAAGAACTGGATATCCCTCACATTAAAAATCAACCGCGTGTCTAACTTTGCCCTTGTGGGCAAGCAAGTAAATAGGAATTCTTCCACTAAAGATAGTATTTTTATACGGAATCCTTTTTTTTATATTCTTTTCATTTCATCTGTTTTTTCATTCGTCCTCTCATTTTCTTTCTTTTCTTTCTTTTCCCATCTTTTAAACATTTCTAAATTCATTTCTTTCTATTTTTATCTCCCCCCCCATTTTCTTTACCACACTTATTCTATTTATTAATTCTTGTTTTTGTCTGTTTTCTCTCGTTTTCTTTCTCCCCCATTATTTTGTTCATTTCACATATTCATGCATTCACTTTCATTTTCCCTCCGTTTCCCCATTATTCCTTATCGCTTTGTCTTTCCTCTTTTTTCATACAACTTTCATGTATGTTTTTTCTCTCTCTTTTATTCCTTTCACCTACTCTGAGATTCGTTCTCCCTTTATATCATCATATTATTTCTTTTTTATTCATTCTTTCATCCTCTTGATTTTATTCTTCATAGTTCCTTGTTTAATTTATTAATCATTTCTATTCATAGGACATCAATCATTCATTTATATGATTATATTCTTTCTATGTTGTCAACACATTTTTTCCTTCAGTTCTTTTTTCATTCTTTCTTTCATCTTCATTTTTATACTTCCTTTCTATTTTAATTCTTTCTTATTGTCTGACGTCCATTGTTCCTTTATATTCCTTCTCTTTTTTTCTTTATTCTCAATACTCCTTCCTTTTGGTTATTTCGATCATTCCTTATTTCGTAATTCTTATATTCTGTTTTTCTTTCTTAATTACGTCAATTAATCTTTTGTATCATTATAATTCTGTCTTTGTCAATTGTATGTTTTCCCACCATAGTTCTTTCTTTCTATACCTATTTTTTGTCTGACGTTAATTATTAATTATTCTTTTATATCGTTATATTCTGTCTTTCTTGCTTTCTTTCTTGTCAACATATTCTTCCCTCTGTTCTTCCTTTCATTCCTTCTTTCATCTTTTACAAGTTTTCCTACCCTAATTCGTTCCTTCCTTCCGTCCTTTATTGATCATTTATTTTTAGAGGACGTTCTCACATCTTTTGAAATCATTATTTAATTCTTTATTTTTCTCTGGCGTTCATATTCCTTTATATCGTTATAGTATTTCTTTATTTCTTAATCGCCTTTCCTTCTTTCTTTCATCCTTGTAATTTTATCCTTTCTTCCTTTATTACTTCTTTTTTTTGTTGTCTGACTCCATTATTCTTTTATATCATCATATTATTGCTTGCTTTCTTCGTTGTGAATACGTTCTTCTTTCAGTTATTTCTTTCATTCGTGCATCTTCATTTTATTCTCCCATCCTTAATTCTTTCTTTTTCTCTGACGTTCATTATACCTTTATATCATTATATTCTTGCTTGCTTACTTAGTTATCAATTCGTTCTTTAAATTCATCTAATTATCTTTTATTTTCTCTATTCCCCCAGGTTTTGTACCATTTTTATGCCATCAACCGATCAGGTAATTGACTTGATTCTATTACTTAATTATTCTCTAGCATGTAATTTTCCTTGCTGACAATTACTTCGGTAGTCCTTCATCATCCAACTAGACAACAGCACTAGGAGTCACTTTGTTCATTTTTAAATGTCTTCTTTAGTTCCGACATAGATGCTTTATACACCCGTAACAAGTCTTGCTTCAATTGAATATTCCGTTTTTATCATAGCTTAAGTAAGGAGAACATTGATACAATTAGAATACTTTTCATTTCGTTTCGTTATTGTCTTATATGCTTATCTATAAATGCATAAAAATCGGATCTTTAAATTATAAAGAACATGTTTATTATCTCAGAAACTGATATAAAAAGCTGTATATGTATACATATAGAGTGTTTTATAAATGATTAAACTACCATTCTAAACTAAAAGTTATAACTGAAAAAATAGAAAACTGATTGTATATGCTCTCCTAAGAGCTTCGCCACACGAGTGATAACAGAACTTTAGCTGTTCCGTTGGCAAAGTTACAGATTCCACTGAAGTTCTTGCTAAAGGCATATTCAGGGTTGTACGTTTTCGCCGTTCTTCCACATACAACGCCTGGTATTGCCAAAATGGTCACCCATTTGTGACTCGCCAGGCTCAACGTCGCTTTACTTCGACGATATAACAAAACCCCGGAGGTCAGCGTTATTATGTCGTGTTACCAGTATTTAACATGACCAAAAAATCATTTAGAATCTTTCTGCGATAGAAACTACATCAGTATCTAGAAACATTTTTATGCTAAAACATATTGTTATCCAAACATGTTTAAATTTACTGTTTTGCAAAATAAAACAGAAAAATACTAAACCTTATTATCATTTCTTGATTAAGATGTCAAATTATAGTTATTTACTTGCATTCTTAAACAGAAAAAAACGTTTTAGTGGTTGAATTTTATGATCAGTTCATTTGACATTTATCAGAGTAACTCAAGAAGTCGGCTCCAATTTCAGTATAAAAGAGTGAATTCCGTTTGAAATTCTTCATTCTTGTTCAAAATGGTAGAACCATTGAAAACTAACGGAGAAAAGCACTCTATGCTTCTGGATTGTCCCTATTTACTTGCCCCCCCCCCATCCTACGAGTACAGAGTTGTGCACAAGGTAGAGTTTTAATGTAGAGAAAATCCAGCTTCCCAAAAAGGTGCACTCTGGATTGAGACAAAAATTTAAAAAAATCTTGATAGTCTATAGGGCAAATAAGGAAGTGCATAAAGTGTTCTCACAGGGTAGCCAAGAACACTTTGGAGACAATTAGCGGGACTGATACGAAATGCACCAAAGAACTGAAAGTTAACAGCAGCAGATATTCGTCACCTGGGGATGTAAATTTCGAAAGGCAGAAGTAAAGTCGCTGTTGATTTTCAGGCAGAGATAGATGCTTCTTGAGTCTGAAAAGGTTTCGAGACGATTGACAGGACAAGGCTTAAAGGGAAAAATAACTTTTTGGAAGCCATTATTTAGGTCTGCAAAAATCCAGCAACGCTTCATATTTTCCGAAGGGAACACACACTGTTGGACGGATGAATCCAAGTTTGGATATCTAGATAAATAGTGAGTGCGAACACTAGCAAAGCATTATTTTTTCGTCATTTCGTGAGTACACTAGTATATATGCTGTGCATTTGCCAACTATGCGTGTATACTTTTAATATGTATTCGGTGTTAAGTTCTAATCTGCTATTAATTGATTAGTTATTAAAAATTCTTCTTTTATTCTAAGGTTTCCTATATTTCCTTTTGTAGCTTTAGTACTGTTAAATGGATTACAAATTCTATCTCGATAATAATAATTTGATTGAATATTTTTTATAGAGAATACAACTTAGTATTAAAACGTAATCGCCCTTGCCCCAAAGACATTTTAAAGCAGAGTTATCTACTCCTGATTTTGACCAAACGATAACAGACAGGAACGAGGAATAATTCAATACATGCTTACCGACAACGGCATAGCATACTCTTTTTATTTTTATATTAATTTCTTCTAATTGCAATTAGTTAAATAAATTGTTATTATTGTTGATTTACATAGAATCGCTTACATCCAATTATTTTTTTTCGTATTCGTGTCTTACTACTCACATATGAACTTGATAACAAATGCTGAACATTATATTGTTGCTAATAGTTGTGCATTTGTTTATATGATTTTCAAGGAGGAGACATGTATTTGAGCGTTCTGTAATATATCATTGAAACATTGACCCTTACCAAAATCTTAAGAACACGATTTATGAAAAAGTTATTCGTTTAGAATTGCCCGGAATAATATCATTAACAATTCATATAAATGCATGAAAATTAGACGATCGAACATTATTTATTTGTTCTGTAATCAACGGCTAGTGATTGGTCGATGCTGATCACAACAAACGGGTCAGTAGTGTTTGTCCTGAGCGAGTCCCATTAAATTCTGTCTTAGAGCCTGTCACGGTTAATCATGCTATATTGTTGTCGGTCAGTCGAGCGGGCGCTTGACCTTGAGCAGTTGCAACTCAGCCACCGTTTGCGTCCGTCGGTCTCCAGTCATTTAGACAAGGTTGTCGACTTATCTCGTTTCGAACCTTTGGCCAAGTCGGCCGCGTCTATTCATCAACAAATAACGTCTAGGCTGGTTCGATCACGTCCCTTGACTTCTATCAGCGTGCATTTAATACTAAATAAATATAAAACCGAATACGTCCATAGTTACCTCATGCTTGTCATCTCATAGTCTCGTGCCAATCTCATCAGCACTTTGTAAATTTATGATTTCCTAGGATAGTTTGATGCTTTCATAAGGTAGAAAATAACATGACTGGTGCCGTAAAAGACATGTTGCCTGCAGCTGCTGAAGCTCATATTTGGGATCTTTCGATGAACGGAAATATTTTGAAACTGGAATATCTAATTATAGATATTGGAATCAATTTTTGATGATTGAATAGAGAAAATGTTTCTATTTTTAGAAAACCTCGAGTTACGACAACACAGCTAAATACACCGTTTTTAAGTTAAAAAAAAGAAAGAAATGTGATCGCGAAGTTTGACATGTGTCATTCTAAAATTATTTTAAAAGACCTGATTCGGAAATAGTTTGGAGGTAGAAAAATAGGGACTAAAACACAGAGAGATAGAGTAAGAGAGAAAGAGAGAGAGAGAGGGGGAGAGAGAGGGGGGAGAGAGGATGATAGAGAAAGGGACAGAGACGTTTTAATAATGCGATTCAACTCCTTTCTTTCCATCTGCACCCCTAGCTCTTTTTCTCCATCCCCTCCCTCCTCTCTCTATATTTTCCCTCTTTCTGTAACAAAACTAATTTCGACATGATAAGATGGCGGGAGAAGACATAGTTAGCAATACACACACACACACATATATATATACATATATATATATATATATATATATATATATATATATATATATATATATATATATAACAGTTTTTCATGGTAAACAACTGATGATCCCTTAAAATAGTGTTAGAAACTAACTAATATAATAACTGTAAAAAATAAATTGACTTACATGAGTGATTTTCCACTGGAAGACTTGAGACTATAAGTTTTTTTTATATATATTTTTTATTTTTTTATTTTTAATTTTTTTTATATATAGTTTTAATGGTTGAGAAACTTCCGTGACTACATATATATATATATATAAAGAGAGAGAGAGAGACATGTTTTTATGATGCGATTTTATTCTTATTCTGCTACCTCTCACCTACTCACTCCATCTCCCTCTTTCTCTAGCTATCTGCTTTGATATAGCTATCCATTTATTAAAACTTATTTGGAAATGATTACATAGTAAAAAGAAAGAAGAGGAAAACAGAGTTAAAAAAAGAAGAGAGAGAGAGAGAGAGAGAGAGAGAGAGAGAGAGAGAGAGAAAGATTGTGTATTTACAAGTAAAGGAATATATTTTCATAATGGTATCCCTCTTCGATTCAACCCTCTATCTATCTATATTTATAGCAGGTACAATAATTTATAAATAAATATATGTCAAAAAGATAATATAGGAATAATAAAGAAAGAGGGTGAAAGAAGATTTAGAGAGAATGTCTGTGATATATATATATATATATATATATATATATATATATATATATATATATATATATTTATATATATATATATATCTGTATATATATATATATATATATTTATATATATATATATCTGTACATATATATATATATATATATATATATATATATATATATATATATATATATATATGAAGTATAATAACACGAAATTACATAATCATCGATGCAATCATTTATTTCAACCTTATGGTTTTGTCAAGCATCCGATCCAGACAATTACATTTTTGAAACTGACAAAAAAAATTAAATTCACACTCGACAATTCAAATATAATTGGAGAGAGAGAGGGCGTAACAACCTATTTAATACATATTTATAGAGAGGGGGAAATTTGAAGCATATCTAATCTATAAGTATAAATTGAGAGGGGGAATTGCATAATTTATTACAGACCGTGAAGGGGGCATATGTCTAAGTATAAATTGTAAAATTGGCCATAGATGATGATGGAGGAGGGAGGGTCATGTTTTTTAAAAAAATCGGGTCGTGTCAAAAATTAACAGTATTAACCATCATCTCATTGTTTGATGACACCTACTGTCTAGCGATCAATGTATATTGTGAGTGGAGGGGGGAACCTAAAAAAAGAAAAAAAAGGGGATTTGAAAGTAGATACCGACTAAATTCTGAGACAATCTCACTCATGTACACATACACAGGCATGCATAAACACGTACACATCATATGTACATACATACCTACACATCCACACACATACAATTATACACAAACGTACATATACATATATATATATATATATATATATATATATATATATATATATATATATATATATATACAATAATATTTTCATAAATAAATATTAATTATTTAAATACCTAGAGACATCGATGTTTCATGCTAACGCAATCTTCAGTCTAGGAACTAATTCTCAACGGTCGGTAGGCGCGAACCGCGATCACAAATCGCCACTGATTCGTAGTCGGGGATCTTATCCATCGGCCATAGCCAATTAGTTAGTAAATATAGAGGAACTTTAAATGTAAATAGCGAAATCGGCAGCAATTTACCAGGCAGTTAGAGTGATCTACGAAACGGCGTTCGGATCGTGCATATAGCTATTTGTACTGCTTGTTATTAAAGCTACTCGAGAGTGCCCAGCCTTTGTGGGAGGGGGCTGATAAACAATAATATTTTTATAAATAAATATTAATTATTAAAATACATAAAGACATCGATGTTTCATGCTAACGCAATCTTCAGTCTAGGAACTAATTCTCAACGGTCGGTATATATATATATATATATATATATATATATATATATATATATATATATATATATATATATATCAAAACACACATAGTTTGAGCGACCGACCACTGCTTCAAAACCCGGTCAGCTTACCTCAAGGAAATACTAAATTATCAAGCCAGTTGGAAAAGCGAAAAAAACAAACAAAAAAAAACAAACGAAAAATTAAAAAAGAAAAAGAAAAAGATGGAAATATATAAGAAAGAAAAATCACAGACACGGCCAAACTCCACCGGCTTTACGCGTGTCAAAACCCTAAGTAATCCTCAAGGCGGGAAAAAGGAAATCTTTTTATTTTACTATTGTGATCTCAGACATAACCATTATCTAACACACGCACACACACATTCTATTATACACATGCATGCATATATATATATATATATATATATATATATATATATATATACATCCTTACCAGAATACACACTTACACCCACAAATATACACATAATCACTCTATATTCTTATTGTTAAATATTAATAAAATATAAAATTATAAAAATATATTTTACGAGGAGAATTTAGATTATTTACGTCGATTCATTTCTATTATAATTTATTAAATTAAGATGTGTTTTGATGATATTATTCTTTTATTATTTAAATTTTCTCTCCTATTTTCGATTAATTTTATGTATATGAAAAATCTTTAATTATCACTTAATTCACATCTAACAATATCTAGTAATAACGTTTGTCTTGTACACTTACTTTTAATTGTTAATTTGGGGAAATGAAACTTATTATTTAAAATATCATCTATTAGCTACTTTTACCCAATTTCTTTACAATTATGTATTATCCAGTATATATGTGTTATTGGTGTATTAGTGTGTTAGCGTATATATATGTGTGTGTATGTGTTCATTTGTGGGGTGTTTTTATTATGGTCATATAATCAGATAATTTACTTAAAATAATTTAGCTTTAAGAGTTTTTCTGCAGATAACACGTTCGTAAAACGAGAATTACATCCCCTTATTTGTGGATATATATATGTATATGTGTGTATATATGGGTGTATAGGTATGTTTATATGAATAATTATGTATATATGTATATACGCGTGTGTGTATATATATGGGTATGTGTATGCGTACGTGTATGTGTATTTAGGTATGTATACATTTAGGTATGGTTGTATATGTATGTATATGCGTATATGGGTATGTATATGTATGTGGGTGTATTAATTAATTGGTTCAGTTGAAATATTTTTTCAAAAATGAACAAAGCCAACATTCTGCAAAAGTGCTCAATATATTGTTGCTATTTGTGTTGGGATAGGCATGGTTTTGGGCGCCCGATGATTGTTTTTGGGGTCTTGTCGCTTTTCCAACTGGCGTGATAATTTGATATGGCCCTGGATGATGCATAATTGTAAAGAAATTGGGTAAAAGTAGTAAATAGATGATATTTCAAATAATAAGTTTCATTTCCCCAAATTAACAAATAAAAGTAAGTGTACAAGATAAACGTTATTACTAGATATTGTTAGACGTAAATTTAGTGATGATTAAAGATTTTTCATATATATAAAATTAATCGAAAATAGGAGAGAAAATATAAAAGAATAAAAGAATAATATCATCAAAACACATCTTAATTTAATAAATTATAATAGAAATGAATCGACGTAAATAATCTAAATTCCCCTCATAAAATATATTTTTATAATTTTATATTTTATTAATACTTGACAATAAGAACATATAGTGATTATGTGTATATGTGTGGGTGTAAGTGTGTATTCTGGTAGGCATGTATGTATGTATGTATGTATATATATATATATATATATATATATATGCATGCATGTGTATAATAGAATGTGTGTGTGCGTGTGTGAGATAATAGTTATGTCTGAGATCACAATAGTAAAATAAAAAGATTTCCTTTTTCCCTCCTTGAGGATTACTTAGGGTTTTGACACGCGTACAGCCGCTGGAGTTTGGCCGTGTCTGTGATTTTTCTTTCTTATATATTTCCCTCTTTTTCCCTTTCTTTTTTGATTTTTTAGTTTTTTTTCGCTTTTCCAACTGGCTTGATAATTTAGTATTTCCTTGAGGTAAGCTGACCGGGTTTTGAAGCAGTGGTCGGTCGCTCAAACTATGTGTGTTTTATATATATATATATATATATATATATATATATATATATATATATGTATATATGTTTGTGTATAATTGTATGTGTGTGAGTGTGTAGGTATGTATGTACATATGATGTGTACGTGTTTATGCATGCCTGTGTATGTGTACGTGAGTGAGCTTGTCTCAGAATTTAGTCGGTATCTACTTTCAAATCCCCTTTCTTTTGTTCTTTTAGGCCCTCCCTCCACTCACAATATACATTGATCGCTAGACAGTAGGTGTCATCAAACAATGAGATGAGGGTTAATACTGTTAATTTTTGACACGACCCGATTTTTTTGAAAAACATGACGCCTCTCCTCCATCATCTTCTATGCCCAATTTTACCATTTCTACTTAGACATATTGCCTACTCCTCACGGTCTGTAATAAATTATGCAATTCCCCCCTCTCAATTTATAATTATAGATTAGATATGCTTCAAATTTTCCCCTCTCTATAAATATGTATTAAATAGGTTGTCAACCCCTCTCTCTCCAATTATATTTGAATTGTCGAGTGTGAATTTACTTCTTTTTTTCAGTTTCAAAAATGTAATGAAAAAAACACAAGGTTGTAAATAAATGATTGCATCGATGATAATTTCGTGTTATTATATTTTATTTTATTCTTACTCTGTATATCACATTGAGCTCTCATACCCGGATTTCCTCCTAGAATTATTTCATTATAACACAATATATATATATATATATATATATATATATATATATATATATATATATATATATATATCGGGATACATTTTTATTTGTACAAACATCTTTGGCTACATATTGTGCATACATGTTTCAGCTGCGACTTTTGTCAAACTTTAGCATAATCAGGCCATCAGCAGAGAAAATTCTGAATTGTGTTGTAAGCTAGTTAAAAGTTTGTATAGGAGGGGATAGAAAATAGTATATAAGGATAAGGATATTCGAAAGAACTCAATTTCAACTTATACCTATATATACGTATACACACATAATATACATCCACACACACACACACACATATATATATATATATATATATATATATATATATATATATATATATATATATATATATATATATATATGTATGTACATATATATATATATATACACAAAAAGACTTCAGTAAGTAAAAGGTCAACAGCTAAACTATAAAATAAATAAAAAATAATAAACATTGATGAAGTCCACAAAATTAAAAAGAATAAAGACATAAACGAAAACACCGAACCCACCCATCCGCTCACACATCGGCCCATATATATGGAAATTTCAACCCGTCTCTTTTGATTCAGGTACATGTCTTTCATACTAAGACTTAACCACACGCATACACAGGTGTACTTAAAATAAGACAACATACACACAAGCACACACACTAATATATATATATATATATATATATATATATATATATATATATATATATATATATATATATATATATATATGCATATAACATAATGTATTGCCTTTCTAGAGATCGTAGATGTGATAAAAGATGGTTATGGGAGTTTTGTAGTTAGGCTATCTGTAGCATTTGTTAGTATATCCGGTCAATGAGCATCAAAACAGCCATAAAAGTGACATATACATTTTATAACACATATATGTATGTATATATTCATACATGTATCCTTATATATATATATATATATATATATATATATATATATATATATATATATATATATATATATATACATACATGCACAAGAGTTTTACTTACCCACTAAACACTATCCTCGAGTGTCTTTGGTCTCTCCATACAAGGGTTTGTCAGTATCACCTGACATGAGGATACTTCTCTCTACAATTAAATCCTGACTAAATATTAAAAAAAATAGTATTCGAAGCCCAAATAAGATCCTCTCGACACGGCTATACACTGGGCCATACGAGGAATGGTGCATCTTCTCCGAGTCATGTTACCTCAAGTAACAGCACTTAACTGAATACTTCAGCAAACTTGATATATTCTAGTCCTGGAATCCGATAAGACCAAGAGACCAAAAGAAATATATACTATAACATAATTAACTGGTCAATTGGGGAGAGGAAAATGTATGTTCTTATGGATACTGCATCCCATAGACTGGTATTGTCTTGGCATTCGGGACTTGATTTACGCCGGTCTATGGGTCTATCCTGTGCAGTTCTAGGAGGTCCACACTCCCAGGCTTCGCCTCCCCTCTTTGGGGAGGAGTAAGTTTTATTGCTTACTGCCTGAGGCGCCCCTACCAGGGAATACCGACGGGGCTACCCAGGCAATTTTTAAACCCCACTTTCGCGACATATATACATATATATATATATATATATATATATATATATATATATATATATATATATATATATATATATATATATATATGAGTGCAGTTGGACGTCAATCGCATAGCCCTCTGCATAAAACACACGGAGGAATTAATATATATATATATATATATATATATATATATATATATATATATATATATATATATATATATATATATATATATATATATGGATAAGGGTAAATTATTATCATAAAAAATTAAAATAATATAAAGAGAATACAGGGTATAAATCAAGAGATCTCTACGAATATAGCAATTGAATTTAAGTTTAAAAATTAAAAGTTACACTATAAAGTGATAAAGGTGAAATTCTTGGGAATTCTTGGGAATTCAAATTATTCAAAAATATTCAAAAAATATAAATAGATTTTAAATGTAAGATTTAAAATATAGGAATAAAAATATAGACATAAAATAATAAATATAAATATAAAATACAATAAAATAAAATAAAGTAAGCGTAAATATAAACTATACAAAATAAAATTAAGTTTAGAATTAAAATGAAAAATGAAAATTGGGATCAACGTGGGAGGAGGAAGAGAAAACGGCGGACATAAAGGAGGGAGAAAGGAAAGAGAGCATCAATATATACATATATATATATATCTACACACACAAATATATATATAGAGAGAGAGTGATAGAAGAAAAAAGAGTGATAAATATGAGACGATTGTCCAGATTTATTTCAAATTTCAATTGTTCAATGCAAGGTGTATTCAGTAATAAACTAGTGTTTATTATTCTCAATTGAAATTTGAAATAAATCTGGACAATCGTCTCATATTTATCACTCTTTTTTCTTCTATCTCTACTATTGCTCTATCTCGTATATTGAGCTAATCCTTTTCACAATAGGTTCCATCTACTAAAAGTTTTCACTTTGGTTTATTTTGATCCTATATATATATATCCACATTTGGTGACATTATCGACTGTGTATGGTGACAACATATGAACAAACAAGCAAGCAAGCAAGCAACGTCTACAGAGTAATAAACTATATATATATATATATATATATATATATATATATTTATATATATATATATATATATATATATATATATATATATATATATAGTTTATAACTCTGTAGACGTTGCTTGCTTGCTTGCTTGCTTGCTTGTTTGTTCATATGTTGTCACCAGACATGTGTATGGTGACAACATATGTATATATATATATATAGTTTATTACTCTGTAGACGTTGCTTGCTTGCTTGTTTGTTCATATGTTGTCACCATACACAGTCGATAATGTCACCAAATGTGGATGACCTCATTAAGCTACCATTGCTCCTTTATAAGGTCATCCACCTTTTAAGTATATATAATAATATAAAAAAATAATAATATATGTATTTCTTTGATGATGTCCAGCCATTGACAATTACTTGACGCTCCAGAGGTATCAGCACATCTGTGGTGCTCAATAAAGGCCAGCTCACAATATCCCACATTACACTCTACCTTGTGTCACATCTGATATTTGCCTGGTAATCGGTAAATACTATTCGGAAAAGAGAAAGCAGGAAAAGACAAGGAAGAGAGAAATAAGAATGGGGTAAGAGAGAGAAGGGAGAGGAGAAGAGAAAGCGAAAGAGTTGCAAAATGGGGATACAAAATATATTTAACAATATATAACAAATACTAAACAAACTGACTATATACCTAGATATTTATATAGCTTTGAAAAACTAATTTAAAATGATTAGGTAGAAGTTAGAGAAAGAGAGAGAGAGAGAGAGAGAGAGAGAGAGAGAGAGGGAGAAGAGGAGGGAGAAAAGGAGAGGGATAGAAAGAGAGAAATTATATGTTTTAATAATGCAATTAGACTCTCTATCTCTCACTGTTTCCCCCTATCTTTGTTTATCTATGTATTTAGCTATCTATTAAATATTAATTAACTATGGAAATAGTTTCTTGAGAGAAGAGAGAGATAGAGAAGTAGAGCGAGAGAGAAAGAATATATATATATATATATATATATATATGAGAGAGAGAGAGGGTGGGTGGGTGTGGACAGATAGGTGACAGCATAATTTTATCGTTTTGAATCTCAAGACGAGAAATATTTCAAAGATCTTTTAATTGAAAAAAGTGATGTAGTTTCAATTAGAGACGCTTCTGATAAGAGTTTAAAAAAAAATCTTACACAAATATAAATGATATTTTAAGGAGGGAATTCACTCAGACTGCAGACAGAAAAATAAATATTTTTAAGATCATGGTAAAACTGCATATTAGGGCATTTTCAAAAGACACTTTTTTTCCTTCGGGTATTTATCTAATTAGAAAATGACAAAACATAACTACAAAACGAATAAAAACTTGTCGTCTCGTTTTCTGAAAAGTTTAAAGTTTAAGCTGAAATACATTCACGACATTTTCTATCTGAAGCAAAAACACAACAAAAAAAAAACACGCTTAATTGATGAGCTTTAAGAAATAATGATCTTCTCTTAACTTTGATCTTTGAAGAAATCTCTTTAGGGTTAGAGTTAGGGTAAGGGTTGGGTTGAGTTTGAAGTTTGGGTTAAACATTTACCAACATTTTTGTCACAATTAAACAGGCTATCTCTCTTGTGACAATTACTTTAGAATACACACAAGTGACCGATGTTCTATTTATGCTATTTGACACGTTTAAATTCTGTAAAAAAAACAAAAAAAAAAAAACTAGCAAGCCTTACCCGTCGTTGCCCGGGCGTCTTTAACTTTTATTTTTTGTTTCTTTTCTCTTTTAATAGTTTATTATTATATATATATATAAATAGATGAAAGGATAAAATAATCCGACGGTATGAAATTAAAATGGAATAAGCGGAAGACCTAAGAAGCTCAACATTTCGCCCAAATGTTATATGTTCGCTCTTGACAAAGCTCATATAACATTTTGGCGAAACGTTGAGCTTTTTAGGTCTTCCGCATATTCCATTTTAATTTTATATATATATATATATATATATATATATATATATATATATATATATAAATTTTATACATGTTTCTGGCTCACAGCCGTCATCAGCATGGCAAACTTAGACAAGGATCGAGCCTTCGATATTGATGTCTATAGTCCAGCGTCTTACCATTGGACCAAGACGCCCTGTCTAAAAATATGTACGATTTTTATCACCTAAATATTTCATGTATTATTTTAATTAATAATTATTAGATTAATAAAAATATATATATTAACGAAAATACGTCTATAAAGTTAAGGAGGATTAATAATACAATTTTCTGCATCTTAATCACTTAGGAAGTGAGAAAATCGAAATAGTAGTAAGCAAAAAACAACGAGCGCTGAAATCAACAATAAAAATAATTACATAAAAAATACATAAAATATTTAAGTGATAAAAATCGTACATATTTCTAGACAGAGCGTCTTGGTCCAATAGTTAGACGCTAGACTATAGACATCAGTATCGAAGGTTTGATCCTTGTCTAAGTTAGCCATGCTGATGACGGCTGTGAGCCAGAAACACGTGTCCATGGATTACTTTTATGTACGTATAAAAAATTAATAACATATACATAAACGCTCTCTAAGACCATAACTTTCGCCCATCCACCAAAATCACAGCCCCCTCCTTCTCTAGCCACCCTCCTTTTCTCTGCATACACCCCCACACAGAAACATTCTAACTTACTTTTTCCCCTTCAGTCTTCACCGCAGCCATCTGTTAAAACACCTCCTTCCTCCCTCTCCCCCACTCCATCTCTGCCATCCACATTATTCCTGCTCATCCCCCCACCTCTTTCTCTTACTACCAGCCACAGTAGTCCTTGTTCACCCCCATCTTTCCACTTCTTCCCCACTCATTTTCATCAACATTCATTTTTCACTCCTCACCAAGTACGGACGTCCACCCAGTAGTGGCCATTATTTTCTTCCCTTTTTCCCAATATGTCAACCCTACATGTGTTTGTACTTGCATGACATTTTCTCTATATTATCATCCTGATGAAGTCTTATAAATAAAGACGAATCGTTGATGTACACATAAAACACATCCATTTTTTGGTTTTCCTTTTTCATTTTCCCATCACGTCGGATTACCTTCATCCTTCTCTTCCCATATATATATATATATATATATATATATATATATATATATATATATATATATATAAGCTTTATATAAACATTAAATTACCCGCATTTCTAGGCTAAGCACACTGATCAAGGCTTCAACGGCAATAATCACAGTTTTCCGAAAAAAAAAGCCAAGATATATAGATGTCTGGGCCATATTTGATTGATTTTTGAGCTGTGTTGGTTTTATGTTTATGATGTATTATTTTGTAATTATTTGTAATCTGAGTTTTGACAATTATTTTCCTGTTATAAATTTAGCTTAAAAATAAGTATAACATTAATAGGTTTAGTAAATACCGGTTGAATTCTATTCTTAACTGGTTTGAATATAAATTAATTTACTAAAACCCTAGTTAACTATAACAGATAATCCTAATTGAGATGTTTTAGAAAGCTGTGCAATTTGAGATAAGAATAATAGATTTGGTTTGTTTTTTTAGGATTGGTTTTGATTATATAATCCATTGCACGTGTCCCCAGCCTTGAATCTCATGGGTGCCCTTTTATTTATCTTACGTTGTCTTTGCTGCACTCCACTTCTTCCCTTCTGACAATGACTTTTCCATTGTTGATGCTACATCCAGCAGTATTAATGATGTATTGCAAATTCATCTATCAAGCTCCACCTTTGTTTTTGGTGACTTCAATGCTCATCATTCTGATTGGCTCCCTCACTCTAATGCGTATTGGTGAGAGTGTACATTGGTTTGTGTATATATAATTTAATCTTTTTATTCATTAGTATAAGTGACAGTGAAGTGAGTACACATGTGCGTTCTACTGTGAATTGTCCTTCCTGTAATCTGTGTGTGTAAGTAATGTTAACATATGATACGTGTATGTCTGCGGTTTGTGTTTTTAACCATGTCTAGACGACGGAAGTGTTATGTTAATCTAAGCTGCGTTTGCTTGCTGTCGTGCCAAGATTTATGTGCATGAATATACGTTCTGTCTGTGTGTGTATGTATGGGAGATTTCTAAATGGTAAATAAATGTTTGTGTGGATTTACGTGTGTGTTATTTCTTGTTTGAATGTACACATTCTGTTTACGCATGCGTTTGACTGGCGCGTATAATTATCTAATGTGTAAGTGTATAGGAGGAGGGGCAAATTATGTTAGTTGGTGATGATAAAATCTGACATGCTTAAGAAGTCTTCACCTCCTCCCTAGCCTCGTAGTTATAACCTTGAGAAGAGCGCAGTCGTAGATTTGTTTGCCTCGACACCTATATCTGAGCTTCTTTCGGACAATTTTAATTATTCGCGTTACAACCCTTAGCACAAAAAACGCGAGTTTATTTGCGTATGCTGCTTTAATGTTTATATAAGGTTTCTTTATAAAGCTCAACTTTGTAATTAGCAATTTAGAAAAAAAAATTGTTTTTAGTTCATTTTATCAATATTTGTACTGGCTTGATTAATTCATGGGCTCTGTTTAGTCGTAAAAGACAATGGATATCCGCTGTAAGAGTAGCTCTGTGTGTAATTGTGAAGGAAATGTTGTGCAATACCGAATACAACTTGTCCTGAATCGACCCTGCTTGATTCCAGTGGTAAGAAGTCCATGACGACTGAAAATAATGCCAAGATTAGCGGAGAGAACATACTGCACTTGCAATTCCCGAATGGTCATCCATTTAGTATTGATCAGGCTTAACGTCGCTTAACTTCGCTGATCATACGGGAATCGGTGTGTCAACGTGATATATACATAAGTATATATATATGTGTATATTTTATATATATATATATATATATATATATATATATATATATATATATATATATTAGTATCTGAAGTCCTCGTCAATGCCGAGTTTCTAAAACTGTTTTCTTCAGCACGTCAGTTTAAATGAAATTTTTTTTTTTACTTTAAATCGCAAAAAATAATTTTATAAAACCCAACAAAGTTAATGATATTGATCGATATCGGTTAGAAAATAACTGGAACGTTATAACAAAATCAATTTTTTTTAGTGTGAGATTCAAAGTCTGAAACATAGCATAAAATGAACTGAAGGCAAACGCCTATCCCCAAAGACAATCAAGAGTTTTTGAAAAGTTTAAACACATGGGAAAAAAGAACAATCAAATTTAACGAAACTATACAATTACATTATAAATATTTAAAACAATGTTAAAAAAAGTATTTTTCGTCCGGACGGGACTCGTTTCTGGAATAACAGCATTAGGAAGTCGTAACTTATCCATTGAGCCCAGAGTGGTCACAAGGCACTACTGATTATATGGAAATGTAATTCTTACGTTGTGTAAAATATTATAATTTTGTTCTATGTGTAATTTTTTTAAGCAAACAGTGTGACTATAAATTATATTATTTAAAATGACCGTCCAGCATCAAGGTGTTGATTTTAAATCTTCAATTCGGAGATTTAGATAAATTCTAGAAGTAAGCAGAGTAAATAATTCATATGTAGCTGCTCGTAATTGGACAACATGATTCACATATTTTTAATGAGGTATTCGATTCGGTCGACCATTTTACTGTTTAACGTCGATGTAATTTAACTTTTTCGCCCAATTATTACCCGAATTATTAAATAATCTGTAAATATTATTTTTTTGTGGCAAAATATTTGTTCTTGTGCCCAATACAATTCTTCAAACATTAAAAATATTTTTGGTGTAAAAATAGAAAGCAATGGCCGCCATTGATTAAAATGTTGAATTAAAATTACGATCCCAAAATGCAAGAAAGTAAATCATGCGGACATGTATATTCTGTTCGCAATTCGTCATAGGCAGTAAACGCAACACTTGATATTGTTATGGAAGGGATAGTTTGTTCCTTCCTTACGTTTATTGCACGAAATTAATTGAATGAACAACTGAGTAACAGGCAACAAAAGAGGGTTTATTGAACAGAGGGTAACCTCTACCGTTCTGTATAGATAACAGAGAGTGAGATAGTGTCCGGTTGAGGAAAAGGAAAATATAATAGGACTCTGGGCTGCCCGTGGGATTTCTTCAACTTAAGATGGTAGAAGTCTTTGAGTGAGACGACGGTAGCAGGAGAAAAGGCTTTTCCGGGTTTCTCGTCGGTGTTCTCGGCGATGCGTCCAAGCTGTGCCGAGGGGTCGTCTCTGCGAGGCTGATTGAATGAATAAGAGAGTGATTTTTGTGTTTACACCGGCTTTTATACCAAGAAGGGCAGATAACTCTGGTGTCGCTTTTCAACGCCACCTGTCGGCGAATAAGCGACACCTAACGGCCAGCCGGTGCAGTTATGTGTGAAAGGAGGAGGTAACTGCTACAATATCACAAGAATGAAGAAAAGCTTCTTTTTTTTTCATCTATAACCCTTAGTCAGTCACAATTATAGTTGAAAGTCGATTCATGAATCTTTATTTATATCTCATTAATATATTAAATTAAACAATATTTGAAAAACAAAAACATTAATAATTGTGTTTTAATCAGAAAGTAAAGACTAATTTAGATTCATAGTGTGTGCGACTCTCTATTTCGAACGCGTTTTGTATTTTTCACGAAATAAACATAGTAAATAAAAAAGAAAGCTTACAGAGGAAATATGTACCTCAAATATAGCAGATGTTTCATAGTTAACAATTTAAGGGCTTCAAATTCAGTTTCGAACAATTCAAATCTTAATTGAACCAAACGCATTTTATTTTAAGGCAAATGAAAATAATATTTCAATGTATAATTAGATTGAATAGACAGGTACTTCGGCTAGTTAGATAAAATAACGACACAAAACAATAAAGTTCTGTATTTATAATCTTTTTTTTCTCAATAATATCGTGGAATCTTCGTTAGCGCTGGACATCCATACCATCAAGAAAATGTTTTACTTTGCTTTATTTTATTTATAATTAAATAATAAAAATAAAATATGATAACATGGGGTTCAGGGCTTGGAGCAGGAGTACACATTTATTCACGAGGAATTATCAATAATTTATTTTCAACGACTCATGAATCGCATAAAAAGTGTATAAAAAATAAAAGTATAATTTCAATTTCCATTACTTCTGGTCATTTAAGGACGAGTCCACTCAAATAATATCGTAGACAGATAGACAGATAGACAGACAGAGAGACAGAGGGACAGCGAAACACGGAGTGTCTGATTAAGATAAAAGAACATCAAAAAAGTTATAAGGGGACACCCGGGTTTGAACCGGGGACCTCTCGATCTGCAGTCGAATGCTCTACCACTGAGCTATATCCCCAACTTCTCTGTGTGGTTGATAATTGACATTTTATTTCCTACTAATTCTCTTCCGCAGTATTTACTGACATTCAGGCTAAATTTAGAACGGCTTTTAACACAAATAACCAGATGTTTATTCATTGGAGAGAAAGACAGATCAACTGTTGAATAGATTTTTTCCTCTCAAAATCTGTATCGTGTCAACTCGTATTCGACCTGAATATCACAGCTACAATACTTTCGAAAATGTGTAACATGTTTTTAAAAGACAATTTTTCTTGCACACTATCTATCTATCTATCTATCTATCTATCTATCTATCTATCTATCTATCTATCTATCTTTCTCTCTCGCGCTCTCTCTCTCTCTCTCTCTCTCTCTCTCTATATATATATATATATATATCTGTCTCTGTCTCTGTCCCTCTCTCTCTCTCTCTATATATATATATATATATATATATATATATGTATCGATCTATCTATCGATCTATCTATCTATCGAACTATTATAATATATATTGATTGTTTGTTATCTTCTTCATCTTTGCCCCCGCCTACACTGCATGACGTCACAAATGACTGACGTCCCAGAGGGATGACTGACGTCACAGAGGGATGACGTCATAAATGGATTACGTCATCCGCTAAAACAGGTTAAAGATATTGGGAAGCTCATTTATAACGTAATAAAAGAATGTCACAAACCGACACACTATTTTGTCATCTGTTGACTCTTTCTTTCTCTGACAATTGTTTCAAGCCTTTTTGGTTGTCTGTTTTTTTTCTTCTCTTTATCGAATAATTGTACGTGAGTAAAGAACCTTATATCATATTTGGAAAGAGTTAATAAACTTTCAGAAAAAAGAAAAGAAAAAAAAGGAGAAAAAAAACAGAAAAAAACGCACCCTATTTGAAACAATATATATATTGTTTCAAAATAGATTAGGTTAGCGAATACTTATAAAACTGGGGATCTTATCTTGTTATATATATATATATATATATATATATATATATATATATATATATATATATATATATATAATAATAATAATAATAATAATAATAATGGTAATAATCCAGGTAAAAAATATCCACAGGGTGGTAATCCAGAGAATTTTAACCGGGTTTATAAAAAGTGCTCAATATAAAAATAGAGCTTTATATGTGATTTTTTTTTATTTACACAGACATGTACAAAATCTGCGACACTGGCATGTTTATGTTATCGATCAACAGTTACTATAAACTGAGATCTCATCAGGCAGAGTTAGAATCCGATCTTAACCTCAGATCATATTTGGAGAGAATGAAATGGAGAGATAAAGAAAGAGAAGAAGAAAAGAAATTTAACATTTCAAAAATTGGGGGGGGGGATCACGTGATTTAAGGCCGTTAAAAATCAAAAATCCAAAAATCTAAAAAATCTAAAATCTGAAACAAACAGGACAAATAAATAAATAAATAAATAAATAAATAAAATAAGGTGGAAAGAGAGACATATAATGAAGGGAGTAGGGTAAATTGATAGGAAGGTAGACAAATAAAGGAAAAGAAGGAAAAGAAAAAGGAAAAGAAAACGTCTATTGATTCAGACCGAGAGAGAAGAGATAGGAAATAGACAATAGGAGGGGGGGGGGAGGTGGACATGCACGATTCAAGTGTCAAAACACGACAGTTAGTTTTAAGTCGAGCGGATAAATGTATTTTTCAAGTAATATTGTGTATATGTGTGTATGCGTGCGTGCATATATATATATTGCTTCAAAATGGATGACGTCCTAAATGATGAATTGTAGCTGGCAAAATAGTGTGACGTCATAATGGACGAATTGTAGGCGTCAAACCGTGGCCATCGGTCAAACGCACTGCGACGTCGTAAGGGCATTTTCCAAAAGCTGTGGACGTGTCTGTTTGTTTGAAAGAAGCCTAAGCAATCGTAATTGCTAGCTGCTGCTGCTTTACTAACCATTGTTAAAGTTAAGAAATTATATATTTGATAATATTTAAAACAAATAGTGACCAAACGGGACGCGGGTGGTCTAGTGTAATCACAAAACGGTAGAAATATCACGAAATACGTTGATTCTTTACATAACCTTTTTAAGATTCTATAATTACACGTGTAGGAAGGGGTGTTTAGTAATAATAGATTCGCCCCAGGGATTGTGTGTGTGTGTTTTTTAAAATTTTGTTTACAATTCCTCCATTTGTGTTCCACGGCCAATAATAAAGCTCTATTTATTTAGAAGAAAACAGTTTCTTTCCGAATAAAAAGAAAAACCAACAAATCTCTTAGTTGTTACGAAATGATTCATTGATTAGTATTCCTTGTGCTTCTATAGGATAAATCTGTACAAGCTTAATCGAGGTATTTTTGACTTGGTTTATTTTCCGTAGTTTAACTCTAACCCTAACCCTAACCCTAACCCTAACCCTAACCCTAACTCTAACCCTAAATCTGTACAAACTTAATGGAGGTATTTTTGACTTGGTTTATTTTCCGTAGTTTAACTCTAACCCTAACCCTAACCCTAACCCTAACCCTAAATCTGTACAAACTTAATGGAGGTATTTTTGACTTGGTTTATTTTCCGTAGTTTAACTCTAACCCTAACCCTAACCCTAACCCTAAATCTGTACAAGCTTAATGGAGGTATTTTTGATTTGGTTTATTTTCCGTAGTTTAACTCTAACCCTAACCCTAACCCTTAATCTGTACAAACTTAATGGAGGTATTTTTGACTTGGTTTATTTTCCGTAGTTTAACCCTAACCCTAACCCTAACCCTAACCCTAACCCTAAATCTGTACAAGCTTAATGGAGGTATTTTTGACTTGGTTTATTTTCCGTAGTTTAACCCTAACCCTAACTCTAACCCTAAATCTGTACAAACTTAATGGAGGTATTTTTGACTTGGTTTATTGTCCGTAGTTTATAATGCCTCCCTCAATGCCTCGTTGCTGATTTCGCCTTAGGCCGTACCGCTGCTAATGTTTTATATTTCATAACATCCAAAAATCAACCCGGGGGCGACCTCATTATCATGAGACACCACTTGCTGCACACGTCACATACATAACCTCAGCGGAGTGTGTCTACTTTCTGTATGCAAATAGAAGATTCAATAAGATTGTTTAATTGTGATAAAAATGTGATAAATCTACAACATTAACCCCAACCGAAACGAGTATTGCGAAATTATGTAGTTTTTAATTTGGAAAACTGAACTTTAAAAGCGCTGCTTGACATTGACTTCGTGATGTTAAAAGTAAACCGACGGCTTTTATTTAAGTAACATGTTTTAGATAACTGGATAGTATCCGAGTTTAAAAACAATATTAATTAGTTCTTTAATGAATACTGTACATGCATGAATTATATTAAAAAATCGTACATTTAATTTGGCCCACTTCGACGTCATGTATGGTGTTTTGTTTCTAAAATTAATAATGTAGGGTGTATTTTATTTTTCATGAATAGAAAAATGCCGCTTTGGTTTGTTATCTAAGTATCATAAGTTTACACCTCATATTGCAAGCAACACGGTACACTTCTAATTGGTGTTTAAAGAATGTGTGGTTACTGAGCTTGAAACCCTAACTCTAACATCTAAGAAGAGACCGTGAAACACTATATACAATTATTCAACGAGACGTCGCTGAAGGCTCAGTAATCTATTCCGACGAATGAAGAGCTTACGCTAATTAAAACCAACTCATTTTTCATCATTGTTTACGTAAATCATCAGCAAAATTTCGTTGATTCTGACACCGGGACACATACACAAGGGATTAAAATATGAGTTGACGCGAAGGCCTGCTTTTTGAAAAAACAAATGAAAGGCGTACAGTGTACGTATATTATTCCTTGTAGATCCCAGGCCAAAGCGGTCCCAATAAAAAGACAAACAGTTGAAGACTTGAATAAAATAAAATTTGGAGATAAATAAAAACAAAAATCGGAAAATTAGAAATGAGGGTGTAAAAATGTTCAGAATGTTTGTATGCCGTGGTTTTTATTTAAAAGAAATAAAACCAAATTATGTAAAAATAATTGTGTCTCAAATATTTGTTCTTCTTAAAATAGTATTCTTTTACGCGCCAATTTTCTTAATAACTGCTTGCTACATCCTAATATAGGATTAGATAAAAAAAAAATTTTTACTAAACAAAACAATGTAAGTTTTAACACGAGATATTCTAAAACTTTTTATTTATATTTCTATCACGTGAAACAGTGCACAAAATCAACTATGATGATCCGGAATTTTAATGTTCATGAAATAGCAATTGACTAAAAGTAATATTCCACAACTATTTTTTAATTGACTTAAAAGTACATCTAAAAACCATGTACGCGTACTTCTACTAAAAATAAACTAGTATATATACAATTTCCTATATCATAGACATAAAGTATTTCTATACGCCTGTGCACCCGCAGCTTAATAGTTCGGTGCCCAAATGACCCCATAATTGTGCATTTTGGAATATATTGTCCATTTCGTGAACAAACTTTCATCGAGACTTGTCTGTTAGTTTGTTTAACTACAAACTTCATTCAGAAAAAGTGTAAGATCACGTGCGTTCCTCTACAACCACCGACACCAACGTTGTGTGTGCCGTGGTTTTCTTCTCTTTCATTGTCTATTCTGACCGTGTCGTCTTGGCGATCGCCGAGGGCGCGATCACGGGTTTACAAGTTTAGAAAAACAAAAAATAAAATCAACAGACGCACAAGAGGACTCACAACTTCGATTCATTGTGTATAAATCAGTCGTGCTCTGAGTATCTATGATACTGTCGCGTAAAAGAGAGGGATCCCCAAACGCTAGCCTCCATGTCTTAGTTAAGGATAATTAATCTGTCGAGGCATCACTGTCGCTCGGTTGCATTCAGCCCATCTCGGGTCTGCACCAATCTGCTCTAATCTGATTGTGTCCTATCCGAGTCGCTAACTGTAACACTAACTTCAACTGCCTTAAACCTTTGCCCAATGTGGTTTATAAATGTATATAATGTTTATAGATTTAATTATTTATTTATTGTGAGAGATAGAGATAGAGAAAATAAGAGAGAGAGAGAGAGAGAGAGAGAGAGAGAGAGAGAGACAGACAGACAGACAGACAGACAGACAGACGAATTTACGAGGGTCATTTAAGGGTTATATTTGAAGGGGAAATAAATGCATGATGTAAGATCGGTAGAAATGATACCAACAAAAACAAACAAAATAATTCACAAAATAGATATTCCATATATGTATAAAATGGAAGTTTACAAAGATAGTCAAATATAGAACAATTGTTTAGTATTTGACTGTCCTTGCCGAGCAAGGAGGGTTAATTAGTTAAGATATCGAGGAAGCCTGAGTCGATAATTTCAGGGCTATGAATTGTCCACGGGTCTGAAAAATCGCAATCAAATCTTCCTTACTCAATTACATGAATTACATTTCATTGAAAGTTACTAAATAGAGTCAATCATCATCTGTTTTCATATTAGAAATTTCAGTGAGAAATGCACGAAGTATTAAAATGGTTAAGTTTATAAGTTTGTTTGCAATCAGCGTTTGATTTTCAGGCGAAAGTCGACCCAGAGGTGCAATATTGTAGCAGTAGCAACAATAGCAACAACAACAACAATAGCAACAACTACAACAATAGCAACAACTACAACAATAGCAACAACTACAACAAAAACAGAGAGAATTAATTTTATATCTACTTGGCTCAATTGCTTAGTACTCATTAGATAAAATACTCAATTTCGATTGGTTACTTATGTCGGACTTTAGCCAATCAGAAGCAGTCTCCGTAGCAGCCGGACATCTGTTCTCTGACCCTATATAAACAATATGATTCGCGCTTTCCAACAGAGAGTCATCGAGAAAGACAGATTGTCAAACAAATCCTTGTCACTATTGACACTGCGAACACTTTCATAGCGCGCAAACGTAACCCGCCATAGCCTCTGGTTATTGGCGTCATCGACACGTTGACTTAGCTGCACATGGACTTCTTTATATTTATAAGAACTCTGTTAATGTTACGCACTTCTCTACTCCAACCTGTGTACGCACGGTCATAATAAGATTTTCAATCGTCCAGACTTATGGACTCATAAAAACATTTTTATCTTATGAACTCATAACACCATTTTTCTCTCATGGATTCATAATCTCATTTTCCTCGTTCAGACTTATGGATTCATAATAACATTTTCCTTGTCTAAACGTTTAGACTTTTAATGTAACACTTTCTCCGTCGAGACACATAAACATTGAATAATGACGACATCAAATAAAGTTGATGGAATATGTTCGGAAAGATTTTGTCATTTAATTATCTACTGATAGATGTTTCTTTTCTACAAGCGTAGACTATTGATATTGCTATTACCAAAAGCGGCTACGTGAAACAAGTAACAATCAAAATATTACGTTACTACAGTAGACTGCATAACTACGTCACTATATCAGTCGACAACTTAACTGCTATTATTTGACTCACATAAACCATCATCACAACGCAGCGCATAGGAATAATCCAGAACCTTTCTCCTTCAAATAAGTGATTGAATATTTCACTCTGTTTTAAACTTATTCTGCGTGTGTCTCCTTTTCCTTGCTACCATCCGCTGCGCATAACAGGTACACATAAAAAACGTGCAGTTGATTTTAAAAATAAAATTTCAATGTTTCATACGTATATTTTACATCGTTCAGTAGAGTAGGTTGATTTGTCCATTTAAAAAAAAATATCAACACAACTTTGGCGGCGAAAGCTGGAGTTTTGCGCGAAATGAACTGATAACTAAAATTAAATTTCTAACGTAAAAAATGAGATAAAAAACAATAAATATTCATTTTTAAAGACATTACTTTAAAACTAATTTACTGCTGGATACTTCTTTAGAAATTAAAATAATTGAGACATAAAATGACTTCGTATGTCTCTGTGTTGTTAAGCAAATTTTCAAGTGTGCGGACTCAGAGTAAACAATGCACTTATTATGTTTGTGATTTAAAAAAATCATTATAAAATAAAGTACTATATAAAGCAAAAGAATATTTGATATAGATTTCACGTTTTTAGCTACCACATGTTCGTGTATCTTTCCTAAACCCGATGCGATAATTTGCCATGTTTTGTTATCATGGATAACACACGAGATCGGAAGAAGGAAGAAAAGGGACACTAGTGAAGAAACAGTTATATTTTTCCGATAAATACAAGGTCTTGTATCAAGCCAAATTGGTTTGAATAAACAGAATAACTAATGAGTCTTCATAGCCATACAATCAGATAATTGGTAATTACAAAGTCTGAATCTTGAAGCCAAATGAATCTCCAGATTTACAGAAAGAAAACCGATTTACTATTGAAGATTTTCACGACAATATCAATTTTTTACCTTTGATGCACGTTTCGAATAATTTCCATTATCCGCCATATTTTAATTATACAAAATCCACCAGGCGGGTCAGGAACATTATTCGCCACCCGGATCGAAGGAAAATGGATGTTTACATGAAAATGCTCAATAGTAAGTCTGTTTTCTTTCTGTTTTTGTCAGGTAATACCTCAATTTATAATTGCAATGGAATTAGATAACAGAATCCTTGGAACTTTTAATAGCAATTGAGTTTAAACACTTCAGTTTGACTACACAACCAATATATATATATATATATATATATATATATATATATATATACATATAAAATTATATTTAAAAAATATTTCCCATACGTACGACGTCGTTTCGAGCTTTCAGCTCTCATCAGCGCAGGGAAATGAAAATCTCAGACGATCACAAGGCACGAAACCGGTTCACAGATACACCTTGAATCGGTAAGCGTTCGATCAATCCCTAAGGCCACGGGAGGTAGTCACGTGATAACAGAGAAATTAATTTATATTTTAACTGAAAGCGGCGAGTGTAAACATAAAGACATTCGATAAGACTCAACGACAGAGTCGAAGTATTGCAATGGGGCTTCAATGCTCAACTTCAATTTTACTTAAAAGGACTTCTAATAATATTAAATTATATATATATATATATATATATATATATATATATATATACACGTGAATACGAAACCTGAATGATATACTTGATAAGATGTGATATTCAAAGGGAGATCAAATATTAGTACCAAAGAAAGAATGCATTAATGTCCTAATACAATAAGAAATACATGCCTTGCCGAAGTTGAAGATGGAGAATACACATGAACGATATGTAAATAAATATGACTTAAATTTGTTCTGGTTATGGGGGTCTGTACGACTGCTACCAGAAACTGAGGATAGGGTATCGAGGTTTATGAACGCCATAAGGAGATGCCCAGCCGATTGGAGCACGTCTGATGGCTTTAAAGACCAAGCCGAAAGAAAATAGATCTCGTTATGAATTCCCTACGTGGATTGAATGATATTTTTACTTTCGGCCACGATGTAGCATAGTCTATAATGTTGATCAGAATAATTTAAGAATGATAACTCGAATATCAATCCAAAAGAGATCAATCAGATAATTCTGGAGCCAACAAATGAATAAGTGCTTGCAAATCCATTGAAATTATATAATTCTACTATTTTTGTTCCTGTTTGAAATCCGTTAATTTTGGTGATATTTACGTTCGTCATTTGGTATGGTTTGGTATGGTAGTTTTGTTTTACGGCATATCAACCCTTTTTGGGTTATTTAATGCCGAATCTGGTCTTGTTTTCTTCTCTTTTTTGTTTCTTTCCCCTTTTAATATCTGTTTCTATTTAACCCATAGTTGGGACCCTAACAGGTACTACCACTCCGGGTCAGGGTGGACCTGGGAGCAATGGTAATTAAGAGGAGGCTCCACATTCCCCAAAGTCCGTAAGCCGGATCTCACCATCGGATGTAGTTTAAGGTCATATCCAGGACCGGGAGTAGGGTAGGAAAAATAAAAAAAAATAAAAAGGGGAGGGAGAAAGGGAGAGGGGCTGTTGTTTTTGTTTTTGGTTTTGTAGAACATAATGAAGTTTTACAAAAAAAAAAAAAAAAAAAAAAACGTCAATGTAGGTGAATTTCGTCTCAGGGAGCCACAGGGCAGCCTGATCTGGTATCACCAGTCGTCATTTGGTGATATTTGAAAGTCGTCATTAAAAATTGTAGGTATATACCAACAGTGTTTTTTTTCTTCATACACAAATATTGTGACAGGTTTGTGCAAGAACGATTTACAGCCGGTTCCCAGACACCAACAAGATTAGAATCTATTTTTGTATTATGCAACTGATCACACGCCTTCTTCAAAGAATTAGTTTTTCAGCATTAATTTAATAATCTTACGTTTCTCTACTGCGTCTGGGAAAACTATATATGGCGCACTTAATCTCAACTTAACCAGACGTTGAGATGAACCGTTGAGGCACGCCTCGTGTCTTAGTGAATCCATTCAGATTTCTAACTTATAGATACTTTCTGTGTAATCCACTTTTGTCCGGTACAAAGCATGTGTTTTTCCTACTTTATTTACTGTGCTATATATTCCTTACAGAAGACACACAGTTAGCCAACAAACGCACTCATATTTTAATAGTGTGTGCCTCATGCGCGCACACATAACGGCGTGTGCACGACACCTTTTTCTCTTTCTCGCACGCACGCAGAATAGTCAAGGATACGGCTATGAAAAGAAAGGCTGTACGAACTGTTTGATTCAGAATCTGTCAACATTCTTATTGTAACTAAAATCAAAGGAATAACTTTGTCAAACTCTATTTTGCCACTTAACTAACACGCGAATAATAAATAAAAATTGTAAAGCTTTTAGAGATTTTTATCATTGAATCAAACATTTCATCAACACTTATATAAAGTTAGGTATGTATCTATGTTTACATATTTATATGTATAGGATTCACTCCTAAACTAATTAACCAATCATTATTAATTTTGGAACACAGCTACGAGGCGTAAGAGTGGGTAATGTGAGTGATGTTTAGTTAATTCAGTTTTATGCAAATGAGGCAAAGAAGAGGTGGAAGCCCATTGTGAAAATTCAGATACTTCTTATTTTGTGAAATTTTAACTAAGTATGAAACATCAATTAAAAATATTCCCTAAATTTCAGTTTTTTTAAAAAGTATTCAAAGGAGTTTTAAGGGCATAATATGGTCACAAAGGAAGTGGTTGAGTCAACATACAGTGAGGGTTGGTGAGAAAATATATAGCTAATTAAGTGAGAGATTGGTAGCTTGTCTCGTTAATTACACATTTCGGGTAATTAGAAGGGTTAACTAAAAATAACTCAATTCCAGAACTAAGGAGTATTTCTGCATGTGGGTTGTCCCTATGAAATATATAGGAAAACGTCTTTAGGAAACACGTTTATTTACCCGCTGTTAAACCATGTCTTATCGATACGTGTCAGCAGCGATGATACGGTGAACTTGTTTCAAAGATCAAACAGCATAATTAGGTGTCATTTAACTTAAGAAAAGCAATATAAATAAATGACAAAGACAATTCATACAAATATGATTTAAAATTTATTTGTAGACTCGATTAAAGAAACAAGTAAAAATGGGAGTCACTGTGAAGAAAAGGAAATATTCAGTATTGTGTTTATTAAATCAAGATGAAAGATTCTGTATTTCGCCCGTATTGCCAGTTTTACAGTGATAGCTGATTCAACGTGTTTTCATGGAAACAATTTGCAAGGGTTCCTGTAGAAGTTTTAGGCTGAGTTATCGCTTAAATAACGGGCGCAGCACAGTGACTCGGCTCCCAAACTCTTTCTGATTGGTTGAAGTCCGATTTTGGGAACCAATCGAAATTGAGTATATTTTACAAATTAACCAATCAGAATTAAGTATTTATGAGAATTGTTTTGCTGCTGCTATGCTACGACGGCTGGAACAGGGTTCCACAAACTCCAATTTTAATCTCATAACTATCAGAGGTGAAAGCGTTCATTATCTATTCAGGATAATTTGACGAGAAAAAAGTCATAAATATAATTTCCTATCTATTACAGGGAACCAGTAACTTGTGTTATTTGGATGATTCGAACTACTGTTCTCATTTGGGATGTTATTCTCACAATGTTTCGGCCGATGTAATCTCCGACCTTCTTCAGGTTCGTCTATTTGAATTTGGGACTCTGTACAGGATTTCGAACAAAACCTTTTATCTAATCAACACGAAGGTGTATTGTTCTCGCTTCGAAAATCATTTCGGGTCGAAGTATTAATTAATTCTTAATCATATTCTTAGAATTAAACCTTCCACCTCCAAAAGAATGTTACCTAGAACTGATTTTTACTTAGCACTTTATCCGCTGCGTTGGCAATCCTGGTAAGCTGAGAACAGTAGTTCTAATTATCCAAATGAGTAATCCTCATCTAAAAATTCAAAGCAGGAAACCGGTAGTTTTACATACAAAAATATTGTGAGAAATTCTTTGCAAAACGATCTAAAAAATCGGCTCCCTATCAGTCGAGAATATTTGAATGTATTTTTCTATTCCTTTGTTTCAGTATTGGTTTTCACGCTTTAATTTAATATTTTTAGGAATCCTCCCTGGTGCCTATGAGGTAATATAAAATGAGGCAACTAACTTTAGTTTAACCAGTCTCCCAAAATATACGTTTTGTGAGGTTCCTAATAATTGATTATTCATTTTTTTATATTATATTTTCAATGGAAATTTTTTTTTGTACAACTGATTTTTCCTGAACGATTAACCTTCTAATTGAATAAGACGAGAAGACAAAAAGAATAGTGTCAATCTTCTCTTGTTCACCAGGCCAAATTCTATTACTACGACCGATTGGCCAGTCACATACACACACATACACACACGCGCGCGTACACACGAACACACACCCTCACTTATTCACATTAAGAGAAATGAACTATGAAAGAAAAATCATTATGCAGATTATGGTAGGGGTAAATGGCCTGATTAAAATAAATCATAAATAATACCACACAAGGCACAATCCCTGAAAGACCTGGCACAGGGGTGTCAGGGATACCTCATACACATCAGTCCAAGAGTAACTTTGTTGCTGTTGGGATGAGGTATGGTTCTGTTCAGTCTCAGGAGGTCCACGCTCACGTGATTTACCTTCTCCTTGAGAAGGGCTTAGTTTATTGTTAATCGTCTTAGGCGCCCCTACCGGGAAATGCTGACGGGTTTGATCGAGCATTTTGTAAGCCAGAGCGCGCTAATCATAATGCGTTGGCTAACCACACCTAACCTTGTGTCTAGCCTTCTTGAAAAGAGTTAAATAAAAATATTTGACCTTGTGTCTAACCTCCTACTGGGGAAGGTAAATAAACATTGAATACCAAGCTTCAGCAAAGTACAAATAGCAGCCCTTAAAGGGACAACGTCAATCCTTAAAAGAGACAAGAGATATAAATTTAACTCATGACGAAATTAAGTGTTAACCCCAAGAGGGGTCCCCATAATCTCTTAGAACTAATTGAACTAAAATAATAATTAAAAAGTAGTCAAATAGCGTGTGCTTAACACACGCACACACCATAGCGTTGTCGCGGACTCTGTTTAAAAAGTTCAGAACCCGACAAACAACAAAGAAAAGAAAAAGACAGTGGTCATCAAATAAGATAACAATGAATATTTCAGAGAAAAACATGGTGGGAAGTGTTGTAACATGTGGTGCCTACATTGTAGTAACCTGAGCGCTCAGTCAAAGGGAAGTAAGTCAGTAGAAGATAAATTGTAATTGTTCACCGTAGTTATAATTTTTGTGAGTATTGTACGCACTAGAATAAGGTTTAATAAGAATAGGGGAAATTTACATGAATATAGCACTTTTATCTGAATTGTTGCTGCTGCTGATTTGGTGCCGCCGTCAATAAGATAAATAAATAGATAGATAGATAGATAGAGAAAAAAAAGAGATACAATTAGAGAGAGAGAGAGAGACAGACAGACAGACAGACGAACAGACAGACAGAGAAGCTAGCTGTTTTCGTAGTTTTAAATGGGAGTACATACTTCTGGTCGAATGGAAGAAAAAGTGATATGGTTTTTCTTTGATCGGTTGTCGTCGCGCAACAATCAGAGTCAAGAGTGTTGTAGCTTTAAGTCTCCGTGTAGACATCTTGGATTGATCTGTGACTTTTGCTCTTCAAAACGGAGCTTTTATAGACATCTCTGTAGAAGGTTCTAGATTTAACTGTATTTACTTGCGCACGCACTTGATTGATCAAAACTATGCGTATGTGATAAGTTCACGGATGAGAACAACTAAAGTAGTTAGATATATCAAACGCAAACGTAAATGAATACCGACAGTGCGCAAACACAACCGCCTATTTCTCTTTCTAACACATACACAAAATCCTTCAATGGGAACGTCTACAATAACAAACACCTTACAAACTTTTTAATTCACAGATACTACTTATCGTAAATTTATAAAAATAAAAAGGAATATTTAATCTAGATTTTTCCATTTAACTTTAAAGCAATCTATATCACCTGTGTAGCGTTTGGTTAGTATTTGTTATATATATTATTAAAAAAATAATGCTAGTCTTGTGACGTCATCTGTTTTCAAGTAAATATATTTTTCTATTTGGATGATTATCATTCGTTTATGTCCGCTTTTCTTCACCTCTCTCTCTCTTTACACTCATTCTTTACCTTTATCCTCTCTCTCACCTTCTCGTTTTCTCTCTTTCTCTTCTCACCGTCCCTTTCTATTCATCTCCATCTCCTCTTTTTATTTTTTCTCTTTTAATTATTTACGTCATCCGTCTCCTCCCAGTACTTCTCTTATCAGCAACCCATTATTTACGCTATTCGCCTTTTGTGATGCTCTCTCTCTCTTTCTTTATATATATATATATATATATATATATATATATATATATATATATATATATATATATATATATATATATATATTCATTTTATTTATAAATACAGATTTTAATCAGACATGTGGACCAGTGGTTTCTGACAAGAAAAAGGTTGAATCCCCAATTCCGTCTTCGTCAGCATTCGGAGCATTCGGAGGAATAGCAATTATGTAAGATATTCTATATTTAGAAGTGAGGAAAAGAAGGAGAAAGAAAGAGAAATTATAATAAGCGAAAATTAAGAGAAAATTAAAATGAAATAAAATAAAATATAAAAATAAAAAAATAAAAAAATAAATTAAAATATACATAAAATATGAAAATATATATATAAAAATCCTATGGTTAAAGGTACGTAACTTTATTTAATTAAATTATCTAAAAAAGGGAGGTAACTATTAATTATATATATATATATATATATATATATATATATAGACTTAAAGCTACGACACTCTTGACTGTGATTGTTGCGCGACGACAACCGATCAAGGAAAAACCATATTACTTTTTCTTCCATTCGACCAGAAGTATGTACTCCCATTTAAAACTACGAAAACAGCTAGCTTCTCTGTCTGTCTGTTCGTCTGTCTGTCTGTCTGTCTCTCTCTCTCTCTCTAATTGTATCTCTTTTTTTTCTCTATCTATCTATCTATCTATTTATTTATCTTATTGACGGCGGCACCAAATCAGCAGCAGCAACAATTCAGATAAAAGTGCTATATTCATGTAAATTTCCCCTATTCTTATTAAACCTTATTCTAGTGCGTACAATACTCACAAAAATTATAACTAGGGTGAACAATTACAATTTATTTTCTACTGACTTACTTCCCTTTGACTGAGCGCTCAGGTTACTACAATGCAGGCACCACATGTTACAACACTTCCCGCCATGTTTTTCTCTGAAATATCCATTGTTATCTTATTTGATGACCACTGTCTTTTTCTTTTCTTTGTTGTTTGTCGGGTTCTGAACTTTTTAAACAGAGTCCGCGACAACGCTATGGTGTGTGCGTATGTTAAGCACACGCTATTTGGCTACTTTTAAATTATTATTTTAGTTCAGTTAGTTCTAAGAGATTATGGGGACCCCCTCTTGGGGTTAACACTTAATTTCGTCATGAGTTAAATTTATATCTCTTGTCTCTTTTAAGGATTGACGTTGTCCCTTTAAGGGGGTCTATTTGTACTTTGCTGAAGCTTGGTATTCAATGTTTATTTACCTTCCCCAGTAGGAGGTTAGACACAAGGTCAAATATTTTTTATTTAACTCTTTTCAAGAAGGCTAGACACAAGGTCAGGTGTGGTTAGCCAACGCATTATGATTAGCGCGCTCTGGCTTACAAAATGCTCGATCAACCCCGTCAGCATTTCCCGGTAGGGGCGCCTAAGGCGATAAACAATAAACTATCATCTTATATAAAGTTTTCCCCATATTATTCATTATATATATATATATATATATATATATATATATATATATATATATATATATATATATATATACATTTCTACGATGGTTTCAATTAATAAATAAATCAAGAAAGTAAGTAAATCAAAACAGGTAATCACGTTATCTATTATATTATATTATATTACCATGTCTAACGTACACGTTGTTATATATATATATATATATAGATATATATATATATATATATATATATATATATTTATTATATATATAAATATATTTTTTCTGCACGCGCGCGCACGTGTATTTGACACAAGTACGGGTGCAATAAACAGAGTATAAAAACTGGATAAGGCTATCTATCTATATATTTTATAAAAATTATAAAAATTTATAAAAAATTATAAAAATTAAAAATATGTAAATTTAAACATTTTTAATCTTCAAAATTTAAACTATAAAAATTAAAAAAATTAAAAGAATTTAAAAAATTTTAGAAAATTTAAAAAATTTTTAAAATATAAAAAAATATAAAAAATATAAAAAATATATAAAAAATATAAAAAAATATAAAAAAATATTAAACAAATATAGAAAAAATATTTTTAAAAATCACTATCACTACTAATTTAAACCAAATCGATTGACTCGATACCACCCTTAACCTCACAAATAATACTCACAAACCCTACCATAAACCGAATGAATCACTTCAATATATCCACAAAAACTCATGCCATGCACCATCAATCCTCAAAAACCTTACTAAAAATATAAGCCTAAGAATTTCAAACCTCTCCTCCAATTATGCAGTTTTCACACAGGCCGCTCCATATTATAATAAAGCCCTACACGACAGCGGGTTCCACGATGGAATCTCATACATCCCAAACCAGAACATTCCACAGAACAACAGCCGCAAAAGGAGGAGATCGATTATCTGGTTTTCGCCGCCCTTCTCCAGCAGAACAAAATCAAGAGTAGGTCATCTTTTTCTCTCATTATTAAGCAAACATTTCCCTCCAACACACAGTTTACATAAGCTTTTCAATAAAAACACCATCAAGGTCAGCTTCTCAACCATGCAGCCTATAAGGAGTTACATCACCAGAGAACAAAGCACGGCAGTCGACACCGGATGCTCATGCCAAAATAAAAATTCTTGCCCCCTCGAGGGAAATTGTAAAGTTGACTCAGTTGTATACAAAGCTGTGGTACGAGTCAAACTGATAATAGTACAGATGTATACTACGACATGACACAAGGTTCCTTCAAACAAAGGTATTATTCACAACTATATTCCTTTAGAAACAAAGATCGCGCAAACCCATCATTAGCAAAACGAATTTGGGAACTAAAAGAAGAAGGAACCCCTTTTTCTATAAATTGGAAAATCATAGAGAGAAAACCCATTTATTCACCTATATCTAAAGTTTGCCATTTGTGTAATGCTGAGAAGTTCCATATTTTTAAGGCCATCATAAACCCAAGCACCAGATGTCTAAATGTGCACGATGGGTTTTTTAAGGGTTGTGTACATCGTAAACAAGCACTCCTTATTAATTGGATGGATCCAGTAACTTAAGCCTACTCAGAGGCCCCCTTATATAAATTTTTCAGACACTTATATACTTCAACTGCAGACTTCTCGTCTACGAACCTGATCACAGTTCATTTTTATTTTTCCAATTTTTCCCTTTTCTCCTTCGGGTCCCTTCTACAACCCGCTTTCTCACCACCTTCTTTAAACATTTTAAATTTAATTTTCTGAATTTTTATTTTTATTTTTTATTTTGATTTTTTATTTGATTTTTTATTTGATTTTATTTTTCTATTTTTTTATTTTTCTATTTTTCTATTTTTCTATTTTTTCTATTTTTTCTAATTTTCCTGATTTTAGGATTTTAAGAAATTTTTGAAATTTTTGAAATTTTTATATTTAAAAATTTTTGATATTTTTTAATTTTGAAATCTTGAATTTTTGAGTTTGCAAATTTTTGAGTTAAATTTATATTTAAATTCATAATCTTTTTATTTTAAAGGATATAATATTTTTTCTTAATTTTTATATTCCCTCTAATTAACTTTTATAATTTTAATTGGAAATATTATAATTTTTTTTTAATTAAAAATAATATAATAATTTGTTTTAAATGAAATTTTAAAAGTTTTGGGAGATTTTTACTTTTGAATTTTTTGAAGTTTTAGGGATTTTAAAATATTTTTTAATTTTTAATTATTTTGATTTTCTTGGATTTTATATATTTTATATATTTTTTATATTTTTTATTTTTTTATTTTTTCATTATTATTTTTTATATTATTTTTTATATTTTTTAATTTTTTTATATATTTTTAAAATATTTTTTTATATATTTTGTTATATTTGTTTATATATTTATATATTTTTTAATATATTTTTTATATTCTTTAATATTTTTATATATATATATATTTTTAAAAAAAAATATTTTTTCATATTTTTCTATACTTTTTAATATTTTACATATATTTTTTATATTTTTTTATATTTTTTTATATTTAAAAATTTTTTTAAATTTTCTAAAATTTATTAATTTTTTATAATTTTTATGGTTTAAATTTTTTAGATTAAAATTTTTAAAATTTTCATATTTTTAATTTTTATAATTCTTTATAAATTTTTATAATTTTTATAAAATATATATATAGATAGCCTTATCCAGTTTTTATACTCTGTTTATTGCACCCGCACTTGTGTCAAATACACGTACGTATACAAATACGCGTGCAGAAAAAATATATTAATATATATAATAAATATATATATATATATATATATATATATATATATATGAAACAACGTGTACGTTGGACATGGTAATATAATATAATATAATAGATAACGTGATTACTTTTTTTGATTTACTTACTTTCTTGATTTATTTATTAATTGAAACCATCGTAGAAATGTATATATATATATATATATATATATATATATATATATATATATATATATATATATATATATATATATATATATATATATAATAAATAGTTACGTCCCTTTTTTAGATAATTTAATTAAATAGAGTTACGTACTTTTAACCATAGGATTTTTTTATATATATATTTTCATATTTTATATATTTATTTTATTTAATTTTTATATTTTATTTTATTTCATTTTAATCTTCTCTTAATTTTCGATTATTTTAATTTCTCTTTCTTTCTCCTTCTTTTCCTCACTTCTAAATATAGAACCTCTTACATAACGGCTATTTTTCCGGTTTAAGCATCTCACTGCCTCTTCATTTCAAATTCTTTGTGCATAACGTTTCATACCGGGTAAAGACTGTTTTTTGAAGAAATTCCATCATTTTACCATTTCAGACAGTGCTGACAAAGACGGAATTGGGGATTCAACCTTTTTCTTGTCAGAAACCACTGGTCCACATGTCTGATTAAAATCTGTATTTATAAATAAACAAATATTACGCTCTTAATTTAATTTAATTGAGAACTCTGCTGGTATTTCCCTTTTATTCTTTTTTTAGTATACCCTTATACTTTATATATATATATATATATATATATATATATATATATATATATATATATATATATATATGTATGACTTCTTTGTAATATAGCAGGAAAAATCCCAGCAGAGTGCTCGATTAATTGAGAATTAAAATTTAAAAATTAAAAATTAAGAGCGTAATATTTATTAATTTTGGTGCTGAAACATTAGTACAACATTCGTACCGTAATCAGGATTTAAATTTGAATTTAATGTTGTTTCTTTAACCTTTTTATCCTTTCATAAGTATGATCTTTAAACCCATTTTCTCTCTTTAATTTCTTTTAGAAGACACATCATTAAACCCCAAAACAGTAACGGCTAAATATACGCTACTTATAAAAATTGGCTTACGAGATATATGTAGAAATATTTTTTATTGTTATTTTTTTATTTTTTTATATCTCTTTAAATCTTCTTCAATTTTTAAATTCAACTGTTACTTCCCCCCTCCCCTTTTTCAAACTAAATTTAAATGAACATACATAACACTCTAAGCAAATAACGCGAGCAAACGAGAGTAACACGTGAATTCACATTTCCGAAACAAATGACAACAAAACATGAAGAGAGCTGGATGGCTAAGTACTTCCGTGCTTGAAACTGACGGTACGAATGTTGTACTAATTTTTCTGTACCAAAATAAATAAATATATATATATATATATATATATATATATATATATATATATATAGAGAGAGAGAGAGAGAGAGAGGTAGTTTATTAATTTTTTTTTTATTGAAGATGTTTTTTTGCTCACAACATTTTATATTTTCAAATGTATGCTAACCAATAATACAATATTTGCTGATTTGTTACCTCTGATGAAAAGCGCTTATTTTTGAAAATCCATTTATTAACGGAAAGAAAGAAGGTTTTTATATTCCGTGTTTGAATACTTGATGAATTAATAAATATTATATTTTATCCAATTTTTATTTTCATCATTCATTTTCTTATATCATTGCTCTATCTAGTATATTGAGCATTGACTTATCACGATAGGATCTAATATAAGATATAGTCTTTATTTTTGTCGTTTCATTTGTATATATGTATATATAATTAAGAAACAAATTTCCGTGTATGTGTATTTCTCGCCTCAACGTAACTTTGATAATTATTAATTCTATTGATTATTAGTAAAATATTTATTGAAATAAACATTTCGGTAGCGTTAAATAACACGACATCTTTTAAAATTATATTTAAAAATAATTTAATTATTAAATTAAATCAACCAGAATGCATATCTACCTTCGTTTTTCATAAACAAGTCAGCCATTTTTATTTATCAAAATGGATGAATTACTTTGTGACTTTTCAAAATTTAAAAAGAATTTGGAAACATTTACTCTGGCGAACAGAAAGTCAATGTGACTGGTTTTAAAATTTTTTATCAAATCCTCATCTATTGAAAGATTGAAAGGTTTCTAAACTAATTACATCAACTCATGTTCAAACGACTTCAGCTTGATAAAAAATAGTTTTAGTTTTATAACAATTTAGTTCACTTAATAATGTTATGACTGAACGATACTGGAAAATAAGGGGGGGGGGGGGAATAAACGGCAAAATAAAACAAAGTGGCGTGGTGAGGCGTTCTCTTGGTCGTACTTTGTCTCGCAATCATTGTCCTTCATATAAAACACATAGGTATGATATGGAGCGTCATATGGTGTATTGTCACTTGTCTGTAGAATATAGACAGATGGATAAGGATGCCCTATTCAATGACACAACGATATTTTACTTACACGATTCGCTAACAGACATAATTCACTTTTCGAAAGGATATTCTCAACCACTATAGCTCAAGGATTATAGCGATATAAGGCATATAAGGGAACTGCGAAATGACATACCTTGATTTATTATACACATTCATTATAACTCGCCTAGATAACATACCATTAGTAATCCTGTGAGATGTATGGTTTAAACAGGATAGAGGTTCCGATTAATTATGCGCAAACCTTTGCAGAACACATTTCCAGAGTAACGAATCGGACGTCGAGGGTCGGTTGAATTGCTTTTAAGTCCTCCCGTCGTTGAGTCCTATGGATTTTCTTCTCATGGAGACACATTTTTTGTTGATAGCTGCCTTAGTTTGTGTTGTGTGCGTTGTGTGTCTGATTGTGGCAATATTATATATATATATAATATTTTTTAGATAAATATTTATTATTATTACCTATAGACATCGATGTTTCATGCTTATGCAATCTTCAGTGCAGGAGGTGTTAGTTTTTGCCTGTCGGAGGGCAAGTTACTTACTTGCAGTCAGGCGTTTTACTCTTTGGCCACCACAATCAACATCGAAATGAAGAGAATTTAAAGACTATAAATGTCGAATCTGCAGACACACATAGTAAGCGAGTTAAACAGTGTTCAACAACAACAGAGTTGGAACATCACATTACGCCTAGTATAACTGCTTATTATTAAATTCTCTTAGAGGTCCAGTACTTGTTAAGGGGGAGAGAAAACTTTAAAAAAAATATTTATTAATATTACCTATATATATATATATATATATATATATATATATATTCATTATAAGTCACGCATGTGGTTGAGTGACTTATAAAAATAAATAGTGGCTGCTGAGCTATCTGCCTGCCCACAACCGGATTAATAAAATTAGATTTGCTTAATAAAATTTGGATCAAAGTTTAATCTACGACATTATTGCCTTTGAAACATTTAGATTTCGTATGTTTATTTTAACACATAATTCAAAGATTAGTTACTTATCTTGTATTTTCCAAACATAAGTGAATTATACACATTTTGAAATAGCGCTTTTAACGGTAACAACAAAAAGCCCTTAATAGAATGCAATTTATAATCGATTGGCTCTACACAACGAATACTCATATTGTTTATTAAAAATTAATTTTTTTTTGATATAGCAAAAAAAAGAAGACTGTCGGTCATATTTTCTGCTTTTGAATCCGTCCAAAAGTTGAGTTGAATTCATATTCTTTTGCTCATCCTGTTGATTGAAGGAAAAATAAACCAAACCTAACGCCGTTATTTTTAGAGTGCAACGCCAAACGATTTTGTTTTGTGTGAATCTTGTTAAGAACGAATACTTTGGAAAATGATCTACGAGGTTTTCCTCTTGACTTGGGAATGTTTCTTTCAATGATATCTCGTATATCCATATGGTTCGTATAATATTACCCGAGATTATAATTGATAAATTTAAAGATGCTGATGAAAGTTTTTCTACACTTTGAAAACTTTACGTAAATGTCATTTTGCTAATAAAATGATTTTCAGAAACGCGCGTACATAAAATAGACGTTGTTGGGTATTTATTTTCCGGAACACTGCGCTATGGAAGGTCAAATAAGAAGAGACGATACGGACAGACTCTACATGAAAAGAAATGAAAGGGGAAGAGGACTGGTAAGTATAGAAGGTATGTGGGAGACTCAACAAAACATCGGAAGAAATACGTAACTCAGAACAAGGAAAGGCTAATCACCGCAGCAAGAGACACCACTCCAACGATGAAGTCAGGAAGCACCGACACCAGAAAAAAAAAGACAAAAAAGAAAAATGGGAAGAAAAACAACTACATAGACGTTTCATAAGACTGACGAGAAGAAACCAACGAAAATAGCTGGACATGGCTAAGAAAAGAAAACTTAGACAGAGAAACGGAATCTATACTGATGGCTGCACAGAATAATGCGGTTAGGACAAACTACATTGAAGCGAAAATAGATAAAACCCAGGAAAATAATAAATGCAGACTGTATGGAGAAAGAGACGGAACAGTAACTCATATAATAAGTGAATGTGGGAAACTCGCCCAAAAAGAATACAAGAACAGACTGGGAACTGTGCACACACTTTAATTTCGAATACACAGATAAATGGTACAAACATAAACCAGAAACAGTACTGGAAAGCGAAAAACACAAACATCTCTGGGATATGGATATACAAACAGATACACTCATACAAGCAAGGAGACCTGATGTTATTATAATCGACAAGAAGGAAAAATCTTGCAAAATCATAGACTTCGCGTTCCAGCAGACACCGAGTGAAGATCAAAGACACGGAAAAACAAAGTAAATACACAGAACTAGTCAGAGAACTGAAAGGAATATGGAACATGAAAAAGTTAGTATAATACCAATAATCGTAAGAGTAGTAGGAACAATCCCCAAAAAACTTGAGAAAAGACTGGGAGAAATTGGAATCAAAGGGACGATCGAAAACATACAAATGACGGCAATGATCAAAACTGCTGCAATCTTAAGAAAAATCCTTGAATGCGGAAACCAACCCGCATAAGCTACAAAGGGTAACCAGTCACAAGGAATTTACAACAGGTAGAAAGCAAAACCACACGAAGAACACCACAACATGGACCAAGGAACAGAAACTGCGAGAAACATCACTTCATAATCTCCCTCCCAATAAATTACACCGTCCTCAGCTAACACCACACAAAAATGAACCAAGGAACAGAAATTACAAGAAACACCATAAGCTCTCCCTCTTCCCTTCACCCCATCCCTTCCCAAAAGTAAATAACTAAAAATAAAAATAAAAATAAAATTTTAAAAAATTAAATAAAAATAAAAAATAAAAATGAATAAATAAAAAAATTAATAAAAAATAAAAATAAATAAAAATTAAAAAAATGGTGCCGTCTAGGCTGACACCAGACACAATATTGGTAGAGGGTCGAGAAGGATGAGAAGACCGAGGAAGGACAGCACTAACCAGATCTCCACTGGAAGAGTACGGAGAATGCTAGAACCTTGGGGAGGCTTATTGTCACCCAAATCCCAGAGAAGACCAATGGTCCTTACTAGCGAGTAATCAATGGTAAGCGGCTGTTGCGATACCGTAAGGTTATTTGCGGTGATTATCGAAAAGAGGTGGAGAATACTGAAAATCTGGGGAGGCTTGTTGTCACTCAGACTCCAGGAAATACTACTGTTTTTTTGTCGGTGAGCAATCACTGACGATGATCTGTGTGAAAACTCCCAGTGAGTACAAATAATGATAATATAACTAATGAGAAATGATGTACGGCATGTCAAAGAATTAAAATTAATATACCATAATATATTGTAGTAAAGGTTTTATGATCTATTATCAGAATAAAATACTATAAAATAATAAAAATAAGAATACAAAAATAAAATGCTAAAATTAAAAATATTATATAATACCATCAAATAGTTGTTACATAGTCTTTTGTTCTTTCTTTTCTCAGATTCTGATATGCGTTGTTGCTTTTTCCTTTTTTTGCCTTGATATCGAAAATACGCGAATGTTGAATATGTATTGCGTTTAGGAAGAGGACATTGGTTTCCTCTTCCTCTTCGTCTTATGGCAGTGTGTGTTGCGTAGTTCCTCGTTTCCGTCTCTTCATTATGTAGTTTCTCTGTCGTTTCCTTCGTTTCTCTTTGTGGCCGTATTGCCACTTGCTCCCTCAATCTGTATCGTCTATTTCTTCGTCGCTGCTACCAATCTTCTCACCGGGAAGATTCTTCGTCTGCGGTCAGGACTCGATGTTCGAATAACTTCGTTGTGTATATAAGTTCTTCATTGCGTTATAGAAAGAATAATTGATATATAAGACAGAAATTCGGACTGGAGATTTATTGAGAGAAAATATTTTAAGCAATGATAAGTACAATTTACATTTAACTATAAAGGAGAGAGACAGTTATATTCTTAACTGAACTATAGCAAGATAGATAGGCACATATATATTGACAGACAGGCATCTTTAACGTAGGTGTATTATGAGCGTGTTTTTCGAAGTTATGTATATTTATGATCTGGGACTGGGTAAAGTTGGGGTGTGATTGGCATATCTGTGCAGAGGGTCTCTGAATCTGTATCTGGAGTGGAAGGTTACTTACAGGTAGTGTTATGGGCATAGAACCTTCGTTTGAATTTGACTTGGGTCATGCCGATATACATTTCCTTTTCCTCGGTAGTGAATGAGATTACTTTGAACTCGTAAACTACATATATCATTAATCAACCCCTTCCAATGGGCACTCTTCACTTCTTCTGCATGAGCTACTGAGGTTAGGTCGGTAGATGAGAGTATCGGCTTTGGAAGATACCAAAGACCCCACAAATGACCAACAGAAATAACTGGTCTTGACCGAGTTCTTAGTAAATAGTTTATGAAGACTGCTGGATGATGAGAAATGCTTATCTTGTTGGGGGAGGAAGTGCCCGCCGACATTGGATCTCACACAAAAGGAAAGAAGGAGGGTGAACCAGACTATGTTCTTTCCTATTGGTTGTATCTAACTTACAGGTTGGTTTGAAATATATTAAATATTTTGTCTAAAGCCTCTTTTGCAGAAAGCTTTGTCGTAACAGGTGACATTCTGTTGGGAAACTTCAAGGTTGTTTATATTTAGTATTATATTTCTGAAGACTAGATGGCAGTGACAGAGCTGGGAGATAATGTGTTTAAGCTGTTCTGTAGGCTTATGGAAAGGGGTTATAGGAATCATTTGCCTGGTCAGGGTTTTCCCCCAAGAAATGTACTCTTATGAGATTAGTGCTGATGGTAATCCTGAATCCCAAGTAATCAAGGTGTGTAGTTAGCTTCTTTTTAAATCTATTAAGGGGTTTCCTGTTGCAACCGTGGAAGACACATATGTCATTATCTCGGTAAAGACCGAATTCCTGGTTGGAGAACCTATTTCTTAGTGAGTCAAGGATGGACAGTCTAATCAAGTCGTAGCTATATGCGCTGTTGTAGGAGTCCATTTGTACATAAACAAATCATTCGGATTTTATATTTGTTCTAACATTATCCTCGAAAAAGAGGACATCATTTTTGGCATATTGTTTCTGATTCTGGGTTACTAATATCTAAAACGTCTCTTGCGAAAGTTAAAACCTTATTAAATACAGCTTTAGCAATAAATGACTAAAAGTCAGTGATATCAAAGTGGGTGATTTATCTGAGATGATCTTTGACCAAACGATGATTGTTTGTGCATTAATTCAAAAGATGAAGGCCCGTGTGCTTTCTGGTGTTCTTATTGATTGTTCTGACCCAGACCCATCTCACCTTTGGCTGACTTTATGAGTCTGCATGCGGTCTATTCCTAAACTCTAACTTATGATATTTCAGGATGAGAAAGGTCTCCTGTTTTACCAAGTGATTTTCTCTAAGGTCACTTTTTAGCCGTTGCCGATTTTCTTGCATCGATGTTACTTTTATTATGTGCGGATGGCTGTAACCGGGTATTTACTGGTGTTAACGGAATTTTTACATAATTACTGCTGATTATGTGGTCGAAACATGGGCACTTCTAATTGACGCTAGTTTTTTTTACGATCAAGCACTTCTTGATTTCTTTTCCTCATGTAAAGTTCGTCGGACATATATATATATATATATATATATATATATATATATACATATATATATATGCATATATATATGCATATATATATATATGTATATATATATATATATACATATATATATATGAAGAGTTCGAATGCAAAACGCGATAAATCCAATACGTTTAAATTGATACAGTAAACAATAAAATGGCGAATATATTAAATCTAGCCTTTGACTAAAAGCTTATTTTAATTTAAAACGAAACGAAATGATGCCGGTATCATATTATGTAAAACATTATTTTGGGGTGTGGTCGAGTGTTGAAATCCAACGATTTTTGTAGTGATAGTGTCTTGATTTTGAAAATGGCGTTTATCGCGTTTTGCATTCGAACTCTTCATATATATATATATATATATATATATATATATATATATATATATATATATATATATATATATATATATATATATATATATATATATATATATATATTCAGAACCATTTGACTATTTAATAGCGGTAAATGGCAACATATAGCTATCTCTATGTATTATTGATAACATTGTAATATTGAAAGAGAATTATCTTGGTAGTCTCCCTTAAATAATAAAAATCTAATAAATTATATAAATTATACAAAATCAAAGTTTAAAAAAGGTGTTGTATGAATGGTGGATAACTGATAGCGATCAGATTTTACTGGCTGGAACTTCCGGAGAATGACTTTTTAAACAACACTATTACAATCGACATGAATGGATCCGGTGTGGATATGATTATAAAAGAATGATTTTTCGCTAATCTCTGAAAAGCATATAAGAGAATGCTTAATTTAAGAATTAATCCACAACATTCTCCCATTTCAGGAGAAACGACTGTAGAATATTAATAAAAAACAAATGCTGTAAAATAAATTAGTGATTCTTTCAGCTCTAATAAGTATATTTATCATTACCAATTTAACGAACAAGCTATCAAGCTGTTTTTGAACTATCAAATAAAGCGGTTTCTACTAAATCAGTGAGACGCGGACATTAGGGATATCTCTATTCATATAAAGTTAGATATGTGTATATGTTTATGTATTTGTATGTACAGGATTCTTTCCTAAACTAATTAACCGATCATTGTGTGATTTTAAACACAGCTGCTCGGCACAAGGGATGGTAATCTTGGTTATATTTAGTTTAATTTAGTTTTAGGCAAAATAAGGGGTGTGCACCATCTGGGAAAATTTAGATACCTCTGATTAATCGGTATAACTATTGATTAATAAATATTCACCACATTCTAGTTCTTCTGTGGTATTTTAAAAGGTTTTAGGGGGCATAATATGGAGAAAAAAAACTGCTATGTGCAAATCCAAATATTTAAGATTTGCACTGCATTTGATCCATAGTCATTAGCCAATAATTAAGCAAGATTCCCTGAATATCAATTCCTTCTTAAGACCCCTTAAGCTTAAACCTTAAATGATAGATAGTTTTTAAAATCAAAATCATGTCATGGATTTTGATCAACATTGTAATAAAGATTGTACACATAACATTGTTTATTATTATTATTATTATTATTATTATTATTATTATTATTATTATTATTATTATTATTATTATTATTATTATTATTATTATTATTATAAATCATCATCATCATCATCATCATCATCATCATCATCATCATCATCATCATCATCATCATCATCATCATCATCATTATAATTTTCATTATTATTATCATTATTATTATTATTATTATTATTACTATTACTATTATTATTATTATTATTATTATTATTATTATTATTATTACTTGTACTCACTAGGAGTTCTCACACAGATCATCGTCAGTGATTGCTCACCGACGATAACCAGTGGTATTTCCTGGAGTCTGAGTGACAACAAGTCTCCTCAGACTTCTAGTATTCTTCACCTCTTTTCGATAACGATGCGGTATCGCAACAACCTCTTACCATTGATTTCTCGCTGGTAAGGGCAATTGGTCTTCTCTGGGATTTGGGTGGCAAGGTCTCAGCATTCTCTATGTGCTAAAATGTACAACATGTAACAAAGCTTATATAGGTGCGACGAAACCATTTAATAATAGAGTTTTTTTTACATAAAAGCAACATTAAAATCAAAGAGAATCGTAAATTATTCGTCTCCCAACATGTGCACTCATGTAGTGGAGGAAAATTTAAAATAATGCCAATTTTCCAAAGCCAAGATTACACCTATTTACTAACACAAGAAAAAAACTTCATATTTAAATTCAATCCAGCATTGAACAGATCATAAGTCTAACAATACACACTTTTATCAACTCTCTTCTGCCTCTCTATCAAAATGTAACCATACGCCTGTGTGTGTGCGCGCACATATGTGTGTGTGCGTGTTTGTGTTTGTGTGCGTGTGTGTGGGTGTATATGTCGCTCACCTATCTACAGAAATTAGAACTGACCACACACGTACGCGCACACACGCACACATGCACAGAAGCCTTCTTGGAGACATCCAATAAAAGTAATAAATTCTAAAAGAAAATCTACCGGCTCTGATAAATTGAAGTGACCGATAAAACAAAGGTCAAATAAAACGTACTTAATAAACACACACGACTTTGACCAAGAGAAACAGGAAAAATAAAAAATGAAATATAAAAGATATAAAATTATCAAAACACGTACTCACAAACCCGCAAACCCACGCATGCGCAAAAACGTCAAACAATAACAACTTTTATTCAAGTGAAACACTCTTTCAAATCAAAAGACATTTCTTCAAATGAATTTACATATCTGATGAAAGCGAACCACCGCTTGAAACGCGTTATGTAAAATTATAAAATGATAAAATAACAAAATAATAAATAAATGAAAAAACATTTTACAAATGTTGGTAGCCTTACTCCTTTACATATATACTTTTCTCTCGTTGGAACTGCACTAATACTGCACTACCCTCTTTTATATATATATATATATATATATATATATATATATATATATATATATACATACATACATACTTCTTTTGTAATATAGAAGGTAAAATCCCAGCAGAGTGCTTGATTAATTGAGAATCAAAATTAAGAGCGTAATAGTTATTTATTTTTTGTTACAGAAAAATGAGTACAACATCAGTACCATTGGTTTCAAGCTCAGAAGGACTTAACCATACGGCTCTCTTCAGCTTATGTTGTTACCTGTTTCAGAAATGTGAATTCACGTGTCAATCTCGTTTGGATGCGTTATTTGCTTTAGAATGTTATGTATATTTGTTTTAAAATTAGTGTTAGGGAGGTTTAATAAGGTTTGAAAAGGGGAGGGGGTGAAATGTAACAGTTAAGATTTAAAATTGGAAAAAAGTCCCGTGAGTCAATGTTTATAAGCAGCGTATATTTGGCCGTTACTCTTTTGAAGGGATATTATGTGTCTTCTAGAGAATTTTAAGGAGAGAAAATGGGTTTAAGGATTATGATTACAAAAAATAAATATGTTAAAAACACACATTAAATTCAAATTCAAGGCCTGGATTAAAGGATATTAAATCAATCCAAAAGGAATTTAAAGTTAGATTTAACCCAGGTGCGGTCTTGGCAGCTTGTCAAACGGTCTAAGGGCTGTAACTATACAGGGTTTTTTTTAAATGATTCTGTATTCGGGATTTAACATTATTAACTAAGGTATAGTGAAGGCTTATGGGAGTAATAATATTGGTATACTGATTAAGTCTCGTTTAGAGATAATAGCAAGGATTAGGTCGGCAAGACTAAATCTGTAACTATAATATAGTAGAGACTTATGGGAGTAATAATAATGTCATATGGGGTGTTACTCTCTTAATAACTGTAAAAATTATTATTGGAAAAGTTATTATTAGCCGCATACATAACTCCATAATTGCCCCACTAAATAGCGACTTCCACTCCGGAAAATCCTCCCAACTATCACCCTCATAAATATAAATTAATGGGAATATATATTTTAATCGGCCAATATCTACACTTCTACTTAAAACTAATAATTTACACCGCGTAAATAGTAAATAATAACTTTTCTAATAATAATTTTTCCTAGTTATTAAGAGGGTAATGTTGTACTAATTTTTCTGTACAAAAAACAAGCTGCACGTGCGTGGTCCCCCTCTGTATGTGACTCGATGTGGCGAGTGTAAAATGCAATACATTTGGGCAATTTGGGGCATTTTTGACCCCCCCTTGACCCTCTAGGAGCGCGAATCAAAATTTTTCTGAGGTCAAGGATGCTCATTTTATATTCAGAACAATTGCCTCTACATTTTGGCCAAGTTTCAGAAAAATTGAATGGATGGATCAAACGTTATGGGAGAAAAGGGTCATTTTTTTTCCATTTTGGGGGCTTTTGACCCCCTGGAGGCGCGAACCAGATTTTTTTCCAATGTCAGCGATACTTATTTTTTATTAGGAACAATTGCCTCCACATTTTGGCCAAGTTTCAGAGAAATTGAAAGGATGGATGAAAAGTTAAGGGGCAAAAAATGTTATTTTTTGCCATTTCGGAGACTTTTGACCACCTGGGGGGCTAACCAGATTTTTTTTCAAAAATCGGAGAATGTCACTTTTTAACCTGACCAAAGTTACAACTTCATGCAAAATTTCAGAGAAATTCAGTGGATGGTTGCGGAGAAAAATCCGGACGGACGGACGGACGGATGGACATGCATCAAAACATATGTCCCCCGATATAATATCGGGGGACCAATAAATATATATAATTGCTGTTTTTTGTAGTTGGGGGTTTCGTCTTATATTTTCATATACTCGGAATGGCAATACTGTCACGTCAGCTCCAGTATTAATTTTGAATATTATGTTCGGGTTATTTACTTTTAATTCGACTGTTTAAATGTCTTTCGAAGTCTCGAACTTTTCAATTTTGTGCACGCGGGATTTATTTGAAGTGATCATTTTGACTGTCTGTGCGTTGTCGTCTGATTTATCGTCGAAATATGTACTCAGTTTATGCACAAATTTTCTTGGTTTGTCACATTTTTGCATAGTGTTCTTTTTTCTTGCATTTTCCACATATCTTGTGAAATGCTAGGCACTTATTTTTCTGATGATTGTAACCACAGTAGTGATAGTTGGTGACGTAGTGTTGAGTTGGCGCTTGAAATTTCAGGGGTTTTCTATCACTTCCGTCTTGCTCGTTTTGTCGTCTCGATTGCATATGTTTTTTGCATAATTTGTTGTGCCATTTCTGTCGTAGTGACGATGTACTGCTGATATTTCGTTATCTTTTGTTTCGGATGTGGCATTCATCATCCTTGATTGGCGTCTTGTTTGTTCTGCGCTCTGACCTGCCTGAATTGTTTTTTGTAGGTCTAAATTAGGTTCTCTCAATAATCCTTCGCATAATCTCATGTCTCTGATAACGCATATTAGAATATCTCTGGTGAGATTGTCTGTGAGATCGCCGAATTCGCACTGTTGTGCCTTTTGCCGCGATTCTACCACGTACTCGTCGAAATTTTGATGATCCGCTTGTGTACACACGTGAAGAATTTGTGTCTGAGGAAAGTTATACTTTTTCTAGGTTCACCAAATGCATCGAATTTTTCGATTACTGCTTGAAGGTCCATTCCTTTCTCAAGTGAATCGAAATCCATAGTAGAATGAATGTCACGGCTTTTTGAACCGATACAAGTTAAACACATTGAGGTTTTTACTCTGTCTGGCTTTATGTCGCTTTCCGTTGTTATAAAAATGAGGTTGAATTCTTTTTTCCATTTTTTTCATGCTGCAGCCAAGTTTTCTTGATTAAAATCCAGGTATTTAGGATGCGGTAAATTTTCTATTTCGTTTTTTTTACCGAAGTGTGATTCCAACTTCTTTTTTCTTTTCTTATTTTAGGATAGGTTCTTTTAGTCTTCTGACACTATGTTGTTGCTATATATATATATATATATATATATATAGTCTAAAGAAGCTTTGAGTTATTTTAAACAAAAAGACAAAAAAAAAAAAAAAAGAAAGGAAAATGCAGTTTAAATTCCCAGAGAAACTAACTAAATTCAAAATAGTCTAGACTTAACATTTGTTGGAAAATTCATAAATAAATAATATATAATAGTAAGTAAATAAAATAAAAAGGGGGATTAAGTGTCTAACAGTGAAACAAAAGCAGGAGACCTTAACGTAAGCATCTAATATTAACACGGGGATCTTCAGCTGTTTACCATGTAACTGTTTCGGAGATTTAAAAACAGGACAGTTATATGCATGGCTCTCCAAGCATGAACGGAAAAGAATAGTATTGAAAGATCGAGAACGAGAGAGGAGGATGTAAATACGTGCTATAAGACAAGAGATTTTTATTAGACTGAAGTTTACACAAACAGGAGAGTTCCAACCGTCTCTGTAACAAAGGAAATAACTAATTGTCCCGTGCGTGCATGATGATGATGATGATGATGATGATGATGATATTACAGATATCAACAGTCTCAATCGTGACTCAGCTCTCCCCATTCTTTTAATCATATTCTCTCTTTCTCTCTCTCTTTCGTTCTCTGTACCTCTTTCTTTGTTTCTCTCTCCTCCGTTTTCTCTCTTTCTCTGTTTCTCTCACTTTTTCGTTCTGTGTCTTTTCTTCTTTCTTTGTTGGCATCTCTGTCTTTTTCTGTTTCTCTCTCTTCTATTCTCTCTGTTCCGTTCTATCTCTTTCTCCTTCTTTCTTTTTTAGTTCTATATATCTCGTTCTCTGTTTCTTTATCTTCCGTTCCTCCCTTTCTCTGTTTCTATATCTCTCTTATTGTCTCTCTGAATATCATCATCTGAATATCGTCATCTCCCCTTTTTCTTTCGTCTTGGTCTTTTACGGTTTAAGATTTTATTAAAAGGTTGATGTCGAAAGTTGTGCACGAACTCATGTGCGTATGACTAGATTTTTATCATTAGCGCATGCGCTGTCGAAGCATTCATTTCCACTCGGCAGAACTTGTAATATATGAATCCTTATTCACAAAGAGATTTGATTTTATTAAGCAATCGATGTCAGCGGTTTGCTTTGATTTATTTCTGTTCTAAACTATATAAACACTTTTAAGGTTGTCCAAGGAATACGTGAACTCAGAGGTCCTTTTTTCATAATATACTAGCTTTAGCTACCCGGCGTTGCCCGGGAGACGTTTTACTTTCATTCATTTTAGTTTTGCTTTTATCTTGAACTACGCCCGTTGTTCGTTTTTTAATAGGATTTTTAAAATAAAATTTTATTATTACGCTATCATTTGGTCATTATATTATTGATTTAAACACATTGTTATAAACCTATAACTAATTTTGTGAAGGAAATGTTTGTATGATCCTCTTTTAAAAAAAATGAATGGATGTAAATAGCTTACAAAAACTATCAATGAATACATGAGTATTTGCTAACAATTTCAACGCAAGTTTAAATAACTTTGTATTCGACGGTTTAAATGCTTCCAAATTCCTCTTAAATTTTGAAGAGTCATGAAGTAATCCATTTATCTTTTGAACTTTTAAGAAAATATGAAAAAAGCTGACTAATATACGAAGAAAGCAAAATGCATTCTGGTGGATTTAATTTCGAAATAAAATTATATTTCAAATATAATTTTCTGAATCTTGTTTCATTTTACATTATTGCAATTTTGATTCCAAGAAATATTCGATTAATAGCGAAAAATAATAGTTAATGCTTAACTTACAGTTACAGTGAGACGAGAAATACACACATACATGCAAAATTGAAGTCTCATAGCGTTACAATCAAATAGTTTATAAGTCGCATCGATTTATTGAATTGTTGGGGAAATTTCTAAAATAAAAAAATCGTCGATTAGACATTTTTGAACACTATTATGTATTCGTGGTTTATCTGGTGCCAATTTTTAATTTAATTCATCGGCTTTTTTCACCAATATAGATATTTGTTATACCGTCGCTATTTTTACAAAAATATTCGTTTCTTCATTTATTTTTCCTAACAAATGTATGTTCTTTACAAGATCATAAAGTTGCTGGGAAAATGGTTGGATCACTCTTCAGCTCCAGAAAGTAACGAACTCCTTATGGGACCGTCTACCTATATAAGAGCCAGTTGCGTTCTAAGATGGAGTATTGTTGCCATATATAGGGAGGTGTCACTTTCTTGCATCGACAAAGTTCAAAATCGACTTAGCAATCTAGTGGTAGATTATCTCTCCTGTTCTTTACAGCCTTTTTTATCACAGAAGATACGTTGCTAGTCTTTCTCTACTCTATCGCTATTTACAGAGAAGTGCTAAACTGAGCTTCAAACCCTGGTTTCCTCCGAGTAAAACACTCACAGCAAAAGGAAGTTTCAGGAACAAAGGTTATTTCCAATACATGTCTCCGCAAGAATGCTTACCTGATAGCTACAACATGGTCATCTTCAAATCTTATGTCGATAAATACTTTCCATAAACCGTCCTCATAAGTCATTATTTTTTTCATTATTCCTTTCATAATAGTCATCATCATTTGCCTCTTATCCCCCTCCCCCCAATCGACAATTTTCACTTCTTCTGCATGAGCAAGTGAGGTTAGGTCGGTAGCTGGGAGTATCGGCTTTGGGAGATACCAAGGACCCAACAAAGGGTCAACAGGAATAACTTGTCTTAACCGGGTTCCTAGTAAATAGTTTATGACGACTGCTGGATAGTGGGAAGTGCTTAACTAGTAGGAAGAGGAAATGTCTGCCGACATTGGATCTCACGCTGTAGGAAGGAAATAAGTGATGACTCATTAGTTAAAAAAAAAAGATAAGACATATAGTATATAAAAGTTAAGCTGAGTGAATAGTAATGTATACCTATTTTAACCGCGAGGAGAGTGCTTAGAAAAGAAGCTATTTAAATTCTTTTCGATAAATAGGAGAAATTTGTTAGCTGGAAGTGATTATATTGACAGCCTTGTTTGAGATAACGAAATAACAAAACACGCTATTCGTTTGTTGAATTACGTTATTTATTCATTTTGTTAGATTTCAATTGAGCAATAATTAAGTGCGTGTCGCGGAAAATTACAAAAATTATCTCAACAAAAAATCAGCCTCGATTTTTCTAAAATTTATTAAATCAAATAAAGTATTTAATTTACAAACAGACTGATTGGTAAATAATGAGATTAAAGGTAATGAAATATTTAATGAATAAAATAAAAATTGACAAACAAATGATAATTAAAATCTACTACAACGATTTTTATGGCTATGTAGGAATTTATTTTGATTTGTTTGACTATATCTTATACACACGGTCACTAATAATAAATGTTGATTTTATTTATTTCTATATTTACTAAATTTTTATGTGAATCTGTGTACACTATTTAAGTTTAATGTAGAAATATTAAAAATGATTAACTACTGAGCTATAGTTTACTAATTTGTTATTTGGTTTAACCTTCATTTTATAATGAAGACGAATGTGCATATATATATATATATATATATATATATATATATATATATATATAAATATATATATATATATATATATATATATATAAATATATATATATATATATATATATATAAATATATATATATATATATATATATATATATATATATATATATATATATATATATATATATATATATATATATATATATATATATAATCCGAGTATGGTATAGATCCACAGGGTATAAATCCAGGGGAGGTGAACCGGGTTTACGAGAGAATGCTCAATAAAAATATAGAGCAGAAATATAAATGATAATTTATTTTATTTTGACTACAAAATTAATTTTGTTTCACGAGAGCAGTTTGAGGGACTTATAATTAATTTTATTTGGTTACCTGAAGATCGGGAGTCCCTCAAACTGCTCTCGTGAAACAAAATCAATTTTGTAGTCAAAATTAAATAAATTATCATTTACATATATATATATATATATATATATATATATATATATATATATATATATAAAGTGGTGTACTAAAAACGAACTTTTAGGAAAACTAAAACCTATTGTGAAGAGTATACAGCTCAATATCCAGGATAGAGCAGGTAGAATGAAGAAGAATGGAAAGGAATTAGAGAAGCAAAAACCAAATCATAATTCAATTCAATTGCTCAGAGCAAGGTATATTCCGCAAAAAAGGCAATTTATTCAAGTTATTCAAATTTTGAATCTTGGCCTTTGCCAACTTATCTATCCCAGCGACTTCCTCTGATGATAAGATTTTGATCTTTGAAAAGCCTGGCTTAAGGAAAATTTAACTTGAATAAATTGCCTTTTTTGCGGAATATACCTTGCTCTGAGCAATTGAATTGAATTATGATTTGGCTTTTGCTTCTCTAATTCCTTTCCATTCTTCTTCATATATATATATATATATATATATATATATATATATATATATATATATATATATATAGATATATATATATATATATATGATGGAAATAATATTCCATCCAACGTGATGGAAAATGAAAAAGGAAGAAACAAAATTATTTATGTATTCATCAACGCTTCGTCTTTATTTAAAGACTTCCCCACGATTATTGATCTGATGAAATAAAATACAAGTACAATATTTGATTTGGTATGTATATGATGAAAAAAAATGTTCCTGTTCTTTTCCGAATTTTAATGGCCTGTGTTTATTCGAAAAAAAAGAACAAAAATATTCTTTTCACGTCAAAATCGTACCACATTTTTTTAAATTCAAACGACTTTGTGATGTTCTTTTAACATCACATACACACTGATTTAAAAAAAAAATTGTATTTGTATTTTATTTCTTCAAATCAATTATCCGGAGGAAGTCTTTAAATAAAGACAAAACTTTGATGCATACATAAATGATTTATGGTTTTTCTTTTTCATTTTTTGATGTTGTGTGCATTTAAGCAGCATACTTTCATTTAAGCAGACATTGTTAAAAATAGCAAGATTCGTCTGCTTGATTATAGAGTTTAATTTTTTTTTTCAATCTTCTAATGATCTTTTTTGTGTCAACATCAAATGAATTAATATATGTTTCATATGTATCACGAACGTTTTTGATTCTTTGTCAAATCATCTTCTAAGGAAAGAAAATGGACAAATAAAGCTGAGAGAAGAAGAGAATTTAAAACAACAGCCGAGAACGCGCATGTGAAGTCAGTTAGACATCTAAAGACATACCCAGTGCAGTGTCAGGAGGGACGATAACAATTTAAATGATATATATATATTAAGCTATGAAAATATATTTATGGCAATTAAGCTACACAGAGGCCCTAGCACTATTGAAGTAAATACTGAAAATTGATACATAAAAAAATTATATTCCTTATAAAATTTTATGTGGATATATGAAATAGTAATATATATATATATATATATATATATATATATATATATATATATATATGAAGAATTCGAATGCAAAACGCGATAAACGCCATTTTCAAAATGACGAAACTGTCCCTACAAAGTGTTACATTTCAACACTCACCAATACCCCAAAACTATGTGTTACATAATATGATACCGAAATAATTTCTGTTAGATTTCAATTAAAATCAGCTTTCATTCGAAGTCTAGATTTAATATATTCGTGTTTTTCTCGTTTGAGGTTTCAATTTAAACGAATTAGATTTATCGCGTATTGCGTTCGAACTCTTCATATATATCTATATATATATATATCTATATATATCTATATATATATCTATATCTATATATATATCTATATCTATATATATATATATATATATATATATATATATATATATATATATATATATATATATCACGATTTTCAAGATATTAGAGGGAACCAGGAAGCATAGAGCAAGTCAGCCAACCACCTCAGACTTACGCCGCCGCCGGAAATGAATTTAGAAATAAATTCTGAACTATATAATAAAAAGTCAACGGTGAGTGTTTTTTCTTTAGGTTATGAGAAATGATAATAATTATTTATACATGAAAAATTCAATTACTGACCTTATTCTATGATTTTATATGAATATTTCAGTAATATATCTAGATAAATAGCGAGTGCGGAACCTGGCGAAGCATAATTTCTTCCCGTCATTTTTGATGAAGGATGCACACTAGTTTTTGTATATTGTCGCTCTGCTTAAAAGAAAGACGACTAACATCTATGTATGCAAATATAATGGTAAATACTTATTTATCGAGTTGTGACGAATTGATGCTGTGTATCGTAGTTAGGGTTTGGAGTGCGGATAAAGCAATTAGCGAGACTCAAAATCTCTAATTCTCTCGTCAGTCGCTTTCAACAAGATCAGTCATTGAATTGGTTAAAATAACCTTTTATAAATAAACACATCTTCAAACTGTAAACGTCCATTCAAGCTTATAGAACCCAATGTAGCCACACCTTTTCCGGCATGTCACCTACGCAAGTTTATTTATTCACACCTCCCTCCAGCTGCCTATTGGATATATAGTAAACGGGTGCATTTCTGTCTGTTTTACGTAGGTGGCTGAAACCTTGTTTCAATATACTGGGTGGATGATTTTCTACCATCCACACAGGTGGCATCTCTGTCTTGTTATACTCATCTAGATGTAATATCCTGCTCACCCCATCCTAGTGTGACGGCTATTCCACATAATTTAAAGAATTTATAGGAGCGATTCTTCATATGAATTACAAGATTCTCTCCTATAATAATTTGTAAGAAAAGGATTGTTAAAGAAAGGAAAACCAAGGCTTTTCTATGAACAAACAATTTATATAAATATATGAATATATATTGCATACACAATTGAGTTTATGTGGCCAGAAGTAAGAACTGTGAATTTGTCCGTTTGTTGAAAGGAATAAGGTAGAGTGAGAATGTGTCGGCTATGGATAGTACTTGCTTATTAAGTGATGATAACCGTGATTGAAGTATCTAGTCGACAGGTGGCAAGAGCGAGTGCAGGTGTCTTATTTTGTATCTGTTTGAGAACTGTCTGTTCTAGTAACTATAATGGTCTTAGGATAGAGTCATAAAAAGGTACAGTAGAAATTGTTACGCCGTCTGATTGGTCGTCGTGTGACGAAACAATCTTATCATTGTTACACGTTTCTATTCATATACATATATATATATATATATATATATATATATGTATATGTGTGTGTGTATTTCTATTTATAGTTAGAATGTTTTGTATATATTCAAATATAAATTTCATGACATAAAGTAATTATAATAACTGAATAGTAAAAGGCCAAATTCAATATTTTTTACGTATTTTTTACCATACCAATGTTATAAAGGATATATTCACGTCATTTCATAAAACGTATTTTTTATTCAGCATACAATTGTTTCCGCAAACACCAATGTATTTTTAAAATTCTCCTGTGCATATATTTCTTGGTGTGGCTATCTTCAGTGCTAATTGTACAAAACAAAGCAAAAACGCAAAAACAACATAAAAAACTAGGCGATCAGAGCCTAAAATTACAATCAGTACTCATTATAAATATTATATATATATATATATATATATATATATATATATATATATATATATATTACACTTCTTTGTACAATGAATGAAAGAATTTATGTCTGCAATGTATTTTTTTCGTATTAACATATTTATCTACCTTTTTTAAAAAATAAGTTCATCGATTACATCTGCTATTGACAATGACTATACGAATTCTTCATATCTCTCTCTCTCTCTCTCGCTTTCTTCCTCTCTTATAGTTACAATAGGTTCTACTGTATTTGAACACGGCGCCATACATAAATATTTAAACAATTACATACTAAAAATATCAACGCTTTCTGTTATTTGCGTTATTACTGCTTATTTCTGGTTATTTTCATTAAATCAGTGACTTGTAACCTTTTCATAATTTATCAGTCCTGTCATCGGCGATAAAAGCCAAACAAAGATACCGGATGAATGTCAATGCGGGGCTTCGTCTCTCAGAGACAAAGCTGCAGACACCGTTATCAGGCATTCGTTTAATGAATCAGAAGCAGCTTTTGCAGAAAATTTATTTGAATTAAACTTTATATAAAAATAATTTTTGGAATTGTCTTTTATTTTCAGACATTTTTTTTTTGGGGGGGGGGGTTGGGGGTGTCCGGACCTGCGACAGCACCTACCCAGGGTAAGTTTAATCGCCTCCAAGAGAATTTAGAGCGTCGTCATTCAAGGCGCCCCCTCATCCACCTCTGTTTATAGCTGACTCTTCGGCATAGCGCAACCAGTCGCGATTCCAGTGTTGAACGCTGAAGACGCGCGGAACGGCTACAGCTTCAAATCCCATTTGACCGTCGCAGGCCAGTTGACCGCTTTTCCCATGACGCCATCCCGCTAACGGAGCCGACGCTGTTGCCAAATATCATGTTAGATAATAACGCAATCTGCTTATCCCTCTTTCACCCATAGCTCACACTGAATATACATCACAGCCATTTCTGTCCACATTTACTTGTCTCCACACGAGGACAAAGTTAGACACACGACCGGATTTTTAATTTGGATTGGAACAAAAATAAATACTGCCTCAGTCTAGAAAGATTTCTCCTTAACTGACCGAGGGCAGAAAAGATGAAGTCTATTATCAGAACAGATACTACACTTTGCTCCTAGGAAAAAATACCTAGTAGCAATTTCTGTTACCTTTCAGATACATCTTGTACGTAATTTGGTCATGTTTTTCTATTAATAAATATCCCAGAAGAGATGAACTAATATTGAATATTATTCTAATATAACATGCGTTACATGTCTTTTGAATTTTCGGCCAAACCTCCGATGCAGAGAAGGAGCACTATAGTGGGTTTTGGGGTGTTGCATTTTACCTTACATTAAACATTGGGTAAACCGGATGTCGTGCTTATTGAGTTGAAGAGTATTTATTGGTCAGTCCATATTGTTTTGGGCCCCTATTTACTTGCTTCTTAACAGGGTCAAGGTTAGATACAAGGTCGGTTTCCTATGTGAGAAAAATCCACCTCTACAAACATCAGCACTTTTAATAGGGACACAAATACTTGTATAGTCTCGTCAACACTCCTTCACTAATGAGGGTTCTACTAGCGACAAACAATGAATCTACTTCTCCTCCGAAAATTGGAGGTTATGCCTGGGGGAATTTATTTACCTCCCTCATCACCCAAAATAGAATTAGACAGATGGTAAGTTTACGGTGGAATCCAGCTCCCCCCAAAAGAGGCATTTTTGTCCGGCTGTAAAATAGCCTGCTCAGTACTATTGGCATTCCTTCGCGGACGAGGGCGCTCAGATGACATGAAATACACTCGCTCTCTTAGGAAATGAGGAGACGAAAGAAGGTAGCACTAACAGCGGCCGCTCTATTATCGGTTGTATAATATCGGTATAGCTGTAGTGCCATGTTGCGCATGGAAAGGGACCCTGCACTTATCCCCGGTGAGGTTTCACGAGGCAACAACCCCATAGATCAAAACTCAGTTAATGGTCTATTTGTGTGAGCATATTGGCATCAAACAAACACCAAATTTGCCGAGCCAACTCTACGCTAAAACTGAAACAATTATATGACATGACATCTTAAACAAAAAAACGAAATAAACCAGACATCAATCTAAACACTACATATTTGCTTCTTTCCTTGGGGCTCGCTTTCACAAATATACGAAGGGTTAGAACAAACCGAGACGAATTAGAATCATTTCTCCGAGTAAACTCCGCGGATATCCTTGCACTAAGTGAAATGAACTTACACTCCCCAATCCTCCCAATCGCTTTAACATAACACGACTCCTACTGTATAGACATATGCACGGACTTGGAGTCTATATTCGTAACACTCTCCCCTTGACCATGGAGTATGTCTAGAATCAGAGGATCAGAACTTTTATGTGCTTTAGACTAACCTTGCAATACAACGTCAGTTACTTATATTTCCTTTCCCGTTCTCCTTCGACCTAGGACTGTACGCTGCTCGACCGAGTTTCTGATAGATGCAGCACCTAAATACACGTATTTAGTGATTTTAATATCCACCATAGTAATTTGTTCGGTTTCTCGAGCTATACAGACGCAGCTGCCAATAGCGCGTATAGTTTCTCTATATCGCATTCCCTTTCACAGACTGTCACTTTCCCGATACGCCCCCCTCCCAGATCGTGAGGATCAGCAAGCCTCGCTTCTTAACTTATTCTTTACTACCCGCGACGAATGTGTGACGAATGCTCATAGCTCACTCAGGAACTCTGGTCACCTTGTTATATTGGTAGATATAATCCTTAACCTTCGACCCAAGCTGAAGAGCCGTTGCTCAAAACGACTAGATACTTTAAAAAGGCTGATTGTGAATCCATCAGATACCACATCAGAGACGCTCCAAGGAGTAATATCTTATTTTCCCTGCTTAACAGTGCATAAATGAAGCAACTGAATGCGTCAAGGCAGACATTGAAGCACATGCTCGCGCACAGAAATTCTACAGCGAGCCTAACACTCTCTAATGGTTCACTTAAACATGTGCAGCTACCATTGTGAAAAAGCAGAAAGCGTTCCGCCGATACAGCCGCCATAAGTCAGATACAAATAGGTAGAAATTTATAGAAGCTTGAAATAATTGTAAGAGTGAAATAGCCGCAGTCAACAGAAGATCAACCGAAATGGAAAATGTATAATAGTGTGGTGAATAATGCGCAACCAACAATTCCTCTACTATCCAACAATCATGATGTCGACCGCACGGCAAACGAAAAAGCGGAACTGCTTACTTGACGATTCGTCTTTAACTCCATCCCAGACTCCACAAACTACTCCCTCCCAAATTTCCCTTTGCTAACAAAAACCACACTCGATGATCTAATAACCACCCCGGCCCATGTCTGTGATATCATAAAAAAACTTAAACACCTCCAAGGCGCGTGGGCTTGATCTCATCCCTGCTATACTAATAAAAAAAATGCTGTACTGAGTTAGCACCTGTTCTCTCGAAACTCTACAAGAAATGCCTTGTCGAATCTTTCTTCTATTATAGTTGTGGTACCAGTATTCAAGAATTCTGGTTGAAGAACTGCCCCGCTTAATTATTGCCCCATGATTCTCTTCCCTTTCTCCGCTAAAATCTTGGAGTCGTTAATCAACAAAGCGCTAGTCCACCGCCTCGTAAATGCTAAACTTTTTTCTGACGGACAGTATAGATTGTGGCAAACCCTTTTCTACTACGGATATCCTAACGATTATCTCTGAACGCATATAACATGCACAAGACAAGGCATATGAAGCTAGGGCGGTAGTCCTTGATATATCCAAAGCATTTGACAATGTAAGGAATGAAGGTCTTCTCATGAATATTAAATCGTAAAGTACTACTGGACAAATACTTAATATAATCAGATTCTTAAATAAGGGAAACATCCAGGTTGTCCTCAGTGACCGTACATCCAAACAATATGACATTAATGCGGGTGTGCACCAGGGGTCGATTCTTATACCTTTATTGTTCATGCTATTAAAAACGACCTCTGATAAAATTTTGTCCAAGATCGGAATATTTGCTGATGATACCGCGCTTTATACCAGAAATGTAGGAAAAATGAATGTACACATATCCAAGGCAATGTCCTAAACATTAGAAAATTACCTCCAGTCTGTAGTGGAATGGGGAAGTAAATGGATCAAACCACTTAATGCTCCTTTCCTTCAACAATTACGAAGAATCTTCTCAGTCGCCGATTGTCATGGATGATAACACTCTAGCTGAGAGTTCATCATTAAAAATCCTCGACGTTACATTCACAAGTCACATGAATTGGACCAGATACATAGAAGACATTGCCAAGACTGCTGCAGAGAAAATAATCACAGCTGTCAGTATCCTATACCTCTACAAAACCACCATTCGCCCATGAATTGAAGATTGTTGCAACAAATCAGCCGGTGCATCAACAACTCGTCTCCCTCTTTCTATTGGACAGGGTCCAAAAAAGAGTCTAAAATCTAATAGGTCCTGCACTGGCAATCAAGCCCCAACTCCTGTCACATCGCGGCCATTTTGCATCTATGTGCTTCTTTTACAAGTACCCGCACTCCGGGCGTAAATTACTGACGCTGTAGTCTTCTTTACAGAAACCAAAGAAGTAATTTTCATTTGAAATTTTGGTAATTTAGAGGAAAAAAAAAAAAATTAATGATTGCCGTAGTTTTATTTGATATATTCTAATATGGGGGAAATATACTGTGCATGAACATCGTCAAATTTTGTTTTTTAGGAAAACACAACAAAAAGGTAAATTTATATGATCATTAAGATATTCAACGTCGATAAATTTTATTTTGTTTCAGCATAAAAATTAAAATACATTCCACATAAAAACTTGTTATATAATGAAATGAATAAACATAAGATTGGAACGTCGATTGGTCAAATACTCCACTTTTTTATTACTGAGTAATTCGAAATATGTACTTTGTACTAATCACCTTTATTATAAAAAAAGAAAGAAAATATGTAAAAAAATATTAAAGAAAAATACTTTTTTTGTAATTTAGAAAGATTAGAGTAGGTTTATTTCTTTACTATGACAAATAATCATCATCATCATCATCATCATCATCATCATCATCATCATCATCATCACTACTAACATGTGACTCCTTGGCCTTTTGGCTAGGAGCAAAATGCAGTATCTGTACTGAATCTGCACTTAGTTTTTATGTTCCCTGTCAGTAAAGGAGAAATCCTTCTAGACCGAGGCAATTGACATTTTTGTTCCAATTTAGAGTGCCCATTTTTAGGGGCAGCTGGATTCTCCCCACGTTTAATATTGACATTGTGCCTAACTATGTTCTCGTGGGAGGAAGCAAATAAGATTAAGAACATGTATTTAATTATTAACAGATTAGAAAATATTAATTCATTAGAAACTTAAAAATAAATAACTATGCTAATGAGAGGCTGAGAGGATGATATCATGATGAACGAACTACATATACTGACCCCTCCCGCCCAAAAAAGAATGGGTTAATGCCTGACAATAAAATAGATAGTACACTAACCCCCCCCCCCCACACATACACACAAAACTGATACTCCTGAGGAAATGGTATCGTGAGGAACGAATGTATACTGTACGGCCTTTCCCCCGAAGAAGAGGGAATGACTAGAAGGAATGACTGGGAGGAATGTATTATAATGAGTGAAAATATACCACAGAGAATTAAATAAGCATAAACTGTTTTAATGTCAATATAGTTAGAAAAGGGGAAAACAGTTTTGCATTTATTTATTTAGATAACATTAAAAACCATGGAAAGTTTCATTGTCCACGTGAAACGCATAAATGAAAATTGTCTCGAAAAATATAGTTGCCATCTTTATAAACAAAGATGAATAGGCTGGCTAAGGAAAAACGATAACTTTCATAATTTTCTAGTTAAAAAAGACATGTTTATTATAAACTTGAGTTATCGTTCTTCCTTAGCTAGTATTATGGTGAACGAACATATACTACACTGACACCCCTCCCTGACAGATAATAATATCATGATGAACAAACACGACTTCCCTCCACCCAAAAAGGGGAAAGTCATTCTTGCGTGGACGGTCTTATGAGAACACAACCGATACTGCACTACCTTAAAAATGCCTAGTCACAAAAACATATTTTTTATGGTTCCGTTGCATTTTGGCTAAGATCAAAGTGTAGTATCTGTTCGACATCTCAGCGATATTTGACACTTTACTAAAGCCGGAAGTAAATTATCTCCCTTCAAAATGAAATCCTAAATAAGTTTGTAAACGTGATCATTTTTTAAATAAACTCTCTTTATCTTATTTTATTTATAATTACAATAATAATACTATCGATAAAATGATTGCGTATGTAGAAGAAAATTTAACACAACAAAGTGGAAAGTTATATTACAGAATATTAATTTATTAAACACTTAAAAATAAATAAATATGCAAATAAGCAAAATCGAGATTTGTGTGAGTTAGCAGGACATGCCTATATATAGGGTATTTCATTATACTTACCTGGCATACGCTAGGAAGTAAGTGTAGTATCTGTTCCGATGGATACTGCACCCTGTCCTGTGCAGTTCTAGGAGGTCCACCCTCCCAGGCTTCGCCTCCCCTCTTTGGGGAGGAGTAAGTTTATTGCTTACTGCTTGAGGCGCCCCTACCGGGGAATGCCGACGGGGCTGCCCAGGCAATTTTTAAATGGCCAGAGTGCTCACCTCTCGAGCGCTGGCTTTTAACCCCACTTACTCGACCCAAGCTGTGGTCACATCTTACTTGTGGGAGTAAGATAAAACTGGCCTTGTGCCTAACTCCTGCAGAGGAGTAAATAAATATAAGAATTAAATAATTCTAACGTGTTTTGATGTTAATATAGTTAGGACAGTAGAAACAAAACTTTCGCTTTTTTTTTATTTAGATATATGTGACTTACTCCTCAGCTAATAAACCGATTACTATTAATTTAAGAACACAGTTTCTAGGCGTAAGGGGTTGTATTGTGGAATATATTTAGTTTAATTAACTGTTATTCAAAAGCTGTAAAGAGGTTTGGATCCCTTCGTATGACTTCACCTAAGATGTGTATGGAAAGTTTAACAATGTGCATTAGACATTAATTAATAAATATCCTCTAAGTTTTAGTTTAATTTGAGTATTTAAAAGGATATTTAGAAATAATAATATGAAAGTAACCTCCCATTTGATAATTCAGCTATTTTAGTTTTGCATTGAACTTGATCCATACTCATTAGACACCAATTAAGCAAGATTCCCCGGATTTCAATTCTTTCTTAAGCCCCCTTAAGCTGAAGCGTTACATTTGAGACATTTTCTAGAACCAAAAGCATGTTATAGGTGTTTTATAAATAACAGAATAAGGATTCTAGACATAAAGTATAGTAGCATTATATCTATGTTTTAAGTAGAAACCTATTAGAGCAAAACTCTTCTGTTTGAGGAATTCATTTTACCCGTCCTGAGACGGGTACTCTTATATTTATTTTACCCGTCCTGAGACGGGTACTCTTATATTCACCTGTGACATTTTCTGGCCGGATTTGTGCGTCTGGGTCGGCAGTTATAAGTGTTGCTTGATGTCATCAGAAAACGAACCCGCCTTTATGTTGTATGCCAATGATTGGTGTTTAAGTGTAGTCGGATGAATGTAGGATGACGATGCACATATCAGCCCCGAGTAAAATATGACCCCCTTGAGGGAGATTATGTGTCATGGTTATTAATATTGTACAGAGTTTATAAAAAAAAAACATCGTATTTTGCTCCTGAAATTCATGCGAAAATTTGTTGAGACGATTATTTTTATATTTGTTTTGTAATATTGCTTTTTCATAAAAGAAAATCATATGAACGGTTAAAAATAATAAACCGCGGTTCCCAAAGCCACAGACTGGTCTAAAAATCTAATAAGATTCCTGTTTGCGAATTATTTCCAGCGAGTTGGTTTTTTTTTTTAATGAAAATCAAAAAAAAAAGAAAAGAAAATGAGATGAATTTAAATCCCAAGTAATATACGCTAAATAGATTATCTGTTAAAATGATATTGGATTCTGAACACTTTGTAGGTCTTCGATGACACTTTCTTAATATATATATATATATATATATATATATATATATATTTATTAAATTTAAACAAAAAGTTACAACAACATCCGGACCAAGGTTTAAGATCCGAGAAAATCGGACCTTCATCAGCGGAGTCGTATTTGATGAAGGTCCGATTTTCTCGAATCTGAAACCTTGGTCCGGATGTTGTTGTAACTTTTTGTTTAAATTTAATAAATATCATGCTCTTATTAATTATCTAGTTAATTTTACTTTTGCATTAATAATTGAGCACTCTGCTGGGAAACTCTCCCAATTAAGAAATACGATATATATATATATATATATATATATATATATATATATATATATTGTGTATTTAAGAAGCATGTTTTAATGTAGTCAAATGTTATTAAATAACACGGAGTGTTTTTGTTTGATGAGATTTCTTAATTCTTTTTTATTTTTCGAATAGTATATTTAGTATTCAATCAAATTGGTGTATATAATTTCCATTGCTTTGTTCCATTTTTCTATCTTTTTCCGCGAGTACTTTCGCATTGATTTATCAAATAATCATCAGACAGGGTAAGTCTTGAAGTGTTTACATCATGTCTTTGCTGTTTAATTTTTAACGGCTAATATTTTACGACTTTAAACTGAGCGTATGTAGTGATGAGATGTTGCATGCGAAGGTGATTACGTGCTAAGTGAGTGCAAACTTAAAACAGATGTGTTTAACTGTTAAGAATGTATTAATGTTAATTAGTACGCTAGACACTTGAAAATGTTGTGATTAGTTTCGTAATTAATATTATCAATTATGAGATGTCTAGTTTTAATGTAAATGGCTTACATTAAAAAAAGAATTATGTTGGTATCGTGGTGTATTGGTTTTGTATTATTAACGAACATGTGTTCATATTGAGATGGGAGCAGTTCTGTTTTTTGAGTTTTGGTAAATTATATTTATACTTGTGAATCGGCGGGTCAGTAATTGTTTAATATATATATATAGAAGCGAAGAATTAAAAAACTATTGGTGGTTAAAAAATTTCCAATACACACACACTGGAAGGAAAGTAATATTTGATAGGCATAAGAGTGCTTGTGAATGAATGTTTTAATATTGCAGAAGGCAGTGAGTTGAATTTTTCTGTATTTAATTTACTTTTATTTTAAATTTCTTTAATATATATATATATATACAGGTATTCGTCAGACTCGCAAACTGAGGAAATTGAGAAAAATAAATAAATACGAATCATATATATATATATATATATATATATATATATATATATATATATATATATATATTAGTTATATTCCGATGAGCGCCGGAAAAATCTATTCATCACCATGATTCGTATTTATTTATTTTTCTCAATATCCTCATTTTCCGAGTCTGACGAATAGCTGTATTTATTTATTTCGTCTGAAAACCAAATTTATATATATTTTTCTAATTTTTAATCTTTTCTCATATATTACGCACGTTTCATAGCTTAGTCAAGAAAAATATAAAATATATAGTTTTTATTTTAACATCGTTGAAATTGTTTATTTAATCGTCATTGAAAAAAACATATCAATCCAAAACAGAAGAAATGAAGATAAGAACAGCCCCAAAATAAAGCTTGATAAAACAATTGCTAGTTAAAAGGCACGTAAAACGCACATTAAAAGTTGGCATATGTCTTGAATCCCTTTCGCAAAAAGGGGATTAACCTGAAACGATTTGTACGTCGTCATATAGGATTCAAAACCAATTGAGCAACTTTAAACTAGCTATTTCCAATACAGGACACCGATGGAAGAAAACCCCTACAAATCACAATTAATAAAATATAGTTAAACCTACAGTTGAATAATAATGATTAAAAATTAGATACGGCATAAAATCTTTATACGGAATAACATCTTAAAACGGAAGTAAGTCTAGCCTGGAATATCATTGAACGTAAATAGCAGGACCGTAGTTAAAAGATTTTTAAAAATGCGATCTTACTTGACAAAGACCATCGTAATAACTCAGGCTTGTTAACTGATTCGTTTTTTTCTGGTGACGTCATTGAGAGTGGGTAGTCAGAACCACTATCAACGAGGACCGGAAGTAGTGGAAATGCTGACGCGCATGCGTCCATTTTCTTTCAGAGAGTAATCAGAGCAAGCAGACTCACGCCCATAGGATTATTTATTCACTTGGAAATCATTGTTAACTTGTTCCTTTTTTCAAACGTATTTCCCTTTTTATAGATGTCAAGAAATTAAGAAAATTACAACATAGCCGCATTGCATTAAAGTTCGATTTTCAAGGCTTAAAATAATAAATTAGAATTTTCTTTCAGCATAAAAAATACAATTTAAGACTAATTAATAAGTTTCATCCAAATGTGTGCGAAAATAAACGAGGTATTAAAATAATAATATATTGTAAATAAACTGTCCGTTTGGAAAAAAATATTCTGCCCCCACAAGAATGACTGTTTTAATTTATTACAAATTCTTACTATATTGTAAATAAACTGTTCGTTTTCCAAGAAAACAAAACAAAACAAAAAAAACATTTAAATTTATTTCAATAAATGTTCTATTAATTAATTATTTTGAATTATTGATTTTGTGTTACTTTACTGAATTCGTAATCTTCCATATTTCGTTTACTTTTCATTATTGATTTACTTTTAAGTTACGAAAATTAAAAAAAAACATCATTCATGTTTTCGAAAAAAGAGAGTAACACTTATCAAATTATTTAGCTAAAACTAATGATAATGAAATGTTCATATAAAGAATAAAATTGCCTCAGAAGAGATTTGTCTTCTTCTTGTGTTTATAAACTAAGAGATATTTTCATGCAGCATACCTGATACTAGTCTTTTAATTCAACGTAGACCAGTTTGTCATAACAAACAACTCAATCATTAAAAGTAATCCGGAAAGAACGAACTTATTTAAAGAATGGATATTAAATCCGGGTTTATTATGATAGAAATACAAAAGTAGCTAAAAATTGAAATTGCTACTCATTCAACATTGTATCTATTCCGATGGATACTGCACCCCATAGACTGGTATTGTCTTGGCCTTCGGGGCTTGATTTACACCGGTCTATGGGTCTGTCCTGTGCAGTTCTAGGAAGTCCACCCTCTCAGGCTTCGCCTCCATTCTTTGGGGAGGAGTAAGTTTATTGCTTACTGCCTGAGGCGCCCCTACCGGGGAACGCCGACGCGGCTGCCCAGGCAATTTTTAACCCCCACTTTCCAGACCCGACCTTGGGTCACATCTTACTTGTGGGAGTAAGATAAAAATTGGCCTTATGCCTAACTCCTGGAGAGGAGTAAATCAATACTCATTCAACATTCTGGGTTAATGAGAGAATAACAAAATTATTTGATTTTGTGTTATTAACTGAATTCGCAATCTTCCATGTTGGATTTACTTTTCATGTTTGATTTACTTTTAAGTCAGAAAAATCAAGAAACATCATTAATTTTTTCGCAAATGAGAGCAACTCTTATCAAATTATTCAGCTAAAACTAAAAAATAAAGCTGCCTAAGAATAGAGATTTATCTTCTTTTGTGTTTATAATCCAATGGATATTTCCATGCAACATAACTGATACTAGTCTTTTCATACGATGTAGACCAGTTTGTCATAACAATCAACTCAAACATTAAAAATAATCCGGAAATAAGGAACTTAGTTAAAGAATGAATATTAATCATGCAAATTATTTTTCAATGGATAATTTTCAAGTTTAAAAAAATTCAAAAAATTATGATAATACTATTTTATTCTTAAGTATTAATTTAATATTTGCTGTCTAGCCTATGCAAATTACACAAAATAATACATTTGCACTAAGATTTCTAATAAAGTAATGAGTAAATTATATTCCGTTATCGTGACTTAATAAATACTGAACATTTCATTACAATTTGTTCATTCTTTGAATTTTGATGAATTTTTAAGTGAAGGGAAGAGTCTATAGTCTGACCATTCGACAAATTCTGTTTGTTAATTAAGAGCATGACGCCATTTTACAGTGCTCTGGCCTGCTTATATTACAATGATCGTGACTTGCCCTCTAAACTCTAAACAAATAAATTATCCAATTACAGATGCTATCACTTTTCTTGCGAAAACTAAACGTAAAACATTTGGGGTGATCAGATTTTTTGGTGAATATTTATTTAATATTGTTTTTTTTCCGTAATAAAATCATCGTAATATGGCTAAAATAAACTTTTTCGTTTTACATATTTCTAGGGCAAGAACTAGGGGACGTAATTAATTTTGAAAAAAAAACTCGAAGTATCTACCTCTTAATCATACCAATTTTCCATTAATAAGAAAAACATTTTTTTAAATTTTAAACTATGCTCATAGGCCATTCAAAATGGTCATGAACATTAATTGGCTGTATTATGTTAAAACAAATTCTGAACACGTTTTTTTAAACAAAAGTCTTTATTAATCAATATTATCGCTATTTTTTCGTGCCTCGTAAAAAGCATATTGCAGTTTATTTAGATTACTTCGTAAGTAAATTGTTAAAACAATTGTTTCTGTTTTAATACAGCATAATCACGTTTAAACATCGGTTCTCGTTAGATCACCGAAGTTTAGGGACGTTGGGTCTGGTCAGTACTAAATGGGTGACCACTTGGGTCTGGTCAGTACTAAATGGGTGACCATTTGGGTCTGGTCAGTACTAAATGGGTGACCATTTGGGTCTGGTCAGTACTAAATGGGTGATCATTTGGGTCTGGTCAGTACTAAATAAGTGACCATTTGGGTCTGGTCAGTACTAAATGGGTGACCATTTGGGTCTGGTCAGTACTAAATGGGTGACCATTTGGGTCTGGTCAGTACTAAATGGGTGACCATTTGGGTCTGGTCAGTACTAAATGGGTGACCATTTGGGTCTGGTCAGTACTAAATGGGTGATCATTTGGGTCTGGTCAGTACTAAATAAGTGACCATTTGGGTCTGGTCAGTACTAAATGGGTGACCATTTGGGTCTGGTCAGTACTAAATGGGTGACCATTTGGGTCTGGTCAGTACTAAATGAGTGATCATTTCGGTATACCTATGTGGGAGGACTCTGCTTATCCCAGCATTGTTTCCGCTCCTCCTATACTTTCCTTGCGACTGGGTTAAGCAATACCGGTTCAGAACAGTTGTGATTGACGGATTGTGCAACCCTTGCTTCACAATAGACTCACTATGAAGTACCCTCACAGCGGATATCTATCCGAGACTAAATAGCCAATTCCTATGTCGGTTTTACTATATTACTAGCCGGTCCCGTGTCTCGGCGTTGTCCGCGAAAATGATGAACTCAGAAAATGCCTGTCGTCACTCCTAAACCGCATATTATTATGTTTGTTTTGTATTTACTTTGTGTTCATATATATTGTGACGTTAAAAATAAAAGCTTTGCTATTTATGGTGTCTGGCCCGAAAGCAGACTCCAACAATGTTCAACGTTCCAAAATCGCATTTCATTATTTTAACCTGTACTTTTGGCCAGCTCTTACCTAACATTTATATTAGTATTCTTATTATGATTTTCACACATACCGCAAGCTTTTCCCCGCCCACATTTTCGATTAGTTTTTCTTAGCCTAGAATTTCATTTAGTCTAGAATTTAACTTTTGAAAATGTAGAAAATGTAATTTTAATCGAAAAATTTCCTCGTATTAATTAAGGTTATGTGTTTGTTTTCTGCGCCAAAACTTATATATTTTTTAAACAAAGTTCACCCCAAACAAGGCAGGCTGACATTGTAGAGTAAGGGGCTACTGAGAATTAGGGTGTGAGTTTTGGGTGTCATTCTAAGTTGGGAGTTGTGCAGCGAGATGTCCGTTTACATTAGTTTTAAACTTCTGCATGTTAATACAGTCGGGGAAACAGGGAGAAAAGAATGGAGTTTTAGAGGCCGGCAGCACGAGTAAAGAAGCTATTGAAGTAGAAGGTTCCCTGGCATCTGGGGACATCAACAGTGAATGGGTGGGATTTAGCTTATTGTCGGGTTGGTCTAGTGTATTTACGCCGAGGGGGCACTAGAGCAGCTAGTTCATCGGAGCACATTCCATTGAAGTATTTGTAAAACAAGCACAAGGATGCAACATTGCAGTGATTGGACAGAGGCTGGAGCTTGGTGGTGGATAGTGAAAGACCTATTAAGTTGGCAACTCTTTTTTGGACCTTGTCTAAGAAGGGGAGATTAGTGGATGATGTACCAGCTCAGATGTGGCAACAATACTCCATGCATGGGCGGATGCTGGCTTCGTAGAGAGACAGAATCATGTCAGGAGGGAGAAGTTTACTAGCACGATAGAGGGAGCCCACCTTTTGTGTAGCAGCTTTGACAATGTCTTCAATGTATTTGTTCCTATTCATGTTACCTGTGAATGTTAGACCGATCAGTTTGAATAAGTAACTCTCCAGTATGGTGTTATTTGCCATGGAAATCGGTGGTTAAAAGGGTGTCTTGTAGTTATTGAAGGAAAGGAGCTTTGTATTTATGTCATTTAAAGTTACCAACCATTTATGACCCCAATCCACTACAGCCTGTACGTGTCCGTTTTACCCACATGACGACAGTAGGGTTTGGTGTCGTCAGCAAATATACCTATCTCAGACTCAATGTCAGCATGAAGGTCGTTTATAAAAGTCAAGAACAATAAAGGTCAAAGGATTGATACCTGGGGTACACCAGCATTTATGTCATGTTGTTTAGATGAACGGCCATCAAGGACAACCTGGATCTTTCTTTTGTGTAAGGGAGGGTCTAATTATATTACATATGTGCCCAGTAATACCATATGAGTGAATATTTAGGAGAAGCCCTTTATGCCAGACTTTGTCAAAGGCTTTGGATATATCAAGCGCTACTGCTCTAGCTTCACGTGCCTTGCCCAGTGTATAATATATGCGTTCAGAGATGACCGTTAGGATGTTCGCAGTAGATCGTGCTCGTCTAAATCCATACTGGCGGTCAGAAAAAGTTTAGCATTAACTAGGTGCCGGACTATCGCTAGATTGATTAAGGATTCGAAGATTTTAGCAAAGATCGGGAGTAGACTGATTGGGCGGTAGTTCTGAGGATCAGTTCTATCCCCAGAATTCTTAAAGACTTGTACCACAGAGGCAATTGCCCAGCTATCAGGGAAGTAATATCCAGCGAGGCATTTGTTGTAGAGTTTGGAGAGGACAGGGATCAGTTCAGCAGATCATTTCTTTATTACTATTACCGGTCTAAGATCAGGCCCAAAAGATTTGGAGGTGTCAAGGGTTTTTATGGTGTCCCTGATCTGAGATGAGGTGATGCTCAGCTTTTAAGTGTGGCTTCGGTTCGCAATGAGAATTTAGGGAGGAGTGGTTTACTGAGTCTAAAGTGGAGTTTGAGGCGAAACGCTAGCAAGTAGTTAAGCCTTATCAGTTGCCGTGCAAACAACATCATTGTGGTTTGATAGCGGGGGAATTGTTGATTGTCCATTATTCACCACACTATTTTTGATTTACCAAAAATCGTGAGTACCGAGTTTCTGTGACTGAATGCGTTTTTTGGTTATGTCTGTATATCTTCTCTTTGCTTCACCTATAACAGCCTTATAATTATTTCTTGATTATAAATTTGTGTCTATTCGCAGTTGACTTATGGTGGCCAAATTGTTGGAATACTTGCTGCCTCTCAGCAATGGCAGCTGCACATTTCGAGGTGAACCATTTAGGGGAGTGGAATTTGCTGAAGAATTTTCGTTTTGACCGATTCGGTTAACCTATTTACATACTGATCAGCAGGGGGCGTCGCTGATATGATCTCTGATGGACTCAAAGTCAGGGTGCTCGTAATATCTCGTTGTTTTGAGTAACGTCTCATCAGTTTTTGGACGAGTTTCTATGATGATAGCAATCATTACCACAATGTGATCAGCGTTCCTGAGCAGGCTATGGGCTTTCGTCACACAAGCCTAACAGGCTAAATAGTGAGGCTTGCTGGTCTACTAAATCAGGGAGGCTGGTCAGGAAAGCGACAGTCGGTGAGAGTGAGGGAGCTTAGGAGAAATTATACGTAGAGGTGCCGGCTGGTGTGCATTAAAATATACAAATACATGTTTATATTTTAAGAAGACGCATAGATTTCTACCTTAAAAACTAAATTAGTATTATTAAGTTACATATACATGGACTTATGCCAGCCAAAGCTAATTAAAAGTTTATATGTACAAAACAACAATGATTAATAAAGGAAATAAATAAGATCTAACAATTTATTTAAAGGAAATAATGAAAAATAAAAAAATGATGAAGCATTTGTTTCAAATCTTAAATATCCAGGCCAGTTGTACCGGAAAGGCCATTTGACAGGAGTAGGCACATTTGACGCAGACACGCATCTGGACGAGAAAAATAACACCATAACATTATTGATTGTCGAAAATAAAATAGTCGTTTGTTCAAATCAAGCAAGTTGGAAGGGAAAAACAAACATGAGGGATTGTCAGAAATTAAATAATTGATTGATTGAAAACACATGTGAAAGTTAGCGACAAAAAATACCCTGTTGCAGAATAAAACGCCCTGGGCGCGTGACTACATTGACAGCGAAATACCACAGTGGGCGTTTACAGGTAGAGACAGGGATATATATTATATAATAACACCCCGAAATTGATATTGTCAGTTGACAGGCGATTTGGGCCCGAGAAAAAACACCTCGTCGAATTCTTTTGCGTGCGTCTTCCTTCTTCACTACATTTCACCTTTTACAAGGATAAAAGTTATTAGTGCGAAGCACTTGTATATACAATGTTTCAAGTTTTACGCTCTGATGCTAACATCTACCTATGTCTATAGCGAGGTGAAGTCAGGTTGAGGCCAACCACTGCTAAGGATTGCGATCGTGACTTGTTAATTCTCATGGTAAAACATACTTTAGCTAAGAAAAGAAGACTTTCAAATTCAATTGCGAATTCTGATAGATTAATTGGTATTAAAGTCATTTGAGTCGTTGAACGTGGATTTGTACCTATCTGCTGTACCACTTTTGTAAAACTATGCCCACCCCTCAACATCGCTCGGCCTACTACCATTTTATGTGCAGTACTTGTTCTTCACTTTCCTTGTCTTCTTGATTATTGGCTGTCTGGATTCTGGTATTGGCGGTCGCGGAGGGCGCATAGCAACAGTTCACAATTTGAATACATAATAAAAAAGACACCACATACACAAGCAACTTGTCGGACATAGGTGTCTGCGGTTGTGTCGTGGGGGTCCCGTCGTTAGTGTCTCTGTATCTGAGCTAAATTGCCATGTTTCAACCTCCGAATCTCAGCTAAAACTAACGCCATCGTTTGACCCTTCTCGATCTTTCCAGCCCATCTCAGTCAAATTTTGCCTTTTACAGCAAGTGTCCATCAAATAGATTTACTTAAGCTCTGAAATTCGATACACCCAATGTTTAATCAACTTACCGCTAAATAATTATTACATCCGCTTTTTCCTCATATAAAAAACTGCGGAAACTAGAGATATTCTTCCGAATTCTCTATCTTAACTCCTATTAATGGCTAACTGTTCATAACGTCGCTTTGTCTGTGAAGTTCAATGGATCAGACGGTTTTATATTTTAATTTATTTCCTAGCTGATCTTTGCTGGGGAAACTAGTTGTGAAGTGAGGGCGCCCTATTATATCACACTTTCGGAAAAGTATAATTTCTGTCAATTTTCTAGGTGAACTGAAAGAAGACTAATGGAGGATAATAGTATAAAAAGTTAACTATTATCTAAATTGCTTTTTTATAGTTGATATGTAACGACCAGTTTCATATATCTTCATCATAAACATTACTTTCAATTGTGAAAACAGCTTAGCTACATCCTTTATTGGCATATTTACAAATGTGTTTAATCGATTTCACACTGTTACAATATTTAACAGTGATATATACATTATAAATATTACAGAGTAGCTTATAACATGATATAACCGATTGGTTCTCTAAGGAAACTGTTACATTACCTGCTAGGGTAACTGTCGTCTCGAAGCCTCTAGTCGCCGTAGATAGTTGGCGATATTGTAGATAGCCATTTGCATCAGTCTGAGTTTCATTCAAGAACGGTTTGGAATATCTCTTATAGCAGTGTTCTTCTTTCAGTCATGGTGAACAACTGTTTCTATTTCTACATGTCCCGTGAATCATGTGCTGTCTAGTAATATCATGTAAAACAGTATTTGCGACTTGACCCAGAATCTACGCTGAGTCCGTGTCAGAGGATCTCAACTTTTGCTCAAGCAAATCTCGGCAATTAATATTTATCAATATTCTTTTCTTTCCCTCAACAGTGTACATGTAAGCTACTACCATTAGACAACTTTTCATTTGGTTGATAGTGGGATAAGGATAACTAGCTTAAGATTAAAAAAAACGCTTGCTATAAGATCATGACGATCATGTGGAATATGATTAGGAAAGAGTTATTTCACAATCTCGAGACATTTTGGATTGCAGATAATAGTTATAAAGACATCTGCAGTTCCACATTCTTTCACATACACCATCGTATATTGGGTGCTTTCATGCATATACCGAGTATTTATTTACTCCTATCCAGGAGTTAGGCACAAGGCCAGTTTTATCTTACTCCCACAAGTAAGATCTGACCCAAGGTCGGGTCGGTAAAGTGGGGTTTAAAAAGCCAGCGCCCGAGAGGTGAGCACTCTGGCCATTAAAAATGGCCTGGGCAGCCCCGTCGGCATTCCCCGGTAAGGGCGCCTCAGGCAGTAAGCAATAAACTCACTCCTCCCCAAAGAGGGGAGGCGAAGCCTGGGAGGGTGGACCTCCGAGAACTGCACAGGACAGACCCATAGATCGGCGTAAATCAAGCCCCAAAGGCCAAGACAATACCAGTCTATGTTATGTAGTATCCATCGGAACAGATACTACACAATTGTAGTTAGGATTGTAAGTTGGCCGACATTTTCTATATTGTAATCGCCGTCAATACTTAGCAGATCCCCTAAGTAAATGAAATCCCCAACTCTTAGCTCCCTTTGATGAGTCTTTATTAAAATAAGTCTCTCGTTCTCTGTTTTGGCATACGTATCAACTATATATTGATAGAATAGATTTCATCAATATATCACAATCATAGTCCTTTACGCATAAAAATTGCTAGAAGATATGTTTTCCTACTAATAACTGTAGTTTGAGGATTTGTGTTGCAAACAGTGACATTTTATCCCCCTTGATCTGTGTAGTGAATGGTCGGGTACTGTAAAGCATGATTTGCCTGATTTGTTTCGAAAATGCGCTGAAGTTGATTGTTTTAGAGATGCAAAATGATGTCCTGATTATTGAACTTTGCGCAACCATTACAACAGCAATTTCATATTCGTCGGAAACATTAAAGCACCGCTCATGTTTTCCTCTCAGAGTTTTGTCAGCATGTATAACCATTTTAAAGTCTTCGCTTCGAGCATACCCCATAGCCATCTTAATGTATCGGATATATTAATGTTCGCTGTGAATCATACTTTGAAAGTACAAAAACAACATGTGTAAATTTGTCTTCGTGACATAATGGCATCTAATCGATGCCTCTGGCTGTTCATCACCTATAAAATATATTTGAAGAAACTGTCGATTGGAAGAAAAGAACTAGCTCTATTACAAACATGACCACAAACTTTAAGTATGGACATATAGCCAGTGTTGTCTAGATTTGAGCACGAAAGCTGGTCACATTAAAACACTGATTATCACTTTGGATGTTGTTCTAAGAAATGTATTGAATCATGCGAAGTGATTTCAGTAGTTGTGGTAGTTTTGTTTTACGGCATATCAATCCTTTTTGGGTTATTTAATGCCGAATCTGGTCATTATAGTAAAAGATTTATGCTTCAAGTTCTAAAAATAAAATAAAAAAGGGGAGGGAGAAAGGGAGAGGGGCTGTTGTTTTTGTTTTTGGTTTTGTAGAACATAATTAAGTTTTACAAAAAAACAAAAAAAAAACAAAAAACGTCAATGTAGGTGAATTTCGTCTCAGGGAGCCACAGGGCAGCCTGATCTGGTATCACCAGTTCAGTAGTTGTACGTAAATAACGAAAAATAACGTTGTCACCAGAAAAAAAACCCCGCATAGCCGTTGACTCCCTAATCAGTTTTTTAGCTTTACATTTTGTACATGTTGTTCCGTAATACATTGTGCCTACTTGCACGTAGGTGATAAGCATGCGCTGAATCATATCTGCATCCTTCATGCAACCAAACACTTTATTGATGAACAGCTGCATTAGATGTATTGTAGCACGAAGCTGTAATAATAGGCGAAAGATTAGTATCTGTTGAGCGAATGTAGCGTGTAATTTTAGTTAAGTATAAATTAAAAAGTGTGAAATAATCGGTATCTGTTTGAATGTAAGTAAATATTGGAGAAGGCATTATGATGGGTTACATACTTAATACTCATTGGTCAATTGTATCAAAATAACCTCGATAGTTTACCGATACAAGACTTCAACCAATCAGAAATAGTCGCCTCGGAAGCCAAGCACCTGTCAATATCAACTATATAAGCAAGAACCTAAATATAATGGCCAGTGGAGAGACTCATCTTTCCAAACGAACTTATGTTAGTCATAACACTACTACACGGATTAATTGCAAGGGAACTACATATAACCGTGACGCTTCGCTACCCGCATCTCGACAAACAACACAAGTCAATGTCATAAACTACTAATTATAGCAACAGCTTATACACAATCTCACGGGCTCACTAACACACAAGTTCACATATACGGACAAAACAACACTTTCTTTGTCTAAACCCTTTGAATTATTCCTAACTCTTTTCTACTAAACTCGTTACTTTTGGTTATTCCATCAAGTCGTAAATAAGGTTGATAAATCATCTAGTGATTGATCTTGTCATCACTTTTTACAATGTATTTTCTCACGATAAACTTAACCATCGTTTTGTAAGCTTTGCTGTGTGTTTAAGATAGTTGTCTTGTTTAAATAAACCCTGGTTCTAAGCCAAGTGAATGTGCATCTGACGTAAATTCGCCTCCAAATTTCCCTATAATATGCTACATTTATCCTGCCTTCTATTATTTTATTATTTTCAGTATTCCCTAGATATTGAGCACTAAAACAACCCCAGCTCATGATTAATTCGCCTCCAAATTTTCCTATAATATGCTACATTTATCCTGCCTTCTATTATTTTATTATTTTCAATATTCCCTAGATATTGAGCACTAAAACAACCCCAGTTCATAATTAATTCGCCTCCAAATTTTCCTATAATATGCTACATTTATCCTGCCTTCTATTATTTTATTATTTTCAGTATTCCCTAGATATGGAGCACTAAAACAACTCCAGCTCATGATTATTTCGTCTCCAAATTTCAATGTTGGGATAGTATTCATCGGCGAATATTCAATACTCTAGTATTCAATTATTCAATTGTATCAGAGTATTCAATACTCACTATTCATCGGCGAATATTCAATACTCTTCTTTTTCCAAACTATTTCTGCAGCATTTCTGAAAATAAAAATCAATTTTCGTTTCGTATTGCCAAAGTACATTTTCCCCAATCGCTGCACGTTTGATATAATACTCGCTGGCAAACTCCAGTCTAGTACGAGTGTCTACTCTCTTAAGATGTGTCTTCGAAAAACGTCATATCGACGAAGTGACCAACTAATTCTTTCCATACTTACTTTTACTCCACTAACTTCGAGTCTTTCCTTTTTCAAGCGTCACTCGGGGTTCGTTGCCAACTTTTACCGCTAATAATCTTACCGTACGTTCCGTGACACTTTTTTAGGGGGCTAGAGCTTTCATCAGACGAACTTGCATGACATTTTTCTTTAAATTATCATCCTGAGGAAGGCTTACAATAAAGACGAAACGTTGATGAATATATACAAAATATCTCTTGGTTTTTTCCTTTTTCATTTCCTATAACTGACTAGATATCTTCTTATAATCAAGTCCATTTGCATGAAGGTCAATAATACGTTTACGGAGATCTTGATCAACTATTTTGATTTCTCCCTATTTGGTCAATGTTTAAAGGACGGTTAGCAGAAAAAGAATGACGCAATATTTTAATCATTCCTACGAGTAATCATCAAATTAATAGGCAACGTTCTGCAAAACAACTCCGTCTTAATTTCGAACATTCTGTTTTTCGAGCGTTCCAGATTTATGTTATTATTATTTTACTTTATTATTATTAAAAAAAAATGGTAAACGTTTGAGTTACTAAATATCGGTTGGTCTTTGTTGGATACTTTTTAAAAGTTAAAACTCTAATTGTTTGACTAAATACCTTAATATATGTTCTATGAGCAGTGAAAGTTAATGTAATCTAACCTTATAAGAAATACATAACAGATTTCTGGTAATGCATTGTAAACTTTCGCGTGGCACTGTATTTTGTCTTAGCAAATCAACGTGATGCATACAGACAATAACCTATCTAAATTTAAATGAATACATCTAGTTTAGTATAGGAAACCCATTTGACACTGAAGAACCAATAATGTCGCATGTCGATGTAAGCCATACATAATAACATTTTATTAATATATCGACTCTAATTATGGTATTGAGCACTTTTACATGGGTTTCTACTTCAGCAACAAGGAACCTGTGAAGCATATTTACCGAGTAAGGCATGTTTATATCAACTTATTTATTCGTATATCTGAGAACAGTGTGTAGTTCTGGAGTCATAAATAAATAAATAAATATGTACATGAATAAATATGTATTATTTGGATTATTCGAACTACTGTCCTCATCTTGAATGTTATTCTCACAACGTTTCGACCAATATAACCTCCGACATTCTTCAGGTGTTTCTTGTCGAACTCGGGAATCTGTACGGAATTTCGAACGGATCTCTTTATTTAATCCATTGAGGTGACCTACGCTGTAATTGGTATAAATATAACTTAATTTCTCCGTATCACGTGATAATTTTTTTATTATGGCTGTGATGATAGAGTAAAATTGTACTGAGTCCACTATGGCTCTGTGAACCATGTTCGCGCTTTATAAACGTTTGAAATTACCACTTCCCTGTACTGATGAGAGCAAAAGCTCGAAACAACGTCGTCTGTAGGTAAATACGATTTAATATTTATTTATAACTATTATTATTATCAAGCCCCTTTAAGAAAATTTAAAAAATAGACATTCACTTAAGCTACAAAGCAAGACTCCGAGTAAGTTCGTTGAGTCTTCTAGTCTGTCTTGATGTTTACGCTGTAATTGGCATAAATATAACTTTATTTCTCCGTATCACGTGATAATTTTTCCTATGTCCGTGAGGATTCAGTGAAAACGTGCTGAGTCAAATGTGTCTCTGTAAACCGGATTCGCGCTTTATGACCGTTTGAAGTTAGTACTTCCCTGCACTGATGAGAGCAAAAGCTAGACACGACGTCGTCTGTAGGTAAATATGATTTAATATTTATTTCTCTCTCTCTTTATATATATATATATATATATATATATATATATATATATATATATATATATATATATATATATATATGTGTGTGTGTGTGTGTGTGTTTATATATATATGTGTTTTTATATATATATATATATATATATATATATATATGCATGCATATCTGTATATATGTGTCTTAGTATATATATATGTGTATGTGAATATATGCCTACGTATATATGATATGGGGTTTATATAACTCCGTATTATTGAATATGTATCTCATCTTATGTTTGCATTAAGTATATATTTGTGAATTATTTGTTTATTTTTGGGTTTGTCTATACGTCACTAGTTTTAAAAAATCTTTTTATTTTAACTTTTTAATGTAGAATTTGGTATATTCGGACTACCATTCTCATATTGGGTGTTTTGGCCGATGTAACCTCCGACCTTCTTCAAGTGTACTTTGTCGAACTCGGGAATCTTTCTGTCAAACTCGGGAACCTTGACGAAATTGCGAACGGAACCCTTTATTAAATCCACTGGGGCAGCATGCTTTCGATCCATCTGCCATGACTGGAAAGAAGTCATCATTAATTCGCAATTCTTCGTATCTGAAGGTTGAACCTTCAACCTTCAACCTTCAGATGACTGTCACTTAGAACTGAATTGTACTATATTCACTGCGCCACGGATCCTTGCAGACAATTATAGTATGAATTTTGGGAGCATTAAACCTATTCACTACTTATCTATTATTTATAATTATAGGTTCCCACATTGTATTGAATTCTATACTAGGTCTGCTTGTAAGTCTTTGTCGCCCAACACATGTGCTGCTTCTTTGAGTCGTCTTACTCTCCACCGTTCTTCTCTATCTATAATTTTTACTTCATCCCATAAGGGTAGATGGTTTCCCTTTTCCTTCCATACGTGGACTTTTCGATTTCTCCACGTATTACGGCTTTCCAGTGTTTTTCTAGCATTACCTTTAGTCGAAGACATGTCTCACCTTTGTATACTTTTCCACACTTACATGGAATCGCATACACACAGTTCTTAGTCATGACTATTTTTCCGGAGGGGGTTTGACTCTCACAAGATGGTTTCAAAGAGTTCAGTCGCTCCTGAATACTACCATGATGTTATATGGATTACATATTCTTTGGATTTTTCCGACAAGCCCCTCATATATCGTATGCGAACTGTGGTGAGTTCTCGTGTGGTGTCCTTTTGGTGTTGCGTCTAGATTTGTTTGAGCTGATGTCAGGCTCTCTGGATAGTTGTTTCGGTTGAGGGTTTCTCTAAAACTATCAATTTCCTCTTGATATGTATCGTTGTTACTACATATTGTTTTTGCTAGATGTTGTAGGCACCGGACAATTCCTTTCTTTACATTATATGTATGGTAGGAGTTGAAATTTAGATATTGTCCAGTGACAGTTGGCTTTCGATACACAGATGACCTAAACCCTCTGGTCAGTGCGAGTTATCAGCACATCTAGGAAGGATAATTTGTTGCTATGTTCTTTTTCTATCGTGAACTGTATAGATGGGCGGAGAGAGTTCACATGGTCCAATAATATTTGAACGCCCTCCTGGTGAGACCAGAATATGAATATGTCATCTAAAATTCAGTTCTAAGTGACAGTCATCTGAAAGTTGAGGATTCAATCCTCAGTGCGGGCGATACGAAGAATTGCGAATTACTGAAGGCTTCTTCCCAGTCATCACAGATGGAACGAGAGCATGCTACCCCAGGTGATTTAATAAAGGGTTCCGTTCGAAATTCCGTCCAGATTCCCGAGGTTGACAGAAAGATTCCCGAGTTCGACAAAGTACACCTGGAGAAGGTAGGATGTTACGTCGGCCGAAACGTTGTGATAAAAACACCCAATATGAGAACAGTAGTCCGAATATACCAAATTCTACAAACAATCAACCCTCATCTAAAAAATTCTGAAACATAACTGTTTAATGTGTTGGTATGATATTTTTGTATAATATTCTTTGTATAATATTCTTTGTATAATATGTTTACTTTACCTACACTAGGTTCGAACGGTGTTGGGTACATATGCTTATGATAATTATTTCTTAATAAGGGTATTCTCTTTAATTATACATTAGGAATATCTTTTAATTCAATTAATTTTGAATTCTTTTTAAATCTCTTACAATTATTTTTTAATTTAATTAATTTTGAATTCTTTTTAAATCTCTTACAATTATCTTTTAATTTAATTAATTTTGAATTCTTTTTAAATCTCTTACAATTATTTTTTAATTCAATTAATTTTGAATTCTTTTTAAATCTCTTACAATTATTTTTTAATTTAATTAATTTTGAATTCTTTTTAAATCTCTTACAATTATCTTTTAATTTAATTAATTTTGAATTCTTTTTAAATCTCTTACAATTATTTTTTAATTCAATTAATTTTGAATTCTTTTTAAATCTCTTACAATTATTTTTTAATTTAATTTTATTTTATCACTATTCTTTTTTATTTCAGCTTATTTTTACTTTTATTTACATTATTACTAATGATACTATTATCATTATTATTAATATAATTATTATTAGGATGTTATTATTATAATTATCATTATTATTATTATTATTAAGGTTTATTACTTTATAATTATCATTACACTTGCTTTTACTTAGTCTATTTTTAAAACTGCAAATCATATTACTGTTGTTTTTCAATTTTTTAATTTCTATTTAGATATAGTTTTGATAATTCTCTTTGTAAGTGTTCTATTAAAAGAATTTATCTCCTTTTAATTAATAGCGAATTTAGCTATTAATTATTTTCTCACTGTACATACTCATATATTTTAATAATTCTCCTTTGAAAATATTTTTTTCTGATTGTATGAACATTTATTTTTTCTATTGATGTGTGTTTCTTCTATAGGTGTACTCTGACAGTCTTTCTTTCCCCTATTGTTTTCCTTTGTATGTTCGATTACATTGATTTGAACACTGTTAGTAGTGGATTGTAATTCCCAACTCTCCCTTATCCTATCGAATTTGCTGTATAACTGAGAGTTAACTATACTATAGTCTGGATGCTAAGTCCTAGCTTCAAAGTTGGTGTCTATACCCTGTGCTGATGAAAAAAATCTGTATCGTTTCAGAAACGATCGTACACAAAACTGTTGTTTATCTTGCATTCTTGGAACATATGTACATGAATATGTCGAAAATCTGTTTGCATAAAATCTATTATATATATATATATATATATATATATATATATATATATATATATAAAGACACTATTGTAAAGACACTAAAACTAATACCGCCTGAAGATGATTTGACGATTCAAATCGAAAGTACTTGCAAAAAAAAAAGAAAGAATGGAACAAGAAACCCATGTATCATATTTACATCAATTTGACCGAAGCATTAGATGGACAATTCGGAAAATTGAAAAAATAAAAAAAAGTCGCATCAAACAAAACCACTCCGTGTTATTTAATAATGTTTTCCTAAATGAAAATATGCTGCCTAAATACACACAATATATATATATATATATATATATATATATATATATATATATATATATATATATTAATTGCTCTACCAGAATTACAGAGTCTAGTCTACCCTTCTATTTTAATGATAGTTAGAGGGTGGAGATTGATGCCTACTTTTCCCCAAGCTTATTACAGAAAACTACTTGTAAAATCTAAAATTCTCATAATTTTTTTGAGTGAGATTCAGATTTGTTGGCAAAGCAAATAAGTATTTCCCGCCTGAACAGAGCTGAGTGGATGTGGGTTGGTGGAGGGTTTTACTTTGTCGTAATTGTGGAGAAAAAGAACTGCAAATTAATATTGCAAATGACTTCTCTGTGTGCATTGAATGTGAGGACATCGCCGTCGCCGGTCTGTCGGGAAAACAATTCCCGTACGCAATGCGATGGAGTTATTTGCAATGCTTTGCAATTAAACTTGGAGCCTTTTTCATTGGTAGCGTAGATGAGATAACGATACTCTATGTCATTTTGTTTGCTTCTTCTTCTTCTTCTTCTTCTTCTTCTTCTTCTTCTTCACCTTCTTCTTCACCTTCTTCTTCTTCTTCCTCTTCTTTTTCTTCTTCTTCTTCTTCTTCTTCTTCTTCTTCTTCTTCTTCTTCTTATGATTATTCCCATCCGCTTTCTCTGTGTGTTTCGTTCTCATCTTTCATACTAGTACAAGTATTTATCTATGACTAACAATTCCACTCGGCATTGCCCAGGAGCATGTATTACAAAGCAAGGGAGTTTAAATAAAAGGGGTTATAACATATATAACTAAAATAAAACATGAATTCAAATGCGTAATAGGAAAGGAAAGAATAAATGTCCCAACAACAACAAAAATATTGAATTGTAATAATGTCGGCTGTCTAAATCATCGTTCTGGCTTAAATATATATTCAGTCTCATTATTTTGTGAATTCATCTTGTATTAAAAAAAAGTAAATTTCTTGTCTCTGCTAAATACATCCTCAGTCTGGTTACTTTTTTTCAAATCTCTTATTAAAAAAAATAAATCATAACCCTTTGTTAATATTTCCGTTATTGGTCTACCGTAATGATTGAAATGCTGTAAAACTGGCCTCTGTATATTTTGACGTTATTATTACGTATTTTTTTCAATTTGTAAAGACATTCGCTCATGCAAAATTTACGATGATCACTTTTTACAAAAGCTAATCAGGACCAAACCGTAAGTTTTGTAAGTGTATTCCAAGAGTCTTACCTTTATATCACAGATATCAGACTGCTTTTCCATTCATATAAGGCATGTAGAGGAAAAGCCTTTTTCTTTGTTAACAATAAAAATAAATAAATTGGAGAAAAAGACAGACAAAGTTTGAGCCGAAAATTTATTAAAAATAAAGAGAAAAAAGGAAAAGAAAAGTGTGTACATGCATATTTGTTCATATGTTATATAAAAAGAAAATATTAACAAATTAAAAAGTACTCATAGTTTAACAAACTTTTACAAAATATTTTTTCATAGATGTGAAAATTTCCTTGTGTATTTTTTTTTAGTTCGATTATCAATGGGCGATCAAATTTCGCTTGAAAAACGTTATTTTTTTCTAACAAGGAAAACATTCTAGGCAGACGACACATTTTCATTGGAACAAAAACTCTTGAGAATGAGCAAAATCTGGAAACCGGCCTTAATTTGAGTTTTTTTTCATAATAAATTATCAAATATAACTCGTGTTTCTGAAAATTAAATAATTATTATTTTCTAACTTAATTAATTCTAATATTGAGTTTTCAAATAAGTATTACTCCTTTTATACATATTAAAATACGAATTTCTTGTCTGCAAACCTTCAATCAAATAAAAATTACGATGACTTCAAAATCTTCTGATGAACAAATATTAAATTACATAACCTTTTAAAATAATTTAGTCGTCTTGACTAAACATAACATATTCTAGATCTTTGTGTCTGATATTCTCAACAAATCCTTCAAAACAATTAGTCTCTTGACTAAAAAGAAAATATTATGGGTCATTGTACCCAAATATTCTCAACCAAACTTCGGTAAATATCGAGATTCTGTTTTCCGAATATTACCTTTTAAATACTGACATTTTATCATAAATTTCACCAAACAATAGTTAAAATTTGTGATTTCTAAATAATAACTTTTACCTTGACTTCTCAGTCATGTATAATTCATAATTATAGGAACTCTTCTATGAATTATAGTCAAATATTAATCAAATTAGCAGAATAAAAGTTTGCAGTACAACATTAACTCTTTCGGTCAATAAATTCACATTGAAAATTAAGAGAACAACTATTTTTAAATAATTATTTAAAATTAATATTCGACATCATTATGTCCATTTTAGATGAAAAAGACTAAGTCAGCTTTATAAAGATACAGTGTGTATTAACGGAGATGAAAAACCAGTTGTTCACAATTAAACAGAAAATTTTCATCTAACGAAATAATCTCAGAAAGATTTTATCGTAAAATCTTTCGTCTTCGTTTGTTTACTTTTTAAAATAGTCATGTGACTTAAATAAACCAATCAAACGATGACACAGGCTACCGCTAACACTAAGACCATTTTTGCCATCTGACAAAAACATCTTAACCGCGCTTTTAAACAATTCGTATCCGTTAAAAAAAAAACGAACCTTACAAACATTTATTTTCCCTGAGCGTTTTTAATTAAAATGAGATATGTCATTTTAAAAATAAATTCCGAAAATATTAACGAATAATAAATACAGTTCATACAAATAATAACTAATATTTATTTAACAGACTTCCTTTAAAATAGGTAGTAAAAGAGTCTTTATAATTTAGAGACAAAAGTCCATATTTTTTAAGTAAAATCGAAAGGAAGAATTCAGTCTTTCTTAGAGAAGAAGTAGCCGTTCAGCGCGAGCAGTTTAGAAGTACTTGTTGTTTTCGCAGAGTTGTTATGGTGACGACCGACAAAAGTTCGTGTGAAAGTTTTAGGCTATGACTAACTGTCCGTAGGGTTTTCGCTAACATAACCAGTAACCGGCTCCCAGAACAACTTTCTAAATAAGCGTGAGTGTATTATTATGGACTTCTGATTGGTTGGAGTCCGATTTCAGTAACCAATAATAAATTAGTATTTATTAAATATTAGTTTTATGCTTACGCTGCTAACACGGGAAAAGAGTTCCGCAAGCTTTAAAAACCTATATTTATGTTCAGCTCTCCTGGACACTATCGCAGATTAATGCTGCTAAATCAGCGCTTACACTGGTCTGCACGTATACTCCCGATGTTCTATCCTAAGTGTTTTTACTTCATTCCTTCTTTTGTTGGCTTCTTTGAGACACTCACTGTTTTTTTCTTAGATGTTTTCTCGCATTTCTACAGAAAAGCTTTGTCCGTCAGTTTGTCAGTCTGACATTTCTTGTTATACTAGATTTTCAGCGCTAAACGCGCAGATTGGGTGGACGTAAGAATAACCGTTTTTGTTTAACTAGAAAAGACAGTAATGATTTTAATTTAATTTAATGTTTCTCCAGCTCTCCTGGATATTTGCCTAGTCTAATAATACCCAACCAGAATGATGATAGCATATCTGTATACACTTAATGACCTATCCTAGTCTTTTCACTTGTTCTTTTTTTATCTTCATTCCTTCTTAAGCGTGCTTATTCGCGTCACTCACTGTTTTTATACGTTATTGCCACTACCATGTTAGGATTATTAGATTGGGATAAGTGCTTAAACGAGATGAAGACTAATGAAAGGGTATTTGGATCAACCATATCGCTAAAAGTTCTTATTTACACAAGCAAAAAATAGACAGAAGGTCGATTTATAATTTGATTCCAAATAGATAGCCGAGAATACATGATGTTCATAAGTAAATGCGTGTATATATTTCTTTTTTAAAGATGACTACTGTTCAAAAATGTGTTCCTATTAATGATAGTATAGTTTCCATGCCATTGCTAAGTAAAATCCGAAATTAGGACAGTTGTAGTCACACTGATAAGTGTCGATGTATATATATATATATATATATACATATATATATATATATATATATATATATATATATATATATATATAAGTGCAGGTTTGTAATCCGAGGCTGTAGCAATGCGATATAGGTGCCGGAAGGTGGAGAGGGTGAACAGAAACAAACGAGGAGAGAAAACGAATCTCAAAACGATTTATTAATATTTCACGTAAAAACTGATGAAATACCAGGACAGTAAATACTGTAAGGTAAATAAAAAGTTCCGGCACAAGGTAATCTTAGATTTTCGAAAGAAAAACTTTCATTGTCAAAAGACAACAATTAAAGACCGAAAGGGTCGAAAAAACGGGGAAAAACCGGAATCAAACTGATGAAACACTGCCGCATCTACATCGCATTGCTACAGCCTCGGATTACAAACCTGCACTTATATTTACCAGTAATGCTTCAAGCAAACTACAATCTCCTTATATATATATATATATATATATATATATATATATATATATATATATATATATATATATATATATATATATATATGGGAAATGAAAAAGGAAAAACCAAGAGATATTTTTTATATATTCACCAACGTTTTGTCTTTATTGTAAGACTTCCTCAGAATTATAATTTTAAGAAAAATGTCATGCAAGTACATCGAAATATTGGGTTGACATGATTGGTGGATAAAGGAAAAGTAGTAGCCGTGTCTACTGAGAGCGCTGGACGAGGGTCCAGGCTGCGAGAAGTCAGTAATGACATTTTTCTTAAAATCATCATCATGGGGAAGTCTTACAATAAAGACGAAATGTTGATGAATATATAAAAATATCCTTTGGTTTTTCCTTTTTCAGTTCTCATTACGTCGGATAACTCTCATCCTTCCTTTCTCATATATATATATATATATATATATATATATATATATATATATATATATATATATATATATATATATATACAAAGAAAATAACTAGAAAAAGTATGCATAGGGACTACAGAAAATATTCAAGTGTAAATATAATTATCAGTGATGGGACGATTTCAACATTTTTTCTACATTCTGGGACAATTACGCATTATGTTATACATTTCCAATTCCATTAAAATTAGCGATTCCGATTCTGAATCCGAGTCTTTCAAAATTCTTAAATATTTAGTTATAGAGATGTTTTTTTTTTTAATTTTCCGATTGCCGTACAACTTCGTGTAATGTGTGCATATATTTTTGCAAAATTAAAAATACACTTGTGGGTGCGTAAATTACACAAGTAAATCTTGCTAACCATTTTTTTTCTAAAATGTCCTCGTAATTGATCAAAAATAGTGATGCAACGAAAGATTAATTTCACTTTTAAAACAAATAGGATTTGTAGTAGTTCGTCGGAAATCGGCAAAAGGACCTTATTTTTAGTAAAAAAAAATAGACTAGTAAGTAACTTATTTTTAAAATGAAAATACTATAAAGAGAGAAGAAAGAAGAACAAGAGACAGAAAACTGCCATTACTGACACATGTAAACCCCTACATTTGGGTTCAATTTCGTCCAAAACATATTGAAATGTATATCTCACAAACTTAAATAGAGATCTTATATTTACTGTGTTAATAAGAAGGTAACCGTAAGTTCGTAACTAAATGAAATTATTGATAATTGAACTAAAATTAAGCTCACTGACTGGCGCCTGGCAATTCTGAAATATTTAGGGTGTTTATTTTACATGGGCAGACATTTTTTTAACAAGTTATATGCTGAAGATCGTTTACGCACATACCACAGGCGCGAAGATTATATGTTTTTTACGGTACATTAGATTCAGCAAGAACTATTTCAAAAACTTACCTTAATTTTTAAGGGAGTCATAGAATGGGGTTATTTCGCTGTTAGTTTAACATAAACTGATCACCTACACGAGAGAATGTCACATCATACCACCTGGTGGCCAATTTTCGTACGAATTACATAGCGAACTGAATTCTCGTCCGCATCTAAATATTAAACATGTAAGTTTTAAAAATATATGTATAATCCAAACATTTCTAGTGGCCGGAAAATTCTGTAATTTTGCCAAGTTAGGATGATTCCGAATTTGTAACTATGAATTGGAAGATCGCAATTGAATCATGCAAATGATTTATGGTGAAACTGTAAATGCAGTCTCAATTTTATTTGAATTGTATGTTTATAAAATAATAAAGAAGTAACATACGTGTAAAAAAATACTAAATATACACAAAGCCACTCGCTTGAAAGAGCTGTACTAATACTTTATTTTGAAATACTAGGTAACATGATTAAAGTATCCATGACAGAAAGTTGTTCCAGCATCATTCTCTCTACGAATAGGCTGTTTATTTAGATAAAATACACCAAATAGATGCTCGAACAATGACGTTCCTAAAGAGAAGGCCGTTCCATTGTAGTCTCGTTTTTTCTACTGACGTCACAGTGATTGTTGCTAAGTTACTTCGAAGGGAACAGTTACACGCTACGGACGGACATATGACGGTAGTAATTTCTGTCTGAAATTATTTAATATTTGATCTAGTAATCGTTTAGTATTTAAAAAAAGGATAATGATCGTTTCGCTCATGTTGTTGGAAATCTGCTAGTTATTTGAAGTTAAAACTATAAAAAAAAACTCATTTAGACTAAAATTCAAGATAGATGCCCAAATCTGTCTAGGAAAATTTCAAATGAAAAGCAAATACTTCTATTTTACTCAGAAACTTAAATATTTTATTTACACAACAACGAATCTACATTCCATCAAACGTTTTTTTCTCCTAGTACAAAATTCTACTTTATTTTTGAACATATATAAAATAGAACTTTTATGACTACCCATCGACACATGTTCTGATACTAGACTTCATATTTTCTCTTCTCTGTCAGTGAAGAAGGCATCCTTCTAGACTAAGACAATTTTAATGTTTTCCCAATCCAGAGTTCTTGTGTTTGGAAGCTTGATTTTATGTGGATAACTATGCCCTCGTGGAAAGATAAGTAAATAGGAACAACACATTCCATGTAAAGTTGTTTTTTGTATAAAATAAATTTTCGAAAATTATTTTTTCTACCATAAAATGCTTTGTGTGTAATAACAGGGTTCAAATATTATTAATATAGTTTTACATTTTTTCACCCGGTTTACAGACATAGAAACTAAAAACCATAGAAGAACTGACGCCAAAGTGTGGACTCCTCGCACATAGATGTGAAAATCTTTAAATTCACTAATTCATTGCATGAATTGAAAATGTGGAGAAGGAAAAAGAAAAGAAAAAGAAAGATGTTTTTTTGTTTATGTTTTCAGTTTTTGTAAAACGTTGGAAACATTGTAATTGTGGAATTAAAAAAAAAAATCCGTGGATTCGGAAAGTGATAAAAGAGGACGTGTTTTTTTCATTTCTTTTAGATGTTCCGGTTTTGTCAAACTTTGGAAAGGTTGTAATTCTATAAAATGTTTGTTGTTGTGGTTTCAAGATTGTCATTGAATATGTAATTGGTGGTATTTGTACGAAGGATTGAGACTCATTTTTTTTTGGCTTAGCCAGAAAAATATTTATCTCCTTGTATTGTAAGTGGTCGGCCAAGTTGTTGTGTGACGGCCCTATATATGTTGGCGGTACTTTATTTTTTCTTGTGATCGTGGGAATTGTGTAGGGTCAAAGGTGCATTTTCGGAAACCCTGACGATAAGTAATATTAGAGAATTCTCGTGATGTTCCATAGTCCGTAGCGGCTCGAAGGAGCTTATGAGGTATTTTATGTCAAGCCGGTATGATGCCTAAAGCCTGGTTTCAGCAACCGACTTGAAAGAGTACATGGGGATTTCCGTCACATACGGAAAGGCGGAAAGGAAGAGTGATGACGGAAATATCATTGTTATCTTGTGGATCAGTTGAACTAAAAGAGTACCGCAGCTATATAACGGATCTGGATGATTGATTGTTGAATTAGGTTGGTGAAAATTGAACTTGTTTTCGGTGCGGGGCAGATTGATATGTGCACCTGGGAAATCGGGTGGGGTCAATGTGGAAATGAAGAAATGTATTAAAAAAGCGAGTCCCAGGCTCCAAGACTATGTGGAAGGGATAGAGAAACAGCATGTGTAGCTGGATCCCAGAATGAATTAAACGAACTATCGGGGTAGGGAACTAGAGGGTTATTTCTGGAGTCAACGTTGAAACGTGGATGAGTATCAAATTGTATGTGTGATAGTAATAGAGATATCTACGGAATATTAAATGACTGACTACAAAGGTAGACATTCTAAAGAGGGGTTTCTGTTTTGTTCCCCTTATATGGCGGTTATACGCATGAGTAGATTAAGTAGCAATCGGTTAATTACAGATGCAGTATAATATTGTGTGTGGGTGTGGGTGTACGTTGAATGCCCCATAGAGCATACGGTCAAGCCATTTCGTGAACATGGAACATTGGGTGGGTACAATGATGGGTTGACTAGGACAGATGGAAACTTGGTAGGTTGTAAAGGTAACACACCCTATTGTGTTCCTAGTGATGGCTGACCATAAAGGAAAGATAGGAAAGTGAAATGGGGGTTTTCTGTTCCTCGTTTTATTTTTAGTATGGAATAGGACAAGTGCTGAGATGAAGGGACGTGGAAAATACTTCTTTAGTAGGTAATTTAAGATAAAGGAAGGGAACGTATGTTAGATAGTGGGTGGTGAAGAAGGTAGGAGGAATTCCTAAAAGGGGGTAGGAGTAGCAATAGAAGTCGGAAGTGACGTCATGTGGGTGGGAGGCTTTTTGATCTCTTTGTTCTTTACCCACTGACCGAAGCAGATGTGAAGAAGCGCCGGGCCGTTTGCTGCCAGTAGGCGGGAAAGTGGGGCGCGGTAGTCTAAAATGGTCTGGCGAAAGCTTTTTCTGATTCCTTCTCTCCCGTGTAAAACAACCACATCATCTGTGTCGTCGGTTTATGTTGAATAAACTTCTAAAACTAGACACCGGAGTCTATGTGTTATTGAGCACGGCCGAAAGACTAGACATGTGAATATACTACCTAAAAAAATTGCAACATTTTGTTTTTTGGTAGTTTTATGTAAGACTGGGTTAATTCCCAAAAATTGGACAAGATCCGAGTATAGGAATGTTACACATTTCGAATATGACTTGTTTTGGTTTACAAGTCATTTTCCATTTACATTTACATTTACAGAGTAAATCAATAAATCTGGGATTTTTACTTGTTTTCAGGGTCAATCTCTCACATGAAAAGGGTTACCAGTGATGCATAATAAACCCTTATACCATATATAGGAGTACCCAACCCCTAAACCCTTAATTACATCCAAATTGGTACCCGTACTCTAAACCCCTTATTGCACTCACCCAGGTTCACAAACATGCATATAGGTGATTATTTTTATATGGGTACCAGTGGTTAAATATTACTTTCTTCAATTAATCGGCCCCTTACCTCCGTATATAAATGAAATTGTTTTACAGGGTGTAGGATTCCTGACAAACTCAAAGACCAGGTTTTCCCCATCAAAAACTGCCCTCATAGCAATTCACTAGCTCCATACTAATAACCATATACTAATACAAATATATTTTCGTATATTTTCAGGGTCAAACACGAGTTCAGCCGCCAGTAGATAAACTTATACTTTATGCGAACGGGATTTGGACTGTGATTGGACCGTGGTACTTCGAGAAAATGGTGCTGCAGGTGTCAACAGTGCAAGTATCGAACGAGGTGTCAAAGTTATTGTTGAAGCCGGAACTTGTGTTTACATGAACAAAAAGGACATTGATTTAGTCTAAAAAGGATGATTCTGCTCGGCCAGTAAACAGGGTAGCTCGTGTTTCTCTGTGACGATATGACAGTAAAACTCATTGCTTTTTATGTGGATCTGATACTACGAAAAAAGACTATAAACGAAAAAGTGAGGGAAAGATTTGCTATGTGAAGACTCATGTATTTGCTGAAACTATCCTGGTTAATTACAAAACAAGAGGGGAATGAGTGGGCCACTGCTGTTCAAGGTCGGATCGAATATTTTGGTGGTGATCTTCATGCTGCAGACTGTGTGTACCACCAGTCATGTAAAGTAAACTTCCATACAATGCGAAGCATTCCAAATCGAATTGAGTCTTGGAGACTGCGTCTCAGTGTCGTCTTTGCTTAACTGCTAATATTCGCAGCTTCTGATTATCCAAATTATCTGAAGTCGGCTCGTCTATATCTCCAGAAGATGTATGTCTTGAAGGATGACAACACTGCAGTAAATAAAAAGTTCCAGTTTGTAGTTCCACGTAATCAGACGCGGTAGCCGATCTTGTCATCGATCAAACACTAATGCGCTCACTCAAAAGCAATGGTGAGCTCACACGGGGGTAGTTAGATGTCCGAGCACCAGAGAACAGTTTGGGTCATGTCGTCCATTATGTCATCCGCTTACAATCTTGTCATGCAAGAACTTACCGCACAAAGTTACACAACAAGCGACAACATAAGGAGTTGTCTGCTGGTCGGTGAGAAGAGATGAGACAGACCTCGGGAAAGTTTAAAAGAAACTAGACAGCTTTAAGCTGTTTTCAGGCGATGAATCATTAGGCAATATTATCACAGGGATCACTGCTAACAAGGATGTCAATGTTCATGACCTTTTCGAAATTGGAAAAGACATTGAACAGAAGATGGATGCACAATCAGATTTCTTATATTCTCACAAACGGAGTTTGAAAGCAAATGCTCAAGCAGTGAGCAAGAATATCAGATCGTAGCATTGACCCAGTATTTTTATTCCAGAGTTTTCTCGTGGTCTCACAGATGGATGATCTTAGGCTGGATGATCACATGTCCTATAAACTCTGTCTCTACCCGATATCTTTCTTTGAAGGAAAGGGCATCTTACATCAAATGGACACACCGCAGCTGGCAGAATATCTCAGAAATTATGTTGAAACAAAATTGGACAGTACTGTGACACAAACTGTTCCATTCACAGAGCACACTGTATTAGACGGAGGATTTCTTCTTCACCATTTGAAATAGAAGGCAGAGAGTACCTACAGCTCGATTGCAAATGATTATGCTTCATTTACTGTTGAACACTATGGGACATCAATTGTCGTATTTGATTATGAAGTTGGACCAAGTATAAAGGACTGTACTCATCAGCGGCGAAGTCGAAAGCTGAATGCAAGAAAGGTGAACATTACCGAGGTAACAAAATTTGCTGGGGAAAAAAGATGACTTCTTGTCAAATGTGGCAAATAAGCAGGCGCTGATCAAGACGATTATGGAACGAATGCAGCAGAAAAGCTGTGACGTTATTCAAGCGGACGGAGATGCCGATGTTGAGATTGAAATGGCAGCCATCATATCACTGCTTTCAAATCAACAACCCTCATTGGAGAAGACACGAATCTTCTCTTGCTGTTCCGTGCATATGTTTCTAAATGTACTTCATTTTATTTTTGCTCTGACAAGGCGAAATCCTACATCTACAATATCAAGGTTTTCAAGCAGGTGCTTAGCGAAGCGGTTTGTAATGATTTGTTGTTCCTGCATGCTTTTACGTGATGTGATTCGGTGTCCAGGGTATTCGGAATAAGAAAGACGTTGGGGGTACCAACGAATCGTCATGAGAGAAAAAACAATGACAGCCTGTTCAAAAGCATTTTCTCTACCAAGGCAAATCCAGGATGTTGTGAAACCCAATATAAGTAAGGCAATGGTAGCTTTGTTCAATGCGGATAGAGAAACACTCCCTGGCACCTATTAGATACAATACGCTCTGCAAGAAAGTGGCGAGAGTTAAGACGTTCGTCACGTCAGAACGACTACCTTTAACGCCCTATACCTGTAAATTTCATTCTTTGTGGATTACTAGCAGATTATGGAGTCGATGGGATGTAGTGATGAAATGGTGCAATCTGAGTGGAAGAGAAGGTGGAAGGAGGATAAATTTTTCTAGTGATGACGGACAAAAGCCCTTCTCCAGATGACTCATTTCGTGTTTTGAATTATGAGTTGGATAATTAAAGCATGGGTTAGTCACCCTCCTCTTTCTTCCTAGAATTATCGCACTAGTATTTAAAATTCCCCCTCCCCCCACCGCATTGCCCCTATGATATAATTTCCGGCTGAATTTAAGAAAATGACTTGCAGTTTTTTTTTCGGGATTGACTTAATTGTTTTCTATTTAATTAATACATGATTAAATTGAAATTAAGCTGAAAATAGCTGAAATAATCGACCCCCAGACGAAATCTGCCCTATAACCAAATTAGGAGTAAATTTAGAGATTCGGCAATACGCCCATTAACTTTCCCGGTAAATTTTACATTAGAATACACTTTTAGATTTAATCTAGATTCGCTAACTTTATTTCTATAGGGCACACACACATTAACACACATACATACAGACATGGAGTTTTATATATATATATATATATATATATACATATATATGTATGTATATATATATATATATATATATATATATATATATATATATATATACATATATATATATATATATATATATATATATATATATATATATATATTGGAAACATGTTATCTTCTAAAGTATACTGTAAATGGTTAAATCTCATCAGGTTATTGGTAGGATCGAATCTCAAGTGCGTATATATAAGATCATTGGAAATCATTATTTTCATTCATTTATTTAGAATGAGGCACGATATGACCTAGCTCTGATCTACGACTTCGTGATTGAAATAGAAAAGAAAGAAAACCAAAATGAATATAATTTAGATAGCTCAATTCAATTTGCGCGTTAAATGCGATGAAAATGATATTTCGTACTTTGATCCCATTTTCTTGCTGACAGGGTAACTCATTTACAGACATATAAAAGAATAAGACGACACTTGCTAAATGCATTTCGGAAGTCGAGATTTATTTTAAACAAACGACTTCTGAGCGAATGATGCGTTTAAGATAAAGATGTATTATAACATAGAATTAATGTTGCTGTACTTTCTGAAAAGGGAACACAATTATTTGCCGCTGAAACAACAACTGTGTTTTATAAGTAACGTCATGTATATATATATATATATATATATATATATATATATATATATATATATATATATATATATAATATATATCTTGTAAATTGGGATATGTAGTCCAGTTGTCGGGTATCTCTGGGCGTATATTTGTCCTTATTTGTGGGTAAAGCATATGTGAGGGGTTTGTGGTCTGTGTAAACAGTAAAGTCTCGGCCCCTGAGAAGATGCCGGAAATGTTTTATTGACAGATAGATCGCAAGTAATTCTCTCGAGAAAGCGCTGTATTTTTGTTGTGCATTATTTAGTTTTACCGAGAAGAAAGAAATGGGTTTTTCTATACCGTTTTGAGTTTGGTGTAGAACTGATCCTATCGAAAATGAAGAAGCGTCTGTAGTTAGTGTTAGTACTGAAATATCCTCATCATGGATGTAAGAAAGTTTTGTGAAATCTGCCAGTGCTTTCTTTGAGTTGTTGAATGCGATCAATGCTTCCCCTTCTACTGTAATCGTTGCATTTTTCTTTCTTTGGTTGCGCAGCCAATTTGTGAGAGGAGTTAAAATGTTTACACAACCTGGAATGAATCTGCGGTAGTAATTGATCAAACCAAGGTATCTTCTCAATTGTCGTAATGATGTTGGTTGAGGAAATTGCTGGATTGCTGCCACTTTTTCTGGCACGGGCGCAATACCTTGTTAATCGATTACGTGACCCAAGAATGTCAGTTGGGGGACTGTGAAAACACATTTGCTTACGTTGATTTTTAAACCAAAATGTGCCAATCTCTCAAAAACCTGTTCCAGATGTTCGTGATGTTCCTGAATATTTCGACTACCGATTAGTACGTCATCGATGTACGCAAAGGCAAATGGTAGTCCTCTCAGAACCTCGTCTATCAGTCTCTAAAAACTTTGAGCTGCGTTGCGTAATCCAAAAGGCATTCTTATAAATTCATATAGGCCAAAAGGAGTAGTTATTGCTGTTTTTTCTATGTCTTCTTCTGCTATTGGAATTTGGTTATAAGCCTTGACTAAATCAAGTTTTGAAATTTTTTTAGTTCCTTGCAGTCCTATGGCAAAATCGTGAATATGGGGAATTGGATATCTGTCAGGAACTGTTTTAGCATTTAGGTTTCGAAAGTCTCCACAGACCCGCCAAACCCTCTGAATCTGGTTTTGGTACCATGTGTAGTGGCGAGGAGTATGGGCTACTTGAAGGGCGGATGATGCCTAATTTTAACATGTGTTGAAATTCGTTTTTTGCTATTTTGCACTTATCCGGGCGTAATCTGCGTAGAGATGCATGGATTGGTGGTCCCGTAGTCTTTATATGGTGTTTAGCAGAATGGCGAATTTCATCAGTGTGGTTATTGATGGGAATTTTTTAAAAAGTTCTTGTAAACCACTGTTGGTTGGTAATGCAGAGCTGATTCCCGTTGATGTGTACACTGAGGTTATTCCTTTCATCGACAACTGTGTTTCGCTATCGATGAGGCAGTGTGTAGACATATCCACTGACAAACGAAAATGTGATAGAAAGTCTGGGTGTTTTTACTTGGCCTGTGTAAAAATCCATGAGAATGGTCGTCGCAATCCCAAATTCAGTGTCAGTGATTTTTCTCCAAAAGTTTTGATTTTGGATCCGTTTGCTGTTTGTAGAGTGTATGCTGATGGTATAGACTTGCTGTTGGGTTCTGGTGGTATTACACTGATTTGTGCATCAGTGTCGACTTAAAAAAGATATCCGGTATTGCTATCCCGGATGTAAAATAGACGACTCATTTGTTTTATTCCAGCAGTTAATGTCGTCTTTACTTGCTGCTGGAAGGTCCGTTTCCCGCCTGTGTCTGTTCCACATCGAAGTTGCATGGTTTTATACATTTTCGGGCTTTTTTTTCCAAATCTTGAATGATACCAGCAGGTATTGCCTGTGTGTCTCTCTCTGGAGAAAGAATTTGAACGTCTCCGGCTATTCATATGTGGAGAATATGAGTTGTCTTGCAAACCTCTCCGAAGCCGGTAAAATTGATGGTCCTGGTTGTTGATGAGACTCTGTACCTTGAGCATTAATTCTGTTATGTTTTTCTCCAGCCTTGCTACGATGTCGGGTGTGCCTGTTTGAGATGGTGGCGTTGAAAATGCATAGACATTTTTTCTTGGTTAGGGCTGTTGCTCTCGTGAATTTTATCAGCTATATCTGCTAGCTTGTCTAAACTCAGGTCGTCCAGAGGTGATGCCAGAATTTGCGTTGTATGAGTATGGAGTTTATCCGTCCATAACTTTTTAAAAACTGTATCGGACATTGAATTTGCCCCTAACAATGTCCGCATCTTCCTCAAAAGTTGAGATGGCTTCATGTCGCCTAAATTCAAATTGTTAAAGAGATCATGGAGTCGTCTTTCGTCTGACTGTCCGGTCCTCCTTATTATGGCATCCTTCAAAATGTCGTAGGGGTTTTTCCACTGGCATGTGGTCCAAAAGATCGACGACTTCTGTGGCTACGTCTGCAGGTAGCTTTTCTACTACATATACGTATTTTGAATTTTGTGAAGTTATTTTTTCGCCGTGAATATAGCATTTAGCTGGGAAAACCATGTTTGCACATTTGTAGGATTGTATGTAGGCAGGTTAACAGTCAACGTACATTCTGTCGGTTCGTTTGAAGCCATTTTTGTTTGAGTTACTTGATTTCTAATGAATAAAATGTTCAGCGGGGTCACCAAATTTGTGGGGGTACTGACGACTTCACAACGTTAAACATGAAAGAACGAATAAAAATACGCCAATAGCCAACACAAAAAGTAAGAAAGCCAGCACTCAAAAATACATATAAACATGTAAATTCCTCAATGAAAAACTTGAGTTTTGTGCACAGGAAAATGTTCATTTTACTGTTTGTATAAAATTGTCTTTTAGTGTTTCTTCTTGGAAAGCACACGCGTTTGGTGTGCACGTAATTTAAGGAAAATGAGCATTTTACTGTTTGTATAAAATTGTCTTTTAAAGTTTCTTCTTGGAAAGCACACGTGTTTTGGTGTGCGCGTAATTTAAGAAAAATGAGCATTTTACTGTTTGTATAAAATTGTCTTTTAAAGTTTCTTCTTGGAAAGCACACGTGTTTTGGTGTGCGCGTAATTTAAGGAAAATGAGCATTTTACTGTTTGTATAAAATTGTCTTTTAAAGTTTCTTCTTGGAAAGCACACGTGTTTTGGTGTGCGCGTAATTTAAGGAAAATGAGCCGTTTCTGTACCCCTTTTTTTGGTACGTACGACATGGTAGGAATTTGGTATTCGAACGTGCTTAACAGAGAAAGAAAAATAAGGTTAGGCTTACTATTCGTCCTGTGTCCGATGAGGAGGAAAGGGGAGACGGCGTGTAGTAACTGTTAGACAGTAGTAGGCAGTGTTTTCTCGCCCCAATGCTTTTCGAGTCATGCTGATGGGATTGTCTTAATCGCTGGTCGTAGGGAGAGAAAGACTTCGTTGACAGGACCTGTTACTTGCTGGAAAAGGAGAAAAAAGAGGAGGAGAAGAAAGGCGTATCTTCTTTTATATCACTCAAATCACGCGTGGTCACTCATGATCTCTGGTCTGTGATTGGTCGGAAACCTCTGTCAACGTGATTTGCCGAGATCAAAGGCCCCGCAGCTTCTCTTCCTTAGAGACGAAAAAAGGGCTGAGTCAAATTGAAGGAAAGGTCGTACTTGTCTCCCCTTAGAGATGTCAATCCGATAAGTGCATCAAAAGTACTTGCATCCTTCTACAATCACCATTTAACGTAAACGTTACGCTAGGATCTTATTCCTAAACCAAACATCGCACTCAAACAATGCTATATACCTCGCCACTGCACAAAAACTGCGATCTAAGTTAAAATACTGTTTATAGTTAATTATATTTCATTCATGTTTCCATTTTTTTCTGTTCCTTTTTTTTTCTTTATCTCTCCTTTTCCAAATTGATATCGTATAATTTAAGTTTTCGGAAATTATATATATATATATATATATATATATATATATATATATATATATATATATAAATGCGGAAGCTTTTCCACTGATACTAACTTTATTCCCCTCAAAATGCCTTTTGAGTATTTACTTCCATGGTACAACATTACATTTTGAAATACCGTATATATAGATACAAAACACCAACCCACAGCTATAGCTATTTTTAACTTGCAAGCTTATTTTATAAAAGTTTCTATTCTGTAATATACATTTGTAATATGATTTTAATCATATTCTCTTATATATACTCAATAGTTTTTTACGATAGTAAAATTATTATAATTATTACTAATATTTATTTAAGCGATTTAATAAAAAGGGGATAACGTTTGAAAACAATTCTAAGAATTTCATTTTCATCAAATTTCAAGGAAGGTAATTTCCATGAAAACTTCCGGTTTAAATTTTACAATATTAGTAAAAGGTCTGATGTCTCTGTATTTACTGACAACAAATACTACACTTTGATCTTGATAAACAAACCAAGAGAAAATAGAAAATATTTTTTTATGGCTGGGCATTTTTAAATGAATAAAAAAGATAAACATGATTTAATCGGAAATCTAATATTGTATTATATTGTAGTGGTGGTGGGTAGTATAGTATTAGCTATGTTGTCATTAGACCGACCCCATGAATTCATACGTACCAAGATGTCCATGTCAAGCCAAATTACAAAGATTCTGCGCATTGTATATCCATATCACCATATTCATTTCCTCTGTGGACACCCTTAATACTACCAGAGATATTTCCAACATCACTATTTAAATCTCCTGCAACAGCAAGACCTTCTTTCACGCCAAACTTACAGTAACTGTACACAACCTGTCTTAAAACTGAACTTTCGTATTTTCACTCAAACCACATCGTTGTGTATAAACAGATATTGCTGCAAATATTTTCTCACAAAACAAACAACTCCAAAAGTATGATTCAATCATTCAACCACTTCATATACCCATTTATCTGCAATAAAAGTACAAACACCATCCGTTTTTTTGTTTTCATTTCCAATCGTTTATATTTTGCATTCTTTTCGCATAAACAGTCTGACAGATTTACCTCTTCATCGTGTTTCGTAGGCACAACACAGGTCAATATGTCGTCTCTCAATAAAATCAACAATATCACTTGACCTTTCTTGCAAGCTTCTAAAATTCAAATGCTACATCTAACTGTTACCTGATCGACTGCTTATCTTTTAGTTATATGATGAAGCATTGTATTCTATATTTAACGAAAATTTTTGATAAAAGATCTATCTATGATTTAATATATAAACAGTGGTTATCAATTGATAGGGCCACTCAAAATTGGTACTACAAAATTTGGAGGAATTCACCGAATGCTTTCATGCTGGCCTTCAAACTTTAAAGAAGCAGAATGTGATTGCCAAAGAATAGTCAAAATTGTGTCCTCAAAATAGTTATTTGAAGAATAGGAAAATCATAGTTATTAATGATTTTGCTTAGCTCAGTTTATTGAATTTCAGTCGGTTTCAGTTCTCTTTCCTTTTTTTTTGTTATATTTCTATTTCAAATTAACCCTGGATGGTTAAAGTTCGTTGTTTGTGGGTTCGTTTCAACATTCGAAGATCTTCCTATACATTTCAGATGTTTTAATCATCGTATTTTGTATGGTTTCACTATTTCCTTTGATTCCAAATTCTAATCTTCTTTTATAGTCTTCGGGATTTTTCCTAGTGCTCCTACAATTATTAGTATTATAATGATTTTTTTCATATTTCATATCCTTTTCAGTTATCTGACAAGTTCAATGTATTTGATTCGTTTTGGTCTTCACCTTAAGAACTACCGGGCCGGCTAAATTTACAATTTGGCAGGTCGTTTTATTGTTGACTGTTATCATGTCTGGTCTCATGGCTTGTATGAATTTGTCTGTTTGCACCTCCATCTCCAGAGGATTTTGTGATTTCAATTTCCTAATACTGTGTGAAAATGCAGTAGGCTGCATTTTCTTTAGTAATGCATATGAATAGCGTAGGTTAGAAATGTAAGATGCTCGGACCGGAGGAAAGAGGGGGCACGGAAGCAAGTAAAAATACTCTTGGTTTTGTTCCTTGGCCTTTTGGCTAAGATCAAAGTGTAGTATCTGTTCCGATGGATACTACACCCCATAGACTGGTATTGTCTTGCCCTTCGGGGCTTGATTTACGCCGGTCTATGGGTCTGTCATGTGCAGTTCTAGGAGGTCCACCCTCCAAGGCTTCGCCTCCCCTCTTTGGGGAGGAGTAAGTTTATTGCTTATAGCCCGAGGCGCCCCTACCGAGGAATGCCGACGGGGCTGCCCAGGCAATTTTTAAACCCCACTTTCCCGACCCGACCTTGGATCACATCTTACTTGTGGGAGTAAGATAAAACTGGCCTTGTGCCTAACTCCTGGAGAGGAGTAAATCAATACTCCAGAGGGACCCATGCTGGGATGTTCACGGAGTGTCGCCATGATACTTCTCTGTCTGACAGTTATCTCAGGTTGAGATCTTAAGCGGCCGAGTGCTTGGGTGGCCCACCGATGACCAGTGAAAAGACTGTATCAACAGGAAGAAGGGGTCTGCTGGGATAGCTGGGGACGAACAGTTGAAGCTTGGGGCCCGTGGAGGCAGGATGCCCCATCTGGGTCTCTTAGCCAAAGGACTGTGGGGGACTTGTTTCAACCTCGCTGGGATAGAGAGATCTCGTTTGCAACTCGTCCATTCCACTTAGAGACACGAGTATCTTTTGTAACATTCAGCCAATAAATTTGTTACTTGTTCATAAATTGGACTCTTGGCTTTTACTTGGCATGAAAGTATTTGTTACAACATTGAGTGAGATCAAACAGCATCAAAGTGTGGGATGATTACGGCCAATGCAGTCAACGCACGAACAAACAAACGCGCATACGCACATGTTCACAACTGTCTCTGGTTTGTATCTGTACCATTTGTCTTTATGTTCAAAATGCAGACGTTTAGTTCCAGCGGATTGCCATTCCACGCAGTTGTGTCTGTTTTTATATTCTTTTGAGATAGTTTGTTGCATTCACTTATTATGCTATTTAACGATCGTCTCTTTGTTTACACTGTACATTTATTGTTTTTTTTTTACGTTTTGCCTATGTTAACTTTGACATAGTTCGTTCTGATTGCGTTGTTCTGTGCGGCTGTGAATAGTGATTCATTTTCTCTATCCTTCTCGTAGCTATGTTAAAGATTTTACGTGTGTCTCTATACTGGTCAGCTTTATAAATGATCTATGCATCTATTTTACTTCCCATTTTACTGTTCTCGCCGTTTTGTTTCCAATTTCGCTGCTCCGTATTGTGTTCATTTTGGCAGTGCTTCTGGCTACAATGATCAGCCTTTCTGTGTTCTGGGTTATGTATTTTTCAAATTTGTCTTTACAAATACTTCTTCTTCTTCTTCTTCTTCTTCTTCTTATTCTTATTCTTCTTCTTAGTATTATTATTATTTATTACGCACTTAAACCATCAACGGAGACGACTCTTTCGGCCATTAATGAGACCTTCCTTTTTACAACATATTCCTCTAAAAATATAAACACTATCACTCTTATGGAATTAAAGTTATTAATGTGATAATAATCGATATCACCCTAAACCTCCAACCCCCAAACCGAAGCTCTGTTATAGAAATCAACAATCTGATTGGGAATCCCTCAGAAACCTGACCACGAGATGCCCCTTGAAATGAAACTCTGAATTAACCAAATGAGTCAAAGCAGTCGTAGAAGCATTTGCGACCGTGCGAAACTTCTATATAAGCCTCACTTTTCCCAATAGTTTACTTCGAATTGTACAGCTGCTATTGCGAATAAACAGCAAGTTTGTTCTTTTCAATTCAACAAGTTACCCAGATTAAAAATTATAACATAAATAAACCAAAGTAATTTTAGCTCAAAGAAGGTAAACCGAAATGACCAGAAAACGCATTGAGTCGCAGAAATTACAAACTCGTAATTTCTGAAAAATCTGCAATAGTGAGCTAAAAATAGGCAATCAAAAGGTCAGTATGCGAAATAACAATATTTATACAAACTTTATCAACTGCCGAAGAGTGCTCTATTTGTTTTCACGGTGAGCTTTGAATTTTCGCTAATGACAGTTGGTGATTTCAACACAGTGCTCAACACAATATGGGGGGCATATGTATAGATATCTATATTCAACTCAAGATAAGGGCCACACACACACACACACATATATATATATATATATAGAGAGAGAGAGAGAGGGGGGAGGGAGAGAGATAAGAGAGAGAGAGATTTATATAAGGACTCTGGAGGATAAGAAGCTAGACTAAGCGCTGGTTTGCTATAAGAACAATGATAAAATGTAAATCCATGCAATAAGCCTGATGATTTCCATAGGGACTGAAATACAAACTTTCTGTGTATTTTACTTGCCATAAGTATATTTTCCTACTACTACTAAGTACCCACTCAAGTATTTAGCACTGTTGAATAAATACTGAAACTATAATATGTTATAATCTTAGTGTACACACATAAGTGTCCACGTAATATGTTATAATATAAGTGTACCCCCCCCACACACACACACACACATATATATATATATATATATATATATATATATATATATATATATATAGAGAGAGAGAGAGAGAGAGAGATGAATTATAAAAAATGCAGTAATATATAATTTGGTCGGACGTAAAAAGTAAACGAGATGGAAAATCTACTCAGTTTCACAAAGGAAACTGTCATAGGCAAGCCGAATTCGGCGCCACTAATGAAATTCTCTAAGAATGAACGGAAACCATTCCCAACTCTATAACAAAGCCTTTTCATTTGATTAAATTAAATAATTAACGCCTTCACTAAATGAACCGTCACACGAATTACCGAGTAGAGAAAAGTGCGCATTCATCAATTATCGTGTATATATATATATATATATATATATATATATATATATATATATATATATATATATATATATAAATATATATATATATATAAATATATATATATATATAAATATATATATATAAATATATATATATATATATATATATAAATATAAGAGAGAGAGAGAGAGGTTGAGATGTCATAGTAAATATGTTAAGTAACGCTTGTTTCGATAAAAAAATTTACTATGTACTTTTATAAAAAAAATGAATAATTTAGTTCGTGGTTCGAGTAATATTTTTTTTAAAAAAGTGTTGATTGCTCTAAGTGTAATTTATAATTAGCTTCACAATTCAGCCATCTATCTCTTAACTATCTATGGGTGTGAGCGGTTAGAAAAGGACTGACTGTTTTGTTCACGCGTCGTCATTTAATTTACAGATGTCTACACGCCATAACACAGATGTAAATTAGATGGCAAAGTAATAAGATTATTTTACTGCTATATAGGAATAATAAATAATCTTAATAATTTTATATAATAATAATAAGTATAATAATTATAATGATTGTAACAATAGTAACAATAGTAAAGATAATAATAATAATAATAATAATAATAATAATAATAATAATAATAATATAGAAGTAAATAGACTTATTACTTGCAATTATGCAAGGGTAATGTCCTAAAAGATATGTCACTGTTTATGAATTTTCGAATGAGATCAAAGTAGAATAATAAGTGATAGCTGTGATTCAACGCGTCTATATTTCTACTAACACACGTTTCCTTTCTGTAAGAGTAATTACCGGCTGTCATTAGCCATACTGTATAGCTTTTTCTGTAAATGAATAAAGCGTTATTGGCCGCTGATAATACGTATACAACCATAAGTTTTCCCTTTTTTTCGTAGCTCTTGTTAATGGCATTTACAAAACGGTATTTATTTTTTACTTTTAAGAAGCATGGTAAATATATTGTTCAATACATAGTTTTTGCTCTTTTCCCATTGGGAAGTGAAAATTTTCGGCGATCCTCTCATTTTTATCAATCAAATACGAAATGCCAAAATAGAGTAGAGATATCACGGTTATTTACTATATTTCCACATTTCGTATTACCTTGATAAAGGTAATTGGATCGCCGAAAGGTTTCGGTCCCCAATGTTTAAAGAAAAACAAACTATATATTTAACAATATGATACTTCATTAAAATTCCTAAAAATACATGACATATTTAATAAACAAAACTGTGAGTTACAGTGATTTTTACTTAAGTTGTTTTCTGTCATTTATTACTAACAATAATACCTTACCACACAAGCATATGTTGACATGCATTATAAAATGTATCTTCAACTTTACATCGACAAACGAAATCTAACTCAAAAGAAGAAAAAGCCGTTGAGACCAAATTTTAAACGAATGAAACTTAACTCTTGTATGTGTTTCTAAATAACGGTTACATCTCTAGTCTTGTATTTCGTATTAACGTCATGAACTTGATCGCAGATAATTCGCATTCCCTAATGAGAAAAGAAGACATATGTATTAAACAAATTATTAAACATACTTCTCAAAAAGTGAAATAAAAATACTGGACGGATTTAATAAACTAAACGGTGAGTTACAGTGTTTTTGCTATTTATTCCCTATAATAATTTCTAACAACAGAAGCATACGGGAACATTCATTATGAAATATATTTTAACTTCACACAGACAACAGTAATCCATACGAGTAAAAAGCAGTTAAAACTAATTCTTAAAGAACATGCACTATATATATATATATATATATATATATATATATATATATATATATATATATATATATATATATATATGGCGTAAGGTACATGATAAGTCATGAAAATTAAATGCCGTGGTAGACAAAATGTGTGAAAAAGACAAACGGAAAACAGGTTTAAATGCCGGAGAAAAACAAAAAACAGGAGATTTGACCGGTTTCGTTCGTATTAACGACTTTTTCTGAAGACGTTCGTTAATACGAACGAAACTGGTCAAATCCCTTGTTTTTGTTTATCTCCTGCACTTTTACCTTTTTTCCGTTTGTTTTTCACACACACACACACACACACACACACACACACACACACACACACACACACACATATATATATATATATATATATATATATATATATATATAGTCATCCATTGACAAACTGTTTTGCTGTAGACAGCCAAATGTTTCAACTGAGATCGAACATCTCCGCTAAGCCATAAGCAAAAGCCACGGAAAGGTTAATCTTATTGTTTATATAAACAATCTAAACTGCCAAGAGTGTTCTATTAAGTAACGAGGAGCTTTGCATTATCGCTATTCGCCTGAATGCTCAATCCACGAAGGTGTGGGGGAATATCTAGTCATCTACAGACAGAGTTTGTACAATATATACTATGTAAAAAGAAAACGTCCTTGTAGTATTGTGTCTTTTTATGCTGTGACATGAAGACGTTACTGTAACGTTGCGATCAACTATTTTTCACTACTCATTTCCAAATTGTTTTTTGTTTGTTAGAGTTTAACCACATTTCATCCATTATAAAGTCATCCCAGGTTAAACATTTTATTCCAATCAGATAGTTTTTACAACGTTTGCCTTTGGTGAAGGTGTTTTTAGAGTGTGGGATTTAAAATGTGTGAGTGATTTTGTTTGATTTTAATATTTTGCTTTTTCAGGTTGTTTAACATATTATTTGGGCCATTCTTTTGAAGAGAGTTTTTAAAATTATTTGCTTGGTAACCAGTTAATAAACATTTCTATGCAGGTTTATTAGTATTTATTTCTTGTTAGATGTTGTAGCTGAAATAATCTGCGTTGGTAAAATAAAAACATTATTCTTTTTTACTTCATATGTACGTTATAACCATGTCTATTCATATGTTCCAAATGGAGAATAACTAATTTAGATAATGAATGCACGTTCTAAAATCTTCATTGGACTCGGCATACATTTTCTGCCGAGTACGTGTAACCATTTAAAATTCATGCACCTTTTCTTGACGGCGTTCCCAAAATTACAGCGATAAGTTTGATTTATTTCGGTTTATGTGGTTTTAGTTTTGTTTCAATTGTTTTTTAGTTTCATATTTTTAGTAATCTCAAAATGAATGCTAATGTAACAATACAGAGATATGTATTATCAACGTTACAGTGTGGTGTTCTAGTCACATGCTAGATGTTGTAGAATCAAATTGACACTGACCGATATAAGAGCTCCAGATAATCGATAGGAAAATCCTTGCTTGAAGAGAGCAATATTTATGTATTAGATTATCCACTCATGGAGTAGCAGCCAACCAGAACCCAGAAAACGGACTTGACCATCTGAGTATAATAGAACGTCTCAGCTTACTTATGCACCAATTCTCTAGGCTTCTACCTCAGTTTCTTTTGTTTGAGCTCAACTGGTCAGACAGCGGAGTACTTACGACTTAATTGAGTAGGCGTGTATACGAAAAAGGTAAAACGTTACGCGAACGTTTCTTTAACTTTTATATTATGATATAATAACGTCATTTTGCTAGATTGGTATGACTGTGTCTGAGAGAGAGAGAGAGAGAGAGCGAGAGAGAAAGAGATAGAGAGAGAGAGAGGAAGTTGGAGAAAGATAATAAAAATATATAGTCTGATTATTACTTAATTATTTTGTAATAACATTGTACATTGTTGAACATGAAAAATGATTTGGAAGACACATTTTGATAGATGTGACCACTTCTTGAGATTTGAAAATCAGGAATAATTATTTTATTGGATTCTATTTCCAAGGAGTGGATTCATGAACTTACCTAAAGGCATTTAAAATTGCTTCACTCCTTATTTTGAATAATATATTTATATGTAAAGAGTATATATATATATATATATATATATATATATATATATATATATATATATATATATATATATATATATATATATATATATATATATATATATATATATACTCTTTACAACGACTTCTAGCCAAAGCAAATATAAGGCATCCCAGTTACCTCATCATTTCAACTGTAACCCTCGGATAGAACATACGGATTACTATAATTGCTAGTTCACTCATATACGGACAAAAAGCGCATCTATATGATCATGTGGTGTGCAGATGGCTCAATGGTTTCCTAAGCGTACTATGGAATCGGTCAATAGAATTCGAATCCAATCTATTTTACAAAAGTTACTCTTGTACTCGTTGCATTTTCCCTTGCCGATGCGTGTATAAACAGTTATACACACGTGTTATCGTTGTGCAATTAGGGTCTTTTCGTCTGCTGATAGACCCACTCGGACGATGTTTATATAAAAATGTCATTTGAAAAAAAAAAACAGTCACGGAAAACATCAGAGACACAACGTGTATACGCGTGAGAGAGAGAGAGAGAGAGAGAGAGAGAGAGAGAGAGAGAGTGACATATACAGATAGATAGATAGCTTGTCTTACTACACCTGCCACACTATGCGCGCTGCCACCATTAGTGACAACACTTATACTCGTATTTTATTATTATTATTATTATTATTATTATTATTATTATTATTATTATTATTATTATTATTTACTCACTAGGAGTTCTCACACAGGTCATCAGTGATTGCTCACCGACAACTGGTGGTATTCCTTGGAGTCTGAGTGACAAGTCTCCCCAGATTTCCAGTATTCTACACCTCTTTTCGATAGCCACCGCAAATAAACTTGCAGTATCACAACGGCCGTTTACCATTGATTTCTCGCTGGTAAGGACCATTGGTCTTCTCTAAGATTTGAGTGACAATAAGTCTCCCCAAGGTCTCAGCAGTCTCTGCACTTCCAGTGGAGGTCTGGTTTGTGCTGTCCCTCCTCGGTCTTCTCATCCTCCTTGACCCTATGCAAATATGTTGTGTGGTACCATTTTTTTTTTAATTAAACATTTTTTTTGAATATTTGTTATTTTTTTTTTGGGGGGGGGGGAGCTTATTATTATTATTATTATTATTATTATTATTATTATTATTATTATTATTATTATTATTATTATTATTATTATTATTATGTGTTTGTTATGCCTCCTTGGGCATCCCCCCCATTAACTATATTCTCAATTCAACTGTTAAAGAAAAAATAAACTCGAAGTACAGTATCGATATCCAGATTAAATTCAATCAAATATTTCATTTGACAACTCTCAAAAAGTGCCCCTCAATTTCTCCCTCCTACCACTTTCTCTGAATTTATCCAATCTCAACTTAAACTGATCCACGTTATTGCTGTTCTTTATCCGATCTGGCAACTTATCCCAAAAACATATAACTCTGTGAGCAAAAAAAAAACTTAACTTGTTTATAGATCTAGTTTTTGTAAACTGCTTTGACAATAACCTTCTAGATCTAAGAGAAATACTCAAAAAATGTCCACCATAGTTAGAAATGCCATTAATTATCTTGAAAGTCTCAATCATATCACTTTTCATTCTTTTCTCCAGCAAAGTAGTCAATCTCAATTTGTCCAATCTCTCCCTGTAACTGCACTCCTTCACTTTACTTATTAGTTTTGTCACCCTTCTTTGTACGCCTTCCAGTTTCAATATTACATTCCAATGTCCATGTCTAGTCGTTGGAGCCCAGACTTGGGTGCAGTATTCTATATGAGGTCTTATTAGAGCTTTATATATCCTTAACACATTTGTCTCCTTCGAAATAATATTCCTAACCATCCACCCGATCATTCTATTTGCCTTCGATACAATGGTAAAAATATAATTATTTGCCCTAAATGTATTTTCAAAACCCAAAAAGACAGAAAGTCTCCGGCCGCAAATAACTTTGTTTCGTGGACTTCTGTTCTTAGGACCCTTGATCTTTAAAAGTGTCACTCTAACTTTTTCCACTAAAACACGACCTTCGCTATATAACACTAATCCCACCAAAAACGGTATAACTCGTTATATTGTCCGATATTAGTTTTTATAATCATATTCGTCGTTTTATTTTCGTATTCTGTGTGTTGAGCATTATTGGAATTCATCTTCGGTGCTGATAGCTGCATAGGGATGAATTCGTAACTATAAACGATATAGATTATATACAATATTAATTTCTATTATACAGGGTGGGCCAAAATAAGGGTCCTATCTTTAAATTTAAATAACTTGAATTTGAATAACTTCCACAAAATAAAGGTTAAACTCACCAAACTTTATGTGTGTGTAGACTGACCCTTCCGAGATTTTTTGAAATAAACAAAACAAATTTTAGCCGAAAAACACTTCTTAAAACTTACAAAAACTAAAGTATTGTTTTTTACACAGTTTTGAGTTTTTTAAGCAAAAATAATGTTTTCTAAATGAGGGTACGTTCCTTAGGGCTAATACGGCTCATGCTTGCTTCGGAAGGGGTCCTTTACTTATTCTAAAAAAAATCAAAAAAAAAAATCAATAAATAAAAAAGTTATGAATTTTTAAAAATAGGACCCTTATTTTTGCACACCCTGTACAAAGTTGTGCTTTTCGTATAAAAGTGATCGATACAGTTTGCGTCATGTGATCTATGCATGTCAACTATCGCTTCAATATTTGGGAAGTGGTTATTTACAATAAGGTTACAGCGTGGAACAGAAAACCAGCAACTTTTGAAAGACAGAGAACCTAAGACAGAGTTGTACAAGGAGAATGGATGATCTGGGGAAAAAGTAGAACAAGCTTCCTAATATAACGCTACTGAATGGGGTCGATGACGATGGATTTCGTAGCATTTTTATAACTTTTAGTGCACCCCATCCAATCAGACAAAAGTGTTTATATTATAACGTGGTCAAACTTAAAGAAAGGCGTCCTCCTAATAGATTTATCCGTGTTTTGGGAGCAAAACAGAAAGGATACTCTGAAACGAAGGAAAAGCCAACGCGATTCATTACGCGTGTACACCGTAGTAGAAAAGTGATGTTGTGATGCGTTTAGAGTTCGAAAGTCGTCGGTTTCTGGAACACTGTAATTTCCTTCCTCTTAATAATACGCATCACTGGTCGCAGTTCTGAAATTACTTCACATCGTCTTAAAACCATGACTCAACAGGCATCAAACGTGATTTACTCAAAGACAAACATTCAACGAAGATAAGATGCGCGCGACGGAATACCATTTCCCGTGTATACGTGACATAAGGCGACAATCGCCAATAACGGGTAATATCATAACTACCAAAAGGCATACTACGTGGTCACATGCATGATTCGTGTCTCTCGTGGACTGCCTGGACTGGCTATTTAAAAATGCGATTCTCCCTAACACATGCTTCTCAACCAATCACAGCTCTGCACCTCAGCAGATCTCCCTTTTCTTTTTAATACATTACTTAATATGATACATAGATGGTACCACTAATAAAGAATCCATATGACTTTTATAAAACACTTACCTTTAGATGGAGAATTATAACCCAATCAAATTATTACAGTTATTTAAGTGAAACTAATGCTGCACATTTTCAAAACAATGGGCACATCTTATTTTCGTTTGTTAATAAACAATTGCCTTCTGATAGAAAAAATACTATTCAAACAAATATCCTCAAATGATAAATGCTATTCAAACTCTACTCCGTCGGTAACAACATGTAAGGGGTGCTATGCTGACTTTAAACGCTGTCGTACCGACACAAATGATGCTGGACGCAAAAAACATTCACAAATGAAGATGAAAGACCAGGCTTTCTGTCACAAGTCTATGGAGACGATGGGGAAAGTACATGAATCAAAAGAATGCTCCAGGAAAAGCGATTCGGTTTCAATTAAGAAGTGATATGTTAAACTGGACTGTATTTTCAGGCCAAAGAAAAATCGCTGCATTGTTAAAGAAGCGTTGGAATCATTGTATTACCATATAAGAAAACTGTTAATGAATAAAGTCACATTTTGTCTAAAAGTTAATATTTCATTAGTTAGGCTCGAGACTAATTGAGTGATGTGTTAATAAGACAACGTCTTTCGGGTAATCACAATAACCTCACCCCTTCACAAATGCAGTCGGAAATTTTAGCCTAACAACACAAAGACAGACATGTGACCTTTATGTTCTAGCGAAATATATCAGACCGATTCCTTCTGCTACTGTGACCACATATCACAATTCATTCTGGCTCATTGACTATAAGCTACTGACATTTTACATAACAAGAAAAAGCTCTTTCACAGTTGTCACACATTGATTTTATTATAAAAAAAATAAAGATAAAATAAAATATAATATCACGGCCAAACTTTCTGTCAAATCTGTTCGATCAACTTCTTTTCTGTCACATTGCCTCTTTTGTTTTTTACTTTCGCTAACTCTCCCATATATATTTATCTATGACGTCATTCTTACAAGAATATGCTATTCGGTTTGATTTGATTTTAAGTTCAGATTGCCGCCATCTGTGTCCCATTTCCATTGTTCACTTATTTCTAAACTTAGATATTAATTAAATGTTTAGATAGGCACTCCGTCTGTCAGGCTTAAACTCGAAATATAATGTTTGTCGTTTTGTTAAGCTTAAGTTTGAAATCCATGTTGTTATAACTAAATTATCGCACTTTAAAAATATCTGTATTTATTTTTTTTTTTTTTTAGCAAATCCATACTTTTTAAATTCCTAGTATTTCTCTGATGCTAATCTTAAAAAAATTCAATTCTTAGCTAAATTATTAATCATAGTATTTACATTATTTACAATTTTCTGGTTGTTGCACTCATATTGTAACGATACGGATTTTATCTAGATGCAATTAAAAAACTGTCGGATTTTTCGTGGGTGTTAACGAAAACCGCTCTAAACTAAGTCATGTTAAATCCTTTTAACACATGAACTTACTATGAAGTCAGTATTCTTACAAATCAATCAAATAGTCTCTTTTTTTCTTTACAACAAAGTTACAATCAAAAGTAATAAAATTGACAAACCGTGCTGAATTCCGTCATAATTTTCATGGTAAAAATAACCTTTTTTTTATTTTATCAAACGTCTGTCACAAAGTTCCTTTTTTCTTTCATTTTCTTCAATAATTTTCTTATAGCAAATCCAACGTAAGAAATACGTCACTAGAACAGTCCAAATTTCAAATACACATATTTGCTTTTTTCACAGTTTGTCCCAAACAGCATCACGCGCGATCTCACTTTACGATTCTTAATCTCTGATTTAGAATCTTCTCAACGGCAAAGTATTTCGGTTCACGGGAGCTAAGCTCTTCAATATAGGCAATTTCGTGCCCGGAGATATTTTTATCTCGTTCAAATTCTCCATAATTCTTCATTTCATGTCTCTGACTTGAAACATCTTCCAAAGGAAATATTCGTTGACCGAAGGAAGAATATTTCATACATAAAAGGCAATTCTTGCCACGAGATACTCTATCTCTTAAATTTCTTCAAGTAGAAATTCTTCACAAAATTTAACGTCCCACATATGGACGGAGAAACTGCTTTTACAGGTGTCGACTGTCTGCCACCCAAGTCTGTTCTGATTAAAATTCGCGCCTATATCAAATCGAGACAGAACTAATGCATCATTGCTAAAAATAGAAATCACGTGACACAAAATGGCTTCCACATAACACGTAAGCAAACTGAAAGTCTTCATCCTCAAACGGTTTGAAACAAAGGGAAACAACCCATGACTTACTAGAAAATATACCGAAATTTCCACAAAACCTTTAAACTATCAGTTTTTACTCGTTTTATAGTTCGTGCGCAGTGTTCAATTATAATGTGTGCGTATTTTGGGTGTGCAGAGCGTTCGCCATACTTGTTTGCAGTGTTAAATCATTAAATGCTTTTAACTATGTCTTTTTTTAAATGTTGCTAAATCGACATTACTTGTAACACTAACGTAACAATCAACACTTTGAGCCTTACCAAAGTCTTTAAACTACTTTTATAGTTATTTTTACACGTGTCTTAACCGGGGGTGAGATGTGCGCGTATTTTTGCTTATGTATGCGTTTTGGGGTGTGTGTGCCGTGGATTTTTTAAACTCAAATTCTTTTCTCTCTCTTTCCCTATTTTACAAACATATCCAGTGTCCACTTCAAATTCAAACAAAATTTACGTTTTCCTTCTCTTTTTCATTCAGTGTCTTCTCCGATATATCGACCCGTTGATTCCTTCTTTATTTCTTCGTCGTGATTCGGCTTCTCCATCCTCGCTGTACCGTGTTTCGTCTAGTGGACTTCTCTCCTGGCCTGTGATCATCATGGTGGTGTATTTGTGGATAAACTTGTTACTTACGACAAAAGGGAAGTCGAAAACAGAGTTTGAGAGGTTCCAAGAGGCTTTTATTGATCTTCTCCATCTTAAATATGTCGAGAAAAGAGGCCGGGTTGTCTTATACCTTCTAATATCGTTATTTCTTTAACTAATTAACTGCTACTTATTAAAGTAGATGACAGTTTTATACTCTGACAGACAGACAGACAGGATGGATTTGCCTTTTACCTCTAATCTGAGACGTAACGTAAATTTTCAACTCGTCGGAGCCTATAGCATAACTCATTTTCAAACTCCAGCTTTCTCTCACTGTCAGAAATGTGACGTCATCGTTTCGCGGCTCGCGACAAACAAGCCACGTCATCGCATCCGACCCGTCAGCCTGCATTCTGAACCTCTATTGACCCCAAATCATTTGTTCCGTTGATCTTAAGATACTAATACGTGGGAAAACAGATTTGTTTCCCCAAAGTTTGTGACAGTCTGACATGCACCCAGCTAGATAATATTTACCTCGGTCAAAATCCATACTAGCTAAAGAACACCTTTTCCAAAGAATGTAACAATATCAGTTGCAAAAAGTTTTTCCTTTCGCCTGTTTATTTCAACTATCCATGCCATTTTTGTAAATTTTCAAATAAGATATTTACACGAATAACGTCTTTTTCGACAAGACAAAATATAAAATGATTTAATTTAATTTTATTATTTAGTCTATCCAATTTTAAACACTTATTTCTTCATTTTATCTGATTTTACCATAACTCTTCTTCACACATATACACACATACACATACACCCATGTGTGTGTGTATTTCGACAGAATGTTTTTATTCAGGCAAATGTTATTTAATGACACGGAGATTGTTTTGTTTTATAGTGCTTGTTTATTTGTTTTTATTTTTCCGAATAGTCTATTTCGTATTCCGATCAAATTAGTATATATAAGTTCCGTGGTTTCTTTGTCCACATGTTCTTACGAGTACTTTCGATGTGACTCATCAAATCATGAGGCAAGTTAGGGCTAGTCTTCTTGTTTTTACATCTATTGTCTTTTACTGTTTAACAGCTCGTATTTACTACGTTAAAACGAGCGTCTATAGCTGTTAGATGTTGCAGGCGTACGTGATAACGCAAAATGCACATGCAGATATCAGAATGATAATTTCTAACGGCTAAGAATTTGTTAGTGTCAATTTAAAAAAATTGAAGTTTCTAACGTAGTAATTAATATGCCTATGAGTTAGAAAATATTATAACCTGAAATATTATAACCTTAGTTATCAACCAGGCTCAAACTATTCAAAACGCAATGTGGCTATTGATATTATTTACATAAACAGTAAGATTGCAATTTCTCGTTTGTGCCAATGGCGCAGTAGATAAAAGCTCGGACTGTCGACAAACTCAAACGAGTGTCAATCTGAAACCTGAAACATTCGCATGTTATCTACACTGAAGAACTGTGATACAGCAAAACAGCCGTTTTGCGAATGGCTACATATCTAATATCTAAAATTAAGTCACGGATTCTCGATGTTAGACATGGATCGTTTATGCCATATAAAATGACTATACGGAGAAAAAATATATTCTAAAAGAACATCTGTATTGCAATGGTATCTTACGTTCAATTGGGTCTCTAATTAATTTAGAATTACTCCCCCCCCTCATGAAAATCAGAAATCTGACAGCCATATTTGATTTTCTACTAAGCTGATTTAAGCAATGCAGTTTTCTCTTAATTTAAAAAGGATTTCTCTCATCTTTATACCGTACAACCCTTGAATTTTATCAATATAATTGACAAGCTAAATTGACCCTACTCGATTATCCCAAATATGAAGAAGAGATGTGTCCAGTATTCTAACAGATGGACGATCTGACTTGAGTATTGAGCATATTTGCATAGTTATCCAGTCCTCAAACAGAAACTGAGCATTATATATCTTAAATGTTAGCCAGTATAACTAATATAATAAAGTAATGTTGTGAACTTGCTTTTATCTTTAACAGGCTGCATATATATATATATATATATATATATGGGAAATGAAAAAGAAAAAAACAAAATATGTTTTTTTCATGTATTCATCAACGTTTCGTCTCTATTTGTAAGACTTCCTCAAGATGATACTTTTAAGAAAAATGTCATGCAAGTACATAGAAATATTGGGTTGACATGATGGGTTGATTAGAAGAAGTAGTAGCCACTACTGGGAGCGCAGGACCAAGGTCCAGGCTGAGGGAAATCGCTGCCACCGACTTCCCTCAGCCCGAATTAGGTAACTATGAATTGGAGGATCGCAATTGAATCATGTAAATATAAATACAATCCTAATGTTATTCTAATTTAATCTTATAAATTATAAAATAATTTACATACGTGTAAAATACTAAAATTACACACAGTCGTTCGGAAGCTGCACTAATACTTTCTTTGACATTCTGGGTGATGTGGTTAAAATATCCGCAACAGAAATCTTTTCGGAAATCATTCTCTCTAGAAATAACATTTTTTTAAAAAGATAATTCCCCTCAATTCCCAAATTAAACATGAAGATTTCCGAGTTAGATAAGGTGCAACCGAACGAGGGTCGGATGTTACATCGGCCGAAACATTGTAAGAATAACATCCGAGATAAGAACAGTAGTCCGAATAATCCAAATAATACAAGTATTTAGTCTGCTGCTTTCAAGCAAATGAAATCGATTTTATTACTAGACTAGCCCGCCTCACACTGTAGTTTTAAATAGGGGCTAAGCTCCACTCAATATTTTAGAATAAATATTTTTAAATATATTCTTTTGCTTTCAAGCAAAGAAACTCGATTTTTTTCAAGGTTAGTTTGGGAAGCGGGGCAAGATTACCTCTTTATAGTTGCAAATAGCCCCCTAAGTCTCCCCTATTTTGAAATGAATATTATTAAATAAGTATTTACTCTGTTGTTTTAAAACTTATAAAATCGATGTACACTTCCTTATATTTTTAAATAAAGGATAAGACTCCACCCAATATCGAAGCCAAAACATTACAGTTTATTTTTGTAATTGTGTTAAAGTTTCTCTATCCCTCCCTATATATATATATATATATATATATATATATATATATATATATATATATATATATATATATATATATATATATATTAATAACGGTGAACAGAGACGTTTCCGGTCACGTTTGCTGTTTATAAACGTTCACATTATGCCACCATTTAATTATGTCACCATCCCCGACCTTTCTCTTTTCTCCAACGTCATAATTAATCTCTCTCTCTCTCTCTCTATATATATATATATATATATATATATATATTTAACGGTAAAATTATAACCCTATACCTATGCTAGTCCCCCCCCCCCACAAAATGAGATTTAGGCGATTTAATGTAAACACACACACACACACACACACACACACACACATATATATATATATATATATATATATATATATATATATATATATATATATATATATAAGAGGGAGGGATAGAGAAACTTTAACACAATTACAAAAATAAACTGTAATGTTTTGGCTTCGATATTGGGTGGAGTCTTATATATATATACATATATATATATATATATATATAACCATATGTTTGTTTTATTTTTATTTTTGGGCGGTGGGATTCTGTTGCCATCGAACTTAATGTTTGTGGTAGGGTTAAGGAAGGGGTTGATGACCTGTTGTCACCCGGATTTAGGGTCAGTGGTAATGTTAAAGTGGTGTTTTAATCTCCTCCCATTATCCCCCCAAAACGCACAACATTTATATCTCGTAACCACACGTTAAAACACTTTTTCGTGAGAGACTGCCCATAAACTGGTGATCATTCTGCGTTTAATTCATATTCGAAAATAATCCCTTATTCCATATTCTAAAACAATTAGGTTTTCTTCTCTCAGTTTTTTTCAGAGTGTTTACACGTAATCGCCTAAAAATTAGAATCCAATTTTTGTTTGGTGGTGTGCGGGGTACGCTAGGGTTCTCAACTACTTGTAGATTTAATTTTCTTTTTAATTTGACCGACTTCTTAATGTTTTCCCTTTATATATATTGTGTTCAAGATTTTGATAAACTCATTGTGAGATTTTCATCTATATTTTTCACTTGTGCAATAGTTTCTTATTTTCTTTTAATTTGTGCCACTTTTTCCATTTATTTATTACACCTGTATCAGTTTTACCTAAATTCATGATTATGATCTATAGATTTTAGATTTACTTGTAGTTGAAAATAAATAACTATTTATCAATGAATCATAACGTATTAATGATTAAATAGAAAATGGCAGCAATGGAAAATTAAGTTAAAAAATATAAATAAAAGTATAGTTTTTGGAAACGTAAATTAGGGTAAAAAGAATTTTTTATTACTATAAATATTGTATTTTATCCAATTTTTATTTTCATCACAAATTTATCTCTATCTCTTTCTCTCTCTCTCTCTCTCTCTCTCTCTCTGTATATATATATATATATATATATATATATATATGGGGGTGCAGGTGCATGTGTATACTTGTTTGTGCACTTACAGAACACTCATTCTTTATACAATCTTAAAGTAAACGTCGTTCGTGATTTAATTTAGTTTACTTTTGTTGTACGGCATATCAACCCTTTTCGAGTTATGCCTAATTGAATCATACTAAAATCTTCAAATATTTATTAATGGTGTTTATTAGTTTTGTTTTGCTGCATATCAACCATTTTCGTTTCGTTAATGCCGAATCAAGTCATTTTGTTAAACGATGTCATGCTTAAAGTTCTTAATATCTTCACTTTTTTGTCTCATTTTACTTCAGTCGAAGTTCTCAGAAATCAAAAGCCTCCTTCCTGGGGCTAACACTTAATCTCTATATGAGATACATAGATATTCGAATATTTTATTAAAGTTTTCCTTAATTTCTCAAACGTTGAGTTAGTAAAGCAAAGAACATTAATGTTCCTCTTCCCCAATTAACCAGTAAACTATGTTATAGTATATCTTTCTTGTGGTCTCTTGATCTTACCAGATTCCAGGAAAATAATTCATCTAGTCTGGTGGAGTATCAAGCTAATTGCTGTTACTTGAGGTAACATTACTTGGAAAAAGCGCACTATTGCTCGTATGTATAGCCGTGTCGAGGGGATATTATTTGGGCTTCGAATACTATGTTATTTTGAATATTTGGTCAGGGTTTAATTGTTGGAGAAGTATCCCTATGTCAGGTTATCCCGATAAACCCTTTGTAGAGAGAGACCGAAGCCACTCAAGGATGCTCTCTAGTAGGAAATTCAAACTATGTGCATGCCTCAGAAATAGCAGGGAGTGAGTGCCACATCCGCTGTGATCGTACGTCTGGACATAAAAGTACATTTATAGGGGATTTAAATGTTATAAATGACATACAAAGCATGAAAACCGATAAGAAATATCTGCCTACCCGAGCACAGAAATAGCGAGGATTGAGTGCCACATCCGCTGTGATCGTACGTCTGGACATAAAAGTAATCCAAAGGCGAGAACCTGTCATATTCGACCAATTTAGTCAGTGTGACACAACTCTCGAATTTGAATCTCATCACTGGGTATAATTGACTGTCAAAAGAAGACCAACGTTGTTAGCGATATAAATATAAATACCTTAAATTGATAGGAATGGACAGTACTCAATCTGCACTCCAGAACTTATTATTTCGTATCAGTTAATTCGTTTTAGTAAAGTTAATTTAGCATTTAGGTTAATTTTACTTTACAATATCCCTTTACCATTGTTTTCATCCCTATGGGCATGTATCCAAAACGATACGGGGCACAGTTTCAAGACAGTATTCCACAACATATTAAATAACGGGTCTGCTTTGAAATTCTCGACATTGAACACACCTGAAGAAGTTTGGAGAGTACAACGACCAGAACGTTCAGAATATAACAATTACGATCAGGATACCCGTCGAAATCATTTAAATAATGTAAACATACTTTTACGTATACATGTGTACGTGTGAAATCGTATGCGTATATTTGTTCGTGTGTACACATGTGTACGCCTTCAAGCTAAGTGAACTTTTTAAAAGACAACGTTTTTTTTTACCATCGGTAGAGAGATTTCGCCTGGACTGACTAGCACGTTAAAATAAAGAATGTACGCCGCAAGAAGATAAAATATCTAGTTTTTTTACAGCGATTTTATTTTCATTCATGTTTGTTTTTTTATCAAAGAATACATTTTTGCTGGTAGAGAGCAGATAGCCGCTTGATATATTAAAATGGAAATTATTACAACACCTATACTTTTACATGCTTTTATTTGTTTAATGTAAAGGAATGCATTTTTTTCAGCCAAGAAACGCGTTATATATCGTATACTCGCACTTGCTTTTGTTGTAAAGAAATAAAGTGAAAAAAAAACCTATTTTTTCAAACGTAAGTTGTAAGTTGCTGGATTTTTTGAGAGAAGAACATAAGCATTTCTCTCTCTCTCTCTCTCTTACTCTCTTCTTCGCTCTCTCTCTCTCTCTCTGTATATATATATATTACATTATACATACTATATATATATATATATATATATATATATATATATATATATATATAACATGAATTGACTTATACGTAAACAATTTAGCTGACAAAGACAGCCAAGCCTCAGACAGAAATACTTCAACCGTTGTGGAGAAATATTCATTGTTGCTTGTTGATTGGTTTATAAATGTCACCACGTGATAAGTACGTTCGAATCGACGAAAAGGAAGAAAAAACAAAAACAAAAAACGAAATTAAACAGATAAAACTGAATATAGTTTTTTCTGTAAAACATTAAAGAAAGCTAACCGAGAGATTTGGATCTTTTTCGTTTATTTTGTCACTTTTTTATTCGTATTTCGTTATCTATTTATTTTGTATCTATTTGTTTATTTTTTAATCTGTTTATTTTTGGTATCCTATCGAATTGGTTTCTTTTGTGATGTTTATGTGCATGATTTCAATGATTCCATTCGCTATCAGGTAGAATCAAATGAGATGAATTCAGAAGTAATTGGATGAAAAGGAATTAAAGTTGTATTTTTGGAGAACTATCGGATGAAATACTTACAGAAATTGATAGTGTTTTAATAGTGCAAAAACTCGTCAAAAAAGCATTTTATTTTTTGTTTAATTAAGCATTCAGTTTAGAAGATTGTTAAAAGGGGAATTCCCAAATAATCCGCAAGAACCCGTGGCGCAACGGATAAAAATGCTAAGTCATAATCAGTTCTAAGTGACAGTTTTCTGGAAGTTGAAGGCTTAATCTTCGGTAAGAGCGATACTAAAAATACAATTCCGAAGTAATTAAGGCTTCACCCGAAACGAGAGCAACGTGGATGTAATAAAGGGTTCCGTTCGAAATTCCGTACGGATTCCCGAGTTCGGCATAAAGATTCCTGAATTTGACAAGATGCACCTAAAGAACGTCAGAGGTTTCATCGACCGAAACATTTTGAGAATAATATCGAAGATAAGAACAATATTAACCTTTTTACTCTAGTGGCTTCTGGTTTTAGATAGTGACTCATTAATATGAAAATATCAATTAATGGGAACACATTAACTAAAGTAATGTCATGTTATGTGTATTTATTTTAACAAGTGAATAGATACAAAGCAAACATTATCCGTCAAAGTTGAATAAAAAGTATTTTCTAAATGCTTTTCTATTCTATTATAATGTACTAGCAGGAACCGTGTCCCGGCGTTTCCCGACTGGCATTAGTTTTACAATAAACAAATAACCGAAAAAAAAAAGAATCTCCCCACATATATATTTTCCTACAATAAAATTCAAGTGTAGAAAAATATTTAATGTTTGAGAATACTTTTTTTCTTGGCCTCCCCCCTAAATATTTTTGGTGCTTTTTAGGAATATGTATGTAGACATTTTCAGTTGTGACGTAAGCAGTTCCTACTTTCCGGATAAAGCCGAATCAAGTTCCGTTGATTCTTACACAATACGAACCGAATTAAACCCACTTTGCAAACTAAAATTTAGTTTAGGGTTAGTTTAGGGTTAGGTTATGGTAAAAATAAATAAACGAACAGTTTGGTTCGTATCGTGTAGATTGTTCTGTGAAGTTCATTATCGTCACTTTTACTAAGCCAGGCACGGATATTTTTCATCAGGTTCAATTTTTTTGGTGAAGTGGTCGCTTTTAAATTGGTCACGTAAATTACTTACAGTGTATTCCTTTTATTATTTTTTTTTATTCTGAAGTGATACTGTAATAGTTATTTTAAAGTTAAATTATTCTTTTATATTTCGTAAGATATTTTTTTCTGGTATAAATATGTTAATTAATTTTTAAACAAAAAATAAGTGTCCATTTTGTCGAACCAATAATGATCCATAAATAATGGCTTGCTAAAAGTGGTAGCGCAAAAACCTTCATGAAGATAAGGATAAAAGTGTAACCACGCTGAAATTGAAAAAAAAAGAAGACTTTCGAAGAAGCGAGAAGCAATTCCACGCATAAGATCTAAATTGACTAAAGTTATAGTTAATTACAGATAGGTAGGGATGAAACGTAGTTTTCAGGCTTTTGTTTTTTTATATAAAAATATTAATACCTGTTTTTTTAAGAAAAAGTTATTTACGAAAGGCGTATGAGTCAGACTAAGACGCCATTTTGAAAAATGCTTTGAGGTGTTCTTTAATCTATTCTAGAATTCTTGTTTATTTTAGATATCTAGTATAGTATGTAGGTAATAGTATGAGTTAAAAATGAAAAAATAAAAGGTGACTTAACAATAATTATTCCGATTAAGGAAATAAAACTATGAATGTAAGTGGAGTGGGGAAACTTAATGATAGGAGAGTGAAACTCTTTGATACCTTCTTTGTAGGAGTACGTGTTTGAGAGAAACAGTTAATTCGGATTAAATGTAATAGTTTGTACACGGGGAAGAAATACACGCATAGTTACGTGAAACATGCTTTAGGAAGTGGTGTTGGTGTTGAGTTGTAAGGATTTGCATAGGAAGTGTTCTGTTATTTTCCTATTGTGACTGAAGTGACGCGGAAAAATCCACTTTACTTCATAAATATAGTAGATAAGTGGACCGCCGCTAAAAATGACGGAGAAAATTATACTTCACCAGTGTTCACACTCACTATTAATCTAGATATATTACTAAAATGTTCATATAAAATCATATAATTACGGCAGTAATTTAATTTCCATATATTTATTATTATTGTTATTTCTGTTCACCTTACCGTGCATACCATGTTTATAACTCGGAACTCCTGACAAAGCCGGATCCTTAATTGTTGAATACTTTAGCCCGTGTAACAGAAACCAACATTGTTTCATTTTTTGTGCTTATCGTCACTGAAACCAACACATCAGGTAGTATCAAAGCGTCCTATCAGCAGCAAATCGAAAGGTAGTATAAAAGGCTGCGTTTCTTCACTCAGGGCCTCATTCAGAGATTTGCCTCCCGGGCATCTACATCCGACGAAACGTTGTCTCATCTGTTTCCGCCGACCATACCTTTCACTGCGAATTGCTAGATATTATGGGCAAATTCATTACCACGACGAACGCAGTCAGCAGCAGCTTTGCTCCCTTCTTCTAGTCTGTCAATAGTCTGTCGTTTTACCCCTGGCAGCAATAGATCACTTTTATGTACGTATAAACTTTATAAAAGAAATATATGTTAACGAAAAATACGTCCTAAAACGCTAACGGCGATTAATAATGCAATCTTCTGCATTAATATCTATCACTTAGTAAATCGTAAATTTCTAGTCATGACGTTATAGTTCAGAGGTAAAACGCTAGACTATTGAAATAAACGTCGAAGCTTCGATCATTGTCTAAGTTAGCCATGCTCATGACGGCATTGGTCTTTATTATACAGTTGACGATTTAAATTCCTACATATTTTCACTTTTATACTTAATACATTTTTCCTATTTATTCTTTATAGCTAAAGACACTGAACTTGCACATTTTATTGTTTTTATATTTCCGTGCGTCCAAAATAGTTAATTTATATTTTAATTCAGTAAAACTATTTAGATTGATTGAATAAATTAAGTGAAATTTATGGGAAGAGATTGGAAGAAAATAGGATTAATCCGGGAAAGAATGAGATGTAATTTAATTGAAGCTTTCAAAATAATTAATGGAATTTCTAATGATGGCGGATACTTAAAAATGTCTAATTAGTCTGGGAAGTTATTCTATTGGCAGATTCTACAAACTAGATCTATTAACCAAGTGAATATGTTTGCTAATATATATTAATAAAATGGTATTTCTACTTAGCGTGTGTCTCTTTATATGTATCTGTATTTTCCGCGTCTTCATGACTTACACGCTTTTATTTTTTTATTGACAACAGATCGCCTATTTATTGAATTACAACATTCTTAATAAATCCTCATGTATTAAGAATTGGAGTTTTGGAGGCTATTTATATTTTTGTCAGCTCGCTGTTCTATTTATCCATGAAATTGCTGGTTAAACGAGTAGCCGAATCATGTTATAGTCACTTTTACATGTATATAAACGTGGCCAGACTAGTCAATAGCGGCGAATACACCCTGGGCGATTATTAATATAGGGTTAAGATAAAAACCGTAAACCTCTAAATAAGGGTGCTGAACCGTCCCCTCACTATCCGACTAAAACGAATATAAGACGAAATTCATCATATTATCTACGCATTGCTACTATTCCGGCTCAAAGTTATAATTTGACACGTGTTCATACCTGCGTATCCACCCGGACAGATGCTAATCTAACACACATTTTAACCATTAACCGATTTTTGTACGTCTACGATTTGGAATGACTCCGGGTTCAAATGCGGACACCTCGTTTCATGTGTGTCAATACGTAACATTACTAACGGTGGTATAAGGAGCGTGTTTATATTTACTTGTTTATGCACGTATATTCCCCGTCCACGCATATGTTTAGCATTAATCGATTTCTGTCTATTCACGTTTCTCATGCGGTTGACTGACCCAGAGGTCAGAAGACAACCTTTCATTTTATGTACGTTAATATATAATGCCCTCTGTCAAAAACAATTATGCTTCGTAAGTAATTTAATTTTTAATATATAAATTAGTATTATCATATCTAATAACCTAAAGACAAATACCTACCATCGACTTTTTTTTTCAGAATTAATTTTTGACTGCGGGGGGGATGGGTGAGGGGCTTGGATGACTTGCTATTTACTGTCCAACATAAGTCTTTCTAATGCTTTCTAAAATGTCAATAATGTAAGACAGAACTATCGCGAGTTTAAAAAAAATGCAAGTCATTTCTGATAACATAAAAAAACGCACACCATGACTTCGCTTTTTTTTTTATTATAATCCTCAAATAATCAATAGAAGAAACTTTCATTGACTATAAGGAAGTAGAGGCAGCTAGACATTAAAAATGGTGCCGGGTGTTAAAAACGTCAATTCGTTATCGGAAATGAAATAGTTAAGAAATGGTGAAAATAAAAGTTTTTGCTCACATAAAGAAATAAGAAATGAAGGAAAACGTCTCAAACTGGAAAGTTTACAAAACTTAAATAAGAAAAAAAAACGTATAAATGGTTACAGAAAGCCGAATGGAAAAAAAGAAATAAAACTTGTGATTACGAAAATGGATGTCCCTTTTCCCTTCCCTTATTTGTCGGGCAGACATTTTGTGACGAGAGGAATATATATATATATATATCAATATATCAATCCCCTTTAAGTGCGTCTGAACTCACCTATATTTTGAGCACTTTCTCCACACTGCTCCCACGCAAAGAGTTTTCTTCACATTCTACAATTCATTTGACTTCTTTTCAACGGAAATTTACCCCCCGGACAATCTGCATATATTTTTCACGGAATTTTTCTTTTCATTCACTGCGTTTTTTTAACAAAAATTCCTTTAATAATAATTTTCATATTTTTCAAATATTTGAACTTTGTTTTTTTCGAAAGCCAACTTATCCATCTGTATTTCTCCTCTGATGATAAGATTTCGATCTTTGAAAAGCCTTGGCTTAAGGAAAGAATAATAAACACTAGTTTATTACTGAATACACCTTGCATTGAACAATTGAAATTTGAAATAAATTTGGACAATCGTCGCATATTTATCACTCTTTTTTCTTCTCTCTCTCTCTCTCTCTCTCTCTCTATATATATATATATATATAAAGAGGTGTACTAAAAGCGAACTTTTAGGAAAGGTAAAAACCTATTGTGAAGAGTATACAGTTCAATATCCAGGATAGAGCAGGTAGAAATGAAGAGGAATGGAAAGGAATTAGAGAAAGCAAAAGCCAAATCAAAATTCAACTTATCTATCCCAGCAACTTCCTCTGATGATAAGATTTTGATCTTTGAAAAGCCTGGCTTAAGGAAAATTTAACTTTAATAAATTGCCTTTTTGCGGAATATACCTTGCTTTGAACTTTTGAATTGAATTTTGATTTGGCTTTTGCTTTCTCTAATTCCTTTCCATTCCTCTTCATATATATATATATATATATATATATATATATATGACAAGATGGATATATATATATATATATATATATATATATATATATACTCATTGCTCTTTATTATAGAATGGAGGATATCTACAATTTGAATTACCGTTCTGCAACGCTATCCTACAAAATAAAACTGACATCCTTATAAGCAACAAGACGTGATGATATTTTTTAGAAAACCATTTTTTCTATAAATGTTGCGCAGCGCTGTTGCTAGTTAAAAAAGTTTTATTGCATTGTCGTTTTTCCATTTGTCACTTACTTATGGAAGGTTCGAATATCTTTCATGTTGCGTAGTAGCGAAATGAAAAGAGTCAGGTGCCCGAGCACGGAACTCAACTTCTCCGGACACCATTAAGCAATGGGTTTGCGAACATACCACCCAGCCACCCCTAAATCTATCAACCCTAAATCTTTCCTCTCCACTTTTTTCTATTTCTTGCTTACTCAATTTCTTAACACTACAGTTACCCAACGTCTCTCTACTCTCAACTTTTCACGAGTATGAAACCAAAATACACCCGGGAATTAGACTCCAATTCGGTAGTTATGAGGAGCATAGGACCACTTTTTAGTTGCTATTATACACATGGTCATTCTGACTGACAATAGTAGTAAATGTCACTATTTACTTGCCTCCTCGCGAGGGCAGAGTTGGAGACAATGTCGGTTTTTAATGTGGGGAAAATTTAGCTTCCCAAAAGGGACACTCTGAATTTGGGCAATAATAAAAATTGCCTGAGTTTAGAAGGATTTCTCTTTCACTGACAGAGGACAGACAAATATTAAGTGTATAATAAGAACAGATACTCCATTTTTATCTTATGGGGGCATAGTACATTTCATCGTCCAATTAATGTGTTGAATATAATATATCCGTTATTCACAAAATATACGACTAGAAATAACATGAATCTACAAACATTAATGTACTTAACATACATTTACAGCATGAATAAATATTTGAAAATATTCAGAACTGAAAGCATTACAACTTTTATCACTGGGTTTTACATTAACTAACCCGTAAAATGTTGATATGCTGTAAAACTCAGTGACAATCAATATGGATTTCGTCCTGCAAGATCAACAGTTGATATACTAACTGAAATATCACACAGGATACGTGAATCTATTGACGGGGACTTCGTTTCTAGAGCAATTACCCTTGACAAATCAAATGCCCTTGGATAGGGTTTGGCACAAAGGTTTACTTCAAAAGCTTGCCAGCTATGGAATATCTGGAAATGCCTTCTCAACTCTCAAATCCTTCCTCTTTATAAAAGTATTCGTTGAGGTGCAGAAGTCTGAAGCACATAGTATCAACACCGGCGTGCCTCAATGGTTCATTCTGGGTCAAACCCTCTTCCTGATCTTCATCAATGATCTCCTAAATCACATTCTTAGATCATTCGTTTAAATTTATGCAGATGCCACAATCATCTATGGCAACATTTCGAAGAGCATTGATGATCAGGATCTTTCTCATTCTCTCTTTTCCGGCCTGAAGCACGTCGTGCAATTGAGAAAAGGGTAGCTGATTACTTTTAATACGTCTAAAACCAAGCTTCTCTCCTTTCACCACCAACGCTCGGATCCTCATTTGCCCCAATTGAAAGGAATATCTATCTCACTTAAGAAGCTCCCTGCTTTGATAAGCTTCTCAGACTGACCAACAATTCAGATCTGAATCGAAAGACTTACATCAAATAGGTTGCAAAGGTCGCTGGAAAAATTGTTGGACAATTCTACCGCTCCAGAAAGTATTTTAATTCTGACGCAATCATCTGCCTGTATAAGAGTCAAATACGCCCAGATATGGAGTACTATTACCACATCTGGGGAGGTGCTGCTCAAAGCAACTTTTCCTGTATTGACAGAGTACAACACCGACTTCGAAATATCGTGGGGGATGTCGTCTTCTCGTCTCTACACCCGCTTTCCCACAGATAAGAGGTTACTAGTCTTTCTCTACTCTATCGTTATGTTCGTAGTAGGTACTCGACCGAGCTCCAATCTATGGTTTCTACTGCAAAACATTCACAACAAAAACTCGTCTAGCTACAAACACTTTAAATTAGTTCCCTTTCTTCCCCTGTGTAGCTAAAAGTAAACGGAACTTTATCCTCGTGTGGCTTTTAGGCTTTCATAAAAAGTGACTCGTTAGTACATAAGAAAAACCCTACAAAACCAACCGACGTATGATATATATGAAATATGTAGAGAAATGTTTAATTCAGTCGATCGTATTCTGCCATGCGTATCATTTTATAACTTTTAGTTTCTCTATAGAGGTACACACTGATTTAATTTGGTATACCGGTATATATTCAAAATGACGCGTTTCTCTGTACAATTTGGTGATCAATCGATGTTTAAGGAAAGAAGAATTGCATGATGTGAGGATCACGTGACAAAATGTGTCACTATCATAAGAGGTTGGTAACTGGAAAATGTTTTAGTTTTCTTCATTCAATTTCAAAAGCTACAGAGAATTTAGAATTAAGCAAGCATCATGTTTTTACGCGCAGATTTTAAAATGTATTTTACTAGTCGCGTGTACTTTAGATGAATTGACACGGCGGCAAGATGTAGCCAACGCCCATACAGCCAAGGATGGGTTTGCTTGGTTCAAAGTCTATATTCCTCTGACTTTATTGAACCAAACGAATGCCCCTCAACAAGTCTGGATATAAGCGTAATGCATTTTAGCGTTTGGAGTTTACTATCACAGGAGAGAAATCACAGACATAAAATCATTCGAAAACTGTTGATAGAAAGCTTAGAACAATATTCAGCTTGACGTCATCGAAAACGTGACTCTAAATTGGCTAGGTTGTCTATGTCGTTGTGAAGCTGCTGTCAGAAAGCATATTCAATATCACCTCTAATATTTGATTTTTCATGTCTTTTCATCATCACATCTAGTCGTGGTGGTGTCACGGATACCCCTGACTCTCTTACGCAATTTCGCTTTGTCTTCCATCACACCTGGTAAGGTTTCATAGGTGTCTTCTGTTAGTTGTTTGATGTAGGTTTGTGCTGTGGGGATGAGAACTCCCATCCACCGGCCCCCAGGTTGCGGATAGGGGAACAACCTCTAGATACAGAGGTAAGCTGTTAATACACAAAATAAGCAGTGCCGGACAAAATCACGGGTTGCCCTCTGACAAGGCATAGCACCCGCATGCCACCCTACCAGGGTTACTGTGAAGCTAAGGTGAGCAGCTTGGTGGATGTGTTCTCCCAGCAGATTAACTGGCAAGTTTAAGTCAATGGTGGAGTACTTTAGTTCAACAAAGAACTACTGTGTTGTCTATAGGGATGGTGTCCGTAGAGAAAAAAAAGCTATCGAAAAATCTATGAAAACTCATTCACAAATTAAACTCTTCTCTTTTAATAATACTTTTATTATTTCCAAATATTTACATGAAAATTAATTGCGCTTAATTTACTGTTTTTTTTTTATTGTGAGACACCATGTAGTACAACACGTTTGAGAAGTGTATTTTCATGATGTGTATGTGGCAGAGGCCAGATCTTCTATGAAGTTACCTGCAACAGAAAACGGTCTGCACAACTAAATAAAAATTCAAGGTAATTTTCCGGTTAAGCTATCTCAATGATTTTTTCAATCGAGAAAACCATATGTATAAGAATCTACTTTAGAAACACGGAAATTATTTTTTCCTCGCCCAAAGATCTTTTCTATAAAAAACTTGGAATAATATTATTATTCATATTAATGTTATTAATGCACACTGCTCATGTGATACATAACAGAATTATGACAAGAAAAATGCAATGCATTTATATGCAGTTTTGTATGCAAAAATCAATTTATCCAATATGCATTTTTGTATGCAAAAACGAATGTATTCAACAATATTTTTATATGCAAATATTAATACATCCAATATGAACTTTTTCTATGCGAAAGTCAATGTTTTCAATTTTTATTATGTTTACGAATTTTTTTAGATAAGGATCGATGATTTGATTATTTGACTTATTCGGACTACTTTTTTCATCTTGGATATTATTTTCGCAACGTTTCAACCGATGTAAGCACCTCCATGGACACCTGGACTCGGTGTGCAACAAATTAATTGCTAAGTAATAATCAGTTCGAAGTGACAGTGGCCTGAAGCTTAAAGGTTAAATCTTCAGTACAGGCGATACTGAGAATATCATTTAAAATTACTTAACACTCTTACTCGGTCATGCCGGACGGAACGAGAACAATCCACCCCCGTGGATTAAATAAAGGGTTCAGTTCGAAATTTCTTACAAAATCAAGGGTTTGACATAACTATTCCCGAGTACGAAAATACGCACCTGAAGAAGGTCGAATGTAACATCGGCCGAACTGTTGTAAGAATAACATGCAGGATGAGAACAACAGTCCGAATAATCCATGAATTTTTATATGCTAAACTCAATGCATTAAATATGAATTGAATATTTTCATAATCTGTGAATCACAATTTGATTAAAATATTTCCTATAAATTACAGATGCATATTTTGTAATCTGATAATGAGATAATCTCATTTGTTACTTGCATATTTATTTACCTCTTCTGCAAGTTTAACTGAGGGTTTAAAAGTCAGCGAATTAGGTGAAGCGCACTCTGGTCTACAAAAATGCCTGAGCAGCCTCGTCGGCATTCCCGGATAGAGGCTCCTCAAAGCGATTAACAATAAACTAACTCCTTCTCAGCGAAGGAGGTTGAACTTTTTAAGACTAAACAGAACCATACTTCAGCTTTACAGCAACAAAACCACCGTCGGAATAATTGTCGAGAACGTATCCCCGGTTTGAGGTATACTTAGGTTCGCTCATAAGAGCTGCATTCTCCCAGGTATTATCTCCTCCTTCAAGAGAGCTGATTGCCAATTGCCTGAGGCGTTTCTACCAGAGAATACCAACGGATCCGTTTCTGGCTATTTTGTATCTGTCAGTGTCTTCACGGCAGGGTTGGCTTTACCCATATAAAACAGCCTTGTGACACATATCGCAGACAGTTAACTTGGCCTTTTGGTCAAGATCAAAGTGTAGTATCTGTTCCGATGGATACTGCACCCCATAGACTGGTATTATCTTGGACTTCGGGGCTTGACTTACGCCTGTCTATGGGTCCGTCCTGTGCAGTTCTAGGAGGTCCACCCTCCCAGGCTTTGCCTCCCCTCTTTGGGGAAAAGTAAGTTTATTGCTTACTGTCTGAGGCGCCCCTACCGGGGAATGCCGACGCGGCTGCACAGGCAATTTTTTAAAGTCCCCTAAGTACTCTTCCTCTAGAGTGCTGACTTCCAACTCCCACTTTCCGACCTTGTGTCACATTCTGCTCCGTGGAAAGTAGATAAATAGGGGTTCAACCTTTTGCGCTTGGCTCTTTAAATTTTAAGCGTTTAGCTAGCGCTCAGAAGACCATTCTCCACGGCTTTCAATCCTCCTTTTGGTAAGGAGGGATATATTTATTACCTGTCGCCCGTCGCACCCTCATCAGGAAATTCTATAGGGTTCGAATATGCCTATTTTTATACTCGTTCAGAGCGACCCACTTTTGGAGGAAGCGGAACTGGTCACACCCATGTTAAGCCAGCTGGTTCTGGTGGGAATGTGGGTAAATTCAGAATGCTTATTGAGGGATGATGCGAAAGATTTTTGGCCGGATATTTTGAAGCGTTTTGAGTAGTGCGAAGGTTCTTTTCTATGCAATTGATTCCGTCGAACATATGACCCCAATTGACAGTACTGCAAACGGTATTTTACATAAATTAAGTCTATTAGTCGTAATACATTTTCTGGATGCCAAAAATATGGTGTAAATATAAATAAAATAAATTGGCTAGTTAAAATAAAATATAGATTTGTCGGATTCAAATCTATCGATGACAACATTTGAGAAATAGACTGGCCTCACTTTATTAAATAGATTACACGAGCTGTCACCAAGAGATTTAGCGATGTAAGTTAAACAAATTATATTGCCATTAAAGCATAAGGGGCTACTGTTGTAGTAGTCAAATTATTTTTTGCGGGGGTTCGCCTTGATAGGGAGCTTGGCAGCAATTTGTTTTTCATATTACAACTATATTTCTTAATGTTTGTACAGTTGGGAAAAAGTGAGCAGGGAGGGAATTCTAAAAAAGCTATCAGAGTAGAAACATTTCCGGAATCCTGGCAACTCTACAGTGAAGAGGTAAGATTTTGTCGGGTGGGTCGGGAGTATTTTTGTTGGGGTTGCACAATGGCAGCTAATTCGCCAGAGCACATTTCGTAGATGTACTTGTAAAACGGACATAAGGATGCAACTGTGCGGGGGCTGGAGTTTGCCAGACAGTGCTCAACCTATTAGGCTAGAAATTCTTGTTTGTACCTTATCCAAAAGGAAAGGGGCTATTGTTTGGTGTACCAACCTAGATAAGGCAACAATACTCCATGCATGTCATGTACTTTTGACACCTTTCTCTTTATCGGCATACACACATATATTTGTGTATATTTATATATGTGTGATCAGTAAAAAGAATTAACAAAAAAAAACGGAGTTTTATTTTTTCTACAAAATGTGTTCGGAATTCAAATAAAATAAAATATAAAATATATTATTTTCAACTAACGAGAAAAGCTAAAACATTCATAAAAAGAACCCGTTAAATATTTTGCGCTAGCCCTTTTCACACTAACAAACATGTATTTCTTTTTAGTGCACTATTCAGGAACTCGTCGCACCGATAACGCATGACAACGTTTAGCAGTTTGAACGACATACTCACACTACGCGTAAAATAATCACTCCTCGTGGAAAAAGAATACACACAAGCTGAACTATTTAGACTTCCACAATAAGCAGGAGGCTGTCCCTTACTGGCTTTATTTAAACCGAAATATTCTAGACTAACATATATTGTCGTGCAAACTTTTAAATCCTTTGTATTATTACTTTTTTATGTGTGTAAATAAATATGGACATATTTTAATTTGTACGTATTGTGCTATTAATTTAATTAATTTACGTTGATTTCCCTACAAATATTTATTATTACATATGTTTGCGTAAGGTAAAGTCCGAAATAAATAAATCGAACATTATGATTTTTTTAACATACATTTTAAGCGTAACAGTGAGTATATGAAGTTATATTTAATTGAAAATAAATGTAATCAGTCATTTAAAAGTAAGTGGTGATTTTTTTAGGAAATTCGGAACATAGATAGTACACATTGTAAAGACTGTTTGATTTAATTTATTATTTAACACTAACCCTAACCCTAACACTAACCAAAGAAGACAGAACGCTTTCTTGAAAATAAGTGTACCCATTGATTAAAAGATAATGGTCAGATTGTTTATGAAATATGGAACATAGATATTATTCTTTATGGAGATTGGTATTGATATGTTCTATTTAATTTTGAGTTGGATAAAGGGGACATAACCCATTTCATTTAAGAAACAAATGTATACGTAAAAGTTATTCCTAATCCTTACTACACTTTTACATGTGATATCACTCTAACTCCTGGAATACTGCGTAAAACTGATCGTTTTCATATAAGTTAAACTGTCTTCTTGTTGTCTTCGTGTTTTAATTATCTTTTCTTTATTTATTTTTTTCTACGTGCTCCAATGTTATTAAATGACTATGTCTCTTCAGACTTTATGCCCATCACGTTTCATATTACTGTGAACTGGTTACGCTACATAGAGAACAAAAACAACAAGAAATCGTGATGAGATACCTGATCTCCGTTCAATAGATTTCTTACTGAAGTATTGTTTTTCTTCCACTCTTTTTAAATATAGGCGAAACATTAGACTAGACAACTGGTATATCGTCAAGCCATCGTGTAATGGGTTTACATCGGGGTGATCGAAATAACAGGAGAGTAAATAAGAATTATAATGAGATGTAGGTCGAGGTGTGAGTAGACGTCGCGTTCGGAATGCGACTGCGATTGTTGTGATAATACCAATGTTGAGACTAACATAAAAATATGAATATTTTATTCTTTTGGTGTAAGCCGATTTGAGGAAAGCTTTAAGAAATGATTTTTATTTCAGAATTACGTCACTAATTGAGAAAGAATCATGGAAAACAAGAGCGCGAAATGTGTGTAGCGACTAATTTTACCATTCGGTACACAAAATGAAAATGCTTAAACTCGTTTCTGCGCATACGGCTCGACGCATGCGTTCGTATGAATCAATGAAAACAAATAAAAACATTTTACGCCAATCAAATGCATTTATCTGAATTTATCAAATTTGTTGTTTTGATCCACCCAGAATAAATAAAAAGTCAGATTTTCATTCAACAAGTATGTTGAGCCCAAACTCCAGGATAGAGCTAATGTCGTCATCTCACCAGCTTTCCTCGCTCTCTGTCGGGCGATGGGAATGCTAAAACTGCATTTCTCTACTCATGCACAGATAGCCACTCTGACACTAATGCACCCACTTGCACAATGCATTAACTCTTTCACTTTATCATCTGCTGATTGAAAACAAATTTATAAACTTAACCACTTTAATACTTCTAACATTTCTCAATGAACTTTCTACAATGAAAACAAATGAACATTGACTCTTATTAATAACTTTCAATCAAATAAGCATTTTTGAATTGAGTGTGGAAGTTTAGATTACGATTTTTCACTGCCCTTGAATTATCGACTCAGACTTCCCGCGATATTTCAGCTAATGAACCACCCTGATTCTGAAACGACTCTCAAAATATGAACGATCATTCTATGTTTGCCTATCTATTTAGACATCCATTTTAAACATATATAAAATATCACTTTCGTGAACATGCTTATAAATTCATTATTTTGTTTGTGTTTATCATATAATATTTCTCTCGCTCTCTCATATTGTAGTATTATTTACAACTTTTTCCTTAAAAATGTTTCTCTAAAACTCGGTTAACTACAAAATCTCCCCCTTCGCCCCTAAAAAACTGAAACACTAAAAGAATCCTCTAACCATGCGATCGAAGTGAGCGGATGTATCGTCTGTTGCTCCCTCCAATTAGGGCTCGAGAGTTAAAACTGAGTACACCAAGCGAATGTCGACATTTTACTCCAATAAAATGTAAGCTATGACAAAAAAAACTTTCTTGTTTCGGGTCTTTATTTTTGCTGCAACGCGCTTCAGAGGTCGATCTTTGGACCTTTATTGTTTCTGATTTTCATTAACGACCTCCATGATGAAATTGTATCAGAGATGGGTATATTTGCCGATGACGCCATGCTCTATTCTCGACATATAGGTAAAACGAACGCGCTCATATTTAAGGCAATACTTAGAAAATGACTTCCGCTCTGTAGTTGAATGGGGTCATAAATGAATAGTAACATTTAATGCTACTTAGACAAAGCTCCTTTCCTTTAACAATTATAAAAAACCTTTTCAACTACCGATTTTCATGGCGAATAGCCCATCTACTAGAGTCAGACATTAAAACTCTTTGGACTAACATTCACAGGTAACATGAATTAGAAAAAATACATAGAAAATACTGCCAAGGCTGATGCAAGGAAAGTGTACTCCCTCTACCGTGCTAGAAAACTTCTCACACCTGACATTATGCTATATCTTTACAAAGGCAGCATTTGCCTACGCATGGAGTATCGTTGTCACATCTGAGCTTGTGCACTAACCACTAGTGCCCCCCTCTTAGACAGGGTCCAAAAAAGAGTTTCCAATCTAATAATTCCCTCACTATCCAACAAGTTCCAGTCTCAGCCCCATCGCCGCAATGTGGCATCCTTGTGCTTATTTTACATATAATTCAATGGAAAGTGCTTGCTGTTCTGGTGAGTCATCGACGTAAATACACCCGATCAACCTGACAATCAGCTAATCCTATCCCTACACTATGGAGGTCCCCAGGGGTTTCTACTCTAATAGCTTCTTTCTTCGAACTGCCAGTCTTTGGAATTCCTTCCGTGCTCTTTGTTTCCATGGCTGTACCAACATACAGAAATTTAAATGATTCTCAGTAACCCTTTACGTCTCAGTAGTGAATGTGCCTTGTTTGGGGTTTATTGAAAGTAAAAAAAAGTGTCTAACACAAGCATTGTACAATCAAAACACGCGAACCCTATTCTTAAAATTCTTTAATACATGTTTGCATATAATTTGATTATTCTGACCATTTGACATTCTTAAACTAAACTAGGTTAATATAACACCAGATATGATGTCAATTGAACAGAAAACCTTACCAAAGGTAAATAATAGATGGGCCTTATTAAGGCTAAGTTAGTTTAACAACCAATATCCTTCCGATTTTTCAAATTGGGATCTTGCGTTTAACTGTGTATATTTTCGGAAATCATAATATATATTAAAACATGTATTAAAAATCATTTAGTCTTAGAATAATATTTTCCGTTATAAATATCCCACTAGACCAAGTGAAGGTATTTCACAAACATTTAGCAAAACTCGTACGTCCTCTTTATAAGTGTAGAAGTGAAATCCTCCTATACAAATCAGAAATACATCTTTATGGCTTCAGAGATACCATGCTAAAGGCCATTAGCCTTATAAATATTTGATACATGCGTTTGCCCTGGTGGAGGATTATGATTTATCAGAGCCAAAACGAAGTATGTTTTTTTTTTCTCATAGATCGATTAGGATAGAGTTGTGTTCTAGTGGTCTGGTTCATATTCAAGGTCGCTTCATACTTCCAGTAAGACCACAAAAATGAGAATTAAAAAAAAAAATGACTTCTCAATAAATCGTGACTTATTAAAACAAACGTGAACTCGGCATTCGGTATTCCGTGAATCACTTTCACTAATATTCCGAATTCTTAATACTGAATTTAATCTTTCATCGCCGGCTAGTAGCTGGTCAGCGCAGTTCACAACGAACGGACCAGGACTGTGTGTTATCTCCGTTGTATTTCCAGATTAGTTTTATTTACTCCTCCCCAGGAGTTAGGCACAAGGCCAGTTTTATCTTACTCCCACAAGTAAGATGTGACCCAAGATCGGGTCGAGAAAGTGGGGTTTGAAAAGCCAGCGCTCGAGAGGTGAGCACTCTGGCCATTTAAAAATTGCCTGGGCAGCCCCGTCGGCATTCCCCGGAAGGGGCGCCTCAGACATTAAGCAATAAACTTACTCCTCCCCAAAGAGGGGAGGCAAAGCCTGGGAGGGTGGACCTCCTAGAACTGCACAGGACAGGCGTGCAGTATCCATCGGAACAGATACTACACTTTGATCTTAGCCAAAAGGCCAAGAAGCCCAATTTAGTACCGACTCTTAGCTTGCAAGGCCATAAGCGCTGCGTTATACATACAACACCTGCTATTCCCAAGTAGTCACCCATCTAAGTACATGGAAAGCAGTCCAAAAGGTGTAAAAAAACATCGAACCATGTACTTTCTTTTATTTCCAGTCGAGAGCAGCCCCCGTCGACTTTTACGTAGAGATCGAGACTTTTATCATTGCTCTTTTTATTCATTGATATACAGTAGGTATTTTATGCGAATGACATAAACAAATATATATTATTTGGATTATTCGGACTAATGTTCTTATATTGGATGTTATGCTCACAACGTTTCGGCCGACATAATCTTCGACCTTCTTCAGGTGCGTCTTGTCGAACTCTGGAATCTTTATGTCAAATGTCGGTAATTTATACAGATTTCGAACGGAACTGAAAAGTACAACGGATATAAGTGATAAGTAATAATCAATTCTAAGTGACAGTCTTTTAGATGTTGAAGGTTCAATCCTCAGTACAGGCGATACTTAGAATGTAATTACGAATTTCCCGGTAATCGCTGACGGAACGAGAGAAAGCTACCTCAGTAGATTAAATACATGTTTCCGTTAGAAATTCCATACATATTCTCGAGTTCGACAATACGTATCCGAAGAAGGTCGAAGGTTACATCGGCTGAAACCTTGCGAATATTACATTGAAGATGAACACAGTAGTCAGAATACTCCAAATAATACAAATTATCAATCTTCATCTAAAATATTCCGAAACATAAACAAATATGTAATATGTTTTTGTTTGAGTAGACAATATTCTTGTAATTCAAAAATATATTTTCATTTAGTTCTATTGATGTATTCGATTAATTCTTCACATATTCTCCAGCAAATTTTGGTTTATAGCATCCTTAGCTAAAACTTTCTTTTTTTAATGAACAAATAAATAACTATTAACACTACTACTACGTCGAGATTGGATGAATTACCTCCCTTTCATTTAGGCATGTGTATTAGCAGCGTTACTATCCTACTACTAAAGAGAGGAACTATCACACTTATTATATTATATGGAATGAAACTAGGAGGAAATATATTATTATGGAACTAACAGTACGTTGGTAGGGCAACATCAAAGATACAGAAAACAGGAAAGAAAAGGGTACATAAAGCTCATTGAAAACTGCGAAGACAACGGATGTAAGATGAAAAATTACCATATTGGAATAAGCGCATGTCGATACATTGAAAACAGTTTTCTGTTCCTAGTCAAAAACCGATTTGCATTCAAAGAAAAAGAAGCAAGGAGAACGACAAGAGAAATACATACAGCAGTGGAAAAGGCCTCACTTTATTTGTGACTGGAAAGGGATGATTCTAACTGGAACGGAAAAAAAAATCTGATGTCCATTATAGAAACCATAAAAACGTCGATATAAGATCACATGGACAAAATACATGTAACAAAAGAACAATAGTCAGCACGAGACGAAGTATTGGTAACTCCAGCGTGGAGGGGCGCCGCTGTACCAATGTAATCAGTCGAGGATAAGGTGCCGAAACTGGCTGGTACGGTATTTACCTGATGATACCATTGACCTAGATCCGAGAGTGGATCCGGTGGCTATGAAGCACTACAGTGTTCGATACTTCTGATGGTTGGATCTCTGCTATTGTCCGCATTTTTCTCGTGTAAAATACGTTTCTCGTGTAGACTGGTACCTTCAGGAAGTCGGCGACAACGATTTCACTAAAGTACACAATCCTGTGTCAAAGGTTTGTCGAACTAAAGTGCCAAGTTCGAATCCCATCGGTTTCGGAGCACCACTTTCACTATGATGTTGACAACCCCCACGTGGTTCCTCCTGTACGTACCTGATTCTAGAAAGTATTGGCGAAACGAATGCGAACAGCAGAACTGAGCCGATCAAAACTAGTACCATGATGCATCATACAAATGTACGTTTTAATGTGTAAGGAGATGGGGTGTTCAGTAACAAGATATGGGCATTTGGTCACGTATGAGATATGGCTAGATCGCTGGCCCCTTGTTGTTTCGTCTTTGTAGTTCATCATTGATGTTGTGTCCGATTTGTTTTATCGACCGGTAACTGAAAGAAATGTTAAGATCTGAAGAAAACGAATGCGTGTTTAACTTTTAAAATGTGCATTTTATTTAATTGAACTAATATGGATCCATTCCGTAACTATGAGTTGCCTAATGCTAGATGATCCCCACAGAGTTATGAGCGCCCCTATCAATGCCTTAAATTATGGCACGTTCTTCATTCAAATCCACTCAGAAACTGACTTTTACTTCACAGTATCCATCTCACCTATGAAACCTCGAATACATCACATTACGATCAACCGCGTTTGTTCCGTGAGACATGCGAACCGCGGGTCACCTTTTGCCAATCATATCTGTCTGATCTGTAACCTGTGACGGACGTTTGCCCGGGGTGAGTTGAGCCGACTCCAAGTGAATTTACATCGTCAAATCTATTGGAGTGTATTGGGATTATACACAAATCAGCGAAAATAGTTCTCGTCTGTATTCGTAACTTGTTAGACGTAAATATATAAAGTTAGTTATGTGTATATAAATACATTTCCATGTACAAGATAATCTCCTAAACTAATGAACGGGTCATTATGAATTTTTATCCGTTTAGTAGTTTAGGAAATTATATTGTACATTGAAATATATATATATATATATATATATATATAGATATATATAGATATAGATATATATATATATATAGTTAGGTATGTGCATATATATATATATATATATATATATATATATATACAGATATATATATATATAGGTATGAGGGGAATGATGCCGTTACCGTTGTCACGCACGAATGATTATTGAGCTATGATTGACATGTTCGGCTATAGCCACGTCTAAAAACCGTTTCCTGTTAAATTACCGAAGTTAAGCAACGTTCAATCTGGTCAATACGCCTCCACTGCTACGGCATTCACCCTGGGCGGGTTGAACCGGTTTCCTCCAAAAGAGGAAGTTTCATGGAAGTATCAAATTCACAATCGGCCCCCAGTCGCATGTATATACCGGTTGGGTTAAATGGCGACGATAGTCTTTTTTTCAGTTCTTGCAAGGAGGTGTCGCCGTTCTCGTACATAACGCGCTTGGTACTGGCAAACCTCAACGGTGCTTAACTTCGTTGATCTAACAATAACCGGTGTGTCAAGGTGATTATTCACTATATAGTCTGATCATTATCAGAGGGGTGACCATCTTGGAATACCAGGTGCTGTATACTTTTACCAGGGTATATCAACTGATTTCGTTTACCTATAACGACTTATAGAAGGGGGTTATTTTCGAGCTTCTGCATCACCCTATGACACTCCAATGAATTTTACGCTGCAAATTCACTCGGAGTCAGCACAATTCACTCCGAGGTCTAACATGTGTTTTTCCAAATTCCCCTATTGGTAAATTTGTATTTAAATACTTTTAAACATACCTCGCATTCTGAATAAAACTCCCAATAAATACAGATTTAGTCTCAATACATTTTGAACTCACATACACATTTTTGAAGAGGATATGAGTTTAATTTAGGGTTCTTTTCTCGTAAATATCTGTAAGCAAATTACGGACACTTTATGTTTACGTAATAGCAGCAAGCTGCCATGTTGATTCTTTTATAAGGTTAGCTCTTTGCAAGTTACAAAAGGAGAATGAAACTTACGTTACAGTTCGCCACCCTCTGTACTTCGTCACATATGGTGCTGTTGAAGTGTATACTGAAGCTGACTAACGACTCATCGTGTCCTGTCGATTCTATAGCGTCACATTCGTTAGGATTATCAGTAGTATTACTGTGGTCCCTTCTGTGGATACTTGATTGTCTCTGGAAAACCAATGCTAAACAAAACCGACCGAAGCAAGGCAAAATGAAGTATTTTGCTGGTGCATGCGCATTGCATTTACTTCATCAATCGCTGCTGACCACCTTCTAATAATATCCTGCTCTCTAATCTCTCCTCTCTAATCCTAACCCTAACTTTCTATCTCATATATATTCATCTTTTGCTTCAGCTATTAATTTAACTGATCAAATTTAGATCCATTTCGAAAGAAGCAAATTAAATTTAAAAAAGATTAAATCCAATGTTTTGATATATCGTAATTTTTCCTAAAATATGAAAATCCATTTCAAAAAGAAAATAAAGATTCATATGAATATTACTCCACTTTTCCCACAAAATTAAGATCAAGTTAAAAAAGGTTCAGTTTCCAAAATTAAAATCCAATATTATATATTTTTCACAAAAAATCAAATTCAAATTATTAATTTGATAAATCCCATCTTTTTACAAACAAAGCCATCAATTTTAGAGATGTGTCTTGTAAGAAAGTTGAATTAATGTTATTCATTGGAGCGGCGAAGCGGATAGTTAGTGTCTGTCTGATAAATAAATTATTTTAATTCAATAACGTAGATGCGTTCATTGTTTTTATGTATTCAAAAAGTGTTATTTCTTACTAGTTACAAAAAATCTCCTTCTATAAACTAAAACAAAATAACTCTAGCCGTTCTAAATTTGTAACTTACGAAAACAAAGCAATACACTGAATGTATTTGTAGTTTCCCTGTAATGGCACCTTTGCGCCTAGCTAATAGACAAAGAAAAGTGCAATCCGGACAATAGGCGGAGCCTATCTACGATTTAATCAATTGTCTCAAACTCTAGGAATGTTGTCGACTCAGGAATTCTCCCTTAATGTTTCAGTGCTAAGATGTGTGATGTCAGGACACATAGTTTTTACATTGGAGTTTACTTCTCGTAGATGGATGATCTGAGAAGATCTGCGGGTCCATCTCGCTAGTTGGATAATCCCGCATTTTGGACTATACCAGGTAATTCTACGTCTCCGCTTAAATGTAAAAAAGCACACCGTAAGTATCTATTTATATATTTATTAGTGTCACTTCCGGAAGAATTATTGATAGTTTTTCCTGAGAAAAAAATATATTCCATAAAAAGTCGAAAGAGAAAACGCTTAAAAATGTTACCTTAGTAGTCTTGGCTTTAAGACTTGTTTCTATGAAACATCTTTAATTTAAATGAAGTTGATTCGTGGATTGACTATTTAGTTATCTCGAAAATTATCTGTGGGTGGAATATTATTTCGATAGGTTTAGTTTTCAGTTGGTCAATGTTAATTATAATTCTATTAATCTTTGTAAATAATATTAATAAGTTAAACAGATTTGGTTTGTACTTATTTATGATCCAATTTCTGGAAAAGAGTCAAGTACTCATTGGTTACTGACTTTTGGATTTTATCTCAAATGTTGCTAAAAACCATCATATAGAAGTTGTTGTATAATGTTATAACAAAGTAGTTTAATAATTACGAGTTGGGATTAGGTTGAGGATAGTGATATTAAAACGTTCGTTTTTAGTCTTTCAATGTCTATTAGTTCTTATTTTCAACCACAATAGTTAAGACAAAACCAATACGCCTTCAGCCTAGATGTCGTCGCTCTTTACACCCCAGTACCTGCACATCCAGCGGTGGATTTAATTACTGACCACATGTCTTCCAACGACCTTAACTACTTTGGCTTCACGACCACTGATATTCACGAACTATTACAAATAATAGTTAACAATACATATTTCACCTTCGGACAACTTACTTACAGACAAATAACAGGACTTCCAATAGGATCCAGTCTCTCGGGATTACTTGCCATCTCGTACATGGATAGATTGGAGCGTCAAGCCCTTAACACCTATTACTCAGCTATATTCCTTTCGAGATACGTTGACGACGCTCTGATCCTAACATCGTCACGGGAGGAAGCTGAGAATATTTACACCACATTCTCTAATGCAGACTCATGTATATGGTTCACTGTAGAACACCCTGATGCTTCTAGACTCCTATTACTTCTAGATTTTAATCTTAGGATTTCTGATGAGGGAGCTCTTATAACAAAATTCTACAAGAAGACAGCTATTAGAAACATCTTTGTGCATTACAAGTCGGCCCTCCCTTTAAGAGACAAAATAGGACATGCGATGAATGAAATAACACGCATCCATAACAAGTGTAGTGTATTAGCAGACAAAACTGCCTGCACTAGGCAATCCCATCAGGTGCTAGACTTGAATGGATACCCTAACAACCACCAGGCACCTGGAGAACCCTAAAAACGAATGCGACGCTTTACACCCACACCTTCCTCTTTAAACTGTCTCATCTCACTGATAAAATCATAACAGCAATCCGCAAGGCCATTAGAAGAGAGGGTTTGCACATACAGCTTACACTATTCGGGTCCATCACTAAGGAAGCAGCTATCTACATGCAAACACCAATATCAGCCAACACAGTGCACCCTGTCTAACTGTCCAATGAATACCACGGACATTTGTCACCGCATATATACGATGTACAGATTAGAATGCACCATCTGCAACAAATTTTACATAGGTAGTACCATGAAACCTCTACATATCAGGATTAAGGAACATACACAGACACAAACATCATCATTATTCAAACACCTTAACACATGCAAACACACTAACAGACTTATCAAAGGGTACATCTTGGCCATGGAAATCTTCGAATTAAATAAGCTCTATTCATCTCTAGATTACAACCTGAACTTAATAGCATACTTGAACTGAATCCTTTATTTATAATATAATATATAGTATAGTATATATCGTATTTAACCTCAGCCCACACACATCGCATTAACAGAATATAAGGCAAACTTGAATCAGTTTAAAATATATAGATTAAAGAATCATCAGTAAAACAACACACTTGGTATATGGATTTACAATTACTCCCTCTCCTCAATAAAAGACAACAGGGTAAAAATAAATTAATTTAAGAATGTATTATAAAATTACAGCATTATTAATAATAATAATAATAATAATAATAATAATAATAATAATAATAGTTGAAAAAATAACCATGAATTTCATATGCACACTGCATGCCCTATTCACATTCACTGTTGTATGTAATATTACAGCATTGCTGTTTAAATAGATAAATTATGTAATAAGTATATAAATACAATAAAAAAAAATAATATTCTCATATTAATAGAATAACACTCTTAGTATATAGATACACATGTCATCTTCTTCCGCTACTAAATATTAAAAGTACCCTAAATAAATGCTATAAATAAAAAAGAGAAAATAAAAATCTTTGAAAAATATATATATTTATAAAAAATAATAATAATAATAATAATAATAATAATAATAATAATAATAATAATAAAAGAGATGAATAAACAAATACATTAATAAATATATAAGTAAAAATGTGATAATAGAAAAATAGAACAGAATTACAAACTTACTATATAGATTCAGTTTTACCATTCTACAATTAAATGCTATACATCCAAAAGTAAGGTAAAAGATTTAAAAGTTTTAAATAAGTGTTGAAAATCCTTCTCTGCATTTAAAAGAAATTATATATTAGAAGTTTAATATTTATTGTTATATTTCTATGTATGTGTATGTGTATGTGTATGTGTGTACATGTATGTGTGTATGTATATATGTATGTGTGTGTTTGTGTACATCTATGCGTGTATCTGTTGGTACACATTGTTATAAGGGGGATAATTAATTACTATTTTACAAGAGTTGTGCCTCTTTCCCGGAAGAAAAAAAATTAAATTAAATTTAAATTAAAAAGAAAATCGTTAGTGAATTAAACTCTGAATTTGTATAACATTTTACTAAAATCATAACAGTATTAAATAGTTTCAGAGTAAGTGGATGATGATAATATAAAAGATAAATAAAACAAGAATTACTCCGTCATTTAAGGAATTCGTTTCGTTTACTACATTCACTTAGTGCTACACACAATCTGGCCAGGGTATAAATCAAAACATATTTAGCCGTTAATCATAAAAATGAATTTGAAAAAATAAAAAAAATAATAAAAATTCTTTTTAGTAAAGCAAAGGAGTAAATATTATTAGAATAAAATAAGATCGCAATAGTATATGTAAAAAAATATTAAATAAATAATATAAGAAAAAAAAATTAATTGAACACCGCTGTTGGTTGTTACCCTTATCCCTACCTCTCCCCTCAACAAAAAATATATATTTAAATAGTTAATTTTTTTATACAAATATAACACTTCATCAGTTGAGTCAAATATATATATATATATACACGTATATTATATATATGTATGCTGTGTCTTAAGTGACCGAGAATTAATGAGACAAAAAGGAGGTAGTGTTAACAAGAGTATTTATTAACAGAAAGTAGAGTAATATGTTTTCTGAGATTGCTACTAGTTTGGTTATAGCAACATTGTCTATTACAAGAATTACCACTATTTATAGTCCATGTAGTGACGTCATAGGATATATAATCATAACAATATATATATATATATATATATATATATATATATATAACAAATATTTTCATATATATATATATATATATATATATATTGATACAATTTTGATTAAATAGAAATTAAAGCTTCTGTTTATTTCTTTTTGACTCTTTCTAATTGGTATACCAGCGATGTAAACAGGAATTTTCCATAATTACAAGTACTTTCGACACGCATGCGTCATCTTCAGCCACGTGATTACGTTAGTACAAATTAAAATTTATTAACAAAAGTCGAAAAACGTTTTAAAAACAATTTAATATTCCTTCCCTACGCTTGTACTCAGCTTGTTCGATAGTAGGCGCTCGAATGAATAGTGCTTCGATGATGGGGAGGCGATCTAAGTCGACTTACTTACTAATGAGGATGAGATTTAAAACGGTAAACTTACTAATGCAAAATAACCCGACGTCCAGAAACAATTTAATCAAACTAGTAATGCCATATATGTATTTAAATACCCAGTGAGAGAGTATATCTCTATAAATAATCAAGCCGCGCGTGCGTGGTCCCCCTCTGTATGTGACTCGATGTGGCGAGTGTAAAATGCAATAAATTTGGGCAATTTGGGGCATTTTGACCCCCCTTTGAACCCTGGAGGAGCGAACCAGAATTTTTCCGAGGTCAAGGATGCTCATTTTATATCCGGAACAATTGCCTCTACATTTTGGCCAAGTTTCAGAAAAATTGAATTGATGGATCAAACGTTATGGGAGAAAATGGTATTTTTGCCATTTTGGGGGCTTTTGACCCCCTGGGGGAGCGAGCCAGATTGTTTCCAAAATCAGCGATACGTATTTTCTATTAGGAACAATTGCTTCCACATTTTAGCCAAGTTTCAGAGAAATTGAATGGATGGATGAGAAGTTATGGGGCAAAAAATGTCATTTTTTGCTATTTCGGGGCCTTTTGACCCCCTGGGGGGCTAACCAGATTTTTTCAAAAATCAGAGAATGCCACTTTCTAACCTGACCAAAGTTACAACTTCATGCAAAATTTCAGAGAAATTCAATGGATGGTTGCGGAGAAAAATCCGGACCGACGGACGGACGGACGGACGGACATGCCTCAAAACATAAGTCCCCCGATTTTATAAATCGGGGAACCAAAAATATATTAGCATGACTAGGACAACTATATCTCGCCGCCTAACGTGTCACCCCACCCCCACTCCATCCTCAATTCACCAACATCTAACAGTACACACAGTTTATAAAACAGACTTCTTTTACATAGTAATTCAAAACACTGTAATCCTCGCTGTTTCAAACTGGAGCCATTGCCTCCCCATCTGGAAGTAATATTCATTCGAGCGCATAAACCTACAATCGACTAAGCTCGATACAAGGGTAGGGGAGGAATATTTAAATGTTTTTAAAACGCTTAATACAGCTTATATCTTAGTACATTTTAATATACTTTTTACTAAACAAATAAACGTTTCGTTCATCTCTGTCGTGATAAATATAGCTTGAATGTCAATACCTTTGAAAATGAACCGGAGCTTTATTTCTACCCTGGTAAAGTCAGCGATAGACTTAATGGTATTTCTTACAGAGAGTATTTGGAGCGCTATATTTAAACATGTCCAACACATAACAATTTGAAATACTGTCCTTTGTGATGCATCTGAAAACATCAAAGAGTCTCCAACTGTTACGTACAGAGGAGAGCCATTCGGTGCCTCAGTGATTATTGACTAGAATGTAAAGAAAGCCAGAAAGGGAATAAAAATAAAATGCTAAACTAATCTGAGAATGAAAGTTATAAAAAGGTGCTGTTCTTTTAACGTAGCCATTTCTTTCCTTTCAACTCGACTTTGAAAATAGAAGATAAGAATTAAACAAAATTGAAAATAAAAATAAAACAATGAAATAAAAACGAACATATATTTGTTACATACAGGGGGGGGGAGAGAGAGAACTTCTTTATTACTTCACGCGGAAATCCTTCCGGACTGAGGCATTTCTTCAAAATCACCTCACCGGCCGAAAATAACGCGTAACGTTCACGAGAGGATTAATGGCGATTTCAATCTCTCCCCCCCAGCGCCTCCGATGATACAATTTACATCTAAATCATTTGAGTAATCATTCTACTCTATAAAATTCGTTCTTATTTCTCTCTTTCTTTTTCTATAAATTCGGACCACAGTCTTAAAGCTTCACTCATCAACTTACGGCATCTCAGCCTTTTTTCAATTACAAATCTTTTAACGGCATCTCAGCCCTTTTTCAATTACGGCCTCTTTAAAACCACTGCCGTTTACGGCATCTCAGGCCTTTTTCAATTACGAATATTTTCACGGCATCTCAAGCCTTTTTTCATTAAACGTCTCTTAGAATTACACGTATCTTAACGTCTTTAAAACAGTTCTCAAACAAATCTCAAATGAATCTCAAAGGTTACCTTGATTTCTTCTGTTCTTTTCTCTGGCCGTGACCCGTCTAGTCTTCGCCGCTGGATCGTCTCGATCAAAGGAAGAAGCATGTCTCATAAAAAAGGCACAAACGAGACACGGGTTTTCTTGAGGGAATATTTCACACAATTTTATTTCTTTCTCAACACACCATTTTCTTACTGCGCGGTTCGGTTGTCGTCAGGAGGATTCCGGCTTCGATTATCTCACACTCGGGCTGTTTTCTTTTCTTCTGGGAATATCTTTTGGCCCCCCCACAGTGGGGCCTTACCCGTTTTTACCGGCTACATTTTCGCAGCGATCTGCACACTTTCACTTCTAGGCACAGACTCATTTCTAAAACTAAGTTATTGTCTTTCTGTGGTCACGTGATTCTCGTTCCCACGCGCAATCTGGGGACAAAACGACTGACTCTGATCTCTGACTCAAAGGTCACGTCAGGTTTTTCCAGATTTGTTATGACTGTTCCTAGATCAAACACTTCTCTGACTCATTTCTGAGTCCAGAACAAAACCTATTTTTCGAATAACAAAACTAGCTATTTGCTACTAGTTAATCTACCCGTTTGAAATACAGGGCCCGTCATAATATAACACTCCTCTCCACCTTATCTTTCAAAATTTCTTCCCTGAAGAAATTTACACAAATATCCAAATCCATCACCAACACTTTTTTTTTTTAAATACACACGCACATATTCATCTAATCATCGGTACACGACCGATTGCTGATCGGGCGTATTGCCGCGATATGGGGGCGCAAAAACAGAAACCCCTTTCCTTAACCTGTAGACTTAAATGGTCAGCCTCTCAAAATTACAAAAGGTACCGTTTTCCTACCACTGTCTAATCTGGACCATATACTTCGAGCATCCCAGTGCCCCGGCGCAAACGTCCGCGAACAATCACTCATGTCTAACTCCCAGCCCTGTTCATTAAACGTGGAGGACCCCATCCCATGGATCTATCTAGTCGATACGGTATTGAGCGAAATGTCACATCGAATCATCTCTGCTCCCGGAACACGCCGAATGACCAAAAACTAGGCCCAACCTATAATCTTACAATTAAATCCAATTAACACCCGGTACCTCTTTTTTTTTTTTTTTTAAATCGATCCCCATGGTTCTATCCGCCCGCGACGCGCGCACCCGAGTCACACCACACCCCAGCTTAACTCCATCCCCACTGGTGTTGAGCAGACACCAATTCTATGCGTTCCCTTCCCGTGTTCCTATCTATGCGGTAAGAGGGTGGGGTATCTTCGCAGCACACTCGTCGGCAAACATCCAAAATCCACAAAAAAAAATTGGGACCACAATTTCAAAGCTTAACATTTCACACAGCTTTCACACACTCTATCGGCGCAGTTGGGCACACCTGGGTCACAAAAACAACAATCTCCATAACTGACCACCTTCCCTTTCTCGTGGTCCCACAGAATGACCATCACCGTCATTCCTCCCGTTCGCAATTTTAACGTATGCAGGCTTTACCAAAAGCCTCGCCACTAACCCATGGGTACCCTATAAAAGAGAGCATACGAGCAAACGCCGGGAATCCCTCATTGACTTTCCAAGCCTGTACATACTCTGTACACGGGGATTTTTCCCGATAAAATCAACCCTGTCCAAGGGTTTCCGCGATCCGACCCAAACCCACTCTAGCTGCCACCAGCTGCCCGAACCTAATCAACTCAATTCGCCCGGCTGACCCACGTAACATTCAATTTAAGAACTGTTTTTTTTTTTCTTTCAATTACATTTTTAAATTTCTCCATCCTCTAAATGATAAAATCTCATTCACTCAATCATTGGAAATCCGGAATCCTCCATGTAACAAATACATCAAAATACATCAAAAAAACATCAAAAAACATCAAAAAAAAAAAAAACAAAATAAAATTCATTCCACCCAACAACAACAAAAAAATAAAACCAAAACCGACAGAACCAATGGAGAACATATCTCCACAACACAATACAATACAATTCACCACAGCGGGCCGCCAAACTCCGGCCCGGACGGCACCAGATCACCCGTCGCCGCCGACGTCATTTCTCTGCCACCTTCTTAGCAGTTTTCAAGGCCCACGGGCGCCCTCTTTCTCTCTCTCTCTCTCTCTCTCCCTTCCTTTCTAACAGGCATATTCTGCCTCGCGCGCACATTTTTTTTTTTTTAACAATCTCTTTTAACATTTCACTTCTTCCTCTCTCTCTCTTTTTAATTGCATACCTCCCTCGTTTCTCCTTTTTCTTTCTTTTTTCGCCCGTCACCGCCCTTCGCCTTCGTCCCCCCACCAACACAAACCAGAAAAAAAAACTACAGCAACAAATTCTTAAAACACAACACAAAAAAAACCTAATTACGGCAAATCGTCCTTTTCTTTCTAACTAGAATGTACTTTTCTTAACAAAATGTGTCTTTCTTTTTTTTTTTTTTCTTTCTTTTTTGTGAATCTTAGCAACAAATTCTTAAAACACAACACCAAAAAAACATAATTACGGCAAATCGTCCTTTTCTTTCTAACTAGAATGTACTTTTCTTAACAAAATGTGTCTTTCTTTTTTTTTCTCTTTCTTTTTTGTGAATCTTAGCAACAAATTCTTAAAACACAACACCAAAAAAACATAATTACGGCAAATCGTCCTTTTCTTTCTAACTAGAATGTACTTTTCTTAACAAAATGTGTCTTTCTTTTTTTTTTTCTTTCTTTTTTGTGAATCTTAGCAACAAATTCTTAAAACACAACACAAAAAAAACATAATTACGGCAAATCGTCCTTTTCTTTCTAACTAGAATGTACTTTTCTTAACAAAATGTGTCTTTCTCTTTTTTTTTTTCTTTCTTTTTTGTGAATCTTAGCAACAAATTCTTAAAACACAACACCAAAAAAACATAATTACGGCAAATCGTCCTTTTCTTTCTAACTAGAATGTACTTTTCTTAACAAAATGTGTCTTTCTTTTTTTTTTTCTTTCTTTTTTGTGAATCTTAGCAACAAATTCTTAAGACACAACACAAAAAAAACATAATTACGGCAAATCGTCCTTTTCTTTCTAACTAGAATGTACTTTTCTTAACAAAATGTGTCTTTCTTTTTTTTTCTTTCTTTTTTGTGAATCTTAGCAACAAATTCTTAAAACACAACACAAAAAAAACATAATTACGGCACATCGTCCTTTTCTTTCCAACTAGAATGTACTTTTCTTAACAAAATGTGTCTTTCTCTTTTTTTTTTCTTTCTTTTTTTATTTTAATCTAATAATTGTGTGTGCGTGCGTTTTTTTCTTTCTTTCTTTCTTTTTTTTATTTTAATCTAATAATTGTGTGTGCGTGCGTTTTTTCTTTCTTTCTTTCTTTTTTTTTTTTTTTGTGAATCTTAACAATGTCTCCCTCGTGTCTCGTTCCTTTTTTTTTTTTTTTTCTTTTATTACTTTAACTTCGTAAGAGTTCCTTTTTTTTTTCTTCTTCCCTTTCAAACTTTATCTATTCAACATAAAAATTACGAGGTACTCACTGTTCGATGACATCACTCTCTCTCTCTCTCTGTCTTCGCTCGCCTCTGGACCCCAAGATTTCTGTTGTGGTAACGCGGTTAGTCTCAACCTATTTCTTGTGGAAATAGCAGGACACGGCAACCAATTATATATATATTGCATACAGGGGGGGGGGAGAGAGGTTCTTTATTACCTCACGCGGAGATCCTTCCGGACTGAGGCATTTCTCCAAAATCACCTCAGCCGTTCGGATCTCATCCTCTCCGGCCGAAAATAACGCGAAACGTTCACGAGAGGATTAATGGTGATTTCAATCTCTCCCCCCAACACCTCTGATGTTACAATTTACTCTATATCTTTTTCATAATCCTTTTCATTTTCATTTTTCTCTATAGGTTCGTTCTTATTTCTCTCTTTCTTTTTCTATAAATTCGGACCACAGTCTTAAAGCTTCACTCATCAACTTACGGCATCTCAGCCTTTTTTCAATTACAAATCTTTTAACGGCATCTCAGCCCTTTTTCAATTACGGCCTCTTTAAAACCACTGCCGTTTACGGCATCTCAGGCCTTTTTCAATTACGAATATTTTCACGGCATCTCAAGCCTTTTTTCATTAAACGTCTCTTAGAATTACACGTATCTTAACGTCTTTAAAACAGTTCTCAAACAAATCTCAAATGAATCTCAAAGGTTACCTTGATTTCTTCTGTTCTTTTCTCTGGCCGTGACCCGTCTAGTCTTCGCCGCTGGATCGTCTCGATCAAAGGAAGAAGCATGTCTCATAAAAAAGGCACAAACGAGACACGGGTTTTCTTGAGGGAATATTTCACACAATTTTATTTCTTTCTCAACACACCATTTTCTTACTGCGCGGTTCGGTTGTCGTCAGGAGGATTCCGGCTTCGATTATCTCACACTCGGGCTGTTTTCTTTTCTTCTGGGAATATCTTTTGGCCCCCCCACAGTGGGGCCTTACCCGTTTTTACCGGCTACATTTTCGCAGCGATCTGCACACTTTCACTTCTAGGCACAGACTCATTTCTAAAACTAAGTTATTGTCTTTCTGTGGTCACGTGATTCTCGTTCCCACGCGCAATCTGGGGACAAAACGACTGACTCTGATCTCTGACTCAAAGGTCACGTCAGGTTTTTCCAGATTTGTTATGACTGTTCCTAGATCAAACACTTCTCTGACTCATTTCTGAGTCCAGAACAAAACCTATTTTTCGAATAACAAAACTAGCTATTTGCTACTAGTTAATCTACCCGTTTGAAATACAGGGCCCGTCATAATATAACATATTCATGAGATACACTTATCTGCGCGTGTAGTGATGAACATGTTATTCAAATCTTAAGCGTGACGGAAAGATGAACCTATCAACGGACTCATTATACAGGGTGGGCAAAAATAAGGGTCCTATTTTTATAAATTCATAACTTTTTTATTTATTGATTTAAAAAATTTTTTTTTTTAGAATAAGTAAAGAACCCCTTCCGAAGCAAGCACGAGCCGTATTAGCCCTAAGGAACGTACCCTCATTTAGAAAACATTATTTTTGCTTAAAAAACTCAAAACAGTGTAAAAAACAATACTTTAGTTTTTGTAAGTTTTAAGAAGTGTTTTTCGGCTAAAATTTGTTTTGTTTATTTCAAAAAATCTCGGAAGGGTCAGTCTACACACACATAAAGTTTGGTGAGTTTAACTTTTATTTTGTGGAAGTTATTCAAATTCAAGTTATTCAAATTTAAAGATAGGACCCTTATTTTGGCCCACCCTGTATAAACGCGTGCCCGCATCTAGAACTGCTATTTTAAACTTAGACGTGGCCGAGAGAGAGAGAGAGAGAGAGAGAGAGAGAGAGAGAGAGAGAGAAAGAGAGCCTCTTATAATGATGCGTTTTCATATCAAAAAATGCAATTTAAATCTAAGCGTGTCAGAACGACGGAAGAGCCAACGGACAGATGAAGCCATTATAGAAATGCGTGAATACATCTAAAAATTATAATTTAAACTTAAGCGTGAAAGTCAAACCGACTTACAAAGCTCCTTAGAGACCTGCTACGACGCATCTAAGATTAATTACGGCCATTCTATCTGCTAGTTTAGTGATGAAAATATATTACAAACTTAAGTGTGACATACTGATTAACCGACACATCTTTTTAAATAGATACGTCCATTCAACCCGTGCGTTTAGAAATTAAATAGTATTTCAAACCTGAGCGTGACCGACCCACCGACGCGGTACCTTGTAGAAATACGAGGACGCACGTAAATAAAGAAATGTTCAAAAAAGAAATACAAAAAACGTGAGACGGGGACATCTCAGTTTTATCTGAAGTCTCTGGGATTGTCCATCCGTCTTCAGAGACCGGTATTCTGTGGATGCTTGTTTCCTTTTTATTTCAGACGAACACAAAAGGCCGATATTTCTGGCATCTTTGGACAGGACTTGGAGGGAGAAAAAGTGGCTAGATTGACACGATCAATCGTGTCCGATGTCTGTGGCTGCGAATAGGTGAAAAGGCGTGTTTTTTTTTGTGCGATGTGTCGCATCTCCGTGAGCGGTGCTCCCCATCAGTCTGTCCGTCTTAACACACGCATACATTTCAAATAACATTTTCAGCGTTAAACGCCTACATTGAATGCACGCAATTATTAGACATTATTATAGATTTTCCCAAGTATCGTTATAAGTGACTCTGTTCGTTGGTTGATTTGTCCCGCTTAAACTTGAAATAGCGTCCCCGCCTGTTTGTCACACTTATGTTTGAAACAGCATTTATATAGGTCTGTTATACCTTTTACTTTTGTTTACTTCAAAAAAGCCATATTGCCACTAAAGCGTTAGGGGCTACAGTGTAAGGGGTAACATGGGGTGAGATTGGGGCAGCAATATATTTGTTAACATTAAATTTAAATTTTCTGCATGTTGGTACGGTCAGGGAAACAGGGAGGAGGAAAGAACATTCCAAAAGTGGTCTAAGGAAGGAAGCTATTACAGTAGAAAAATTTCCGGCATCTAGGGACCTTTACAGCGAAAGGGTTGTGATTTTATTGCTAGTCGGGTGGATAGCGAGTATTTACGTTGACGTAAGTTCACAAAACAATATTCCGTAGAAGTACTTGAAAAACAAGCACATGGATGCATCACTGCGACAATGAGATAGAGGCTGAAGTTAGGCAGCCAGTGTGGCATCTATTCGGTTAGAAATTCTTTTTTGTACCCTGTTCAAAGGGCTAGTGGTTGGTGCACGTAGATCAGGTGTGGCAACAATACTATATGCAGGTTTATAGAGGTATAGGATACTAGCAGGTGTTAGAGGTTTCTTTTAGCCAGATAGAGGTAACATATCTTATTTGCGTCAGACTTTGCAGCATGCTCTATATACTTATGTTACGTATTTTTGCATGAGAATGTCAGGCAGATACGTTTAAACGTTTGACTCTCGTAAAGAGTGCTATCGACTATGACAATCGGTGGCTGGAAAGGTTTATTATAGTTAAAGATTTGTCACGGTAGCATTAAATGTGGCCATCCACTTTTTGGCCCCATTCAACCACAGACTGGGTTTCATTTTCCAAGGATTCAGCCATTGCCTAACTTGTGTTAGCATTCGATTTGCCCCTATTTCAAGAATAGAACGTGGTGTCATAAGTTTGAAACAGCATTATTATCGGTTTGTTACACTTAAGTTTGGAATAGCATCTTAATCGGTAAACGTGTCTAGCAGGTTTATATCTAGAATCCAGTAGGAGGCATAGTCCCTGCATAACCAAGGAGAACAGACAATTGAAAAAATAAAAGGAGGAAATTAACGGTTGAAAACTTGAAGATTCTGAAGACTTACTTCTGTCATAGCGGAACTAGTGCTAAATCTTTCGGAGCCGTTTGTCTGGCTGGATTGTTGTTAATTGCAATTAACTAGCACGGACGATTATAATACATATTTCTCCTTATCTATTTATTTGTTCAAACATCGGTAGACACATAGAGAAAGGAATCGAGAGAGCAAATAATCTATATCGCTATATGTTTAGAACATGTCTTGCCTCATTCGTTTCTAATAAGATCTGACTATGACCTTCCATATACGTTTGTCGATCACGTCACGTGACTCATCTCACTTTCATGTCCGTCTTCCACTTACGTTGTTCATGTGGATTGTATATTTAAGCTTTTGGAACCTTGTCCCACTTTAAACTACTTTAAAAATAGGAACAGGAAATTTACAACAAATCATCTTTAACCTGTGCAGATTGTCGTAAAGTTTATATTTTATTATAATTAAACTCTCTCCGGATTTTTCTTGCCTCAAATTTTTATAAAGTTTAAAAGATAAGTAAATCTAACGTATAAAAGTATCTTTTGACATTTGAAAAGTTGGACGTAAATAGCATTTAAGCTGACATACTAAACTTTCATTGTTGCTTACCAATTTTCATTTGTTATTGATGTACCATGTTATTGACACACAAATAACGTACATCGCTATAGTTTATTTAAAATGATGCAGTCTCGCTGGATAACTGATAATAGGGTACCATTTCCTTTTGTGACTGAAAAATAAAACATCATCAAGGGGAATTAGCTAAATTGCTTAATTGAATAATCTAAAGAGAGTTGTCTCGCTTAAAACTAAAATGGATATAACTTTACTGAAATGTGCAAGTCCAAAAAATATAAACTAAAAGAACTCCACTCTATCCTTGGAAACACCGGGTAGGCAACCTTGTTTTATAATAACTCTAACAATAACCTTCGTCAATATCTCATTATGTTTGCATTTAGATGTGTTTACAAATCAATCTTTGTCCGTTTAGATTTTACTAAAGACAGTTTTAAATGAAGCGCATCAAAGTGTTACACATGAAGTGTTTGATATTGTGTCATTTTCAGCCTTCCTTTCACTAGCTACTTTTCTTAAGAGAAAACGTTTCAGTTTTACATGATTTTTTAATTGATTTCCTCAGTATTTATAATGCTGAGTATTAAAATACCTTTATTTACATATATTTTAAATATTTTAGTCGTATGAGTCAACGAATGCACTCGTTTCTAATAAGGAAGAGCCCAGAAATGTCTAGTAGTCATGTGAACATGTATGTATGCATTGTTTGTTCGTGCGTTCACTGAACTCGCCGTAATCGTCTCTACCCGTTGTGTCGGTTCAAAGGTTGTTGTGCGATCTCGTCTCCCTGCTACAAAAAAGACTCTCAGGCCAAGTACAAACAATGAGTTCAATTTATCAACAAGTAATACATTTATTGTCTGGATGTTATAAAACATACTCGTGTTTCTAAATTAAACAGCAAAGCTTCAAATGAGATTTCTCTATCTCGGTGAAATCAAATATACCTTCCACACAGTCCTTTGGCTAAGAGTCCCAACTGGGTTCATGTGGCATCGAACAGCATCCAGCTTCAACTGACTGCTAACTTTCCCAGAAACCCCCTTGGGGTCCTTTGTCTCTAGTCAGTACTGAACCACCCAAACTCTCGCCATTTAAGATTTCAAACTGCGATAACTTGTCAGACAGTCTACCCTGGGCGGATTTATCATGGAGACGATCTGAACATCACTTTTGTGTTTTGATACAACACACTTAACTCACCTCCGAGGGAGACAAACTTCTGGAGTTGCTCATAACTAAACCAAAGATATTCTCACTTTCCTTTGGATCTCCTTGTTTCTCTAGCCGAGCATCTAACACTTGAAACGTCCGCCATTCATATACATCACTAACAAAATGCAGCCTTCTTCATTTATACAGTCGTACAAATACAACCGTTGGAAACAATATATAGTTCAAACATATAAACTCGTACATGGTTGTTTTGAACGAGTTTAATTATGATTCGAAGGCCCCAAACTTAATTTTTATCATTTTCAAATAGACACACCAATTAATTAATCACGCGAGTCACGAAATAAACAAATAATGCGCAATTATTTATGACATTGTTTAAAGTAATAACATTTATTTATTAATATTTATTTCTCTATTTCTTTAAATGGATATTTTCTATCCACATACACGGTATATATATATATATATATATATATATATATATATATATATATATATATATATATATATATATATATTTAGATTTTTCACTTATAAAATAGATCATTCAGTGAAGACCGGAGTTGTTCCAATAAAAATGATACTCGATTACAGAGTACAGAGCATTTATATGTGATTTTATGAAGGCTTACCAAAGCATTCGTTTCAGGACACCAATGATCACCATTAAAGATATTTTTTCTTACAAATATTATTTATTCAAATTAAATGTTTTTTCCTACACGTGTTTCACTACCAAGCAGTTACTTGCTTGGCAGATCATCAGGGAAATATATATATATATATATATATATATATATATATGTGTGTGTGTATGTGTGTATGTGTGTATGTGTGTGTATTTGTATGTTTATGTATGCTACTATTAAAAATATTTTCTATAGTTCAAATCGATTCTCTACAGATCCCATGTAAAGGTTCATTTCGGTAATTTCGTAATTACTTGAACTGAGTTTGCCTTTATTTCTGAATACCTTATTCGGAGAAGCTTTTTGAGATGCATCAGAGTTTTTTTTCCAGACATCGATTTTTAAAAATCGAGTTTTTGCTTGTATCATTCTATATCGCCATTGACGGTTCTGATACTTATCTGAAACCTTTTGACACACATTTTAAGCTGGATGTGATGTGATTTTTATATTTACAATTGTCTCTGAGAACGGAGAATGTTAATATAATAACTTAGATTGTGCTCAAGTATGCTCTGGATTTTTCTCCAGAAACATGTGTAAGATTTCGTTTGCTCCGAATTTTACATCAAATCACAGTTTGATATAACTCTGATCTGTAATTTTATGTATATATATGCACATATATTTATATATATATATATATATATATATATATATATATATATATATATACATATATATAAAGAAACATTTAGTTCAATAATAGAAATAGAACTGTTTGCTGATGATGTTAAACTACTTATCAAAGAAGTAGATGGAGAGTGCGATTTGGCAGTGGGGTGTGATAATACATTTAGGGCAAATAGTCATATTTTGACCATTGTATCGAGGGCAAATAGAATGATCGGGTGGATGATTAGGAATAGTATTTCAAGGGAGACAAATGTTGTGTTAAGGATATATAAAGCCCTAATAAGACCTCATATACAATACTGCACCCAGGCCGTTGCTTCAGCGACTAGACATAGAAATTGGAATGTAATATTGAAACTAGAAGGTATACAAAGAAGGGTGACAAAACTAATAAGTAAAGCAAAGGAGTGCAGTTACAAGGAGACACATTGGGATTGAATACTTTGCTGGAGAAACCAATTAAGTTTTGTTACTCACAGAGTAATATGCTTTTGGAATAAGTTGCCAGATCGGATTAAAACAGCAATAATGTGGATCAGTTTAAAATGAGGTTCGATGAATTCAGAGAAAGCAGTTAGATGAGAAATTGAGGGGCACTTTTGGGAGTTATCAAATAAATATTTCACAGAATTTGATCTGGATATCGATACTGTATTAAGAGTTTTTTTACAGTTGAATTGAAGAGATATGTAAAAGGGAGATTCCCAAGGAGGCATAACACACAAATAATAATAATAAAATAATAACTAAACATTTTGTTGCATCACAAGGAGATACTAACGTACCAAGTTTTAATGAAAATAAAATGAATGCGATAAAAAAATGTATTTGTCCTTGCGCACATATGTTTCCAAAATTTCAATTTCATTATCACATCTATAGCAAGGTAAAAATTTGACAATTATATGAATCACGTCATCAACACAATATTTCTTTATCAATACGATACAGGCAGTATATAATTGAATTGCTCAATAATTATAAACACAAAATAAAATAAACCAAACTTCAGAAACTTTCTATTTTATTATGACAGGCTCAATAAGTGAATACAATAATGTTTAACAAATTCAAACACACACACACACATATATATATATATGTATATATATATATATATTTATATATATATATATATATTTATATATATATATATATATATATATATATGTACAGATGCGTTCAATATTTCCTTTAAATATTGTACAAAACAAGCTATTGAATGTTTATATCAGGGGTGGGCAAACTACGGCCCGCCAAAGGGGTTTATGCGGCCCTCCAAAGTATTGAATATTAAACAGAGTTACGTTTCTTTTCTTCAAATAAATGTTGTTGATTTTCAAATGTGTTTCATGTGAATCCTCTAGAGTACTTTAAAATACTAATAAATGAAAAATGATTGCATTTTCGCTTTGAAATCCATGTATTTCGGCTATTTCAGATATCAATTGTATTGGAAAATATACTATGCGGCCCAGTAAAATTTGATTTCTTTTTAATGTGGCCCTTGCTTTGAAAAGTTTGCCCACCCCTGGTTTATATTATGATTTACTCCAATAAAATGAAGTTTAAATTATTCAGAAAAATCACCACACTTATAAATACCGAAATAGAATAAAAACTCTGATTCAGGGTCTGAAAATGTTTTTGTTATCTCCCGAAGTCATACAAATACGACCGTTTGAAAACGCTGACACAACTCATACACTCACAGGAGATCTTTCAACCAGAAGGGATAAACACCTATCAATATTGTTGGAACTTGCTAACTGAGTTCTACTTCTTGGTCAAGATGATGTAAATGGTAAACTGTAAATTATCTGAATTAGAATTGACACAAAACACCTTTATTATCACTATTACATGAGAGTTAAACTTGACAAGCTTTTATGATTTTCTTCATCAGTATATAGACTTCATCAATTTAAATTCAGATAATTTCCAGTAGATATATTCGCGATCATTTTAAGAACAAAACAAAGTCCGGATGAATCGGTCTGATACAACATTTTCTCAATAATTGGGAAGGCAGTTCGTGAATTGTAATTTATAAAGTCTATATGCTGATGAGGAAAATCATAAAAGTTAATCAAGTTTTACTTTGATGTAATAGTGATAATAATGATTTTCTAAACGCGGGCACATATGGATAAGCATTGTTAAGTTTTGAATTTTGAAGCATGATTATACACTATTAATTATGTTATACATTTTTCAATCTATTGAATTATATTATATACTAGACCACCCGTGACCCGTTGGGTCAGTTAGTTATATAAGCTATGGAATTCATGTATGTGCGTGACACTTGTGGCATAAAGAAAATAGTTTTTTTTTACATAACAGAAGCATTTCTATGTAAGTATATTAAAATGGAAGAAGAATATAGATAGATTTCTATGCGTCGTTCTGTTTATTATAATTGTTTTTTTTTTAAATTACAGTTACTGAATTATAAGTGGTTGGCCATACTTATAGGTAAATATGCACTGAACAGGTACCATAATACTTATTATAGTTAAATTCAAATTTTTATATATCATCTTTTAAATGAAATTGTTAGTTGAAAGTACAGAAAAATAAAAGGGCGATTTGAGAAAGGAAGGGGGTACAGCAAGCTGTCTCGCGTACGTAACGAAAACAGAGGGAGTAGGAGTGGTGAAATCTATGAGAGGGAAAGTGGGAGGTGGTTTCGTTCACCGCCGCTATTATAGCTGATATTAATAATGATTGTTGTTGTTTTGTTTGTTTTTGTTTTTTAAAAGGGAGGAGGTTTTTTGAAACTGCGACAGACTTTACGAAGTCCTGCCGTTGAATGTTTTTAGCCGTGGAGAAAACAAAAAAACTATTTGATGAAATTAAATGTAATTGTTTTATATTAAAAGAAAATGTCATGCGTTCGTTAATCATAAGAGATTAACGGAATTGGAATAACAGATTGAAGACGATGCTATTTACGCATGCGCAACCGGATGTTGAAAACCGGAAAGCTGAAAGCTGATTGCAAACATACAAGACAATAGAGTTTTAGTATTATATAGATATACGTAGATGTATATGAGTATGTTTTGCCGCGTCTTCTCAGATGATTGCCGTCTCATCAAGTTTCTCCACACTAACTTCTTCCTCGTCAGTGAATCTTTCTTTCTTTTATTTCACTGTTCATTTATCTATTAAAGTTTTCCTCACTTCTTTTGTTTCTTTCTTCGAATTATTTTTTCCAATTGTTCCCTTTATTCAGTTAGACTTTTCTCGTTCTTTTTCTTTTTTTCATTTCATTCTCTTTGTCTCTTCAACCAGTCGTTCGTTCTGTTCTTTTTTATTTGATTATTAATCTACTAAAGTATTCATCCCTTCTTTCGTTTCTTTTTTTCTGTTTTCCTTTTCCTTTCGCTTTTTTACTTTTTTTCTTTTTCATCCATTTTTTAATTTATAAGTTGTCTTTGCCCTTTCTTACCGACAACACGCTATATAACACATACATGAACAGAGGAACGTTAGATCAACATAAAATCAATTATCTTATAAAAACCTTTTGAGCGTTCGGTTGTTTATAAAGTAATTTATTCTATTTTGATTGAAAATACCGGTGTTGATATATTATTATTATTATTATTATTATTATTATTATTATTATTATTATTATTATTATTATTATTATTATTATTATTATTATTATTGTGATTGCTCTGATTAAATAAATAAGGCCGACTTCACATAAACATATTTTCCAATAATTATTTAGAACACGCACACACATACACACACGCACACACACACACACACACACACACACATATATATATATATATATATATATATATATATATATATATATATATATATATATATACAATGATTAGAAAATATGTATATTTGTAATGAGATGAATTCAGCTCTTATTACGTTTATAATTTCTTTCAGGGAAGATTATTGACAGTATAAGAAAAAGCAAACAGGAGAAATAAACATAAAAAGAATAAATTAAGAAAATGAAATATTTGCTTATTCTGATGTCGTAGTCGGACTGTCGAAAATACGACCGGATTTCACTTGGCCTGAAGGAGTTGTCTGTCTAGCCACACTGAAGAACTGTGATATAACGAAACAGTACCTGCCTGACTATATATATATACCCATATTCCGTCGTGTGTTGAACAATGTCTGTAAAAAAATAGAGCACTACTCGACAGCTGATCGTGTTTCTATAAGAAGTACGATTCCCTCCTCGCTTCTTTAGATCCCTGACTGACGATAAAATAACCGTATTTCAAATTCACCTTGGAGTACTTTGTTTGTGTCGCCATACTGAAGATCTGTACTAGTGCGAAATAGTCAGTGGGTGAATATATATACGCAATTCGTTTCCAGAATTTATTATAAATGTTCGTTGGAGGATTTGTATAGTGAATTCTAAGAAATAAATAAGACCAAGCTACAAAAAAACTACTCACTACTATTGAACTCTATAAATAATGAAGTAATAAGAGAAAAGGATGCGGCTTCCTGTTACGGTTTCAAAATATACCCCCACTAACATTTTACTTGGTGGATTTAAAAATGACTCAATAAAATTAACTAGAAATATGAAATTTGACAAAGAAAAAATTGAATCCTAATATTAAGCAAATAAATAAACTTGTACATAAATTATAACACAAAAAGGTCTGATTATTCCATGCTAACATACAATCTATATGAGCTCGATTAGGTGCCATATAGCGATATCATGTATAGGGAATTGAAGAAAAAAATCAAGTTTCACCCATAAATAATCTTTAAAAAATTAACCCTGCGGTTAAGGCATTACTAACTAAACTAAGGATCAACAAACATGAAGAAATAATACTGCCAGAAAATCTATTATTGAGTTTGACGATACATTTTGGACTAGATCTAATACACCAGATAATTTAAATATTTTAATGGGTTCCACAGACTCGGCACAGGTTATCTATCTCGTGAGTTTATTTCTACTAAATGAAATTTATTCACAGTTCTCTCATTTAATATAGTTATGACGCCTTATTTACTTTAGGAAATCTGACAGAACATATGATAAGACTAAACAAGAGTTGCATAAATTCTTTAAGCAAGAATTCTTCAGGCCTCGAAGACAACTATATATATAAGCCAGAGAAATCAACTTCTTAGATATCAGGTACAGTTTCTGCCGAGATATAGCTAAAGAAATAGCTTCAGACCAGCGTGTAAAGCGCTCAACGTGGACATGGCTGAACTGTTCATCAGAGGTACTAAATGTTCCAATATGCCTGTACAGTTTCAATTTTTGGCAGGGAAAAGAGGAATGGGTTCATACAATAATGCCATGTCTAATATTTGGCCAAGTGAACCTAGTTTAAATAAGCTTACGATGTGTTTCAGACCATGTAAAAGGAAAATGATGTCTCGACGATGAGTTTTACGAACGGAAAGGCGAGGTGAATCCATTGCAGTTTCGCAAAAGATTTGTTTGTCGGCAATGGGGACGGGTACACATTACTAGTCGCAAATTCCGGTGATGACAGCTTTAAAGAATCCAAAGATCGATATTCTCAGTTGAAGAAATAGAACTGATAGGCAAAATGATGTATCTGTTGCAGTATTCTGGACACCAGCTATGCGCCGTATGTCACTAGAAAATCTAAAAATAGAGTAAAATTGTCGGGTTTCGTGTTGTAACTATTTCTCCGGTTTGGCACGCAGTATGAGCGTAATGAGACAATGGTCAGTATATATTGCAAGTTGACGCCATTCCGGTGCATAGTGAAAGTGTTTCACTGAAAAGTAAATAACAGCAGTTTTCGACTGAAAGTGCAATATTGTATCTCTGCCTGTTTGAGGACGTAGAAAATAAGACCGTCGTTGTAGTTGTTGCTGCTGGTGCTGCTGGTGCTGCTGTGACACCGCGCCGGGAGCTGTACTGGATGCGTCCACGACAAACAGAAACTGGGATGACAGCAATTTAATGCTATGGTCTGGTTTTTCTATTCCCTGTTTTCAAAAGTTCAGATAAAGAAAGAAAGGATATCTACGCAGTGCGGGATGAAACGTCTGTAATAATTTAATAAACTCAGTGAATGATGCAATTGCCGAAGAACAGTTGGTGGCTGTTTATACTGGAGAGATTTAATTTTTCGGGAAGGGGTAAAATTCCCTGTGGGATAATTACGTAGCACTAAAACCACATTTGGCAGGGTTTAATTTGACCTGTTACTGCCGCAAATGTTAAAAGAGAAGAAGGAAATGCAATACATGCTCTTCAGATAAAGTACTAATCACTAGAATATAATCAATATAAATATAAACGAAATCTAAATTTCGTATAACCTCATTCATAAACTGCAGCAAAGTACTGACCACGTTACGCAGACTGGATGGTATAGTTAAAACTTCAAAAGCTCTGAAGGTTTTTTTACGGCTGTTTTAAGAATATCAGCCAGGTAAACTGGAATTTGGTGATAAGCCTTCACCACATTCAACTCGGAGAAACTTGTACAATGAGATAATCACGAAGCAAAATCCTAAATGTAAGGGATCAGATAACGGTCAGAAATAGTAATCGCATTTAAACGATGAAAATCTCCGGTGGGTCCCCAACTGCCGAAACGCTTGGGAACCAAATGTAAAGTGGATATCCAAAGGCTGGATGAGTGGCGAATAATAACTAGCTGTTGCATGTGATTAAATCCTGTTATTGCCACATTTAAATTCTCAGGAGAAAGATGGTTAAGGCTTAAAAAAACAAATGAAAAACAGGAACGCCTGTCGTCCCAATAAAATGATTCGTTGAGTGGGTAATCTTACTCAATTCTAAAATTTAAATTGGCTAAATACAGAACGGAATTCAATAAAGATTGGTAAGAATCCCCGGAAGAAGCAATAACAAATATAAAACTGGTAAGTGATAAAGTGGATCTCAAGCATAGTATAGATAATTTTGTTTTAGCATCTACCAAATCGCGTTTACGTGTATAAACCAATAAATTAAACTTGTGAAATAAATCTGCATCTAAAATAAGGCAGGGAAAGTCCTCAATAGAATTAAATACACGTAAATTCTTCACGTAGTTGCAAATCTAAGGAACGAGAAACTTGACCATACGTGGCTATGGCCAGTGTACTCATGCTTGTAGTAAAATTGAAAAAAAACTGGCAGTGAAACGCCAGTGTAGACCAACAGGAGACTGAATCTTTGATGAAGAACGCTCCATTTTCAGTATAGTTGAAGGAGAGTGTGACGTTAGTACTTCGCCGGGTATTTCTCTGCTCTGAATGAGAGAGATATAAGCACAGGGCTTTCTGCAATGATATGTCAAAGCATCATAACGACTTTATATATAAGAAATCTAGACAAAGACCTGGCGAAGACGATTGACGATTAACCTTTCTTATGAACTGCTCAATGGCCTTCTGTGTAGCTAGGAATTTGCTGACTAGATCAAACTTAGCAGCGAAAGAAGAGATATTCGCCAAAGTATAATAAGTTATCATTGGGATGAGGGCTCCTAGCCAAGTTTATGATTTTGACCGCCGACGATGACACTTGTTCGACAGTTCCCTTATCTATCCTTGCTGCCAAATTAGTCTGAATATTGAATGGTAACCGTGACACGAACAATTACCCAAGGAGAACGTTATACGCGTATGTATGCTCAGCCAGCTCCTTCATACGTTGTAGCATCGTTCAATAATATCTACAACTTGCTTTCCGCCGACAACGAAGTTCAACGTAAAACTACAATTATCACGTTTTCATATGTGCCTCCCGGCTGTGGATCAGTAATTAGATATTTTACAATAGAAGTTAATGAAGCCGGGAATGCACTCAGTCAAATATTTAATTGTCTGAGTTCAGACGTAACGTTATTGGATTTGGCAGCGAAATGCTCCTTAATTAAGGAGGACTCAACCCGGACGTCGTCGGTGGACGCTGGAACGGAACTACTTTTTAAAAAAAAAATGCTGGTAAGCCGCCCGATTACCAATTTAAATGCAACAGGTAACAATTTCGAAAAAAGGGAGATTCGGAAGTTAATAATAAAGACATAATTTTCAGAATAAAAGAATTCTCCTATTTTAATGGTAAAATAATAATTATAAAGTCTATAAACTTTCATGAGAAAACTTCCCAATAAGCACACCATTAAAATGTTCCAAAAAGACAAAAAGACAGAAAAAAACTAATTGAACAACACTGGTTCAGTTATAACTATGATTTTGTGAGGAAAAGAGAAAATATTTCCAATATGGCCGTCTCCGTAATAACGATCAAATTTAGCGGGGAAGACAACGAACAAAACACCGGCCGCAATTTTAACACAAATCGCACATAGTAAAACGGCGTCGCACACAAGACACCTGGAGGTATATGGTATTTTACTGTAATCACTATTAATATGAGTGAGGATAGGCTGGTATATTCGAATACAAATGTCTTCCTCTAACTAAACAGCAATAAATAGACTAACACAGACGAAACGATCAAAATGCTACTTACAGGTGATCGTTAGGGGATATGGGTTAGGGGTTAGGAGTTAAGAATCAGGTTTTAAATAAATCGAAGGTCTAACTTAAGAGTATCATCTTGTGAACAGATTACGCTCTTTATTCATTTTAAATATTAAAAAACAAAACAAATGAATCACGTCGGAAAGACATAATCTTAAATTGATGAGGGGGGTATCCGTCACCATTATAACTACAGTTTGGCTGTGGTAAAAGGCCCATCTTACCTTTTATTTTGATTGTGCTGAAAAAAATTAAATAACAGCTTTGAGTAAATTTTGATAAAAGATGGCTACGTATTTTTTTAATCATAGTTTTATCATGTTACTGGCGAGTTGGAAAAGCCAACGACATGTGTCCTGTAATTACGATCGCAAACCTTCATCTGGTTAGCGAAAAATAAAACAAACTGCCAAAAATCATGTATTCTTTTACCAAAATATTTATTGGTCGATTGGTCAATCATCCAGCGCTACGCCTGTCTATTTACACAAAAAGAAAATAGTATATCAGAATATATGACTGCTACAGGAGACTCTGTCTGTCGCTCTAGTCTGAAATACGATTTTTAGATGCGTCCACTCATCTTTATAAACAGCTTTGTCTGTCCGTCGGGTTGCCACGCTTCCATCTTCATGATTCAGTTTGAAATGGCATTTTTATTTAAATACACTCAGATTTGACGGACGCATCTTCCGTATTGTTTTTCTTGTGTAATTGTAGCATATCACATGGAAGTTTCGACGTTAGGTGCAGATACGAGTCACCATGTGCGGTGGGTTATACAGTATGGTTGACAGGGGGATAATGTGGGGTCAAATATACGCGTAGATAGCCGTTTAGTCATGTGATATATAGGATAGATTAAACATTATATGTGCAAGCTAAATAATTTAATCTGCTTGAAAATAATTTACGACATTGAAAGTTTAACAAAACTTGTTATACTCTTTAGTCGTCACTCAACAATGTCAACAGCCACTCGAAGTACAGCTACTACAACTAGTAAATTAATAGAAATGCTAAGTATATCGGTTTTATTCACGATTGCGTAAGTTCAACATGCGACGTGATCATGGTATCTACGGTAAAGGGAGATTACTCATTCTTCACACTATCTGCAGCAAACAATCGACATGAGAGTCTCTCGGCGAGGGAACAGCGACTACTTAATTAGTATCAGCTAATCGATAAATATAATTAAGGTTTTCATGACTCTGCTCTGATGGTCACTCGATAACGTAGTTAACTAACACTATCGTTACGAAAATGTGTACGCAATGCACTCTCCTTAAAACTGACTTATAACGCGGAATATGTCGCGAACAAGAACATTTATCTCAGTTGTTAATATTTGATTAGCAAACAAAAGGAATATAAGAAGAGTATTGATTTACTCCTCTCCAGGAGTTAGGCACAAGGCCAGTTTTTATCTTACTCCCACAAGTAAGATGTGACCCAAGGTCGGGTCGGGAAAGTGGGGCTTAAAAATTGCCTGGGCAGCCCCGTCGGAATTTCCCGGTAGGGGCGCCTCAGGCAGTAAGCAATAAACTTACTCCTCCCCAAAGAGGGGAGGCGAAGCCTGGGAGGGTGGACCTCCTAGAACTGCACAGGACAGACCCATAGACCGGCGTAAATCAAGCCCCGAAGGCCAACACAATACCAGTATATGGAGTGCAGTATCCATCGGAACAGATACTACACTTTGATCTTAGCCAAAAGGCCAAGAAATGCGACTATTCAATCTGCGCGTTTAGCGATAAAAATGCTATTTCAAAGTTAAGCGTGACAGACTAACGGACGAACAGTAGTGTTATATAATTCATAGAACATGTTATTTGAAACTTAAGTGTGACAGACCAATCAACGAGAGATACTCGTTCATTCGGTCTGCGTGTGTAACGATAAACATATTTTAAATAGTGTGACAGGTCGACAGCTGACTCTCAGACAGATTCGATTATCCTGGTGAAGACTTGCTGACCTGTTTAAAACAAAAGCGTGAATTCATTATTGATAAGCTGTTTGTAGCACTGAATTGGCGAGTTCATTTTAAAATAGCCGCGACCAATGATGTAAGTTACCGACTTTCCAATTCAATTACGGAGACAAAACAATATAATGCTTATTCTTACTATAAAAAGAGATATAAACCTTTATAGATGAAACCTAATTTATTTTGTGGGATATATTGTGTCAATATATATATATATATATATATATATATATATATATATATATATATATATATATATGGGGTAATGTGTACGATAAGTCATGAAAATGAAATGCCGTGGTAGACAAAATGTGTGAATAAAGACGAACGGAAAACAAAACGGTTGGCGCGAAAAAGAAAAACGAAAAAGAATATAAATAAAAATAAAAAATAAAAAAAGGATAAGGAAAAAGAAATAAATAAGAATATGTCACGTCCTTGTCAAATCATATTTCAATGTCGTTAAAAGTCTTCTCATGTGGTCCAATCGGACTATCTTTTCCTTCTCCCATGTGTGTTCTTTCAAAATAAAATTGTTTCCAAATCATCATATTTTCTGAAGACGTTCGTTAATACGAACGAAACCGGTCAAATCTCTTGTTTTTGTTTTTCTACTGCATTTTAACCCGTTTTCCGTTTGTCTTTTTTCACACATACACACACACACACACACACGCATATATATATATATATATATATATATATATATATATATATATATATATATATATATATATATATATATAGAGAGAGAGAGAGAGAGAGAGAGAGAGAGAGAGAGAGATGAATTTTTGGGGGGCCTCAAAATACGCCGTATTTTCCGATATCACTTGATTATTAAGGGAAAATCCTGTTCCATTCTTTTGAGACTTGCAAAGAACTAGTAGGCGCTGAGGATAGATACGGAGATTAAGGTGGGTGCGGTAGCTATTCGAAGTGTAAGTCATGTAGTTTTGTCATCGTTGCGATCGACTTGCGTCTTGGTTGAAAGAGCACTTAATTCTTTTTCATTTGTGGCCGTTTTTTTGCATACCTTCTTTTGAAACGCACTAATAATGCTATAATAAGGAGGCCAACACCTTTTCTGATGATATTTTCGTCTTTAGTCGCTTAGGACGGCTTACACTAGCTGCTGTCACCTCAGCTGAATGCCGCTTTGACTCAGGAGTGAAGTGGGGGATCCATGTTTTGTTCATTGTCACATATTGACGCAAGAAACTGTTTTGCGTTGAAACAGTTACAAACAATGCTCTGAATCGTCGACACGTTGTTATTTTTGATCGATTGTGAGCAAACATGGCAACCAGTTTATACACACTTTTCACAATGATTAAAGTTCATGCAAAATGGTGACTACACTTTCTTTTGATATCTTCAACTTCTTTGCTATCTTACGACACATCAATTTAGGATCACCCGAAACGAGTTTATTGACTGTTTTTTTTCGAGAGTTAATATCCGGTCCCTTTGAAGACGCTTTGAGAACTTAGTAGCACCTTGTTTGCCCATGGAAGACATATTCATACTGCTAGGAAATTGGCTGACCGACGGAAGAATGACCCCCCCCCACCTTTAAGTGGTTTTAAAACCGGTCACCTCGATAGATATCGAATATATCGAAGGAGTGAACCTTTCCCTCGTCTGCTGTGACTCTGGCACAGTCTAAGAAAACGGTCGGTAACATGGATGAAGGGAATGTTAATACGACGGATGACGTGACCGATGTAGAATTTAATCACTTCTTCGATAGTCCTACAACTAAGCGCAACGATGGTGTCGTTGGGACTGCTGCGGACGTCTCCTTATCAAGGAGATTGCTCGTGACAATAAAAAGGAGAACGATCCTGAACTCAACCAACTTTTTAGTCACGTGTTGCCTAGAGACGAGTTGGAGAAAGTTCAAACCGGGTATTGGACCAAAAACAACGCATTTATGAGGAAATGCCATTATGCACTAGCTTCTGAAGACTTCCCCATAACGTCTAGTGCTAAACACGCAACATTTAATGCCGCACTAACAACGAAACCTCTAAAAAGACAAGCGCATATGATGCCCAGAATTTCAGTACCAGTTTGTGACCACATCACCAACTGGAGTTAAACCTGTGATAGTCAAAACAGACATGGTACCATTTTACTTTAACTAAAAAATAGTTACCGTCTTGTAAAATCAGCGTATTTTTCTTATCTCAAATCCCACCACTGTAACTCCTCTTAAATCAGTGTAAATGTTCAACGGAATATAACGCTATTGCATCTCCAAAACTCAGCCGGTCGGAAAATACGAAGAAAAAATGCAAAAAGAATACAGAATGAAATATCAGAATTTTCATCTCTCAACAAACAAATTCATCTTAAAACAAGCGACGTATTCACAATGACAAAATTTATTTCAAATAAAATTTAACAAATGAAGCTTATCATGGTGAGAGTTTATTTTTTGGTACATATTTTACAAAACCTAATTTTTATTTTCTCATTAAAATCTCCTTTGTCACGAAAATGGCTAAAGGGACGTGTACAATCATCTTAAGTAGATAGATTGGTGCTTTATATCCAAAGCTGCAAACTATTTTTATGACCGGACCAATTGCTAAAATTAATTGAAATGAAGAAAATAATTTTATTAATGAATAAGTAAATGTTTTTCATTTCAGGAAAAAAACATTTAACGGTATTTTCATGACCTAATCAGCAAGTGTACTAAGATATGAAATAAAAAGATAGTAAATAGAAAAAGTCATCACACGTTTAAACCTAGAAAACATCAACCCACTTATTGTTAACTTCCACTCATGTTACAATATATTCATTTTTTCTCATTCTTTCATTATTTTTGACATCTTCGTGCTAGAATTTTGCCTTTCAAACCTAAGTAGGATTTGGCGACAGGACTTTATGATCTTTCCACCTCACTCATTCAGCTATCTGAAGACCATCATCCTCTCGGGGGACAGGGAGAGTATTGATTTACTCCTCTCCAGGAGTTAGGCACAAGGCCAATTTTTATCCTACTCCCACAAGTAAGATGTGACCCAAGGTCGGGTCGAGAAAGTGGGGTTTAAAAATTGCCTGGGCAGCCCCGTCGGCTTTCCCCGGTAGGGACGCCTCAGACAGTAAGCAATAAACTTACTGTTTTTAACCCGGAAGCGTGGCGCAGACGGCAAGAAAGTAGGTTTCATTATCGCCAGTTTTAGAGTTCGATCCCATTGCACTCTACCATTTCTTTCTTTTTTTTAATGTAAAACATTCGCCAACACGGTAGACGGGGCAGAAAAAACAATAGGCCGTTCCTTTTTTTATTCGACGTCATGCAATAGGTAGTACTTTCTCCCGTGCAACGCCGGGCGACGGGTTCCGCTAGTTATATATATATATATATATATATATATATATATATATATATATGCATATATATATTCAGTATTTTTTATGTAGTTCAATACCACATCAATATAAGAGAAGACAGATTCACGTTATTTTTTACAACTTATTTTTGTTTCGCAGACAATTGTTTCGGCTACCATCAAAATAATTGCAAAATGCATTTATTTATTTATTGCTGTGCATCTTCAGTGCAAATTGTATAAAACAAATTCAAAAAACTTTAAAAACATGCGAATAAAACATTTTTCTTTTTAGAAACTGGTTGAATATATATTTTAAATTCAGCTTTGCCAGCTATGTTTAATCTCTAGTCCACCATAACAAAACTTTTGAACAATTTTTTAAAAATTCTTCTTCCAATTCATTTTGAACTGTTCTGCTGCAGTATTTAAGGTTTTTATACTTTTTTACAGAAAAGATTAATAAGCATATCCCATGATTAGAACTTTACCATCAAATCTGTGCTCAAAATATAACTTAAATTGCTTATCACAAACATTTCCAATTTGTAAGTCTTTCCTTCTAGTGTAACTGTAGTTATTAGTTCGCCCATAAATTTTATTTTGTTCTCCAGTGACGCTTTAAGCTACGTTTTTAGTCCTCTATGAAGTCACCTCTTCAATTTTCTTCCATGTCTGAAGATTTATAATTGACAAATCTTGAGTAAAATTTTCTAATATTTTCCATTTCGTCACATTTAGTGATTCTAATTAAAATTGTTCTTATTTTATTTTTTACTCTGTAGTGCGCAGTTTTATGTCCGACGAGATCGGATTTAAAACGCTTTTTTGTTTTTATATGGAAAATCTTTGTACAAATGCAGCTGCCCACAACAGAAACACAGTTTTGAGGGCAGATTACATTTGTTTTGATTATCAAATTTAGCTGGTGAAGTACTTTTCTTCTTGTTGCGTATTTTTCTAATATGCGACACTCTACTCTGTCGAATCTTTTTCTGAATCTTTACGTACGTCAATAAACCGTTAATAGTCCTCTGCGATTGATTGAGGGTTAAATCTTATTTTTCAGTTAATCAATGACCGTTATTCTTATTTCCGCATCTGTATTCGACACTAATCCTTGCGAAAATATAAGCCATCTGAAATTGTTAGCACTCAACTCCAACAACTCGAAATCATCGCAATGCTTATTAACTACGCTAGCAAAAGTCGTGGGTTTCGCTGTCTTTCCTTGTAAGGTTCATGCATTTCCAACTTTTTTGTGAAAGAAAGACATCATAGGGCTAAACAATTTAGTCAATACTAGTATCACTTTTTTTGTGGTAAAATTTAATTGACGGTTTTGGTATGTTAAGCCGTACTCAATTTTCTAAAACATCACCGAATCTCTGGTGTGCTGACATGTTTGAAGTGCAGAGTAATTACTATTCTGGGTGCGAAAAGACAGTTGTCGATTTTTACTTCTCTCCTCGTGAGGGCCGTCAAAATCTGGTAAAATGCGATATAAAATTTAGGGGAGCACCAGATCCCCAATCGTTTTGTTAGAGTCTTACTCAGAAAACGACCATTTCTCTTCAATCTTTTTCTCCATGTTGGAGTGTTTTTTTGTTTTGTTTTGTTTTGCCAGAATTTACACACTTTGCTTGTTAAAATTCCGTTTGATTATAACTTTTCGCTCTATTGTTAACAAATATCTAGAGCATATCACCAAATTCTTTTGTTTCAAAATCCACCAGTCCGATTGTAGACATAAATGCAAGTTTTTGTTGCCAGTGTTGTGTGCAAAATAAACTCGGGTTATTTTTGTGTTCGAATAAATCCGAATTCCTTGTTGCCAGAGTTGTTCGACATACGTTCGAAAAAATGTTGGTCCGAATGAGACCGAGTGCCTTGTCTCCAGCTTTGTTGGATATACATTTCGAATCCTCGTCGCCAGTGTTGTGACCTTGAATGGGCGATAATAATTTAGAAATCACAGTGGTATATTTACTAGATTGTATTTAAGGAAGTACAGAACAGCATGCTACAGGAAGTCTGCGTCCGATACTGTAACTATGACTGTCAATAATGACTGCCGCCATGACTGCTACGACACTTAATCGTTACTCTATTCATAGTCTCTAGAAGATACCATCTATTCCTGAAATAGGGTAGCTAAACATCACACTATAACTATTTAAAACAAACAAAATTGGTTTGACATGTCCTTAAAACGCTCTCTGGTCCGAAATGGATTATCATTTTACGATAAATTTATTTGCGAAACTGCGATATTTTTGTTGTTTTATTATTTTATCAGGTTTTCAGGTAATCGTCGAAAAATGGAGAATCACATTTATCTTTTTGAGTGAATTAGCATAGAATGCAAAGTTCTAATGATACCTTACTTTCTTACACAACAAAAAGTTATAATTGCGAATTGGTGAAAAAAAAACAAGCACCGATAATTTCATAAGAATGCAGTACTTGCAAAGTACTGGAAAAATGTTTAAAAATAAAATTAAAATATTTTTGCCGTGAAAAAAAATACTGATAAAGATTTATTGATAATTATAAAAAATAAATATAAAACGATTTTTTATATTATTTTCCTTAGTGGGCTTTTGCCTGTGTATGAATTATTTTGGTGGACTTTTATCCGGTGGGATACCCTCTAAAAAATTGTTATTCTACTTTTTTATAAACACCCTAAAAAAAACAATTATTAAAGAATTTAGAGTCGGGATCAATTTCACACATGCATTTAACGTAAAATGAGCTATGATTTTCGAGACATTCAAGCGTTTTAGACCAGTTAAACAAACATTTGTATTTTACTCTGGGAGATAAATTCTGTGCGTATATTTTTTACACATAGTTTTACGACCTTGCCAGCCTGACTTAGGGTTACTAGTAAAACCATTCAGTGAACATCCACAAAATGTTTGAGTGACCCAGAATTATGATTATTTTACGTTAAATTTATATACCAAACTAATCCCCTCACTCTTAATTCTAAAATATGTATTTTTCTTTCTGCTAAGTTTTAAGGTGTTCACAAGTAATAACCTAAAAGAGTAGTATCTCATTTTTGGGGGCGGGGTGAGAGATATAGGTGAGGATGTTAATGTACAGATTTGCCATCAATTATTAGTAGTAATATTGCTATCATTATTATCTGTATCTTATTTTTCTTTTTACAGTAAAACAAATCAAACTACTATATATATATATATATATATATATATATATATATATATATATATATATATATATGGTACTACTCAGGATTTGCGCCGAATTTCCGTGACTGCTCAGCAGCAGCGATCCGACAGCTCGCGGAAGCGTCCGAGACCTGCCGAGTCGAAAACAAGGCTGTTGAGACGAAAACGAGGCTGTATAAACAAAACCGCAAAATGCGTGAAAAAAAATGGAAGGTTGGCAGACGACAACAATATAAGACGATGAATATACGGAAAGAAAAAGAAATGCATATATTTTTATGAAAAAAAATGAAAGAAATGAACAAACCCATAGCTGAAATAAATAAACTGTTTTTTTTTTGTTATTTTTGAACCGTTTTTTTTTAAAACTTTTTTTTTGCAATTAGGCAATTTCTTTTTTTTTTTATAGATTTTTATGGGGGGGATTTGGGATCTTTTCCCGGAAAGGTGTCGATACCCCTCCTCTCCTAATCTGTTATAGGCCCTCCAGCAATCGGAGACTACCGTGATCACAGGGACGACGTACTGCCTGATTATTAGAAGGAGGGTTTCGGCATTTCTGTTTGGGACTCTCACCAGGAAACCCTCCTTCTCTGCGGGGTCGTATCCCCCGAAGACCCAGAGCGGCTGGAGAACACGGCCGACGTTATGTTTACGACGGTTGAAGAGAGTCTCGTCGATCTCCACCGTATGCCCTGGGCCTCCGAGTCGTCTAGGGTTGCGCGCCAGATGTTCGGTGCATACCTCCCGCAGAAAATTCTTCCAATTAACTTGTGTGGTTGGAGACAGTACGCCGCATTCTTTTTGTAGATTTTTCCCTGTCGCCATATCCTGGGACCACAGGTAGATCATCTTTACGATGGTAGCTATCTCCAACTTTGATCGCGAAAAAAATGTCCCCGATCGCAAAGAAATCCAAGCCCGACATTCCTGGGTGGGGTATTTCCAGGCATATCTGTCAGATATTGTTCGTCTTGCCGTCAACCGGCAAAGTCGGCCGCATCGCGTACACCGCATTCTGGTGGACAGTAGAGCTTTCTGCTGGCAGAAATTCATTACATCCTCCGTAGATTCTACGCTTCGTAACAATTGCTCAAAATTCATTTTTTTTTTCAGTTCGTGTTAGCGTCTCCTTCCAATTTTAATCGGCTGATTGATATAAACTGGTTTGCAGCATCCTGATTGGTCAGTTTTTTCCCTAGTTTAGTTTACAGCCTCGTTCTCGACTCGGAAGGTCTCGGACGCTTCAACGACTCAGCAGGTCTCGGACGCTTCTGCGAGCTGTCGACTCGCTGCTGCCGAGCAGTCACGGAAATTAGGCGCAAATCCTGGAGTAGTACCATATATATATATATATATATATATATATATATATATATATATATATATATATATATATATACTAAAGAACACTCGTCTCATGGCGGGCAAAATTAATTCACCGAATTGTATATATAATTTTGTTTTATTTATTTGCAGTCATTTTACGTGTCATTTAATGACTTCATTGTTTAACTGGACCTGAAACGAAGTGATAGGGAGTTTCTTTTTGTGATTTTGTGCTCAAGAAGTGATTTTTATTAAAATTTCTCAAACATACGTACACATAATTATTTGTGGATGTTGGCTTTTTGGAACATGTTTACATAATATTGATAATTTCATAAACTTTGTATTCTCTTTGAGTTATATATATATATATATATATATATATATATATATATATATATATATATATATATCAATAAATTCAGTGAGATTTATATGGTAAAGAATATATATATATATATATATATATATATATATATATATATATATATATATATATATATATATATATATAAGTAGATTCAGAAAGACAAATATACATATATGAAAAGATGAAGCTAGACAGATGCCACGCCTATTATTAACCATCAATCCATATAAAGCAACCTTTTAATTGCATCGAGTTCCTTTGCGCCTGCCGCCCGATGGAATTGCTAATTTGCACCTGGCCAGACAGAATTAATTCCCAGCTAAATGGTTCATTCAGAGATGCGGATGATCAAATTGAAAACATGGTTCTCACCTGTGGGCATTCGGAGACATGTTGCGACTAACACGCCGCGCCATTTTAATCAAAAACTCTTTTTTGTGTGCATGCCACTTTCGAAGCGAAATTTATTAGATTGACACACATATGGCTACGACATGTTAAAATATGTTCTTACATTTAAACGAGTTCAACCTCGTTTCCAAAATAGAAGATAGACGTGTAGGTACAAAGTATGCTGCCTACAGATTAATGTTAATTTACAAATTTTATTACTGGTATATATATATATATATATATATATATATATATATATATATATATATATATAATTCAGGTTCATATTATATTCCAATAACTATGTTTTTATTTTATTATTTTTATTTTTTCACATTTCCAAAAAACATAACATTTCTGTGAGATATATTTTTTACGGTCCGTTTCATTTGTCTTGTGCCAAACAACATTTTTATATCAATATCGTCTTTGCAACATTACAAAATCATCAGAAAAATTCACAAAGAGTAAAAAATTCTTGCATTAAAATGTCTTGAAAAAAACATACACTATACATTGGTTCATTTTTGGGTGAAACGAAACAAAAAACAAAGAAAAGAGCAAACTAACACGTAGGGGAACACACTAATACGCCATTTTGATTTTTTGTTCAGAGCTAGTACACCCTAAAAGTTGTGTGGACATTTATAAATTTTAATTCAGTAATATTTTTAAAAATAGTTAATAAGTTATATAATTTGTTTATAAAATTTTTAATTTACTTGAGGTTAATTTTTTAATGTCTAAAGTTACATCAATCAGCCTTCAGATGTCTATTTAGGTCATTTAGGTCATATATATATATATATATATATATATATATATATATATATATATATATATATATATAATTTAAAGTTTTGAGAGTACTGCAGACATTAGGGGCAAGTTTAACATGTGGTAGGTATTATTTGTCTAACTTATCTCTTTCAAAGCAATATTTACTCCCTCTTTGACCTCTTGGAATTTGGCCCCTAACACACCGTGCCATTAATCAAGATCACTTTTTGGCAAAGGAGCAATGTCTAGTATTTGTTCTTATAATACATGTCATAACTTTCTGTCCTCGGTTAGTGGAGGATAAATCCTTCTAGATAAAAAGTAAAAGGACACGAAACTATTTGGGTTTTAGTTAGTAAAAAACTGGAATAGTTATAAGAAAAGGGGCATTCCATTATTAAACTGAAGGGAGGGTGGATAGGATGTTCGCTATACTGACCTTGTGTCTAACTCTGTCCTCGTGAAAAGACTAGTAAGTAGAGACATTTCAATATTCATTTCAATATTCATTTCAATATTCAACATTCCTTTCAATATTCATTTCAATATTCATTTCAATATTCATTTCAATATTTATTTCAATATTCAATATTCATTTCAATATTTATTTCAATATTCAATATTCAGTTCAATATTCAAACAAGTTAAATCTTGTTCTCAAAATATAAGGTACGTGAGGAGAAACAAAATACGCTGTTTACGGTGAATGCTAATTTACTTCGCAAATGTATAACTGGAAGGTTTACTATATAAATATGAATTATATATATATATATATATATATATATATATATATATATATATAATTATATATATATATATATATATATATATATATACATATAGATTTAGATTTTTCACTTATAAAATAGATCATTCAGTGAAGACCGGGGTTGTTCCAATAAAAAACAAGCTCGATGATACTCGATTACAGAGTACAGAGCATTTATATGTGATTTTATGAAGGCTTACCAAAGCATTCCTTTCAAGACACCAATGATCACCATTAAAGATATTTTTTCTTACAAATACTATTTATTCAAATTTGGCTTGGTGGAAGAAATAATGCACAAGCTACTTTTCTAAGACTTTTCTAGGACTTTCTTTTCTTATCGTTGTTCTTCCTTGCTTTTTAAGTTTGACTTTTATTTTTATTTTTATTTTTTTCCTCTTCTTTTCTTAAGTGACCTCAACTATTACAACGCCACATTGTGTTTTGTCGGCGGTTGAAACCAGTATTCCAGACATTTAATTTCCCTGATGATCTGCCAAGCAAGTAACTGCTTGGTAGTGAAACACGTGTAGGAAAAAACATTTAATTTGAATAAATAGTATTTGTAAGAAAAAATATCTTTAATGGTGATCATTGGTGTCTTGAAAGGAATGCTTTGGTAAGCCTTCATAAAATCACATATATATACATATATATATATATAATTATATATATATACATATATATATATATATATATATATATATATATATACATACATATATATATATATATATATATATATATATATATATATATATATATATATATATATATATATATATATATATATAAGCTCCCTATCTTCTTCTCGGATCGAGCATATTTATATATGAATAAAATATTTCCACTGTTTGAATGCATTTTAATTTGTAATTTTTTAAGCGGTAAGGAGACCAATAAATGCAGACTTTATTTTAAAATAAAATATTATTTATTTAAAATTCAAATCTTCGATTCATAAAAGAATCTTCATCAGGAGGATACCGACAATATTTTTACTTTTTTAAAGCGACATGTTGTCACTTATATATATACATACATATATATATATAATATAAATAATATATATATATATATATAAATAATATATATATATTAAAATACTATATATATATATATATATATATATATATATATATATATATATATATATTCGTCTGCATGTGTGAGCGTTTGCAGAAGTAAGTATATATTTACGCTGTGTTTCTAAAGTTTACTTAAAATTTAAAGCCATGTTCAATCTAGGGCATATTAGTCTTTTGAATTCTCGCTTTCAAAGAAGTATTTATTAGGTTGTTCCTCATATATCTACTATATTTAAATATATATTTATATATTTAAACGAGTTTAGCCTCAGTTCCATAATAGAAAATAGGTGGATAAACGCAAAATATGCGCAAACAATGCATGCTGATTTATTTTGTAACATTAACTCATGAGGATATATACCTTTACTAGCTTATATATCCGGGGTGCTTAAGATTTATGGAACTTTAAAAGTTAAGAAACTAATTCAGGTCACTGGGTGCAGGTTTACTAGATGCGATGTCTATCATTTCTTAAGTTTAGTATTTTTAGCAGTATTCATGAGATTAATGTGGATAAGTTAACGGAATTTTGAAATATGTTCTATAGTTAAACTAGTTTAGTCTCCATAGTATCGTGCATAGACACAAAATAAGCCGCTTACAATGGATGGTAGTTTCGTCCGCAAATGAATACATCAGGCGGATATATATATATATATATATATATATATATATATATATATATATATATATATATATATATATATATTAAATTAAAGTGAGGCTACCAACATTTGTAAAAAGCTCTTTTCAAAAATTGTTTATTATTTTATTATATTATCATTTTATAATTTTATTATTTTATAACGAATTTCGAGCCATCGTGCTCTCTTCAGATATATTTTTGATTTGAAAAAATGTTTTTATTTTTAACGGTTTGTCGTTTCTGCGCATGTGCACGTGTGTGTGTATGTGTTTACATATTTTTTGCTTTTGGGTCAAAGTAATGGGTTTTTGAAGTATGTGTGATTCTGATTTTAATCTTTCTTGTCATCTTTGTGTACGATGGTTTAGTACATTTGGGTCAGAATGTCTATAGAATTGCCCCTGAGATTTTATAACCATGTCGTCACTCTGTCTGCATGTGTGTGTGTGCGGTTAGTTTTGGTTTGTGCACGTAGGCAAGACCGCGAGCATACATGTGTTTTTGTGTCTGTTTATACATACATATATACACACATGCACACTAACACATATATATATATATACATACATACACACTCTCACACATACACACTTACACATACACACATATATATATATATATATATATATATATATATATATATATATATATATATATATAGTGAGAGTAGAAACAATGGTAAGGGAGAACAGTCATGTATATATGTAGAATTCAACTTCGGTACTTGGACACAAATAGATAGATAGATAGATAGAATAGAATAGATAGGTGTATGGATCGACAGATAGACAGATAAGTAGATAGATAGATAGATAGATTGATAGATACACACATGAATATATATATATATATATATATATATATATATATATAGATGACTTGATAGATAGACGAATCCAATTTTTTATGCATGCATGTACATACACACACGCGTGCCACTTATCCATTCTATGTATGTGGATGCCTACATGCACATGCGGGCGCGCTCATATGGCTTCTAGTTTATACATGTATGCAAATTCGTTCTTATATGCATGCAGATGCATGCGGACCGCATGTTGTGTGATTTGTGTTATGATTTGTTTAATGCTGGGTTGAATTTAAATATGATTTTTTTGTGTTAGGAGGTATGAGTACTACTGTGTTTGGAAGATGGGCATCATCTTGAATTTTCCTCTGCTGCATAAGTGCACATGCTGGGAGACAAACAATTTTCTGTTTTTTTTTGTGTTGCTTTAATGTAAAGCCAATCTATTATTAAGTGTTTTAGTTGCGCCTATATAAGATTCGTTGCATCTTATTCATTATAGTACATAGATAACATTTTTGGAGATGAGGTTAAAATCTTTTTTATTTTGAATGTTTGTTTTGGGTTTTTGAATGTGTATGAGTTCCCCTCTATTATTATGTCATAAACCGCACATCTTTCCTTGTTTCATTTTGTGACTCCTTGTGTTGTTTTGGTTAAGTTTGGATGAGGTTAACATTGCTTGAAGTTTTTTGGTTGGCGTTTGCTTTTTATTATTTTCGTTGTTTTAAATATGTTGGTTAGTTAGTTGTTTTGGTTGAGTAGGGTTAGGTTTCTTTTTATTTGTGTGAATAGTTCTGGATTGTTTTTTGTGTGTAGAGACGTATGCTAATATCTGTTCTTTGTTTCATTCTTTGGGATACGTAATTGTTCTAATTGTTCTGCTAGTTTTATACCTTTGTGAATTATTTGCAAGGGATATCCTCATCTAGTTAAGGGTTTATGTAGTTCCTCCAGTCGGACAATCAGGAGATGTATGTCACTGAATATAGTACAGATTATACGTGCTAGGGAATTGGATATAGATTTTAGCCAGCTTATTGGGTGATCGCTCTTAACATGGAGATATTTTGGGGTGTCTGTGAGTTTGTGTTAGACGTCTATGATAATATGATTGTTTTTAACTTTAACTATTATATCTAGGAATTGTAGTTCTGTGTAACTATGTTCCAGGTTGACTTTAATTTTGGGGTATAGGTTTTGTAGTATATTGTGTAATTCATTGATGGCCCCATGTGGGTTCCCAAAAGATAAAACAATTATCTAGGTATCTTTTCCAAGATTCTATCAAAAGAGTTTGGCTATTTTGTCAATATATTTGTTTTATCTTTTTATATAAGATTTTTTCTAGGAAAGCCAGTGTTAGGGTAGCATATGTTGGTACCATTTTAGTTCCTATTGCTGTACCTAGGGTCTGGATGCAGTTTTGAATTCAAATGAGTTATTGTTGAGAATAATGTCTATGCTGTCAGTGATGAATTGTTTGGTGAATCGATGGTGTAATATTTGTCGATGTTTGTCAATCCAGTATGATATTGCTTGTTTACCTAAGTCATGTGGTATGTTTCTATATAAGCTGCTAACGTTAAATGTAACTAATTTTGTCCCGAGGTGTACTGTTTGTAGTAAGCAACTCAGGAAGGGTATGTTGTCTCATATGTAGCTCCTGACTTGTTCGGGGAATGGTTGTATTAATATGTCAATTAAGTCTGCTTGTTGGGCACGTTAGTCCTGCTACTGTGGGTCTAAATGTAAAGGCACTGGGATTCGGGACACTAATATATTCTGATTTATGTGTGTTGATAGCATTTCTTATCTCATTTAATTTATGTAGTCCGTAGAAGTTGTTTGTTTTTATCATGAAGTTTGTTAGGACACCTCTTTCTTTCTTTGTTAGTATTTTATTGTATGTCGTGCAAAATTGTATGATTTTTTGTCAATGTTGGTTCTAATTTATTTGTAGTAATCTTTGTTTTATAGTGCATCTATAATTTCCGATTTATAGTAAATTTTGTCCATGACAACTACAACACTGCCTTTGTCTGCTTCTTTTATAATTATGTTACTATATTTTAGGATGTTATCTAGTGCTTAGTTTTGTTTAGATGTTTGATTACTGGTAGGTTTCGCTTTTCTCTTCGGGTTGATGTTCCAGAGGTTTTCAAAGAAGATGTTTAGTTCTTTTGTGTTGTTGTGTTTGTTAAGGAAGTATGTTGATTTGTTTTATTTTACTAATGAATCATCTGTATTGTTTTCGTTTATTAGTCTAAATTTGCGTTCAAATTCTTTAAGGTCTTTTTTCAGTTCATGATATGACTTTTGGGAGTTAGGCAAAATTTGAGGACCAATTTTAGTATTTTTTATTTCTCCTTTGTTAATGTGTATGTGAATAAATTGATGATTTGAGGGTTTGTCTTGTCTAATCTGAGCTTGTTGTTTGGGGATGAATTTAAAAAAAAATGATGAATGCTGTTTGTTTCGTTAATTTGAGGAGTTATTAAAGGGTGATTACTTTCTATATATTTTCTGTGTTTTAGAGGATTGTGTTGTTTTTCGGGAAAATTGGTGTTGTGCGTGTTATTATAAGGGTTTATTTTGACATATTTAAATGTGTTGCTATTGTCGGTAAACTGTTTCGGGTTGTCGTATCTTGGCAGAATTTGCTCATGGTAGAAGTGGTTATGTGCTTTGTATTGTTTTGTAAGGTTATGTAGGTAGGTATTTTTGTATGGTGGTTTTGTTTGATGATTTGGGTAGTTATTGGAGTATTTTAGTTGCATCCATTGGTGTGTAAAGTGGTTGTTTAGTCTGTTTTGTTGTTTGTGATGGATAGAGGGTTATTGTATGAAGGTTTCATCTGTTGGTGTGGTGGGTGTGGGTAGTGGTTGTAAGGTTTAATTTGTTTTGAATGGTGTTTGTACGAGTTATTTTGTGGTGTGGGGTAACTTTGGTAGGAGTTGTTGAGTAAAGGAATTTTGTGGTGGTTGGCTTGTGTGGTGTAGGGTGTATGAGACGAGATTTCTGATTGTATTGGTTGGTGCGGGTGGAAGTACTTAGGTTTGTACTGTTTTGTTGAGCCGTAATCGCAAGGGTTTGTGTATGGTAGAGTGGTATGAGTGTTTGATACGTTGTTTGGTGTGTTTGAGTAGTTGTATTTGTTGTGCGTATGTGTGTGTGGTTGCGACGTGTGCTTAATGAGGATTTGGATTGAATTTGTTGAGAAAGGTGGGTGTATGGTATTGGTATATTTATGTAGTTTCTTTGTGAGTAATTAGGAATGTTGTGTAAGTATGTTTGTATGTGGTGTGTGTGTTTTGCTTCTTACTTCTGTTTTGTTGTCTCCTCTGGTTTTGTGCATGTATAACTTTTACCAAGAAAAACAAAAGCGTGAACTTGAACTGAGCACGGTTCTGAAGAAGAAAAGAGTTCTCGAAATATTATATCATACGGGGTTTCCACCAGACCATCTTGATACAGGTATTACATAACATTGTAATATTGTGTAGATAAATAGATATATGTGTGTTTGTGAAAAAATAATAAATAAATAAATATATATGTGTATGTATACATTGTATTAAGGATAAAACTATTTAATTTGTTCCACCATTATATGTCTTATTTGCTCCAACTTGTGTCTATCTGTCACACCTCTGCATTATATTGCCTTCTAAGTATCACATTTCTATATACTAATAAACAATGCTTCAAGCAAACTACATAAACCTCTTATATATATATATATATATATATATATATATATATATATATATATATATATATATATATATATAGGCCACAAACCTTGCTCAACGTATCAGGAATATCACCAAAAATTCACCAAACACGAAAATTCCGTCTCATTTAACAACGCCTGCACACACACACACACACACACACACACACACACATATATATATATATATATATATATATATATATATATATATATATATATATATATATACACAGTGTGTGTGTGTTAGGTTATATTGAAAAGAAAACCATAGAGTGCTTGATCGCAGAGGAGTGAGAGATAATATAATTTGTTTTATAACTATATGTTACATATTTCAGAAACGTATCGCAGTTTCATCCAGATGGGCTGACTTTTTAGATTTAAAAAAAATTCTTTAAGCCCAGTGGAATCGTCGGCGTTGTGAATGAGGTGACACCACGATGAGAAGTGGTGTTATATTGATAAAAAGACGGATCATCCCGGAAAGTCTCCCTGGAAAATTATATTGGTTTGAAATTAATAGAGTTTCATTTCATTTATTATTTATAGTTTTTTATTTTATTCTACTAAGTGTTTTATTTATTCTCTTGAAGTTTGGTATTTTTATTTGTTATTTAAGGCGTTGTTATTATATCGTAGCAGATAACGGTGTCTTGGAAAGTTAACATAGAAAGGAGGCGGTTGAATACGCCGTTTAAAGGTTGTGATATTGAAGTATCTTTTTGATGGTGATACCGGGTTTAAATTTATGTATCGGATTTTTTTAAATGTAGTTTTGTGTTTTAAAGGTTTTATTTTGTAAGGTGTTTTATCTACATATTTATAACTGGCTGTTTTGTATTTTAATCGAAAATAAAGAGAGCTGGCGTCCGAATATACCGTTAAAAACGGTGCGTTGTTGACGTGTCCCTTTTTAAAAAGTACTAGGTTAAGATTGAAATAATATATGGGATTTAATCATAGTTGAGTTATATTAAAATTGCTTAAATTATTTATGATGAATGTTGTCTGTTTTACTGCTTCAAAAGTGTGTTTATATTTAGCTATAACTGAGTGTTATACTTTATTTATCAGGTTCTGGGTGGGATTCGTAAAATTCTTTTATTTATTTATTTTTTTGTTTATTATTTATAGTTTTGTATTTTCCCGAAATTTATACATTAATTATATAACGTTTTTAATACATTATTTTTACCTACAGACATCGATGTTTCATGCATGCGCAATCTTCAGTGTAGGCGATGTTAATTCACGTCAGTGGGAGGGAACGAACCCAGTTTTACAAATCACCATATATATATACACCCCCCCCCCCACACACACACATATATATATATATATATATATATATATATATATATATATATATATATATTATTTTTAAATACAGATTTTAACCAGACATGGACCAGTGGTTTCTAACAAGAAAAGGGTTTAATCCCCAAATTCCGTCTTCATCAGCACTGTCTGAAATGGTAAAATGATGGAATTTCTTCAAAAAACAGTTTTTACCTGTTATGAAACGCTATGCACAAAGAATTTGAAATGAAGAGGCGGTGAGACGCTTAAACCAGAAAATAGCCGTTATGTAAGAGATTCTGTATTTAGAAGTGAGGAAAAAGAGAAAGAAAAGAAGGGAAAATAAAAGAAAATTAAATTAAAATTAATAATAATAATAAAAGAAAATTAAGAGAAAATTAAATATTATTTATATATAAAAAACCCATGGTTAAAGGTACGTAACTCTAATTAATTAAAATATCTAAAAAAGGGGAGGTAACTATTTATTATATATATATATATATATATATATATATATATATATATATATATATATATATACATTTACCGATGGTTTCAATTAATAAATAAAAAAATAAATAAAAAAATCAAAAATCAAATAACGCATCAAAATCAAAATCAAAATCAAAATCAAAATCAAAATAAAAAATAAAAATAAAAATAAAAATAAGAATAAAAATAAGAATAAAATCAAAAATCAAAAATCAAAAATCAAAAATCAAAATCAAAATCAAAATAAATATAAAAAAAAATTAAAAAATAAATAAAAAAATAAAATAAAAAATAAAAAATAAAAAATAAAAAAAATAAAAAATAAAAAATAAAAATAAAAATAAAAAATAAAAAAATAAAAAATAAAAAATAATAAATAATAAATAATAAAAAAATAATAAAAAATAAAAAATAAAAATTAAAAATAAAAATAAAAATAAAAATAAAAATAAAAAATAAAAAATAAAAAATAAAAAATAAAAAATAAAAATACGAAAATTAAATTTAAAGAAGGTGGTGAGAAAGGGAATGTAAAAAGGGGGATTAAGTATCTAACAGTGAAACAAAAACAGGAGACCTTAAGCGTCTAATATTAACACGGGGATCATCAGCTGTTTACCATGTAACTGTTTCGGAGATTTAAAAACAGGACAGTTATGATATTCATGGCTATCTAATGGTACTGATTAAACTACCATTTCCCGAATAATCAAGTGTCGAAATAATTCCGCTTAACATTTCACTAATATATACATAAATAAATAATAATATTAATAATATATTACCCTTTAGACTATCGTGTGATATTCTAATTTGCATATCAAATAACATTAATTCATAATAATAATAATAATAATAATAATAATTATTATTATTATTATTATTATTATTATTATTATTATTATTATTATTATTATATCTAAACACTACAACCAAGAACCATTCTGCGATATGGTAGCTTGCAATAAAATTATATAAGAATTATATATATATGGGGGATTAATTGTTTTATAATGGCTGGGGGGCATATTTTGTCAGTGAAAGTGTTAATTTAGGATTATCTAATGTTCTAATTGTCATCATCATATGCATTCGTGTTGTGTTTATGTATTTAGTTTATTCTCTTGGGTTTAAGTAATAAGGTTTATGAGCCTATTATAAGTCTGTGTCAGGTGAGGGGTGAGTGGGTTAGGTCTTAAACATCAATAATTCTTTTAAATTCTGTGGGATTTGGTAGTTATATTTCTAGGTGTTTAAATTAGGGTGATTCATTTATTTACCATGTTAGAAACGTTGAAAAGAGATGGGTTATCTACTGATTAATGTTTTACCTGTGGTGGATGGGTTAGGTTGTGTTGGAAATGGTAGGGGTGATGTACTGATGATTGTAGTCTGTGCAATATATCGGGGGGTGTTATGTTGTACATAAGAAATTAATTATAACTTAGAAAGGGTCTTACGAGGGAGGCTAGTTTATATGTTTTTTTAATTTTTTTTTTTGTTTGTTTTATTTATTAAATGTTATAGTGTTCATTTGTTTTTATAGGGTAATTAGTAAGTTATGTACTATTATTGCTGTAATTTTATTGAGCTAGTAGGAATTTTCGCCCTAAGACCCTTCCAAAGTAATACTTAATTTATTTTATGTACAACATAACACCACCTGATATATTGCACTTAATAAAATCACAGCTACATCACGGGCGATACGAAGAATTTCGAATTACTGGAGACTTCTACCCAGTCATGGCAGATGGACGACAGCATGCTGCCCCCGTGGATTTAATAACGGGTTCCGTTTGAAATTCCGTCCAGATTCCCGATTTCGACAGAAAGATTCCCTAGTTCGACAAGGTACACCTGAAAAGGTCGGAGGTTACATCGGGCGAAACGTTGTGATAAAAACACCCAAGATGAGAACAGTAGTCCGAATATACCAAATTTTACAAATTATCAACCCTCATCTAAAAACATTCCGAAACATACTAACAAAACTATATGATTACGAATACAGCATTATACATTCGCATGCTAGTAGAATCTCTATTCCACCCTTAATAAATATATAGTTTATTGTATTAAAATACTTATACAAACTTATAAATAAATATTAAACATATTAAGTCTATAATATATTTGTCTACTTTTGAAATAAATATTAAATGTTGGCAAAGATCGGTAACCTCTTCCATCACCTTTTCCCTTTGTAATTAAACGACGTCAAAAATCAAGACCCTCTGAAGTCAACATGTCAGCGATATGGCCATTAGCGTCTACATGTAAATTTACCAGAAATATCAGTTGACATCGATGTACGCACGCACAGGAAAGATACCAATTTCCGCCTAGTGTGAAAATCAGGTCAAGTCCAGTCTGGTTTTAATAAACGAACACCGCTATAAAGATATCTGTCCGAAGAAATAATTCATTTCACACATCTAACAAGAGTCTACAAGTCCAGACATATATTTTCTACTAAAACTCATAAACTAGTTTTAAGAGACTAAACACAATACAGTTTAAAAACTAGTGTTAAATCTTACGATACTTTTGGATTTTAATGAAATGAAATATCATTTTAGGAACTACGAATTATGACCAAGGTCGTCCATTAAAAATCTATTGGAAGACAGCCATTTTAAATGTTGAGCCAAAGAACTTAAAACTCATCCTGAATTACATAACCAAAGAGCATTATATCTTTCTCTATTAGAAATACGATTTTCTTGGGTTATTATATTTACGGCAAATTGCGCCCAAATTATATTTAGACAGCAACAATTTTGACTTTCAGAGTGAATGTATATTCTGTTAGATTTCAAAGGATATATTTTTATCAAGCATAACCAAAGATAGGTAATATCTTATTTCACTTTTGATTATATGTAATTGACCGTTCTTTGCCAGACATCTCTAAATAACATTAAGCACACACACTTACCAAAATAATATCCTGTAGTATTTGCTTTATTCGTATACTAACCATTCGCGTAAATGAATACTTGATTTTTATATAATCTATTGTGTCACCGTTACTTCTCAACACCTGTATTACCGGATGGAAGAATAACAGTTTTATTTTCATTGAATCCTATGATTCGTACCTCATATATCGCAGAGCCGCGTTCGAACCCTCGATATATAATTATATATATATATATGGGAAGAAGTTCACCGGCCGCCCCCAACTCCGATACAAGGATGTTGTGAGGCGAGATAGGAAGGCAATTGTTATCGACATTGGGTCCTGTGAGAGCGTTGCAGATGACCGCTCAAGATGGAGAGGAATCTTGAACCAACATCTGGAAGCAGGAGAGGAGAAACTGTTGAATACGGCTGGGGAAAGCGTGCACGCAAAAGTGAGAGCACACATGAGAACACTTCAGGGACCACACATGTTTGTGCGCTTTGCGTCAGAGACTGCCACTCCCGCATTGGTCTTTTCAGGCATAAGTGGCGCTGCTCCAGCCGAGAACAGAGCCAGGACAACTAAGCTAAAGTGCATTACCCATGGTCTAACCTGACCGACGGATTTAGGTGATAAAAACGGTCCATATTTCTAGGCCAGTTGTCATAGTCTAGGGATAAAACGCTAGAGTATTGACATCAACATCGAAGGTTCGATCCTTGTCTAAGTTTGTGACCCTGTTTAGGGGCCGAAATGAAGACACGGACCACGGGGTTAGGTGAACAATATATATTGAAGAAAAGATATGTACAGAGAATAAGAGACCGACGGCCAGGGTCGACTGTAGTTCAATCCAATTACGAGAAGCTTAAATGCTGCCAGTATTTTATTAGGAATTGAAACAATCGTAATAGTAGTAAGCAAAAAACAAAACAACGAACGATGCAATCACCAATAAACACAATTATATAAAAATACATTAAATATTTAGGTGATAAAAAAGGACATATTTCTAGGCAAGCGTCATAGTCCAGGGGTAAAACGCTAGACTATTGACATCAACATCGAAATCTGTATCTAAGTTTGCCATGCTGATGACGGCTGTGAGCCAGAAACACGTGTCCATGGATTACTATTATGTGCACATAAAATTAATATATATATATATTAATTCAATTCAAAAGTTCAAGCAATAAGCCATCCAAAGACATAACTTACATCAGTTCCTTCAATTATTTATTTCCACACTTCAGTGGAGAATCATAATTTACATTTTCGCCTTAAATACAAAACCATCAGTTTTCCGTATCAGTTTATTCGTAGACCTACACGTGTTTCTTTGCGGATATTGAAGTTCAAAAGTCCATCCGTCAGTCATCAGCGAATTATAGAAATATATGGTGGGGTTGTAAAAACAACTTACACAGTCAAAAGGTAGAAAAAATCACAGAGGAAAATAAAACGATGAGAGGCCTCCAAAGACATCGAGAAGACTCAAAAGGCGAGATCTTATAAAATTCTGATAATTCAGGAGGGCATGGATAAACTCACGTGAAGAAAAAGGGAGCAAAGACAAATGATACTCCCAGAATAACATCAGATATCCGGCAACAGTCCGGCAACAGTCCGGCAACAGTCCGACGACAGTGATCTCAGTTTAAAAACAACAGAGTCAGTCCTCCTTTGAATATCAATCAAAGACTTAAATAATCACCCCAGTAAAGCTCAAAAGACTAATTGGAAAAAATATTAAAACCTAGTAATTATTAATTAATAATCTGAATAGTGAGAACACCTAATTAAGCATTTTTAAAAAATTTCAAACAAAGTAAGACGAAACAACGGTCAATCATTAGAGCCAGCCCCTTTTATAAAACTATGGTTCCACACCAAAAAGAAATCAACAACTGTGATGATGTTAGATAATTCTTATTACTTTCCCTTAAAGGAAGAAAACAGAAATAAAGTAAAATAAAATAGACAAAATTAAAAAAATTTAAAAGTTAAAAAAGTTTTTTAGAAATAAAAGATTTATTTAAAATGAAATAATGAAAATATATTTTATCTAATTAACACGGTAGATTATCTGTCACTTTTATTTGCCGATTCTCATCCAAACAAAAATAAAAGGTAACACCAGAAATTACATAAAATAAAATAGACAAAATTTAAAAGAATTTAAAAGTTAAAAATATAAAAAGTAAAAAAAAAAAATTGCGTTATCTTATTAACACGGTAGATTATCTATTCGCTTTATCGCCGATTTTAATCTTAACAAAACCAATTAGTTTTCAAAACGAAACAACTCCATCAGAGTTTTGACCTGCTACTTTCCAATAAACAATGCAAAAGTATTTCCTATATCATCTCTCTATTCGTTAATATTATTATATTTATTTTTAATTATATTATAAGTATTATTCCTATTTATTTTCTAATGTAATAAAACTAAAAGAAACACATTTTGGATACTAGTTCATAGTTTAATAGGCCTAAAACAGCTTATATAGCCCGTTGGTTAGTCATATTATGGGGCTACTTCAAACCAGCATGGCCTACTCGATAATTAACGTTTATCTCCATAACAATCCTAGTTCATAGAATTGCCCCGATTCACCATTAATCAATCGACCCCACCAAAAAAAACAAAACACTACACCTTAGGTATTAAGGCGGGGAGTATTACAAACTTGGGCCTCGATTAAGATCGAGGAACATGTTATAACCTACACCAATAATATAGAGATTTAATTAAATACTAAATTAGCAAGCTTGGTTAGTTTACATCGATATGATAATAAGTTTTTCAAATTATTTTACCTTATGTGTAATTAAATCGAGAATTGGGATGCTGAGTATTTTAGTGATTTAATAGTACTTCAAGTGAGATAGCGGCGAATAGACTAAATATTGGTATAGCTTATATAATAGCTGGGGTGAGAAAGAAAATTCACATAGCTTGCTCACTTCAAATATTATGAATTAAAAATGTTTTTTTTAGAATTGGGATTGCTCATTGATATGGGGGGGGGCTTTAATTAGTTAATAATATAGGAAACGGAAAAGTAATAAAAATTATCTAACGGCATCGCAGTTGTTGATTTCTTTTTTGTTGCAGACCCTTTTTTTAAAAGGGGCTGGCTCTAATGATTTACCGTTGTTTCGAGTTAATTTCTTTTTAAATCAAAGAACTATTTAATATGAATTTTTCAAATTAACCTTTTGAAACCCAACTGCATAGTAACTTAATAATGTGATCAATAGTCAGAAACTGCTCTAATACGTTCGCCTCGAAATTAACAGAAAATGTCATGTTTATATATTTTTATATTTTCATTACAGACTTTTGAGACAGCTCAATTTTATTTCCAAAAGCTATGCCTTATGTTTAAAAGTACTATTATTTTACAAGAGAGCTCGCCTAATGAGTTTGGAAGTAATGTGGTCATCCACTGACAACTGTTTCACAGTATCACAGCAGTAAAAATGACCCCCCCTCCAATTGGCAACATTAGCTAATTATATTGTTTCTGGCGAATTCCAACTGAGAAAGCTGATAGAAAATGTTTGATTTTGGAGAGATCTGAAACATATCATGTTGTGAGGATGACATTACTGGTCATTGTAATTTTACCGCTGCGTTATTACGCTCGCTATGAAAGTAACATAAATTGTAATGTTTATATATTTTGATTTTATGTTTATTTATTTTGACATAATACTTATAAGTGTTGACGCATTTGCGAACTAAACTAATAAAATTCCCACCGTTCTAATATTGCCTGCTAAGATGGCTTTATATCTCTATTTCTCCCTTTATATATATATATATATATATATATATAGAGAGAGAGAGAGAGAGAGAGAGAGAAAGAGAGAGACAAAGAAAGATATGATGCAATCTTAGTAGGCGATATTAGAATATTAGATATTAAAATATGTATATATATATATATATATATATATATATATATAAGGGAGAAAGAAAGATATAATGCAATCTTAGTAGGCGATGTTAGAACGGCAGGAATTTTATTAGTTTAGTTCCCAAATGCGTCAACATATATATATATATATATATATATATATATATATATATATATATATATATATATATATATATTCTCGTTAGATCATCGTTAGATCACCGAAGTTAAGCGACGTTGAGCCTGATCAGCACTGAATGGGTGACCATTTGGGAATACCAGGTGCTGTATGCGCTCGCGTCATTGTTTTCAGTCGTAATGTAACTCCCTGCCATTGGATTTAAGCTGTTCCGCTTTAGGAGAGGTCGTGTTGCGTATTGTCGCTTATTTATGTACAAGATTCAGAACTAACGTCACGCACACACACACACACACACACACACGAACACAACAGCCAATTCGGCGCCAGGGCCATAAAAAATAATAAATTTCAAAAGAAAACCCAAAACACTTAATTCAGGAGATGACTGATAAAATAAAGGTACTTAATAAACACACACGACTTTGACCAAGAGAAGCAAAAAATAAAAAAAAGATAAAAAAGATCATACTAAAAAACAAAAACAAATAGTTTTTTTTAAATGACACAATACTGGCCAACTATGATGATGGAATATTATTCCGAAATTAATAAGATTAAACTAAAAAAGAAAGATAATCTGGCATTGATAAAGGCTTCTATTTTAAATTTTATAATACTGACCAGCCAATGCTTTTGAATAAACGACCCCTCTTCTTAAACTTCGAGCATGCCAATGCTTTCTTCGTTCTACAACCAGAATTTGAATTCATAACCGCCAACAACATAACCGCGGATACACCCATAACAAGGACATTATATTTTTTTTTAAAAGTTTGTTTATTTAAAATAATTTTTTTCTTTAAATGACACAATACTGGTAAACTCTGATGATAACATATTATTCCGAAATTACTAAGATTAAATAAAAATAAAAAAAAATCTTGCATTGATAAAGGCTTTTATTTTCAATTTATGATACTTACCCACCAATGCTTTTGAATAAACGACTCATTTTCTTATATATATATATATATATATATATATATATATATATATATATATATATATATATATATATATGCATTAGGAGAAACTAGTGTTTTTTAAAATTATACCTATCGACCGGGGAGTGGCATATTAGTAAAGTAACTAAGAAAAATGCATTTTAAATGGCGAAGATCATATTCTGCCAAAGGAAACCACACAGGTACGAAACATTTAGAAGACCTGTAAGGTTAATAAATAAATTTACCATCTGAGGGACACGCACACTTCTATCCGGTGCATTACCGACATTTATCATACTAGGTACTCTGAAATAAATACACATTTCGGAGTATGCATTGGTTTTAATAGGGAGTTTAGTTATATGTTTCAAAACTGTAACAAGGGGCAATTCATAACATTCACTTTTGTTACAAACAGACACAAAATCTCTATTATACTAACATTAGCTTTAGACGGTTGTATACAATACAAGGTCGAAAAAGTAATATAGTTCAAAAGCAAATACTTCAAGTCTTGAATTCTAACTACAGGTAAATAATTCAGATACGAACAATTAGAGATTCGATTAATAATTTGATTTTTATGGTAGACATATCGATCAGTACGTTCTTTGAATGAATTCAATGTTTACAGGTACGTTAGCGTGACAACTGAAAGGAAATTCACATCATTATAATCTTGGAATATATATATATATATATATATATATATATATATATATATATATATATATATATATATACGTATATCTAATCTTGTTTTTAATTAATATTTTTAATTCATTACGTGACTGTAATAAGCCAGTCTATCCACGTTTTAGTGGTGTTTAGAAAAAAATAGCGTGATGAAACCAAATTAAGTTCGTGTTTATTTGCATTTCAATTTTATGTCGAGGATAAATTCTTGCTGTTGTTTTTGTTGTTCCTTTTCTGTTCTTTTTTCCTTTTCATTTTTTCTTCTTATTATGATTATTCTTATTATAATTTCCTCACTCGGAATGTCAACAAAGTAATTATCAGTGACTGTGGTTTTACCTTAGATCCAGGTGACAGCAAGTCTTCCCAGATTTCTAGCACTCGCTGTTTCTTTCGATAGCCGTTGCAAATAATTTAGCGTTATCGCAACAACCGGCTACAATTGATTTCTCACCGGCAACGATTAGTGGTCTTTTCTGGGATTTGAGTGGCAATAACTAACTCCAAAGTCCAGTACGCTCTGCACTCTTTCAGTGTAGGTCTGCTTGGTGCTCTTTTTCATTAGTCTTTCCATCCTCCTTGACACTTCACGATCATGTGTATGCCTTTTTTCGTTGTTGTTGTTTGTGCCAGTTTATGACATTTCTGGCAGTTGTTTTTCTTTTGTGTTCGTGAAATTTTTTTAATTTTATTATTTTTCTCACTTGGAGATTTCACAAGTCATTCTCTGTTATTGCTTACTGAGAATAACCAGTGGTGTCCCCCCTAAAGTATGAGAGATATAAAGCCTCCTTAGTTTTCGAGCACTCTTTGCAAATTGGTTTGTATTATTGCAACAACCGTCTACCATTTATTTTTCGCTAGTAACGACTGTTGATCTTCTCGAGAATTTGACTGACAATAAGCATCGCACTTTCTAGTAGACGTTTAGTTGGTGCTTTCCTTTCTCTATCATTACATCATCCTTTACCTTTTACGACAACTTTCTGTGGTATCATCCGAGACTGGTGCCACCGCATGTTTTTTCCTTTGTATTTATCTGTGGCTTGTAAGTGTTTATTAGTTATGAGAGTTGTTTTCCGCATTCAATGACTTTCCTTAATATTTCGGTTGTTTTAATTATTCTAGTTCGTTTTATAGTCTCCATCATCCCTTTGATTCCAATTTCTCATAGTCTTTTTCCCAGCGGTTTCGGAACTATTCATAGTGCTCCAACAATAATTCCCCTGTCCTCTCCAAACTCTACAATAAGTGTCTAGCTGAATCTTGCTTCCCCGATAGCTGGAAAATTGCCTCTGTGGTACCAGTCTTCAAGAATTCTGGGAATAGAACCGATCCTCAGAACTATCGCCCAATCAGTCTGCTGTCGATCTTTGCTAAAATCTTTGAATCCCTAATCAATCTAGCGATAGTACGGCACTTAGTTAATGCTAAACTTCTTTCCGACCGCCAGTATGGATTTAGACAAGCACGATCTACTGCAGACATCATAACGGTCATCTCTGAACGCATGTATCATACACTCGACAAGGCAGGAGAAGCTAAGGCAGTAGCGCTTGATATATCCAATGCCTTTGACAAGGTATGGCATAAAGGGCTTCCCCTGAAAATACACTCATACGGTATTACTGGGCAATTACTTAATATAATTAGATCCTTCCTAGACAAAAGAAAAATTCAGGTTGTCCTTGATGGCCGCTTGTTGTTCCTGATCTATATAAACGATCTCCCTGATGGATTAGAGTCTGAGATTGGTTTATTTGCTGATTACACCACCCTTTACTCTCGCCATGTTGGCAAAACCGACGCAATCATATCCGAGGCAATGAGAGAGGGAGAGATAAAGAGAAAGAGCTCTTCCGCGAGGAGTCTGATCAAGATATCACGTGATATCGCGTTGGTGGCAACGTCTGCCATCGTTTTATTCATCTCCGTACATCGAAAAGAGGTATTATTCTATTTTTATGGTTCTTCTGTGATCGTGTTCATAATGAAAGAGGTACAGATTTGTCAAACAAGAATTAACCTTCTGATAGATATTTCTGTGGGCTATGGTAATAGATTCATCAGTTGAGCCTACTTAAACCTGGCAGTGTGTAGCATGGAAGCTTTATGAACAATCATGTATGTGGTAAAACGGGACAGTTCAGTGGGGCAAAATGAGACGCTGCCCTTTTACCTCAGATGTTCGCAGGGTCATTAAGTTGAGGTGCTATGTTTCGCGTTATCTGTTTTAATCAGAACTTTCAATACATAGTAATTAAACATTTGTTTTTTATATTGTTCTACAAGTAGTAGTTGTAGTAGTAGTAGTAGTAATAGTAGCAGCAGTAAAATATTACTTCGAACTGTTACTCGTACCAATACTACTATTACTGCTACCAGCACTTCTACCGACATAACTACCACCACTACTATTACTGCCACTACCACTACTACGATCACCATGTTATGATTTTTGTAATTGAGGCCTAATTCATAGCGATTTATTTTCAAAGGATTGTAAGAAATTACGTCAGGAAGACTACACGCCAGTCGTGGGATGAAGAAAAAGGAGAAAATGTTGTCAAAAACTCAAACCAAGGGTAAAAGCTAGTGTCAGCTCAGTCAGAGAGCAGCTTTATTTGATCCAGAGCCAATGCCAGGAAGAAGACATACAGTGTCTGTACTGTAATGGACTGTACTCTGAGTGCAGGAAACTGCATAGTGTGCAAAATAAGATTGTAGGAGATGTGCACGCTACAGCTGTGCATGTCTACATAAAGAGCAACAAAGCCTTAATTCTCATTTTTCAGCTTTGCGATAAGATCAACACCTGTCTCGTTTTGCCCCAGCTGATGTCTCATTGTACCGCAAGCATGGGGCAAAACGGGACAATACGGACTACTGAATAAATCATCTGTATTTATTTTGAAAAACAATCCTCACTGTTTTTGTTGCTTTGGCATTGTTTTCCAATACTGTAAATGTTCACAACATTGAATATGGTTTATATCTTACGTTTGTCTCCACATGGTTTTTTCTTAAAGTATCTCGTTTTGCCCCAGGTTCCCTTATACACGCATAAATTAATACGCATCACATTTTAACATAAACACAGACATGCCCAGACACACAGCTATGTTAGATAACAAACTAGTCCGATAATTTTAGATATGTCCACATCAGTATACAAAATGTGCACACACCCAAGAATAACTTGGTTGTGCGACTCGCATTAATAAATCATGTATATTAACATGTGCATACCTATGATCACATGAACTGATATATGTAGCCAGATAAGCTCACAGATAAATACAAAAAGTGCATGCGTTTCCCAATATATGAATATTATGTACATGAATATAAGAATAATACATACGCACATCTACACACTTATATATATATATATATATATATATATACATACGCATATACACGTATACATACATATACACACACACACACACACACACACATATATATATATATATATATACAATGTATTTTTATGTAATTATTTTTATTGGTGATTGCAGTGTTCGTTGTTGTTTTGCTTGCTATTATTTCAATTATCTCACTTCCTAACTTATTAAGATGCAGAAAATTGCATTATTAGTCGCCTTAACTTTATAGGACGTATTCTTCGTTAATATATATATATATATATATATATATATATATATATATATATATATATATATTATTTATTTTATACATACATCAAAGTAATCCATGGACACGTGTTTCTGGCTCACAACCGTCATCGAACCTTCGATATTGATATCTATAGTCCAGAGTTTTACCATCGGACCAAGACGCCCTATCTAGAAATATGTACAATTTTTATCACCTCAATATTTAATAGATTTTTATGTAATTATTTTTATTGGAAATTGCAGCGTTCGTTGTATTTTGCTTACTTAATCCCTTAGGAAGTGAGAAAATCGAAATAATCTCTCTTTGTCTTTCTCCCTTTCTCTCTCTCTCTCTCCATATATATATATATATATATATATATATATATATATATATATATATATATATAAATTATGAAAAGTTCATTTTATAAAGCATCTTTTGTAAGTTAATATAAATATAGAGGCAAACAAGCCTTCAAAAACCATGTATTAGATGCGAGTAATTTAATCAAAAGAAAAATAAAAATATTTCGAAACATTTAATAAAATATTTCAAAATACCTTCCGTTTTTTTTTTTCTTCATCTTGATTTTTTTTTTTTTAGCTAATATTTCGCTTGACAAAAACAAGCTTCATCAGAGCCAAGACAAATAAAGGTATAACCTTTTTTTTCCATAATTTACTTCCTGGTGTTGGTGAAGTGTCACGTCCGGTGTTGTGGACTATTGTTAAAAATGTCTGTTTTAAATAGAATAGAACTTGAATGCGCATGGTCGCTGCGAGTTATAAATTAGGAAAGTTCATTTTATAAAGCATCTTTTGTAAGTTAATATAAATATAGAGGCAAACAAGGAAGTAACAACACCAACACCAGGAAGTAAATTATGGAGAAAAAAAAGGTTATACCTTTATTTGTCTTGGCTCTGATGAAGCTTGTTTTTGTCAAGCGAAATATTAGCTAAAAAACAAAAATCAAGATGAAGAAAAAAAAAAACGGAAGGTATTTTGAAATACTTTATTAAATGTTTCGAAATATTTTTATTTTTCTTTTGATTAAATTACTCGCATCTAATACATGGTTTTTGAAGGCTTGTTTGCCTCTATATTTATATTAACTTACAAAAGATGCTTTATAAAATGAACTTTCCTAATTTATAACTCGCAGCGACCATGCGCATTCAAGTTCTATTCTATTTAAAACAGACATTTTCAACAATAGTCCACAACACCGGACGTGACACTTCACCAACACCAGGAAGTAAATTATGGAAAAAAAAGGTTATACCTTTATTTGTCTTGGCTCTGATGAAGCTTGTTTTTGTCAAGCGAAATATTAGCTAAAAAAAAAAAAATCAAGATGAAGAAAAAAAAAAACGGAAGGTATTTTGAAATATTTTATTAAATGTTTCGAAATATTTTTATTTTTCTTTTGATTAAATTACTCGCATCTAATACATGGTTTTTGAAGGCTTGTTTGCCTCTATATTTATATTAACTTACAAAAGATGCTTTATAAAATGAACTTTCCTAATTTATAACTCGCAGCGACCATGCGCATTCAAGTTCTATTCTATTTAAAACAGACATTTTCAACAATAGTCCACAACACCGGACGTGACACTTCACCAACACCAGGAAGTAAATTATGGAACAAAAAGGTTATACCTTTATTTGTCTTGGCTCTGATGAAGCTTGTTTTTGTCAAGCGAAATATTAGCTAAAAAAAAAAAAATCAAGATGAAGAAAAAAACAAAAACGGAAGGTATTTTGAAATATTTTATTAAATGTTTCGAAATATTTTTATTTTTCTTTTGATTAAATTACTCGCATCTAATACATGGTTTTTGAAGGCTTGTTTGCCTCTATATTTATATATATATATATATATATATATATATATATATATATATATATATATGGCTCTAATACGTTTGACGCTTCGACGAAGTCTAATGAACCCATTAAAACGACAAAAGAACCATCATAGTTTCTTTTTTGTCCATTGATCTTCATTTTGAATTTAGGGCAGTAGTTCTTCCACTTCTGGTATCTATTTCATCATCAGCAATATCAGAAAGAAGTTTAGCAAACTCCATTGTTGGTTCAAAAACGTATTTGAAATAATATCGAATGCTGGCAATGAGCCCTAAGCTTTGTTTTCAGTCTTGAAGAACAATTTAATTGTTTTATTGTATCAGCAGTATTGATCCATTGTTTCGTTAATTTGTCAATTAATTCTTTCCAATTTTTTCTGATTCATCCTGTTTCTTGTCTCATTGGATTACTTTATCCTATTGATAGTTTTGTGCTGTTAGTTTTGCTTATATTTTTCTGATGTTTTTGTGTCGTAATTTGTTTTATTCCTGTTTAGTAAGTTTATAAAAGTCCTAGTTCTGTGCGCTTTAACAAGTATGTGTTTATAGTGAGAAGATGAAACTAATGTAAAGTGTCAATTGAAATAAAAAATATATACAAATAAATACACATTTGGTATTAATCATAGAATATATTATTATTATTATTATTATTATTTACTCACTAGGAGTTTTTTTTTTATTATTATTATTATTATTATTATTATTATTATTATTATTATTATTATTATTATTATTTATATATTAATACGTTAGCGTGTGTGTTCGTGTGTCACGCTTACATCAAACGTTAGGCGCATGCGTGCCGCACATAGATTTGGAAAAGCATTCAAGTCACTCTATTTTCGTAATATTTTAATATTTTATTCATCAGGCAACATATTCTGGAATTTTTTATAGGTTAGGAACAAGAAAATTAGTATTGAAATCATCATTTCGTGTAATTTACACGGGTCCTGCTAGTTATTATTATTATTATTATTATTATTATTATTATTATTATTATTATTATTATTATTATTATTATTATTATTATTATTTGTTGTTGTTGTAGTTTCCTTCTATTTTTCTTTGTACGATATTTTTTCGCATCAGTTGTCCTCACGACGAACTATTTCACGAGTTCATTTGAGATGTCGCATGTAAATATATATATATATATATATATATATATATATATATATATATATATGTGTGTGTGTGTATGTGTATATATATATATATATATATATATACATATATGTGTGTCTGTGTTTTTGTGTGTGTGTGTTATTTACTCAAATTATTATTGTTATTTTTGAATTAGCGCAAAATTATTTTGTTATCCGTTTACGGAATGTCAATTTTCCAGATGAAAGGAAGGAGAACGCGAAGTTTCCATTCTATAATCACATTATATAAATTAGATGTATGAGCGCATCTACGCGTACGTGCGCTCTCGAAAAGCACGCTGTACAAAAGGTAACCGCACGGCATACATTCGCACGTTTTATTAGTTAGAAACACATAATGTTAGAATCACCCATGTAACAAAATTAGTATAATTAACACACATGACAAATGTATTATAGCAAGAAGACCTGGCGTTGTCCGGAATTGAATGAGCAACCTTGTGTCGTTTTGCGCTCAGGATATAACACAATATTTCTCATTCTGATTTTTTATTTACATTCCATAATATTTCTCATCCTGATTTTTTATTTACATTTTATAATATTACTCATTTGATTTTTTATTTACATTTCATAATATATCTCATTCTGATTTTTTATTTACATTTTATAATATTATTCATCCTGATTTTTTATTTACATTTCATAATATTTCTCATCCCGTATTTTTTATTTACATTCCATAATATTTCTCATTCTGATTTTTTATTTACATTTTATAATATTTCTCATTCTGATTTTCTATTTACATTCCATAATATTTCTCATTCTGATTTTTTATTTACATTCCATAATATTTCTCATTCTGATTTTTTATTTACATTCCATAATATTTCTTATTCTGATTTTTTATTTACGTTTCATAATATTTCTCATTCTGATTTTCTATTTACATTTTATAATATTACTCATCCTGATTTTTTATTTACATTCCATGATATTTCTCATCCTGATTTTTTATTTACATTTCATAATATTTCTCATACCGATTTTTTATTTATATTTCATAATATTTCTCATCCTCATTTTTGATTTACATTTCATAATATTTCTCATTCTGATTTTTTATTTACATTTTATAATATTTCTCATTATGATTTTTTATTTACATTTAATAATATTTCTCATTCTAATTTTTTATTCACATTTCATAATATTTCTCATTCTAAATTTTTATTTACATTTCATAATATTTCTCATTCCGATTTTTTATTTACATTTTATAATATTTCTCATTCCGATTTTTTATTTACATTTTATAATATTTCATTTTTAAGGCGCAGCATTTATTGGGTTGGTGTGGATGTAAGTGAAGTGGCAATAATTAAAACAAATTCCGGTATAATTATAGTGTTTAATCCCATCAGTAAATCCGGTGTTTCCAAGAAAAAAAACTTTTTATTCTCGATTCGAGTCCTGAATTAACATTTCTATTCTTATTTTTTTATTTTTATAATTTTTAAGTTATATATAAATTAAAATATTGTACAACGTTGTATTTTTATCGATGTTAATTTCGAACGTCAACTTCACGATACGATTTAATAACTAAAATGAAATATACCTATCTAATTACTGTTAGTCATGTTGTTTCAGAATATAATGGCGTACATCTCCAAAAGATTAGGAGGGGAACAACCACACACACAACCATGTAAAATGAGAGACGGGAAGTTTTACTTATATATATATATATATATATATATATATATATATATATATATATATATAAGTTTATATAAAAGAATATCCATTTTTAACGTATACATTCCTTATTATATAAACCAAATTGTTTCAAATTAATAAGTTCAATGAAGCTATGTTTCCGGCGTCAGAGCATATATATTCATTGGTTGAATTCAAATGACAAAGATCAAACGTGAGTCTACAATCATCATTTTTAAAATTTATTTTTTGAGTTTTTTTAATCGTCTTACGAACGTTTCGAAAAAATGCAAAACAAAATTAACCGACCTATAACCCATTAAGTTAACGTTTGCACATTGTTACATTAATGTCTACATTTAGTGCCGTTAAGCGATAGTATTGATTTACCCCTCTCCAGGAGTTAGGCACAAAGCCAGAAACGATAGTAGATGTAAATAGATAGTGAAGACGTAAATTCAGTAATTCGCAATTCTTCGTATCGCCCACACCGAAAATTCAACATTCAACCTTTATTTATTTACACGAATAGCCCAAGAATACACACCAGTGAATACCCCCCCCCTCCGCCTCAAAACTTTTAAAAAGTCCTATAGATGCTGAAAATTTTGGGTAAAAAGAACCTTTCTGTACATTTTCGGTCCTTTCCGGTCAATTTACGGTTAGGGTGTTGTTACCCCCCCCCCATCCTTTTCAAGAATCCGTGACACAGTGGATATAGTACTAAGTAAAATTCAGTTCTAAGTGACAGTCATCTGAAGGTTGAAGGTTGAATCTTTAGTTCGGGCGATACGAAGAATTGTGAATGACTGCAGACTTCTCCCAGTTATGGCTGACGGAGCAAGAGAATGCTACCCCCGTGGATTAAATAAAGGGTTATGTTCGGAATTCGGTCCAGATTCCCAAGTTCGACAGAATATTACTGAATTCGAAAAGATACACCTGAAGAAGACCGGAGATTACAGCGGCCGAAACGGTGTGAGGAGAACACTGAAGATGAAAACAGTAGTCCGCATAATACAAATTAAACAAATAATGAAAAATGTAGACCATCAAAATAGCAGATGATTGCTCCCCTACAAAACATATTCGTCGCCGATAGGATTCGAACATATGCAAGGAGACACGCATGGCTTTACAAGTCATCGTGTTAATATTGTTAACAACGTGTGTATTGCGTATTAATTTCCGTTGTAGTTAGCATCGAACATTTTTTAATTAGTCAATTTTAATATTTTAAAAGTATTTAACTCAGACAGTATTAGTTTACATTGATCTATTGCTTTTTTAATTCCCAAAAGTGACTACCATTGTATATTAAAGAACAAATAAAGAGCAACCTGCATTTGGCACCGAAATCGTCCTTACCCCTGTCCTTCTCTTCGAATCCGTTCTGAATGAATCACAATATTGTAGCAGCCATCATGCGGGTTCACGAGTCAAAAGTGTGAGGGCCACGCCGTGTGGCGTACATTGTGGACAAAACCCAGAACGTTTCGCCTACAAGATAGAATCTTATTATTATTGTGCGATGACGAGAGTTCACTTATGCAAATGAGCATTGTTTAACATTGGTCAATTCTCGTTGAGATTTTAAATGAAGTAGGAGCTTTCCTCCCGGGGATATAGTGAAATGTTGACGTGACGCGTTTACACCACGTCGGTGATTAATTTTCTGAACTTGGTGCTCTAAAGGGAATAAAGAAGAGAAGTAGAAAAAAGAGAAAGGGTCTAGTGAGCTGTGATTTTTGACTTAGGTAAAAGTCGATTATTTTAATTTAATTCAGCGAAATTTATCTTTAACGGTCCCATTGAGGTCACAGTGAAAATGCTTCCCTGATAGAGTTTCACACCCCTTTTGCAAATATGACTGTTACTTAGGATTAGTATGTGACATACGACAGAAGAAAAATATCGTCTTTCTTCTCACTCTTTAAGTCTATATCTGTTATGGTGCCGTACCTATAACGAGCATTTGGACTCGTCCATTTAAATTTTTTTTTAAACATGGTTCATCCCAAACAAGGCAGGCCGCCACTGTAGACGTAAGGGGCTACTGAGAAAAAAGAAACAGGGATAAGGTTGGGGGTCAGCCTAAATTGGGATCTGCGCTGCGAAATGTCTGTTTACATTAGTTTTAAATTTCTGCATGTCAGTACTGTCGGGGAAACGAGGGGTAGGGAAGGAGTTCCAGAGGCCAGCAGCACGAGGAAAGAAGCTATTTGAGTAGAAGGCTCATCGGTATCTGGGGACCTCCACAGTGAATAAATGAGATTTAGTTGATTGTCGAGTTAGTCTAGTGAATTTACGTCGAGGGGGCACCAGAGTAGCCAATTCATCGGAGCATAATCCATTGAAGTATTTGTAAAACAAACATAAGGATGCCACATTGCGCCGATGGGACAGGGACTGGAGATTGGTTGACAGTGAGGGACCTATTACGTTGACGACTCTTTTGGGACCTTGTCAAGGAGGGAGAGACTAATAGATGATGCACCAGCCCAGATGTGGCAACAATACTCCATGCATGGGGGGATGGTGGCTTTGTATAGATACAGGATAATGTTAGGTGTGAGGAGTTTACTAGCACGGTAGAGGGAGCCAACCTTCTTTGCGGCAGCTTTGGCAATGTCTTCAATGTATTTGTTCCAATTCATGTTACCTGTGAAGGTTAGGCCGAAGAGTTTGAATGATGAACTCTCAAGTAGGGTGTTATTTGCCATGGCAATCGGTGGTTGGAGAGGTTTCTTGTAGTTATTGAAGGAAAGGAGCTTTGTCTTTGCGGCATTACAAGTTACTAACCATTTATGACCCCAATCCACTACAGCCTGGAGGTCATTTTCTAAAGATTCAGCCATTGCTTCGGATATAATTGCGTCTGTTTTATCAACATGGCGAGAGTAAAGCGTGGTATCGTCAGCAAATAAACCAACCTCCGACTCTATGTCGTCAGGGAGATCGTTTATATAGATCAGGAACAACAAAATTCCAAGGATAGATCTCTGGGGTACACCTGCATTTATGTCATGTTGCTTAGATGAACGGCCATCGAGGACAACCTGGATTTTTCTTTTGTTTAGGAAGGATCTAATTATATTAAGTAGTTGCCCAGTAATACCGTATGAGCGTATTTTCAGGAGGAGCCCTTTATGCCAAACATTGATATATCAAGCGCTACTGCCCTAGCTTCACCTGCATTGTCGAGTGTATGATACATGCGTTCAGAGATGACCGTTAGGATGTCTGCAGTAGATCGTGCTTGTCTAAATCCATACTGGCGGTCAGATAGAAGTTTAGCATTAACTAAGTGCCGTACTATCGCTAGATTGATTAAGGATTCAATGATTTTTGGCAAAGATCGACAGTAGACCGATTGGGCGGTAGTTCTGAGGGTTGGTTCTATTCCCAGAACTCTTGTAGACAGGTACCACAGAGGCAATTTTCCAGCTATCGGGGAAGCAAGATTCAGCTAGGCATTTATTGAAGAGTTTGGAGAGAACAGGGGTCAGTTCAGCATAACATTTCTTTATTACTATTACAGGTATAAGATCAGGCCCACAAGCTTTAGAGGTGTCAAAGTTTTTTATAATGTCTTTGACCTGGGATGGGGTAGTGATCAGGTTATCAAATGTGACTTCGGTCCGCAAAGGGAATTTAGGGAGGGGTGGCTATCTGAGTCTAAAGTAGAGTTAGAAGCGAAATGCTGGGCAAGTAGTTCAGCCTTATCAGTGGCCGGCAAACCACATCATTGTGGTTTGATAGTGGGGGAATCGTTGATTGACCATTATTCACTACACTATTGTAGATTTTCCAGAAATCGCGGGTACCTAGTTCCTGTGACTGGACGCGTCTTTTTGTTAACTCATTATACCTACTCTTTGCTTCGTCTATCACGGCCTTGCAATTATTTCTTGACTCTATAGATTTATGTCTATTAGTAGCTGAATATGGCGGCCAAATTTACAGAATGCTTGTTGCCTCTCAGAAATGGCAGCTGCACATTCTGAAGTGAACCATTGAGGAGAGTGGGGCTTGCTAAAGATTTTTCGCATGTGGACATAGGCTTCAATGCCTGCTTTGACCCATTCAGTTAATTCGTTTGCACACTGGTTTGCAGGTAGTGAGAGAGGTTTCCCTCCATGGGGCGTCACTGATGTGATCTCTGATTGACTCGAAATCAGTCTGCTCGTAGTATCTTGTTGTTTTGAGCAACGGTTCATCAGCTTTTGGACGACTATTTAGGGTGATATGTATCATTTCCAGTAAATACTGAAAGCATGACGCTTCTCAGTTGCTAGGCCAGAGTGCTCCTATTTTGGGGGCGCTGGCTTGATTCTTCACCCATCTTTCCGACCTTGTGTCACATATTGCTGCAGTGGGAAGCAATTAAATACCATTGATAAAACCCCCAGTCTAAACTGGCAGTCAACTTCTCTTATTCCTCTATTGTATATATCTTTCTTCCAATATACTTGTTTTACCTAAACCCTGTTTCTGTGTTTTCATTCAGGCCCTTAAACAGGGCCACAACAATGTCATTTGCCACCAATCGTTGTTGAATTTGACCTAAATAAAATGAGAAATTTCTAATCGAGTAGCTTCCAAAACGCGGAATCTTTTAATACACAATCAAACAGGATTTTAAAACTTACATGTAATTGCTACAGTATGGTTTGGTGGTTCGCTGATTAAATTATTAACTGAACCAAATTGTCACTGGTTGTAAATAGCTTCGAAGATATGTAACGTTATTTGGTACCTATTTTAAAAACAAACGCGTCACTTATGATATAGAAAAATAAACATATCGCTCATGGTATTAAAAATACAAGTTAATTTATTTTGAATCGACTCTCTCTTTTGAACACATCTTTCTCTCTGATTGGTTCATAAGATGAGTCTATGGCATACTATAGAAAGAAAGAAAAAAGAACAACCGTCATTTTCTTCTCACTCTCTCTCTCACTCTGTATCGTTTTCTATGGAATCCTATCGAAGTTGACCTAAATGAAAAAAAGCTTTCTTACCTAGTAGTTTGCAAAACTTTAAATCTACTAATGCGTAAGGAAATTTTTTTATTTATGTAATATTCACTTCACAATGAAAAACTTTTCTTGTTTCGTTTTGTTTTCATTTAGCGTGTATGACAGAAAGTAAGCAGAAAAGACGGCCATTAAACTATATGATACTTGCGCACAATTTTTCTGATTCAATGACATGTAATAGTACAAAAAAACAGTGGTCATTTTTACGAAGATTTTGTTTCAAACATAACATTTTGGAGCTGCTTTTTTATTTACATTTAAAAAGTGTACTTTTGATATGGTGTTTTTTTCTTTGTCAATTCCTCGCCAGTTGGCGGTGTGATCAATATTACGTGATGAATGAACGAACTATTGAATTTTTTTTCCAGTGAATTTCTAAAATTGTCTCTTATTATGTTTTCAGATGTTCATGGGCACAATAGAAGATGCGAGAGAGAGAGAGAGAGAGAGAGAGAACTTATCCGCCGTCGTTTATTTAGTAGTAATCAAATATAAAATATTGATCAATATCAAATATTAAAATCGATTAAATTGAAAACAAAGATTTTCATGTGAACATGAACCAATATTTGGTATAAATGACTTATAAAACAGATATTTAAGTATCAATCGTTAACAAAGATAAGAAGGTCAATGAAATAGAAGTTAAATCAGCGTTACTTTATATCTCTCTCTTTATATAAAGTTAGGTATGTGTATATATATATATATATATATATATATATATATATATATATATATATATATATATATATATATATATATATATATAGTCTCGGAAGTTTCTCAACCATTAAAACTATATATAAAAAAAACAAAACAAAAAAAACTTATAGTATCAAGTCTTCCAGTGGAAAATCACTCATGTAAGTCAATTTATTTTTTACAGTTATTATATTAGTTAGTTTCTAACACTATTTTAAGGGATCATCAGTTGTTTACCATGAAAAACTGTTTCGGGAATTTAAATATCATTTGATATATATATATATATATATGTGTGTGTGTTTAGTGTGTAATCTCCTAAACTAATGAACGATCATTATTAATTTTGGATATATATTATTGGCAACCCGATGAATAACATAGACAGATTATTTTTGTTGTAACCTTCACCATTTACCAAACTCACCCCGCCCCCCCACAACTATAAAAATAAGTTATGCGCTGCAATTTTGATAGAGCAAAATAATCGCTCTACATAAAATTTATACTTATATTATATAATATATATTATATCATACTTTTTAAAAGGATGTGTGCACGCGCGTGAGCACCAATACTATGTTTGTTCTTGGTAAAACTTCAAACTATTTAACTTTATAAAATTATGGAATATGTATACTAAGCAACAGGGTGAATAACGTTGGCACATGATTTATTTTTTCTGTAAACTTATCATGTATGGGAGTGCCACCCAAACCGTATCATATCTTCCAAAGAAAAAAAACACACACATTAAAATATGCTTGATTCAATATAATCGAATTCATCTGTGAGGATCGACTGGAATTTAGATGCTCATCCGTTGTTCTCAGAGGGAGAATCCATCACATGCGTTTGCATCCGGTTACACCCATTCCCTTCTCAGAAATAAGATCCCTAAGGCTGATAACATACTGTATGATTATTTAAGCCGACAATGGACTTGCATTTTATCTCGCAATTCGAATATATTAAATCTAGTCAGATTATGATGTTGACGATGTATTTGTTTGAATGCCTACTGGATCCACCATGTGGTATACAAATATTTATGCATATGCCACATGAATAATTGTACTGAATTTTGTATGGATGATATCTGCTGTGAGCGAACATCCCATTTATTGAGAATCACATTCTGCCACATACATCACACGTAAATAAATCCTTAAAGTCAATAGTCTACATGTATCGTACAACCCGCTTTATTCCCCTGCACTCAATAATATATATAGTTATCACTAATAATGTGTGCAATGTAACCTGTCCAAACATAATTCAGAAACAATTCATTTTCTCCATGTGTTAGCATCAATCGTACGATGAGCTTCGATTTGTCTGTCAGTCAGTATATCTATCCATCTGTCTATCTATATTTATCAATAGCTAAGTTAGGAATAAATCTGTCTATAATTAAAAGTTAAATTGTCGTTTTAGATATTTCTCTGAAATAAACTTCCATTGGGAGAATCTGTGTCTTATCTTAATTCTTCTACTATAAATTGAACGAAGTTATTCGAACACTGGTCCTGACCACTAGACGAATAATAAACTTAGTGGCGAGAAGAAATGACGGCTAGAAGATTCGTAGCAGCGACCAAGAAAAAATGATAAGCGACAACACGGACACAGCAAAGAGAAAAAAGCGATGCACTTCTAATGATTTAAAAGTTTCTAAATTGTTACTAAAATGCTTTATAACATGTTTTTCAAGCGTTTTTTTATAATGCGTGCAAATATGAGTGTCAGAGCGCGTTCGCTATACGTGTGTGCAGGTGTGGATGTGCAACTATTATTAATATCTTATAACTTTTAACTTATCTTTTACGTATGCCTAAGTATGTGAGCTACACGGGTGTGAGCGTCTAATCGCTAGTTCTTTTTAAGGTATATCAGTGTGTGTGTGTACCGTGTTTTTTGTCTCTTTCTCTTTCTTCTTTCTTTACAAATGTTAGTTATCTTCGTGATCGTCATAGAAGAGAGCATAAGACAGATGTGTCGAGAGGTTCAAAGGGTTTTTATTTACTCTGGATAAAAGGCAGAGAGAAGAGGCCCGCAACATCTTAATTAATTGTCTCAGTGATATCTAAACTTTATACTTAGTTATTTCTTGACTTATACTTGGTAGAGGAACAATTACAGGCCAGACAGACAGGGGGATTCGCCTTCGCTCCATATCGAGACTTCACTTAACTCAAGTTTCGCAGCCCATAATTTTCACGTTTGACTCGTCTCAATTCCATGACCAAACTCTGTCGAAACTATCGTTTCTTTGTGTGCGACAAAAAGTTACGTCATCGTGCACTCGATGTGTCGGTCTCCATTTCTAACATTTATTGACCCCACATGCTTTGTTCCCTTGATCTTACTTCACCTGTCTCTTACTCACTCGTGGGAAAATAGATTCGTTTCCCCAAAGTTTGAGTCACAATCCATATTAGCTGAAGTAAACATTTTCAAATAGGGCCCCTTTATAACACACCACGCAACCCACGCATATATCAGCATCGAAGAAGAAAAAAGGAAACGCAACACATATTCAAAACGCACGCATTCTCAATATTAAAACAAAAAAGTAAAAGAAGACGCACCACACATTGTAGAATAAGAGAAGAGAAGACACAGTGTAAAATAGTAATGATAATAGTAATAGAAATAATAATAACAACAATAACAACCGGTTTCGTTTTCTTTATTTTGCCATTACCAAAGCGAACAAAAAGTGATACTGTTTATTGCATATAATATAAAATATGTATCTGAATCGAAACGTTTACTAATATTCGACATTTATCTCCGATTACTTTGTGAGAAACAGGAAATTTCATCATTACTTTTACAAAATAAATATATATTTTACACATCCTACCTGTAAAACAAGATGATTCATGACTTCTGTTGCTTTTTGCTATCCGCACGTAAATACAATCGATTTATACAATAGAATCAGTCACAAGCAGATTTTATTAAATCCTAATATTACTTTGTGTGTTACTTGATATGGTTTCTGTTGTTAGTACAGGAATGGATTATTATTTCTGTTGTCAAATACTTTCGATTTCTTTGTTAGATATCGCGAATTAATCAATTTTAATTTTATAAAAAATGTTATCAATGCCAATAATTATGGAGTAAATAAAAAATTATTCGTTTTGTCTTTTTACTCTTTTCTGTAAAAATCGTTGTAAACTTTTATTATATAGATCTGTAGTAATTCCCTGGATTTATGACTTCATAGTTTATTTTTCCCCATGAAATACATGTCATAGACTATTGCTATTAAAGTACTTTTTATACAACATGTCCATTTGTTATGTAATTTCTAAGGTACAAGCCGATGAATAGTATAAAAACACACCATTTTAACACAAGCGTTTGGACGCTAAAAACGAACACAACCCATAAAATAAATGCAGAAATGGCTTTCTACATTTTCAAAAGTGTAATAACTTTGTAACCTACGATTAAAACATGCGTGAAAACACCAATCAAAAAATATGGTGGAAAGGGCGGTACATGTGGAAATAATAAGTAGAATAAGAATACTAATACTAATAGTTAATATTAATATTAATTTAATACTAATACTATTATTATTATAGTAATATTAATACTAATTTTATTAGTTTTTATAATTATTTTATTTTATAATTTTATAATTATATTAATATTAATTTTATAATTTTATTATTTTATTATTATTTTATTTTCATAATTTTATATTATAATTCAATTATAAATATAATTATTTATATTAAAATAATTTTCTAATAAGTTTTTATAAGTAATTTAATAATATCAATACAAAATTTAAGTTTTGACAAAATTTAAGACAAAATTTAAGACAAAAGTAATTCAATAATATAAGTAATTTATTACAAAATAAGTAATTATAAATATAATTATAATATATATAATTCAATTATAATTTTATAATTATATTAATATTAATACTAATACTAATAGTTAATACTAATAAGAATACTAATCGTATATATTAAAGACGAATTCATGACGCTGAAAATTCTTACGGTCTGATTTTCAGACGGATAGCTAGAAACAAATAAGCTTTTTCTAACTTGAAAAAAAAATGACACAAGCTAAAATATAATAAAAATAATAATATTCGTTCCCAGTTTGTGGCAGCAGTTTCTTGAGATATCTATTTTTCACGGCCAACGTATATGCTAACGCAAACATACACAAACACAAACATACACACACACACACACACACACACACACACATATATATATATATATATATATATATATATATATATATATATATATATATATATATATATATATATATATATATATATATAGTGAGTTATGAACATATGTTTATTTCAATTAAACTACACAGAGTTTTACGTGTTTCATCCTCGTAGGGAATTGTTAGGCATTTAAGCCTGACGATTCCCCACGGGGATGAAACGCGAAAGCCTCTGTATATCTTAATTTCCATAAATATATTTTCATAACTCACTATATATTTTTTTAGCTTCCGCGGTGGCATTTTGGCTGACGATTTCCTACGGGGATGAAACGCGGAAGCCTCTGTGTAGCTTAATTGGCATAAATATAATTTCATAACTTAATACTTAGCTCTACTCACTTATTTAGAACTGTTGAAATAAATACTTGAAATGGATACATAAAATATATCTTCTTATAACATTTCATGTGGATACATGAAATAATATATATATATATATATATATATATATATATATATATATATATATATATATATATATATATTAGACATGTGTCGTTAAATACCACGGAGTTTTCTTTCTTTATTACTGTTTTAGT
>OY744515.1:31594893-31597393 GCA_963556195.1 Sepiola atlantica | reverse complement strand
TGATTGATATACAAATAAATACACACCGGTCTTTATTATAGAGTGATTGATATACAAATAAATACACATCGGTCTTTATTATAGAGTGATTGATATACAAATAAATACACACCGGTCTTTTTTATAGAGTGATTGATATACAAATAAATACACATCGGTCTTTATTATAGAGTGATTGATATACAAATAAATACACATCGGTCTTTATTATAGAGTGATTGATATACAAATAAATACACACCGGTCTTTATTATAGAGTGATTGATATACAAATAAATACACATCGGTCTTTATTATAGAGTGATTGATATACAAATAAATACACATCGGTCTTTATTATAGAGTGATTGATATACAAATAAATACACATCGGTCTTTATTATAGAGTGATTGATATACAAATAAATACACACCGGTCTTTATTATAGAGTGATTGATATACAAATAAATACACATCGGTCTTTATTATATATTGATTGATATACAAATAAATACACACCGGTCTTTATTATAGAGTGATTGATATACAAATAAATACACATCGGTCTTTATTATAGAGTGATTGATATACAAATAAATACACATCGGTCTTTATTATATATTGATTGATATACAAATAAATACACACCGGTCTTTATTATAGAGTGATTGATATACAAATAAATACACATCGGTCTTTATTATATATTGATTGATATACAAATAAATACACACCGGTCTTTATTATAGAGTGATTGATATACAAATAAATACACATCGGTCTTTATTATAGAGTGATTGATATACAAATAAATACACACCGGTCTTTATTATAGAGTGATTGATATACAAATAAATACACATCGGTCTTTATTATAGAGTGATTGATATACAAATAAATACACATCGGTCTTTATTATAGAGTGATTGATATACAAATAAATACACATCGGTCTTTATTATATATTGATTGATATACAAATAAATACACACCGGTCTTTATTATAGAGTGATTGATATACAAATAAATACACACCGGTCTTTATTATAGAGTGATTGATATACAAATAAATACACATCGGTCTTTATTATAGAGTGATTGATATACAAATAAATACACACCGGTCTTTATTATAGAGTGATTGATATACAAATAAATACACATCGGTCTTTATTATAGAGTGATTGATATACAAATAAATACACATCGGTCTTTATTATAGAGTGATTGATATACAAATAAATACACACCGGTCTTTATTATAGAGTGATTGATATACAAATAAATACACATCGGTCTTTATTATAGAGTGATTGATATACAAATAAATACACATCGGTCTTTATTATAGAGTGATTGATATACAAATAAATACACATCGGTCTTTATTATAGAGTGATTGATATACAAATAAATACACATCGGTCTTTATTATAGAGTGATTGATATACAAATAAATACACACCGGTCTTTATTATAGAGTGAGGGGTTCTTTAACTTTACTTGTTGTTAATGACAAATTTGTCCATATTGTTTAAAAGTTATCATATGTTAATTATTTACTGCGCCGGACAATTCCATCTGGTCTTTTAATTTCAAATCAAGATTATATTATAATTTTTTGTAAAGATTTAATTAAAATGTGATGGCATAATAAGTATGATGAGTTGTTCCGTGAGAAGTTTATTAATGATTGAAGAGTTTGGTAGGCGTTTTGATGTTAACATTTGATGTGCAAATATCGCATTTTTTTCATACAGACATATATGCATATATAAATGTTGTGATGGCTGTTGAGTGTTCTTCTTATATCTGACCCCGGTTGATTCGATAACGCGCTAACCTCATTACTCTAACCTTTTACTGCGGATATATAGAATGGCAGAAATGATTGGGAATGTGTAGTACCTTGGGGCTTCTTTTTGGTGAATCAATGTCGAGTCAATAATCGATAGTACCGCATCTCCAAAATGTATAAAGATACAAAAAGGGATCGAAATAAAACACATGCGTCAGACAATGGAATCGCATCATCTGCGAATCAATCAAGCGCGAGTTTTGGCAAAGTCGTATTCGTTCCGGAGAAAGTAAAAAAAAAAATGGACGCGTGTTAAAACATACACCAAAATACTTCATAGTAGTAGGAAGATTAGAATGAAAAGGACCTACGAAAAGTTGGCCGAAACGGCGGATTATTTCTACGATTGTAAGTGTGTATTTATGACTAGCAGGAATAGCTGGTATTTTCCGGTAGCCTTCATTAATGAAGAGTGTTTTCAAAAGAGTGTATAACATATTTCCATTTAAAACTACTCTCTCTCTCTCTCTCTCTCTCTCTCTCTCTCTCTCTCTCTCTATATATATATATATATATATATATATATATATATATATACAGGGTGAGCCAAAAGTAGGTGGAGTGAAAAAACATTTATTTAGAGTATAGTAAGAGGCAGACTTCAAAGCTGTGTAAATCAAGAAGGAAAACAGTTTGAACACTTGCGTTGATAAATAACATTT
>OY744515.1:31577393-31584893 GCA_963556195.1 Sepiola atlantica | reverse complement strand
ATATATATATATATATATATATATATATATATATATATATATATATGATAGGGATAAATTGATCCGACGTAATGGAAAATTAAACTATATCATATATGTATTCATCGACGTTTCGTCTGTATTGTAAGACTTCCCCAGGATGAAGAAAAATGAATACAAAAATCATACACGCATCAATTTGATTTGCCTGAAAGCGGCGAGCTATAGCTGGTTTGTGAGTAAAATAAAAATTTAAAAAATGAGAAGGCAACAAGGCTGCGCGTCAGCAGCAGCAGCAGCAGTCTATAGAGTTTTTAGGAGGAGGAGAGATGTGCTGGTTGAAAATGAGTTTATTACTTCAGCCTTGAAAGAAAGGTTTTGTCTGAGTCATCATGTCAAACGAACGTAGGGCCGTTGATCGAGGTTTGAGCTAGGGTGTAACAATCAAGTATACACAAGTGAAAATCAATGTCGCACTTTGAATTAAAAAAAAGGAAGGAAAATAATTTCTATGTGTGTATATATATATATATAACATCACTCAATAAGTCCTGGTCCTGACATATTGATAGCGCCACTAATAAAAAGTCCATATGAATTCTATAAAGTACTAACCTTCAAATGGCAGGTGTCAAATTTTGAGCCAAATGGAAATTATTAGTTTACAAATTACAGTCATTTAAATGAATTTACTGTTGCACATTTTCAAAACAATGGAAAATCTGAATTCTGTGTGTTGATAAAGTATTGCTTCCTGTTGGGGAAAATTACTGTTTAAGGAAAGCAATGATTGGATAAGTGTTCTTCGGACTCTGCTGTGTCAAATTAATGCTAATGCGTCCGCACAGACACAAATGATACTGAACGCTCAAGTTGCCTAAATTCAGCGGTTGACTCTAGAAAACCCTATAAAAGTCCACAAACTCCTTTGGGCTGATCAAATATAAAAGTTACATGACAGAGCAGAGGAGCTGAAGTTATCAGAAGGCAGTATATTCACCATTTTACATGAACGTTTTCAATGAGAGAACTGTGTTCAAATTAGGTGCCGCTTTTGCTCATAATCGATCAAAAACGACAACGCGTCGACGATTCAGAGCGTTGTTTGCAACTGGTTCAATACAACAAAATATGTTTTCGCATTAATATGTGACAACGAATGAAACATAAATCCAACACTTCGGCATCAGCTGAGTGGACAGTAACAGATGAAAGCCGTCCAAAGCGACGAAAGACGCAAACCTCAGCAGACAAGCTTTTTGGACTCTGTGTTATGGGATGCGCAAGGTTCATTTATTACCTTGGGAAAAGAAATGACCATCAATAGCGGATATTACATAGCATTATTCATCGTTTAAAGGAAGACATCGCCTAAAGAGCCACACATATTGAAGGAAAATTGCACTTTTACCAAAACAATATTCTGTGTCACAAGTTGATCGTAACGGTTGCAAAACTACATGAATTGCATTACGAATTGCTTCTGCATCCACCCTAGTCTGTAGATCTGGCCTCCAGTGACTACTAACGTTTTGCAGACCTTTAAAAGAACGCCACAGTAAAAGAGATTTGGCTCCAAAGAAAAAATGCTATAAGAAACTGAGGTCTAGTTTAATGCCAAAACTAAATCGCTCTACAAAATGTATGTAATGTTCAGAGTAGCGTGAGAATCGGCTTCCTTCTAGACTGATATACTATTTAGATGAATACAGTTAAATTTGTCTAAAAATTGTTTTTTTGAGTTAGGTCAGAAACGTCTTAAAATGGAAGACTTACACCCAATCTGTTGCAAAGGTCGCTATAAAAATTGTTGGATCATTCTTCCCCTCCAGAAAGTACCTGCCTCCTGATAAAATCCTCTACGTATATAAGTCATATATTTCCTAAGATAGAGTACTGTTGTCGCATCTACGAAGGCGCCGCTTGAGGCACTCTTTCTTGCCTAGAAAGAGCTCAAAATCTACTTAAAAATCTAATGAAGGATGATCTCTTCTGTTCCTTTCAGCCCTTTTCGCACAGAAACGACGTTGCTAGTCTACTCTCGACACCATTGTTATTTTCATGGAAGATGCCAAACTCAATATCTGGTTAACCATAGTTATACATTCACAACAAGAACTCTTTCCTACCACAACGAAAAAAACTTACCTTTTTTTCCGTGTGACTAGCTTCCTGCAGATTTTCTTCACAGAGGCTTACTGTATGTGGAACACATTACCACGGGACTGCTTCCTTGTAGATTGCGATATGGTTGCCTTCAAATCTTATATCAATAATTTGTTTCAATTAACCGTCCATAGAAGTAATCAAACTTAGTTCATTCCATTAAGCATTCTCAATCTTCTTATAAGCTTCTTCATCTTTCAACCGGCAATAATTCCATCTCGTTAACTCTTATAATTGAGTAGTTTTTAGCCACGATAAGTGATGTCTCATTAGTAAAAACAAAGCAAAAACTTTAGTTGTCATTACTTCCAGAGGCATTCTGACCCGAAGTGATAGCTATCCGTTTCGTATCAATCAGATCATTTTATTGTTAGCATATCTCTCTAGTTAAAATTAGTTTTAGAAAGACATCGGGTACTTACAAGAGGGGAAACGTGAAGGCTGTTTACATCCTAAGTAAATGTGTTACTGTGGAACGAACTGAATTCGAACCTGACACACCTAGGTTTTCAGTCCGTGTCGTTAACAACTTAGCCACCGCCCCCTCTCCAGAATGGAAGTACGTTTCAGTCTATTCTACGGGTGCAACAGAATCCCTGATTAACAAAATATGCACATAAAAACAAAATAATCTTTAAATAATTTAGATAAATCATTTCTTTTACAGCATCACTGACTCTTTGAAGGTATTAAGAACTTGAAGCATAAACTACTTTTAAGACAGTAATTGACATCAACTTATCAATAAAGGGTTGATATGCCGTAAAACAAAACAATATCTGAAAGACAGACGACTAAACAAAATCGGGTAAAGTGAAACCTCCATGGATGAAACTTCATATTATAAACGATGAAGATATTGTTTAAACGTAGTTTCTTTTAGTTTTGATTTTGAGACCCAATTCAATTTTTGTTTGTTTAACATTAAATAATTTTCAAGATTAAACATTGAAGAGGCGATTTCATTATGATGGGGCAACATGACACAATGCGTCTGGATAGTAAAGACAGGGGCGTATGTGCGATACTGTTTATACTGTCTTGTATCAAGTGCGGTGTTTATGGAATAGGATGGATTACAACAGAATAGACGCCATGTTGATGGTATGGTAATATTTGGATGACGTAAACATTTGTGAAAAGATAAAGGATGATACAGAATCTGGAGTAGAATAAAGACTTGGGGAGAGGATGAGTAATAGAACGAATGGCAGAAAGAAGAAGAAGGGAAAATAAAGAATGAAAAACACTTTGTTTCAAGGCATATCGACTATATTTAAGCTCATCTAATGCTGAGATAGAATGGCTATTTTAAGCGATTAAATGAACATTAGTTGCTATGTTAACCATGGCTGGTAGCAAAAAACTGAGAGAAGAAAAAGATGCAGAAGAAGAAAAAAAAGAAGAAAAAAGAAGAAAAAAGATGACCAATTAAAAAGAAAAAGAAAAGGAAAAAGAAGATAAAAGAAAAGAAGAACGAAAATAGGAGAAAAATGAAACAGAGAGAGGATGAGAGGCGGAGAGGGACAAGGTAGAAGAAAAATGAAGAGAGGATGAGGAGGGAGAGAATGGGGAAAAAGGGAAATGAAAAGTGGAGAGGGAGGTAGAGGAGTAAAATCAGAAAAGAAATAAAGAGAAGAAGAAGAAGAAGAAGAAGAAGAAGAAGAAGAAGGACAAGAATAATAATAAGAAGGGGAAATGTGTTTAACCTTGGTTGCACGGCATACATCCAAATGTTCATTCATTTGGTCTTATGTACGAAGTAATACGCAATGTTGATAGTTGATAAATTCAAAATACAAAATATCTGACAAACTGAACTTTCAAATGGTACCAAACATTTGTAATTGCTGAAAACGGGAGATAAATTTATAAAAATAAAAATTATGTTATAAGAAAAGAACAAAGTATTCTAAATAATTTAACTTTCGAGTTAAAATGTTTGTCAAATTTCACTGCTTTTTCTTCTCACAGTAAAAGAAGGGGGAAAATGTGCCACACGTCCGATGTTTTATATTGGCGAAACGGCAAGAAATCTAAGATCTCGCAAAAACGAACACAAACACGACCTCAAACACAACAATCCTACTAACGCACTCATCATACACAGAAACACTTTTATCCACAATTTTGACTTTACAAACTGCACCTTCTCAAGACCGAATACTCTCTCCCACGTCGCAAGTGCATCATAATACTTATAATACTTCTCTCATCACTATCTAACATAAACCTCAGACTTGGACTTATTGCTAAAGCAAACATCTGGAAAAAACGCACTAAAACAATGCAGTATATTGCGCAACTGCGATCACGTTTAAAGAAACTTCTTTTTTTTTTTTACTAAACTACATCTATATTTTTCCACTTCTTTTCCCTCTTCTTCTTTTATTTCCTTCGCCCCTCCCCTTTCCTATTGTAACGTCTCATTGTACGCGTTTTATTTTTCTTTGATGTTTTTCAAATAGTTAAACGCGTGCCAATGACGCCTCTTTGTGCGTCTTACTTTTTCCTATGTTTTTACCGTTATCGAATAAATTAAAAATATTCACCCTTTCTGAGGATCTTCGTTGATCCGAACGAAATCGGTAAAATCTCTCGTTTCTTGATGAATGTTTCCTGTATTTAGATTTGTCTTTTGCGTTTGTCTTTTACAAACATCTTGCCGGTCACGGCATTTCATTTTATGATATATCGTGCATTATATATATATATATATATATATATATATATATATATATATATATATATATATATATATATATATATATATATATATATATATATGTATAGAGAGAGAGAGAGAGATTTTTCACTTATAAAACAGATCACTCAGTGAAGACCGGGGTTGTTCCAATAAAAACAAGCTCGATGAAACTCGATTACAGAGTACAAAGCATTTATATGCGATTTTATGAAGGCTTACCAAAGCATTCCTTTCAGGACACCAATGATCACCATTAAAGATTTTTTCTTACAAATATTATTTATTCAAATTAAATGTTTTTTCCTACACGTGTTTCACTACCAAGCAGGTACTTGCTTGGCAGATCATCAGGGAAATTAAATGTCTGGAATAAGGGTTTCCACTGCCGACAATACACAATGTGGCGTTGCAATAGTTGAGGTCACTTAAGAAGAGAAGAGGAAAAAAATAAAAATAATGGTGATCATTGGTGTCCTGAAAGGAATGCTTTGGTAAGCCTTCATAAAATCGTATATATATATATATATATATATATATATATACAAATTATTTATTTGAAAAATATATATTACATATTTTAGAATCGTACCGCGGTTTCACTCAGATGGGTTGACTTTTAACATTTTAAAATGTCTATAAACAAGGGACTCGTTAGCGTACTGAAATGAGTTCAGAACACAATGAGAAATGGCGTTTATCGATAAAAAAACTGGGGTTTAACTGAAATGTTTCTTTGGAAAAAATATATTGACTGAGAATTAATTGAGTTTTATTTTATTTATTATTCATAGTTTTGCGGTTTAAGAAGTTTTTCATTCTACTTAGTGTTTTATTGAATTACTTATTTGTAGTTTTTTATTTTTATTTAAAGAGTTGTATTTGCAAGATCGTTTATCGATCGTAGGAGATTATCGATGTCTTGAAAAATGAGAAACAGAGGGGGCGTTTGAATCTATCCTTTAAAAAAGGTGTAATACTTTTGAAGGGGATACCGGGGGTGAATTTTATGAATCAGATTAATTATTTATTTTATTAATAGTTTAGTATTTTATAGGTTTTATTTTGTTTGGTGTTTTATTTATTTATTTGTAGTGTTATTTTAAAGACCGTCCCCCACAAAAAAACGAAAATAAAGGGAGTGGCGTCTGAATTTATCGTTTAAAAACGGTGCATTGTTCCCGTGTCCCATTTGATAGAAGTACTGGGTCAGGGTATAATATAACATATGGGTCTTACTCCTAATTAAGTTTCATTTAAATTAATGTAATTATTGATGTTGGATGTTGGCTGTTTTACTGCTTCAAATGTGTGTTTATTGTTTCATCATCGATTAACCAAAATCCTATAGCCCTACCTCCTGGATTTTCCTCCTGGTTTCCACTGAGAATTTCAATATTCTACAAGCAATCAACAACTTTTCCATGAATTGCATGAACCTCACAACTGAAGTTTTCAAAAGATGTTCCCACAAAAGAAAATATCTGATAGCCCAATAGACTGACAATGAGAATACATACCTCGCTAATTACCCCGTAAGATCCATGAACTGTTTGCCATAAAATAAAATGTAATATATATATATATATATATATATATATATATATATATATATATATATATATATATATATATATATATATAACGTAGCCACTCTCACCAAGAACTTTCCAAAATCATATTTAATTTTTATATACAACATAACACCCCCGGAATATATTGTCCATACAACAACCACAGCTACATCACCCCTATAAACCCAATACAACCTTAACCCATACCCCTCTTACCCCATCTACCACAGATATAACATTAATCAACAGATACCCTATCTCCATTTAACATTTATAACATAGTAAATACATGAATCCCCCTAATTAAACAATTAGAAATAAAACTATCAAATCCCACAAAATATAGGAATTATAGATGCTTAAAACCTAACCCCTCTCCATCTCAAACAGACACTATAATAGATTAATAAAACTTATTAGATAAAGCCAACAGTATGAACTAAATACATAAGCCCAACACGAATACATATGACAATACAGTTAAAAAATTAGATATCCCTTAGATAACCCCTTTAACTGACAAAACATACCCTCCGCCATTACATAACAATTAATCCACCCAAATACAGATCCCTCCATATATATTAACAAATATCATAAAAATATTTAATAAAAAATAATTTGTGGGAAAATACAAAACTATGAATAATAAATAAACAAAATAAAAAAATAAATAAAAATCATAATGGATCACACCCAGAGCCTAATCAATAACGTATGCAACTCAGTTATCCCTAAAAAATAAACAAACATTTGAAGCAATAAAAAAGACAACACCTAACATAAATAATTAAATTAATGTTAATAAAACTTAATTACGATTAAGACCCATATGTTATACTATACCCTGACTCAGTACTTCCTTCAAAAGTGACACGTGAACAATGCACCGTGTTTGAACGATAAATTCAGACGCTACCCACCTTTGCTTTCGTTTTTTTAACGATGTTTAAAATACAAACTACAAATAAATAAATAAATAAATAAGTAAATAAAACACCAAACAAAATAAAACCTTTAAAACACAAAACTATAGATAAAATAAATAATTAATCCGATACATAAAATTCAACCCCG
>OY744515.1:31557393-31572393 GCA_963556195.1 Sepiola atlantica | reverse complement strand
TTAGATACTACCGATATTTTGTGAAATTTCAACGTAAGATCTTAATGTGGCGAAAATCCACCAACGTTTATTATATTTTCTAAAGTAACAACATCATTAAAAATTGTCGAAGTCTATAAGGATTTGCTTTCAATAACCGAGGAGAGAATAGATAACAGATCAAACAGATATTCCGGCCTGACAGAAGCACCCTTTTCCATAATCGGTCAGTGAAGGAGATATCCTTCTGCACTCTGGTAATTTCTACTTTTGTTTCACTCAGAGGTAATCAGTTTCGTGGGTACATAGATTTTCCACATTTCAAAGGCAACATTTTTTCTTACCATTAAATCTATCTGTTGTGACGTATTTGTATTCTGTCGGCTGTTTACACATTTTCATCTATTCTTTTATATTCGTCCCAGGCATCGCCGGGCGACAGGTCCTGCTAGTATATATATATATATATATATATATATATATATATAATGAAATTGATATGTAAGCCATTAACAATGCGAGATTAATTTATATATATATATTTTTTTACATTAATCTTATATTTCGGAACAAATTCCATCTTCAGAGGTGACCAGTTATTGAGTAATTTTTATTTTTTTATCAAAAACAAGAATAACCAAACTTACATTTCAATTTTATTAACATACCTGACAATGCTTTTAATGGACGACCAACCAATATTACTTAACCTACAAGAGCGAGCCAGGCTCTTTGTTCGACACCGGAATTTCAATCATGGCCGCCAAGACCACCAGTGCGGAGAGACGTTTTATCAAGTAACAAAGAAATAAGTTTGGTTATTCTTGTTTTTGATAAAAAATAAAAATGACTCAATAACTGGTCACCTCTGAGGATGGAATTTATTCCGAAATATAACATTAATGTAAAACAATATATATATATAAATTAATCTCGCATTGTTAATGGCTTACATATCAATTTTATTAACATATCCAACAATGCTTTAAATGGACGACCAACCAATATTACTTATATATATATATATATATATATATATATATATATATATATATATATATATATATATATATATATATATATATATATTAGTAAGTTATGAAAATATATTTATGGAAATTAAGCTACACAGAGTCGTCCGCGTTTCCTACCCGTATGGAATCGTCAGGTTAAAGTGCATGGAATTCGTGTTACTGAGTGGTTTTATATATCCACGTGGTATTTAGTCTAGCTAGCAAACCAACCAGATTCATTTTTATTCCCTCTCACGAGTTAATGTTTTTCTTTAGCCAATGGCAGGGCTTCTCTCAAACAAACGGTTCGGCAGACCTTTATATGACATCTTATTTTGTTTTCTATTGTATAAGGGTGACGCACCGTTTTTGCGAATGTGTCGAATAAAACAGGTTGCCTTATTTTAACACGTGTACATTTGGAATGGTTTTATTTTTTATTTTATGTCATTCGTGGCTATTTAGGTGTTGGTTAATTTAATTTAATTTTATTTGATCTTTATTATATATCTTTAAAATTTAGAATTTAAAACTTCTCATTCATACATAATTTACACAGGTCGTCTAAATTTCTACATGTACTGGCCTGTTGTACTATTTACCAATCGATTATTGTCGAGCGAATTTATATATGTATTACAGAAGATAAAAAAAGCATTTGTACTGTCGGTTTCAAATCCATATAAAAGGGGATATATAATTGGTCTCCTTTACCGAACTTTCTCCAGCCTCTGTTTTTTTAAACTACAAAATAATCTTGACGGTTTTTGCTTACTTAGTACGGAGTAGTTTTTTTTCATAATTTATCGTATGCTATTGACACCCATTATTAATTCACAATATTGTTTTTCCCTTTTTTCCTTTTTTGACAGTGGCTTAAAAAATTATTTTAATAGAGATGAAAAGAAGGCGATCGGAAGTCATCATGACATCAACTCTAATTCACAGAGCAAGGAATAAACACTCTTTTAATTTTCACACGAGACAAATTAGGGCATAATTTTCAGGAAGAAATGCCGAATTAGTAAAAATGATGAAAATTTAAATAAAGATCGAAATATCGCCAAAAAGTCACACAATTATTCGGGGAGACAGACACAAACAGATGCTAAAAAGAGTCCGGCGACAGAGATCGATTATAAGTACCTTTGTTTATATATATATATATATATATATATATATATATATATATATATATATATATATATATATATATATATATATATATATATATATATATATAAATAAATTTAGATTCCAGTTTTTATTCACCTTTCAAAGAATTCAAAAAGGTTGACATACCCTTTCGTCGACACGTGAACAAACAATCATATATCTTGGATTTTCCATAAGTGCGAATCTGTATGAGTTCAAAACTCTTTTCCAGAAACATCAAAAGAGAGGGTTAAAAACTAAAATAATCTGCTTGCAAAATCGGGAAATGAAAAAAAAGCCCTGAAATATTAGAAAGATTTACACTAAGTGAAAATTGGGATATGGGGAAAGTTATTTTCTTATCTCATACAGGAAGCGCTCATGCTGGAAATATGAGAAATTACGTTGTTGTTAATACTAAAGGTTCAGTTGACTAAACAGCCCGGCTGCGAAAGCAGATAACGAGGTGTTTATTTTTGTAACTAAAACAATGCAGATATTCCTTGTGAAAATCGGAATGTGTAAACAAATTATTGAAGATTAATTAGCCATCAGAAGGGATTTCTTTGTAATCGAAAATTGCAAAGTTTCAAGAAATTAGGGAATTAATAAGTTTTTGAAATGCATTAATTTAATATGAAGATAAGTGTGGAACCTCTCCCTATTTAAGTAACAATGAGAGATAGAAATAGAGATAGAAGAAGGACACTGAAGTCGGAGTGAAATCCCGTTGACCATTTCGGCGTCAGAGAGGCAGGTTCCCGTAGATTGAAAATTGCAAAAGTTGCAAAGAAATTATTGCATTAATGTATTTTTTAAATGCATTAATTTAATTCTATAGGAAGATGTGTGAAGCCCCGCTTAATTCCAAAACACCCAATTCTTAATATAACGCAAGGAATAACGGCTTTTGGAGACTCATTATTCCTCACCACTGAAATCCACGTCTGTCAGAGACAAACACTTGCGTTGAATTTGCTAGACAAAACACGTCACTAGAACTTGTCAATAATTGCCGGTCCTAAAACACAGAAGTGAGAAGTGCCGAATTAATATATATACGAACGTGTTTTATCAAATAATTACTTTTCTACAAAACGCAACCGTTGGTTTTTTTTTTCGCTTGAAATGACTTTTTTTTCCAGCGCCGGACAATTGACCTTTTGATCTTCAATCACAACGTGTGAGGAGCGGTAGTTGACAGACTATGACCTTTCGACATCTCCAGGTCTCCATCAGAACAGCAAACCTGCGCGAGAAAGTACACAGTAACCAACCGAGAATCACTAACGGTCAACTTTGGTGATGCCACTGAAGAATAAGAGTACATATGATTCTCTGCGGAGATGAAACATGGACGTTTCTGCAAAGATTACATGTCATAGATATATTTCATACTACTACTACTACTACTACTACTACTACTACTAAGCTCTAGTCACTTATTGAGCACTGTTAAAGTAAATACTGAAAATCTGTACATAAAATATTTTATCATATCATCTTATAATATTATATGTGTATACACATGTAATAATAATATATATATATATACATATATACTAAACGTAACTTTGACCCGTTTAGCTGCAACTTCTACAACTATTTATTCAACTTTGATTTCATTCTAAAATTCATAAACTGTGACATATCTTATAAGACATGGTTTGTCGCATAACTTGAAAAAAGTTTCTTTACTTTTATATTATTTGTTTGTTTTTTACTCATTATCATTGATTGCTAATAGGCGATGATAAGTGGTATTCCCTGGGAGATGAGTTACAAGATTCTTCCCAGATGTCCTATTTTAAAAACAGTTGCAAATCATTTTACGTTATCGCAACAGCCGTTTACTATTGATTTCCAACAGAAAATGACCATTAATATCATCTGAAATTTGAGTGGCAATACGCTTCTGCAAAGTTCCAGTATTCTCCGCCCATTTCCAGTTGATCTTCCCCTCCCCGGTCTTTCCATCTTCCTTGATCCTTCACGAGCATGTTATGTGGTACCATGCGTGTGTATGCTGTATGCTTGTGTGTGTTCAAAAGAGTGTCATTTTATGGAGATGTAAGGCTGATGTTATGTTCTCTCCATCTTTGTGTTCTATTTCTATGTGAACATACCTCTGACTTGTTATCGTTCGGTGGTTAGGGTTAGGGTTGGATTCCGCATTCGATGATTTTCCTTGAGACTTCGGATATGTTCATCATTGCAAGACTCTCTTTGACTCGAATTTCTTCTATTAATTTTTTAGTTTTTTCTGTTCCTAGTGCTCCTAGAATTATTGGTATTATAGTAATTGTCTTCATGTTCCATATCGATCTTTGTCATCTGGCAAGTACTATGTATTCGTTTTGTATGTCTGCCTCCTCGATCTTCAATCTATGACTACTGGAACGGCGATATCTATGATTTGACAAGTATTATTATTTCTTGTTGACTATTATCACGTCCGGTCCCATTGCTTGGATAAGTTTTATTTAGTATCTCCATGTCCCAAAGTATTTTGTGCTTTACATTTTTAAATGCTGTCTCCGATTCGTGTCTGTACAATTTGTGTGTATATTCAAAGTGCAACCGTTAGTATAGTTCCCAGTGTATTACTTTTCTCACGTAATTGTATCTGTTTTTGTATTGTAGGGGTGCTAGTTTGTTGCATTAAATTATTATGTAATTTACAGTTTCGTATTTTCGTCCATAGAGTCTACATTTACTGTTTTCCATGGTTTGTCTATTTAAGCTTTGATATCGTTTGTTCTTATTTCATTATTCAATGCGATTGTTAGTAGTGATTCCGTTACTCTGTTGAAGTGTCCTTTTCGTAACCATGTCCAAGTATTTTTGTGCGTCTCGTCTCTGAGCAATCTTATAAATCTTCGATGTAGCTGTTTCTCTTTACATTGTTATTTTCGCGCCTTTTTGTTTCCAATTTCGCTACTCCCTGTTTTCTTTATTTACTGCGATGATCCTTCTTTTATGTTCTGAATTATATATTTTTATAGTTCTTTGTTGTATCATACACATAATTACTATCACTGCCACTCACCTTCACCGGCATTTATTGTTGTAGTACTACTAATATTTCATATTTTTGTTCTTGAGAACAACAAATAGGAGATAAAAAGGGTGGAAATTGGTGAAGAGACATGCCAATACACGTATATTTGCATGTAAGAACTCCTCTGTTTGGGGGCTTGTTACACATTGACGTCAACATACTCATTACACCAAATACAGGATCTGAAGACTAAGAATATAAAACGATTTTAGTAAGACGGAAAGATAACATAAAAAAATCAAACGAAGTGCATGCGTATTATATATGTTTCTCATACTGAGGCACATGTTACTTGCCTTTGCAATTTGATAATTCTTATTTGTTCTTAGGGATAATTCGAGCCGCTTTAAACACGAATCCATTAATATGAATTCTGGGTAATTTTGACACCTTTGATGAATAAAAAGATCACACGTCAACTTGAAAATATTTAAGAAATGCACAAAGAGATGTTAGTTGTGTTCTATTGGGTTGACCAAAAAGTTAGTTCCTTTTTTTTTTAGGAATTGGAAACGCAAAAATCAAGTTTAGAAACATAGCTGACTTTATGATATTCATTTTACACGCTCGATTTGCAAATATTGAGGATGTCTTCGATTTGTCTGTTTAGCAAACGGCAATATTATTCAACTACGGCTTTCATTTGGTCACTGTCGATCATCTTTGGCCGAACAGAGCGAGGAGCGTCTCTCACTGAATCGAGCTAATCATTTCTGGCACACCCGATCTGTAACAGCGTTCTCCCCATACACATGACATATCTTTATGCAGGTTTTTGTAGCTTTTGTCCTTTTCTGTAGTAAAAAAGCATCACATGTCGATAGTGCTCTAAAATCAAGGCCTGAAATATAATCAAAATGTAAGAACTCATCATAAAAATAAACGAACTTTTTGACCAAACCAATAAAAGATATAAAAAATATAATGGCTACTGCGGTAAATGTGTTTATTTGTGTGCGTGTTTTACGTTATATATGCGTGCAGGCGTGTGTCTGTTGGTGTGTGACAATAAAGGAACAGGTTTGAAAAGTAAGGAAACTGGTGTTACAAACGATGAATTTCAATTCTAAAAGAAACTATATGGTTCCCTCTTCGAATTTAGCATTTAATAGTCTAATGCACGTTCCCATACTTCTTTGTCACGCATTCATGCATTGCTGGATGTATTCTTTATGGATGCTAACTAGCTCTGTCGTTATGTTTCCTTCATGGTGTCCAAGCCTTCAAAACGTATCTCCTTGATCAGCCCATGAGCTTTTAACAAAATAAAGAATCACACGGGACAATATTAGGTGAATAGAAAGGCTGTTTTTTTATTATATGAAACAAAAGTAATTGAATCAACATTGAACATATTTTAACGTGTGATTCGTTTTTGTGAATTCTATTTTTTAATTTATTAATTATTTAAAGTTTGTGAAATCAGTTTCAGTTTTCACTTATTAAAACTCAATGTTGTTCGGCCCAAAACTGGCTGTTAAGTTTTTAATTAAAATAAAACTTAAAAAAGTAAAATGGTTTATGTGAACTGTTACAAAAATATATTAAATCTCTGCTTAAATACCTCTATTTGTGACGCAAATAGGTCTTCATGGTTTTTATGCAGCACGTTTACGCATAATTGTGTGAACATTGGTTCACTAGTTTTTGATTAATCTTTAAAATATTGATATTTTCTGTGCCTACTCTTAACGCGATAATACAATCAGACAAAATTCACACAAACAATAATGAATGAAAATAACTCAGCCAATGCGCGGGTTAATTATTTCCAATACTAATTAATTAATCTCAATAAGCAGTACAGAATATCAATATTGATCATACCGGTGCCAAGAGAAATAAATGCCAATGTAATATATCAATAAAATAAAATAAACCAAATGTTGATTGACATTAGTTTCAATAATGGTAATGAAAGCCTTAAAAAATAACTTTAAAACACACTTTCGATTACCGCATACGTGTGTAACACATGGCAGCTCAATCGTTAGCAAAGAGAACTTTCGTTATTTCATCCGGTCTTCTTTGTTTTCCCAGCTTGTTTTCTGCAATATTCATAAAACTCTTTTAACCGTCGTCGATTCCAAGTCTTCACTAAAAGGCATAGTTCAAAGTGAACCGATTCGAACAATTGTCTGGTTTTATTATATTCAGCGTCTCCGTTATGCACGATACAGTCGATCATATGTCGCTTACGTTGGGGAGGCTTCGTCTATTTCACTCTCTCCCTATCTCATTATAACACAGCCAAAATATCTTGTAATATTTATAAGTACAACTCTGTCGACCGGCGTTGCTTTCAAGTCTGCCTTCAACCATTGTTGCTTTTAAGTCTTCCTTCAACTGTTGTTGCTTTTCAAGTATTCCTTCAACCATTGTCGCTTTTCAAGTATTCTTTCAACCGTGTTTTTTCCTTTCAAGTCTTCCTTCAACCGTTGTTGCTTTCAAGTCTTCCTTCAACCGTTGTTGCTTTCAAGTCTTCCTTCAACCGTTGTTGCTTTCAAGTCTTTCTTCAACAGTTTTTGCTTTCAACCTTTTTTTCAACCGTTTTTGCTTTCAAGTCTTGTTTTAACCGTAGCCGCTTTCAAAACCTTGTTGAAGTAAGCCGGTGCAAACAACCGCCCGCTTTTATAACAGTTAGCGTAACTGTTATGCACGGCACATGCGATTCTATGTCGCTTACGCCCTAGAGAGGTTAGTCTCTGTCTATTATTGCCTGCCAGATGTTAGGCTTAATTTCGTATCTTACCTAATTGAATTAAGTCTCTCGAACAGTTTCTGCCGTATCGTGTCCGGCCATTTTAAAATACTTTCTTCCTTTGTGTATCTGAATAACGCAAGATAGTTCGGTTGTTAATAAAGGACACTTTCGTATTCGTATCTAGATATATTTACAAAATAGTGTATTTTTATCTGAATAAGAAATTCTCCTGGATTCGATCGATAAAAAAGTAGCTTTGTACCTCTGAATCATCTGACGCCATCTTTAATTGAAGATTTTCTAACGTTTTTAAAACTCCCAAAGAAAATCTGTCTACATCACATTTTATGATTAATCAAAAAGAGAATCCATGACAAACTAATCATCACTTTTACTGTAATTTACTCGGCGATGATGAGGACAAAAACGTTTCCTTCGTTATCTGTATTGTCCCTAATTTCGGGATGGTGGTCGAGACCCAATAGTTCGGTTGGCGGTCGACACCCTAACTCCGACTCTCTTATACACAGCTCGTAAGCATACAAAATGGTAGCCATTTATTAACTATTTACCGAGAAGAGAAAATGTTTAAATGTCAAATGAAATGTGGCTACAGATACCTAGATTATTTCATTATAAACTAAATGTACCCGCGCACTGAATGGGTTAGGGATGTCTTCTAATTATTGTACCTGTTCAAATTTGTTAACATATGTCTCTTTACATATTACTCATCTTTAGACTCAACCGCTTTCCTATACACACATATATGCTTTAAATAGCGGGGGAAGTCAATCCTCTAAAACACCTGATATCCGAATCAGCCTTGGCTGGCATAATGTCATTTAATATATGTCATTATTAATATTGTCATCGTCGTCGTCATCGTCATCATCATCATCATCATCATCATCATCATCATCATCATCATCATCATCATCATCATCATCATCATCATCAATAATACTGATAATAATAATAGTAGTAGTAGTAGTAGTAGTAGTAGTAGTAGTAGTAGTGGAAGGATGTTTAATCGAAGGTGATTTTACTGTTGAATGTTATGCAAAACAGACAAACATGAATGAAAAACAAACAGTGTAAATGATAAACACGTCAAATAGATACATTAATGATGATGGCGATGATGAGAGTGATGTCGTTGTTGTCGGTGGCGATGATGAAGTGAAATAAAAATACCGAATCACTAAAAGATTAAAAGTAGGAAAAGAAGTTTATCTCCGAGCAAGGAAATAATTAAATCAACATCAACCGGATTTTGAATACTTAAAAAGAAAAGAAATAAAAAAAGTGAAATATGAATAAAGTATAGAAAGAAAAAGGAAGAAGAAAATAAGCGTAAATGAAAACGGGGGGGGGGGCAGAGATCAGCAAGAGAGAAAATGGGAGGGGGATTTGAAGGAGGAAGGAGTGAAATTACGAAAAAAAATTTTTTTAAATAAAACTTTATCGCTTAAAAGTCGCAATTCATAAATATTCAGAAAGAAAAGTATAGGAAAAAAAAACAGAAAGAAGGGAAAGGAAAGGGGAACGAAATGCGGGAAGAGGTGAGGAGAGAAAGAAAGAAAGAAATGATAAGAAGGAGGAGACGACAGAACGAAACAAGGAATCAAATGGAACGAAGGAATACACGAAGACATAGAAGAAAATATGGAAGAAAGAAAGAAGGAAATACAGCATGAATGAAGGAAAAGTGCGAAGAAGAGTATTGATTTACTCCTCCCCAGGAGTTAGGCACAAGGCCAGTTTTTATCCTACTCCCACAAGTAAGATGCGACCCAAGGTCGGGAAAGTGGGGGTTGAAAAGCCAGCGCGCGAGAGGTGAGCACTCTGGCCATTAAAAATTGCCTGGGCAGCCCCGTCGGCATTCCCCGGTATGGACGCCTCAGGGAGTAAGCAATAAACTTACTCCTCCCCAAAGAGGGAAGGCGAAGCCTGGGAGGGTGGACCTCCTAGAACTGCACAGGACAGACCCATAGACCGGCGTAAATCGAGCCCCGAAGGCCAAGACAATACCAGTCTATGGGGTGAAGTATCCATCGGAACAGATACTACACTTTGATCTTAGCCAAAGGAGGGTGGAAAGTATAAAAGTAAGAACAAAGAAAGTAGTACATGCAGGAGATAGGACAAGAAGAAAAGAAGGAATGACTGAATAAAGGAAATAATGGAACTAATAGTGGGAATAATAGAGGATAGAACAAAGAAAGAAAACTATAAAAAGGAAAAGAAAAAAGTAAAGAGAAGAAATGAAATGTGAAGATGAAGGAAATATAGAATGAGAGAACGACGAGAATGGAAAGGGGGAACGAATGAAGGAAATAATTGAATATAGAAAGAATGAAAGAAAGAACTGAAGTAGGAATTAAATAAGGAGATGGGAGGAAAGTGGAAACGAATGACTAAAAGTATCAACGAAGGAAGGAGCAAAGAAAGATTGTAGGAAAGAAAAATAGAATAGATGAAAGAAGGAAAAATGACGGGGAAATTATAAATAGAAATAACGAAAGTAAAAAAAGAGAAAAGAAAGAATGGAGGAACAAAGAAAGATGAAGGAAACTCAGCAGACGGCAAGGTCAGAAGAAAGAAGGAAATGAGAAAAGAGAGAGAGAGAGAAGGAGGAGAAAAGACTGTCTGACAACAAGAACGAAAGAAACGTAATAGAAAGAAGGAAAAGTGGAACGAAGCAAAGAGGTGAAAGAGAAAGAAGGAAGAAACGGACGAACAAAAATAGAATGAAGGAATGAGCGAAGGAGGGGAGTAGAGAAGTAGGGAGGATTTAGAATAAAAGAATGGATGAATCAAAAGAATAAAAATAGAAAGGTAAATGAAAGATTGAACTGATAAAGGAAAAAGAGATGAAACATGAAATAAGAAAGAAAGTAATGGAATGAACGAAAGAGAAACCAAAAAATAAGAAATGAAGGACAGAAAGAAAAGAAGGAAAGGAAAGAATGAAGTAAAGAAGGAAATAAGAAAGGGATGACGATCAGGAATACAGAGAGAAATGAAGAAAGCTTCAAAAGAAGGAAGGAAACGTAAGTCGAAAAGAGGGTACATAATAATGTTAATATCCAGATAATTCATATTTGTACAGATAACAAAATATATTATTTTAATTCAAAATTGATTTTATTGAGACTAAATTAAGAAAGACATTGACATTTTCAAAATGAATATATTTGAAGGAAATCAAAGGATATGAAGACGAAAAGAAAGAACTAAGAAAGAAAATAGAATAAAAGAAAAATAATAGAAAGACATCGCGAGAGGGAGAGAGTAAACGGAAGATGGAACGAAAGAAAAGAGAAAGAATGGAATATAAAAGAAAGAAATAATAAAGATGGGTGGAACGATGACAATAGAAGTAAACAAGTCAGCCATTTTTACATATGAATCATTTGATGTTTACTACGAGATTTAAATTATTTTGAAACTTTTAAATTCATGAATAGAAAGTCATATCTTGCTTGAATATTGTTTTTCAGCTGTGCTTTTAAACCAAAAGAACTGATTAAGTTTCTCGCGCGCCCCTGTCGCATCTAAGAGCCTACACAAACGGGACGAACTAAATTAAAAAAACGAAGAGGAAGATATATAATGTATACTGCAAATAGCGGGAATGAAAAGGGGTAGAAGATGAAGTAAATTGACAAAACAAAAGCGATCGTTAATTGATGTAAAACGCTAAAGATATCCTAAATCTATCTATCTATCTATCTATCTATCTATCTATCTATCTATCTATCTATCTATCTATCTATCTATCTAAGAGGTTGAATTCCACTCTTCTCCGAACCCTTATCTCAGCTGAACTTTGGACACCTACTCCCACACCCACTACACCCTCTTTAGCCTTACCTCGCTCTCAGTCCAGACTGAGCCGAGAGGACCACAAATCAATTTTACGATCCCCCGAACCTTCTCTGAGGCCCCGATCGTGATGTCGTTTGTGTTGCCCAATCAGTGTGGGAGGACCACGTGCCTGTGACGGCTGATGACTGAAGCAGCTAGCTCGGGAATAAAATTGATGGAGACGGATCATCTATCTCTTTAGAAGATCGAACACAGGGAGGAAGGTAGGGTCCCTATTTATTTTCACCCTTCTTTTTATCGTGCCGTTAACTTAATCTTTCCTTTAGACATCGAATGTAATGCACAAGGCGGTCGTTGCTACATAACTTCTCGCAGGTAGCCTGTGGCAGACTTGCAGCGTCATCACTTCTATGGATTTGGGGCCGGTGATTGACACTGAATAGTGCTCATGTTCACGTGATTACGCTTGGCAAGCCTCAATACCAGGGGATGCGATCCCGAAGCAGTGCTGCTAGCATGCAGATAGACCCCCTGGTCCATAAGATAAATGTGGTTGTGCAACAATAAATCCACCATGATTCGATTGATGACGGTCGTCTTCTCTCTGTGGATTACGATATCTTTTCAATATTCGGCAACCGTAATTCTAGAGGATTTTCCGCAAAGTAAACATTGTATACACAGATGCAGAGGGAAGGCTGGTCGTGGCTGATGTTGCCGCTAGCCACAACAAGTTTCGAACAATAGCATTTCATGCTCCCATCACTCCTGAAAAGAGGGTTTTCTTTTTTCGGCGGTTGAAGGTGTTGAACCTGGGTCTGGAGCGGGTAATTTTAATGGGTGATTGGGATGTCATCATTGATCCAAAGATAGATGGCCTCGTGCAACTTTGTTGTCAGGTTCGGTCTCGATCATCCGGGGGATGGGAAATTTGGACGTTGAATTACATTGTGTCTTTCATGCGCAAGTACCTACTTGGACAGAATGCTAGTGGAAGAGGCGATGTATATTTTCTATCTTGTCCTACGTTTAACTGGTTAGGACACTCGGAAAATAAATTGATTATGGCTCGTTTGAATTTAGAAAATAGACCTAAGCTAGCTGGCTACTGGAAGTTAAATACCTCCTTACAAGAGATACGTGACTTCCGGAAATAGTATTACTCTTTGAGCGGTTTTACTAGGGGAGGTTATGAGTAATAAGTAATGAGTTAACGCTGAATCCAAAAGTAGATGCTTTGCTGGGAAATATAGTCAGAATCTCGCCGTAAATAAGGCTAGAGCAGAAAAGCGATTACAAAATAAGTTGGCCCGGCCGGTGGCTGGGGAGCTTCCCTAACCATATTATTAATAAAGGGGAACCTCAAACATTAAGCTGACAAGCGGTATGAGGGTCAAGTAGTCAGGGCTAGGTTAGAAAGAGTGTCTAATGAAGCCTTGAATATTATCGTAGATCAAATCATTACATTCAAAAAGTGAAAAGCCTGGAAGGACACGCCCTCGTATCGACGCCGGGAATTTGTGAGTGGTTCTGGAAGCATTTCACGCATAGCTTCACTCAACTACCAAGACTCCGCGTCGAAGAGGTTGACAGCTATTTGGCTGACTCTCCCCGACTGGAGAAGGCTCGAGCAGTTGGCTGTGATTGTCGGGTTACAAAGTGTGAGACCTTGGCTACGCTGAAGCAGGACGACTTTAACAACTCGCTAGGACTCGATGGTCTGTCTTATGAACTGTTCTTAGGGCTGTCCACCATGTGTTTTCATCTTCTGACAGATGTGTTCAACCATTGATTTTATCAGGGATCAATTCCTGGTCAGGTTGCCAAAGGAGTGATCACATTACTGAAGAAAAACGACGGATATGAAGGGGGTTTGGACGAGTTTAAGCCTATAACTCTGATAAACACAGAGTTAAAGATTTTGGCAAGAGTTCTTGCGAATCATTTGCAAGTTGTTGTAGGTTATTTTGTGTAACATTGCTGTGAAAAGGAGGTCGATTCAGAACAATTTACATCTTATTCGCACGATCATAGAAGGATTAGGTGACCAAACGAAAACCGCGCTGATCAGTTCAACGCTTTTGACAGTGTCGACCATCGTTTCCTGGGATCTGTTCTAGAGACCGCCGGTTTCAATCCGTATTTCCGCAAATCGATCTCTATTCAGTATCGTCAGCCGACTACAGTGATGCAGGTAACCGGAATGCGGTCAGGATCGTTCGTTGTTTCTTGGTCGGTTCGTCAGGGTTATCAGCTGTTGCGCCTATTTTATGTTCTTATGTTGGAGCTCTTCCTAAGGGACAGAGCAGCGAGACCAGCCCTACGCACTATCACACTACCTGGTTGTGCGCGAGCTAGGGTCAACGCGTATACCGATGATGTCACCGTGTGCGTATCGAGATCTCGAGACATCATCGCAGTGACTAAGGCACTCAAGTGGTACGAAGAAATTACAGGAGCCGTAGTCAATTTCAGCAAATCAGACAGACTGAATGAAGTTGGCGGCTTGGAGCGGCGCGCCTGCGCTGCCGGGCCTTTTCAACTAGTCGGTGGCGCTGTTTGGATTCTCGGCGTTTGCTCCGGACTGGGTCTCTAACTTGAAAAGAATTGGTCGGAAGTAAAGTCGAAGGTCGAAGCGTCTGTAAGGATTTAGGGATAGGGAGTGAGAGTGAGTCACCTTCACATTACGATCTTATTTCGCAGTTTAGAGTCAAAATTATGTTATAGGAGGAAATTGCACTCGGCACTATTTAAAAGGATGTGGATACACACCGCTAGCTTATGTGTATTTTGACGAACAAAGTTTAAGTACGTGTTCCGTGCCATGGTCACAGGTCACGCCGACCTAAGGTACGGTCAGAACCCATCCTAGTTAGCAAAGTCTCTGAGCTAGTTCTATCATTGAGTTCTGCTCTATTTTTTCTTTGCTTTTCTTTTCTTTTTTGATATTATAGATCTTTCGAGATGCCCACTTACCAGATTTATTTTGTCTTAACCGGACCCCAACATGGTACTTACCTTGGACGACACCATTTCCACGAACCTACCCTGTTTTATTTATTTTCATTCTCCAATAGTCCATATACCAAACTGAGGAACTGCCTTCCTTGTTTTCAGCTCTTGAAACAATATGGAAAACAGCGAGCAGCTCATACCTATATAAATGTGTGAGCTTCCTACTATCCACTTCACTTAGCATCTTATTTAGTTGCTTTCTTTTTCCTTATTTGTTTGCTGTAACTTGCTCCGCATCG
>OY744515.1:31442393-31552393 GCA_963556195.1 Sepiola atlantica | reverse complement strand
TCTGTCAGAAGATGAACAAACATGGTGGACAGCCTCAAGAACAATTCATAAGACAGACCATCGAGTCCTAGCGAGTTGTTAAAATCGTCCTGCTTCAGCGTAGCCAAGCTTTCACACTTTGTAACCCGACAATCACAGCCAGCTGCTCGAGCCTTCTCCAGGCGAGGAGAGTCAGCCAAATAGCTGTCAACCTCCTCGACGCGGAGTCTTGGTAGTTGAGTGAAGCTATTCGTGAAATGCTTCCAGAACCACTCACAAATTCCCGGCGTCGATACGAGGGCGTGTCCTTCCAGGTTTTTCACTTTTTGAATGTAATGATTTGATCTACGATAATATTCAAGGCTTCATTAGACACTCTTTCTTACCTAGCCCTGACTACTTGACCCTCATACCGCTTGTCAGCTTAATGTTTTAGGTTCCCCTTTATTAATAATATGGTTAACCACTATATATATATACTAGTGTAAACCCTTCGTCAAAATCAACGGGAAAATATGCCTGCCTGTGTTCACACTCGCTTTTTATATGGATGTATTACGAAAATGTTCGTATAAAATCATAGAGTTACGCCGGTTAGTTATTTCAACATATATAAACTATTATTAGCATTTCTGGTGACCTAAATAAAAACACTAACCGTTGACTTTTTATTATAGATTGATGGATTTACTTCCGCATTCATTTCAGCCGACGGGGTAAATCTTAAGTATTTGTTTGACTTGCTATTTGCTATCTTGCTTAATCTAAGATAGATTGATGGATTTACTTCCGCATTCATTTCAGCCGACGGGGTGAACTGAATTATTTGTTTGACTTGCTATTTGCTATCTTGCTTAATCTAAGATAGATTGATGGATTTACTTCTGCATTCATTTCAGTCGACGGAGTAAATCTAAAGTATTTGTTTGACTTGCTATTTGCTATATTGCTTAATCAAAAATGAAATGGTTTCACTCTCGTTTACTCGCTAACATTTTCGTGACGGAATGGAAGTACACACACATATATGTAAATATACAAATAAATAAACATTGGTTTTTCTTATAAGGTAGAGTATATATAGTGATGCTAAGATGTGCGAAAAGATGACAACAGAGTGCTTAATTACGAGGATAAAATTTATTGTTTCAAATATACGGGCGTTAAGACATGATGGACACTGGGGTTTCACGAAAAGACCAGTCTTAGTTTTCGAAATCCCGGCGGTCAATAGATCATTCTACGCCTAGATTTCCGCTTTCTATTAAATATTTCAGTATTGTTTTTATGTGAAGAAATATTGTTGTAACTGCAGTCAGTCAGTCTCTAGATAGCTGAGTCCTCTGTCACATTAAAACAATGGCAACATAGCAATTTCTTACTTTCCCGATTACTTAGTGCCTTGTCAATTCCTTCATTAACTCATGCCGATCCTCGAATTTGAAAGTTCGAGTTCGAGTTCGAGTTCTGGTTAGTGCTATTATATATATATATATATATATATATATATATATATATATATATATATATAATTACAGATCAAAGTAATATGTTAAATATTAAGTTTCATTTTGCTTTGGAAAGTGATTCTCATGAGAATTGATCTGAACTATATAAAAGAATTGCTTTTCATCGCCCCCCCCCCCACACACACTGATATATATGTAGTGGTATGAAAATATATTTATGGCGAGTAAGCTACACAGAAATTCCCATGCTTCTTTACCGAGAGAAATCATCAGGCTAAATTTCGATTCAGCAGATGAATTACTTCAGGAATGAAAAATAAAAGTTACTCTTCTAATTAATTAATTAATTAGATTGTTATAATTTATAACATTATACTTTTTATTTTATCTAAATAAACTCCAGTTACAGGAGGTGTTCAAACTTTACTAGTGTTAGCTACAAGTGAGTCAGAGTGTGAGTAAGTTTGTATGAAAAAACCATCAGATTATCACAGTACATTATCCCGAACTAAAATTAGAATTGCTAATTCGAACTAATTATTCTGAAGCATAAAAGATTAAATATTTAATTTCAATTCTAATGTTAATTATGATTTTAAATGTATTACTATTGCTCTATAATATCTTTCTCTTGTTCTAGATATATATTTTGTCATATATATATATATATATATATATATATATATATATATATATATATATATATATATATATTATGACTATAGTGTCTTGTGTATGTTGTCCGACACTATCATTAAATAGGCTTGTGTCTATACTAAGCCGAGATCAACTTTCTTCAGAACCTTTTAACACCTACTCATGATTTTCCATTACTTTTAATCTCAAAGAGAATAAATTCCATTTGAAGAGATGAAAGAAGACAACGAAATGGAAAGATATAGAAAGAATTAAATCGAACCTGAAAATGATTTATTAGAAGCAACCCCTTTCCATAATCGGATGATGAGTTTTTTTTAAAAGACCCGGATGTGTTTCATATTCAGTTCAAGAATGTATAACCGTAGTTGTTCTGAACTAGCAACGAATTGTGGTTGATGTATATTGTTGTCTAAAAAGCGCCATCAGTTTTTGAGTTTTATATTTTTTTTATATTGCTCTGTACTTATATTAGGCTCTATAGTAAAACTTCTTAGGGATTTAGTATTTATATATAAGGAGATAGAAAAATAGATGAGAATATATAGGAAAGGCTCAGACAGCTATGATAGTTTTTTGTTGTAGTATTTCAACCGCAAACATCAATTTCTTCAGACCAACAACCAGGTATGAAGAAACGCTGTGTGCGGTTAAAATAAATTATTACCAAAAGACTACCATGTTTTTTTAAATTTCTACCATTTGATATTATATATATATATATATATATACATATATATATATATATATATATATATATATATACATATATATATATATATATATATATATATATATATATATATATAAGTGAGTTCAGTTCAACAAAATTTGAAAATTGTTCCAAAAATTCAAGACCAACGTATTATATGGTGTACGATCGTTTCTGAGACAATTTGGAAATATTTTATTTAGTATTATTGCTCTGAAGACTCCAAATCGTTTCTTCGTCAACGCCTTTTATAACATCACATACAGAATTCCTTCAATAAAACATGAGGTTCCAGTATCATTTTCACTCCTTAATGAGAGAAACAAGCAAATACATATTTTATATATAAAACCGTGCTTCTGTACAGTGCAAAGACTGTTGGACACCGTGAGTTGCCGTTATATGCAATTAATCTGTTTTTGTTTGTTTGTTCATATATATATATATATATATATATATATATATATATATATATATATATATATATATATATATATATATATATATAGGATCAAATATAAACCAAAAGTAAAACTTTTAGTATATGCAACCTATTCAACTTATCTATCTGTATTTCTCCTCTGATGATAAGATCTCGATCTTTGAAAAGCCTTGGCTTAAGGAAAGAATAATAAACACTAGTTTATTACTGAATACACCTTGCATTGAACAATTGAAATTTGAAATAAATTTGGACAATCGTCGCATATTTATCACTCTTTTTCCTTCTCTCTCTCTCTCCCTCTCTCTCTCGCTCTCTCTCTCTCTCTCTCTCTCTATATATATATATATATATATATATATATATAATCTACGTGTGAGTAGAGGTAAGTGGTAGTAATATGAAAAATATCTTTATGGCAAATTGGTTCCATGTTTCATCCCCACAGGCAATCGTCAGCCTGAGATTCCCTGCATGAATAAAACATGGACTCCTCACGATTCCCTGTGAGAATGGAACATGGATTCCTCTGTCTAGCTTATTTTCTATTAATATAATTTTCATACTACAATCCATGTGTGTGTGCGTGTGTGTAAAACTGCCATGCCCCACCCCCACTATAACACCTCGTCACTCATTCGTTAGAGATATCATTAGCGTAAAGAGATATTATTAGCGTCTTCTGTAGATAATAGATTTTTCAGATTACCGATAGCGTCACAAAAATATATGAAAACAAAGAGAATACATATGGAGCTATCATTTCTTTTACTGTCAGCGATAGGTTTGTAGGCGTAGAGTATTAGGTACTTGACTGCTGATCAAATTTGGATGTAATCAGCAGTTCGGGTTTCGAATCTCGACGTGTTTCCACTTTCTACGTCTAACTACACTGATAGGTGGTAGACGAAGAAACAGCTATATGCGGATGACTATACCCCATTCTATAATAAAGGTCAACGTGTATGTATTTGTTTGAATATATATATATATATATATATATATATATATATATATATATATATATATATATATATATATATATATAGTAATCCAGGTAAAGTAAACGTCCACAGAATAAAAATCCAAAGAATTTCTAACCGGACTTATAAAGGGTGCTCAATATCAAATGGAGTTTTTATATATAATTATTTCTATTTATACAGAAATGTACATAATCTGCGACACTGGTATCGATCAACAGCTGTTACAAACTGATATCTCATCAAGTAGAATGCAAATCTTATCCTTCCCTTAGGTCATATTTGGAAAGAATGAAGTGGAAAAGAAGTAAAGAAAAGTAAACAAAATTCGAAATTTATGAAGATCACGTGGTCAGATTTGAAACCGTCGAAAAAAACTGAAACAAACTCGCGTTGAAGAAAGAAAAAAGGGAGTCAGTTGCCCGTGGCGCATTTTCAAGGCTGTTTAATGTCTAGATATGTATTCAATGTTTCTTCGGCGGTGTCAATAGTATGCGGGATGTTAGCGAGGGAAGGACGACGAACCGTTGCCTTCAGTTCGGCTTTATTCGACGTGGGGGTAGGGAGGGGTTGTCAAGTCATTTAAATTTAAATGTGCTGATTTTTCACTTTTTATTTCTTTTATTTGTTTAAGTTTTTTTACTTAATTTAAAAAAATCAATTTGAGTTAAGAGCAGCTAGTTGTTACTGACGATAATAATAATAATAATAATAATAATAATAATAATAATAATAATAATAATAATAATAATAATAATAATAATAGGAAATTAAACTTCCCTCCTTCCTAATATGACCTAAGAGAAGGATGAGATTTTCATTCTGCCAGATAAGATCTCTGTTTCTAACAGATGTTGATCGATAGCATCGACATGCCAGTGTCGCAGATAATGTACATGTCTGTATAAATTATATATATATACATATATATATATATATATATATATATATATATATATATATATATATATATATATATATATATATGTGTGTGTGTGTGTGTGTGTGCTTCCATCCATCCCGCACGAGTTAGGGAGTAAAACACGTGCCAATTTCTACTTTCTGGAAGAAACCATTTCAAGTGGCGAGAGAAAGCGAGGAAGCAAATGTAAGTCAGACAAACCCGCCGCTTGAAATTAATTCGAAAAATAATCCTCCACTTATAATAAAAAAGATCTACGGTGGGTGTTTTTTGTAATATATCTAAATAAATAGCGAGTACGAATACTGACAAAGCATACTATTTTGCTGGAGGGTATACTTGTATTATATATATATATATATATATATATATATATATATATATATATATATATAGAGAGAGAGAGAGAGAGAGAGAGATTAACGACAAAAGTAGATGTACCTTTGTCCAATTCGACATCATGGAATACTACTTGTCCATCACTAAAATCCTTTTCCAACATGCAATTGAATTTGCAAGGAATTCCGTAGACATTGCACAAAAAGATATCAATATTATACAAAGCTACCGTACTACGGTTCTAATTAGCGACGGTGAACAATGGACAAAAAACAGAGAGAACGGATCTTTTGATGTTTCTATAGGTCCGTTAGACTCAGCTAAGGAATACTAGATTAGTAGGACTATATATATTAAAAAAATTACCATGAATAATAACGTAGATATAGGGGATATAGGTTTATATAGGGATGATGGCCTAATGGTAGTCAAGGAATCTCTAGCGCTAAATGCGACAAGATAAGAAACATAATCCATAAAGAAATGAATAAACTAGGACTTAAGGTGGAAATTACCGGTAATGTCAAACAAGTTAACTTCCTGGATGTTACGTTTAACCTTACTGAAAACAAATATAAACCCTTCATGAAAGAAAACTCCAGCCCCATATAGGTACATCCACAATCAAACCACCCTCCTTCAATAATTAAACACATACCCAAGCCAATAGAAAGTAGAATTAGCAATAACTCATCGGACGAAACAACGTTTAACAACTATAAAAATATTTACAACACTGCCTTAAAGAATAGCGGGTACGTAAATGCCGATATAAAATATAAAAATACAACTACAAATGCTAGCAACTCTAGAAACAGAAGCAGGAAAATAATCTGGTTTACACCCCCATTCGATATGATGTTAAAAACAAAAATTGGTAACAAATTTCTACAACTTATAAACAAACACTTCCCACCTGGTAACACACTCCATAAGCTATTTAATAAGAATACATTAAAACTAAGTTATAGCTGTACAGACAGCATAGAAAGAATAATAAAATAACATAACAATAAAATACTTAAAAGGAATGATACTAATAGTGATATTGAAGGTAATCCTACAACTAACAATTGTAACTGTCAAAGACAGGATGAATGTCCTTTACAAAAAATTGCGTCACCGCATCGGTAATATATCGTGCGGAAATCTACGCTCTTGAAAATCCAGGCGATAGTAAGTTCTATATAGGAAGGACATCTAAAAGTTTTAAAGATAGGTATTACACACATAAATTATCCTTCAGAAATAAGAAATATAGTAACACTTCGCTGTCCCGACACTTCTGGAAATTGATAGACGAGAAAAAAAAACAATAATTAGATGGAGCATAATAAGAAGGGCGAAAACATGTAAATCACTCTCATCACCCTGTTTCCTATGCCTGGGTGAGAAACTTGAAATTGTTGAATTTAAAAATAGAGAAAAATTACTCAACGTCAGAAACGAACCGAGTTTGAACTGCAAACATTTAAAGGAGCACACGCTAAGCAGACTTTAGATTACGAATAACTACGACCACTCTACCGTTACTTCATTGTTAGCATAACACACCCAATTTTAATTTTTAATCCTATTTTTATTTTTATTTTATTTTATATTTTGCTGTTTTTTATTTTTCATTTTTTATTATTTATTTTTATTTTATTTTTGTATTATTTTGTATTATCTTTAATTTATTTTTATTTTTATTTTTTTATTTTTATTTTATTGTATTTTTTTATTATTTTTTAATTTTTTTAATTTTGTAATTATTTTATTGTTTTGTATTATCTTTAATTTATTTTTTATTTTTATTTTTTATTATTTATTTTTTATTTTTTATTTTTATTTTCATTTTTATTTTTATTTTTATTTATATATTTATATTTTTATTTTATTTTATTTTATTTTATTTTTTATTTTTTTATTTTTTATTTTTTTATTTTTTATTTTTTTATTTTTTATTATTATTTTTTATTTTTATTTTTATTTTTAGTTTTAATTTTTTAATTTTTTAATGTTTTAATTTTTTATTTATTTATTATTATTATTTTTTATTATTTTTTATCATTTTTTATTTTTTATTTTTATTCTTTTTATATTTTTTATTCTTTTTATTTTATTGTTTCTATTTATTATTGTTACTTTAATTTTATTTTTTACTGATTATTTTATTTTATTTTATTTTATTTTTGATTTATATGATTATTATCATTATTTAATTTAAAATTCTGATGCCTTTATAATTCTGAACCTACATCATCCAAAAACTACTACACACCAACCTATAATAAGGTTTTCAGCCCATACGCATGGTTACCACGTATATATGTGTTTATGTATTTATAAAATTAACTAATGGAATCACATGCGCTATATTTTGTTGGCCTACTTATCCTTAGGGTATTTATCTTTAAATGTAAGTAATTTGAGCTGAGATAGATTGGATCAATAATAAATGGTTTTAATTACTGAATTATGGATGCTTGTGTACATGTGATCATGTTTGGTGTACATGCATGCTAGTATTTGTGTAGACTCACATATGTGTGTGCAAGGTATCTGTAGGTATATATACTGATTTTATGTAATTTTATCTATTTTTATGATATATGGGTAGGAAGGTGTATGCGTATCTGAGAGGGTGTATAGGTATATAATTGTATGGTTTATGTAAGTATGTATATATGTATGTGTATGTATGTATACATGCGTGATCTGATCAAAATATATGTGTATGTATGGGTATTGATACCTTACTGATATCTTGTTTGTCCAAGTATGTTTAAACCGATGAAGAATTTTAATTTTAATTTTATTTTCATATTCATATTTTATTTGCATTCTATATTCATTCCTTGTGTACGTATAGGTAGGTAATAAGCATATTTATTCATTTGCCTATATGACTGCTGTATATACGTTCATATGTGTGTATGTATGTATGTATGTATGTATGTATGTATGTGTATATGTATCTATGCATTGTGCATGTATGTTATGTGTATCCAGCTATGGATATACGCGTATATATTTGTGTTTGTCTTAATATTTGAATAATCGGGGTGATATATTCTATGTACGTGCTTGTATATGTTGATGTATGCTTATGTATGTGTGTGTGTATGTATGTATGTATATATATATATATATATATGTGTGTGTATATGTATCTATATGGGTGTGTGGGTTCTAGGCGTGTGTATACATGGGTATTGTATGTATATATATATATATATATATATATATATATATATATATATATATATATATGTATATATATATGTGTGTGTGTATGTGTGTATGTATATCTATATTCGCGTTGTGGATGTATACATGTATGTATGTACATGGGTGTATGTAAATGTGTGTATGTGTATACGTATATATATATGTTATATTTATGTGTATGTGTGTTCGTGTATGTATATAGGTGTGGTGCTTAAGTATTTACTTGTACAGGCGGATGTTTTTCTTGTATTATAATTAATTTATATATTGAAACTGCTTTATATACTAAAAGTATATTCATAGGCAAGTACGTGCTTTTAAATATATTTTTTGCTTGAAAGTGGATCTGTGTGTGTTTGTTCATGTTTAGATGTGTGTGTATATTGATGTCTGTTTATTTATGTGTACTTATGTACCTATTAAATTTGTTTATATGTGTGTATTTTACTGATAGATAAGATAAATGTGTTTGTAGGATTTAGGAATTCAAATAGGGTTGAAAAGTAGCCATGGCTAAGAGGGCAATAAAAAACAGGGATGGTTAGGTCGTAAAAAAGGCTGAAGAACGGTCAACAAGTAACACAGGTAATCCGATACCAATTCATGAGAAATAGAAATAGAGAATAACCAATCCCAAACAAGGATTTATTCTGAAAAAATCTGCAAACCCATCTCATTACTCTGAATCCTTGGTCTGATGAGGTTGACTCTCTGCGAAGAGTGCAACCGAAACATGTATGCACATATGTAACCAATAATGTTTGTATAAATAAAAATGTATACTTATAAACAGCTCTACTTGTTACTGAGCACTTTTTATAAACACTTGAGTTTCAACGGATTTACATCTTCAGAAACTAATACAATATATGTACTATATATATATATATATATATATAAATATATATATATATATAATACAAGTATACCGTCCATTAATAATGATGGAAAATAATAATGAAAAATATTATATATATATATATATATGTGTGTGTGTGTGTGTGTCTGTGTGTGTGGGAATCAGTGTCTATTTCTGATCGGAGTTCACGCCCGCCGACCGTCGGGAATAAACTTCCTGCACTGAAGATTGCGTAAGCATGAAACATCGATATCTGTAGGTAATAAATAATTAATGTTCATTAATAAAATGTTATTATATAGCCCTTGGACACTCGTAAGAAGTTTGATAACAAGCAGTACCACTAGCTTCATTGCGAGATCTAACACGGTTTGTTGTTGTTGATCACTCTTCGCTGCTTATTGTAAATACCCGCCGACTTGGAATTTACAAAGTTAACTTCTTCCTAACTTCTAAGCTAATTTGTGGTGGCCAACGAGTGACGCTCTTGACTGCGAATCAGTGGCGATTTATGATCGGATTTTGCGCCCGCCGACCGTTGGGAATAAACTTCCTCTGCTGAAGATTGCGTAAGCATGAAACATCGATGTCTCTAGGTAATAAATAATTAATATTTATTTATAATATATATATATATATATATATATATATATATATATATATATATATATATATATATATATATATATATGTGTGTGTGTGTATGTGTGTGAGCGCGCATGTGTGTGTACACTAATATTTATATATATAGTCTTGGAAGTTTTTAAACCATTAAAACAAAAAAAAAACAGTTTTAGTCTCAAGTGTTTCGGCGGAAAATTACTTTGATTGTTAGTCAATGTACTTTTTACTGTCACTATATTAGTTTGTTTTAAAGAATTTACGCTAGTCTTAACATTATTCAAGCGATCATCAGTTGTTTACCATGAAAAACGGTTTCAGGAATTTAAAAACAAGACAGTATTTTATCTCATGGCTTCCCAGCAGAGTTGATCAGACCCTACTTCCCTTAAAAACAAGAACAACAACGTTCAGATATTATTAATGATATTAAAACTATGCAAGCGACGCGATCTATCTATCTATCGCTCTTTCTTTCTCTCTTTCTCTCTCTCTCTCTTTCTCTCTTTCTCTCCCCCTTCTGTATATATATATATATATATATATATATATATATATATATATATATATATATATATATATATATATATGAAGCAATCCAACAAAAGATATAAGCGTCAACTAATATCTTATAATTAGTGAAACATCCGGATAAAAACTGAAGCTATATATACTGGATAGAGCATTAAAATTATAATATAAAATGAAGTAATAAAATAAGGTGTCAATCAAATTTTATTAGAATTCAAAGTTCAAGCAAAGTATCCTTAAGTCCTTAGCTCATGAGTTTTCAAAGATAATTCTTCTCTTCAGAGGTCCATTACCGCAGTTATACTACTACAGGCAATAAAATTAAGCTTTGAAAATATATAAATTATATACACAAATACATAAAAATACATAACATCAAATATATCAACCCAAAAACATACTTTTTGTTGAATCTATACAATCCATCCAGGTCATACAAATTGAAAAACATAATGAGGAAAGACATTCATAGGGTTAACCGAGGATTACTCTAAGTTATAAACAGCAGTCGATATACGTGAAATTGAAGGAGCTGACAAAGTTATCCAGTCGCGAAATGTGTCAATAATCGATAACTTTGTCAGCTCCTTCAATTTCACGTATATGTTTCAAAGCTTAATTTTATTACCTGTAGTAGTATAACTGCGGTAATGGTCCTCTGAAGAGAAGAATTATCTTTGAAAAGTCTTAAGGATACTTTGCTTGAACTTTGAATTCTAATAAAATTTGATTGACACCTTATTTTATTACTTCATTTTATATTATAATATATATATATATATATATGTGTGTGTGTATGTGTGTGTATATCAATATTATATATATATACAAATATATATATATATACATATATATATATATAGATAGATAGATAGATAGATAGATAGATAGATAGATAGATAGATAGATAGATAGATAGATAGATAGATAGATCGTGTTGTATTAGCAAGCGTCTCATGCATAGTTTTGATATCGTTAATACCATCACCGTAACGACATCTACCGCGACAAGATGAAACTACACTTGAATCATTTAATATCCCGCCAGCCAAGGCGTATGCTGAAAATAAATGTGAAATTTCTATGGTGTCGTCTACATAGGAACTCGTTGGTAAAAAAAAGTAAAAGTGAATACAAACTGACGTCAGTAGTGCCATGAATAGACCGGTGACGACAATAGTAAGAGTTAGGCAAAAGAAGACGACCATTTGGTGACGTGGACTATCTTTGGTGCAAATGTGTTCCTTGTGGTCTGTTTGATTGCAATATGATGAATAATGGAGCGAGTGTGCGTCCTGCGGCGCAATCTGGGCTTGAATCCTTAGAAGAATTAAAGAGCGGCGGTCGTTCGAAGAAGATAATTTGAGTGAAATGAAAAAGAACAGATATTCTTAACATACGTCTATTGAATCAGCGCGTTTATCGATGTAAATGTTATGGATCGAACCGACGAAAGGACACAGTTTGGTATCGAGATGCGTCGACTCATATAACGTGCTATTTAAAGTACAACCTTTATAGACCGACAAAAATGCTATTTCCAATTCAAGCGTGACAGACTGACAATACTGCTATTTAAACTTTAATCCTTACAAACGGACAAACATGCTAATTCTAATTTAAGCATGACAGACAGACGATAATGCTATTTAAAGCTAAACGCTTACAGATCGACGAAAATAATATTTCGAACTTAAATGCGACGAACTGACGATAATGCGATTTAAACCTTATTCCTTACAGACCAATGGAAATTCTATTTCCAATTTCAGCGGGACAGACCGACGATAATGATATTACAATCTAATATCAGACTGACGAAAATACTATTTCGAACTTAAGCGTTTCGGACCGACGATAATGCTATTTTTACCCAAACCCTTACAGACCGACGAAAATGCTATTTCAAACTCAATCCTGAAAGACTGACAATAATAATGTTGACGCTTTAATTTTTACAGACCGACAGAAATGCTATTTCTAACTAAAACGTGACAGACCATCATTAATTCTATTTAAAACTCAGCCCTTATAGACTGACGAAAATGATATTTTGAACTTGAGCGTCACAGAATCATAATAATGCTATTATAACTTCAATCTTTACAGGCCGACGAACATATTATTTCTAACGTAAGCGTGACAGACATACGATAATACTATATAAACTATAACATTAGGGACCGATAAAAATGCTATTCCGAACTTAAACCTGACAAAATGATGCTAATACTATTTAAACCCTAACCCTTACAGACTAGCGAAAATGCTATTTTCTAATTTAAGCGTGACAGACCGACATTAATTCTACTTAAACATTAACCCTAACCCAGACCGACAAAAATACTATTTCGAACTTAAGCCTGACAAAGAAACGATAATATTATTTTAACCATAACCTTACGGACCGACGAAATATTACTTCGAAATTAAGTGTCGAAACAACATACCGACGGACAGAGCCTCTTATATAGATGTATAGACGCATCTACAATACGACGCGTCTATTCAATGTACGCGTTTTGTGTTTATATATGTTATGTAGGACGTGGAAGGCGAAGCAAAATCTTATTTTAAACTTAAGCGTAACTAAACGAATGGCAAACGGCGATAACCTCTTATAATGTTCCGTAGACGCATTTTAAAATGATATTTAAAACGTAAGCGTAAGTGATCGTCAGATTAAATAACAGAAACGCGTCGACGCATCTAGATTAATATGCACCTATTCAATCGACGCGTTTATAAATGAAAGTATTATCTCAAACTAAAACCTGACAGACCAACGAAAATAATATTTAAAACTTAGACATGACATACCGACGAAAATGCTACTTAAAACTTAGGTGTGACAGATCGACAGATAGAAACTATTATAAAGATTGCGTCTAACTACTACTACTACTACTACTACTACTACTACTACTATTACTACTATTACTACTACTACTACTACTATTACCACGACTACTACTACTACTAGATATGCGTGTATATTAGCGTGCCTTTTTGTTAGTGAGAAAGTGCGCGTATTAACTGTGCATATGAGTTCGGTTAGCAGTGTGTATATGTTGACGTTATGTTTAGTAGTTTGTGTCTGTCCTTTATTGCGTCTGTCGATGGACCTAGACCCCAAAAGTCCTAGGCTGAATTGTGTCATATGTACGTGTATTTTCTCTGAAAGAAAACGGAAAAGAGAGCGAAACACGTTCTGTCTGGGATATTATAGTACGTCATAATTTTCGCTGTGAATAGTTCATGCGCTGTTATGGGTTGAAAGAATCTGCTGATTTGAGCTTGGTCACAACAAGAAACGATACGTAAACACAATATTCGCTGCTGCTGTTTCCAAGTAAATCACCAGATACTTCTAACAAAAACATAGAGTCCATGTTTTTATGAAAAAAACGGGCACCAAATTAAAATATTCAATTTGAGGGTCAGCTAGAACATGTGAGAGAAAAGCGGTTTATCAAGAATGGAAGAGTCCGTTAGAAATATAACGGAATTTCCCTGTGAGCTTCTGTGTCATCATAAAATCAAGAACTCAAAGAAATGAGTTCAGTTGTTAGCTGGTCGTCTTCAGCCGCATAGTAAGATCATATTACATATCGTATAGCGCCACAGACGCTAAAAACTAGTGGAAGAAAATACACACAGTAAGGGAAAACTATTCTTGCGCATTCTTCGACCAGCAGTAACACTCTCTTAAGTTCATCACTCCCAGACAATGGTAGAGGCGGTTCCAACGTGGTAGTGTCAAAGGAACCCAGCTTTCAGGACTCTTGTAAAAATCCAAGAAGTATCGGCATTAGGATCCATCGTCCCATGCTCGTCTCCGTGTCTATATGTGGCCAGCAAGGGCGTGTCAGGCGCAGAACCGCAAATCCATGCAGTGAAATGGTAACGTTGTTCTGTGTTATTACTTTGTGTGTCCTGTGACAAAGCTTCCCTGATTTCGCATGCAAACGCTGAGCCTTGCTTCTCTCAGTGTCACGGAAACATCTGCAATCCTGCAAATGAACAAATAGTTGCGACAAAAAAGAAGGACATCATGCAGACAAGACAATATTAAGACATAATCTTCGTGAACTCTATGCAGCAGTCCGACTTGTCTAACAAACAAACAAACACACCAGCAGTAACAGCGATACTCGGTGTGTACACCCTCATCATTATGACAGCGATAGTCAACTGTGGCTATTTATAAAGGCAGATCACAGTCAATCGTTATTGTATTCAATTAATAGAATATCGTTGACTCTTTGACACATTCTTGTGGGACAATGGTTGGTCCATTTGGGTTTTTGTAGGTTGTATGTTTTACGGCATATCAACCATTTTTAGGTTGAAGCACACGATCTTCTATGGATCCTAAATTAAACACGTTGCCATTATACTCATATTTCGGGTTTACATTGTTATCAAGAATATTAATGCGCAAATGAGCACACTAGATCTGGTAGAATTTGAACTCAGCATAGCTGATTCCATAGTCTGACCGGTATGCACATGACCGATCACGAACACTTTCCAGTTTCAGACTGAACAATTGAGGAGAGTAGAGAGTGGACCTTTGGTTTACTTTCGGCAGCCTCATAACTCTCGCTTCCCTTATTTTGTCATTTAGTCCTCACATTCTATGGGTAATGCTTCTGATAAAGGGGGAATAATTGCTGTTTTTTTATCGGAATCTATTTATCTAGCACTTATCTTTGGCTAGTTTTTGATCTTGAAGTAGTATTTTTTAGCTCATTACATCAAGTGGCTTAATGCCTTGTCTGGAGCGATTTCCATTAAAATAAGATCAAAAAAATTAAAAGCTGGCTTAGAACTAACGAAATCAAGACTAAAAGTTGTCGTTTTACAAACAGATAGACTGGCAAATACGGACCCCGACAGTTAGCTGAATCGTAAACTCATAAACTTTGGACGAGAATCGAAATCGCAACCGGAATTTTGCCTCAGACATACCAACATGATTGTAATCCGAAATTGTTGCCAGGGACATTTTTATGGAGATGTAGTCGGGGCAATAGAAGCTGCAGTTGTAGCGTTAAAGCTTAGCCGGGCAGAATTCTTTTTCAAATAATAAGTCTATTATGGAATAGACATTTATCCATTGCTAAGTAAGATGGACGACTGTAATTGTACTTACATTACGTGGCCCGAGGGTCCTTAATAGCTTTTTAGAAGTATCATAATAATGTTGGGAAAAGAGTGAGTAATAAGTATGGGTCATAAAACTATTAGAATATCAATATTTACTTATTTCAGAAAGAGAGAGAAAGACAGAGAGAGAGAGAGAGAGAGAGAGAGAGAGAGGGGGGAGGCAATTTTTCTCATGTGACACGAACCTAGGGGCCATAATTGCAGTTAAAAAGTCTCATAATGGTTTTGATGCGCGATCGCCTGAATAGTATGTGTGCGTGTATTTGCTTTTGTGTGCATCTCTGTGTGCGTGTGTGGTGAGTAGAAAATGGTTGGCACGTGGAATGGAAGAGAAATATTGTAAGCGAAAAGAAGATAGGGTAAGAAAACAAGCGAGGGGGGGGGGGTCAGAAAAAGAGATAGGTAAGAAAAAAAAAGACCAGAGCATGAGAGTAACGAAAGCCGCGCTTAACAAGCGACTAAAGGGATGGAGAGAAATGATGATGATGAGGGGGAAGGAGGGGAGGGGGGGAGCTCGGAAAAGCGCGATGAGAAATTTGACACTAAGCGATAAAAAGTGAGAGTATTGAAGAGAAAGAAAGTCATAGCGAGATAGAAAATAAATAAAAACAACCCCCCCCCCCACACACATATATATATATATATATATATATATATATATATATATATATATATATATATATATATTGAGAGTAGGAGAGTTTGAATTACCTAATAGACACCATCCTCGGGTGTCTTCGATCTCTCTGTACAAGGGTTTTTCAGAAAAAACTGACATGAGGATAATTTACCCTACAAGTAAATCCTGACCAAATATTCAAAATAATATAGTATTCGCAGCTGAAATAAGACCCCTCGACAAGGCTATACCCATACGAGGACTGATGCACCTTCTAAAAGTCACGTTACCTTAAGTAACAGCATGCAGCTGGATACTCAACCAGACTAGATGAATTCTTGTCCTGGAATTCGGTAAGACTAAGAGACCACAATCGAGATATACTATAATATAGTTTACTGGCTGATTGGAAAGACGAAAATTAATGTTCTTTACTTTTGTACTAACTCACGTTTGAGAGATAAAGGAGAATTTTAGTAGAATATTCGAATATCTATGTATCTCATATAGAGATTAAGTGTTAGCTCCAGGGAAGGGTCCCTTGATTTCTGAGAACTTCAACTGAATAATATGAAACAATATATATATATATATATATATATATATATATATATATATATATATATATATATATATATATATATTCATTTTCCGATATATATATAGGGTGGGCCAAAATAAGGGTCCTATCTTTAAATTTGAATAACTTGAATTTGAATAACTTCCACAAAATAAAAGTTAAACTCACCAAACTTTATGTGTGTGTAGACTGACCCTTCCGAGATTTTTTGAAATAAACAAAACAAATTTTAGCCGAAAAACACTTCTTAAAACTTACAAAAACTAAAATATTGTTTTTTACACTGTTTTGAGTTTTTTAAGCAAAAATAATGTTTTCTAAATGAGGGTACGTTCCTTAGGGCTAATACGGCTCATGCTTGCTTCGGAAGGGGTCCTTTACTTATTCTAAACAAAAAAAAAAAAAAATCAATGAATAAAAAAGTTATGAATTTTTAAAAATAGGACCCTTATTTTTGCCCACCCTGTATATTAGCATTATATGCATCAACATAGTAAGAAGAGTTTACTTTAACAACAACCTTGATGTTGTCAGCCTGATATCTTACCCACTAGCTATTCAGATATATGTGTATACTCTCAAACTAACGCTTATAAATAGATTACTTTAATCGAGTATTGATTTACTCCCCTCCAGGAGTTAGGCACAAGGCCAGTTTTATCTTACTCCCACAAGTAAGATGTGACCCAAGGTCGGGTCGGGAAAGAGGGGTTTAAAAATTGCCTGGGCAGCCCCGTCGGCATTACCCGATAGAGGCGCCTCAGGCAGTAAGCAATAAACTTACTCCTCCCCAAAGAATGGAAGCGAAGCCTGGGAGGGTGGACCTCCTAGAAATGTACAGGACAGACCTATAGACAGGCGTAAATCAAGGCCCGAAGGCCAAGACAATACCAGGCTATGGGGTGCAGTATCCATCGGAATAGATACTACACTTTGATCTTGAACAAAAAGGGGCAGCCAGAGACGCAGAACTGCTTCCATTATGTTCATATGCAAATTGTATATGCGAATGCACTTTTATTTAAGGTGCACTCCTTAGTATGTCTTTGTTTTTAGGGACATACATGCACACAGCGATTGATTCTCCTTTATTATATGTAGATATATCTATATAGACAAAGATACATAAAGAGAGAGAGAGAGAGAGTGAGAGAGAGAGAGGCAGACACACCAATAGACCGGAAGGAGTTTGTTCTAAATATATCAAAATTTTTCACTTATATTTAATCATATTAAAAAAAGAAGAAATATATGTATTATTTAATTTCGGAGTGCAGAATCGAAACGGCACGCTCGTTGTCTGATAATTTCCTTACTAAGCAATTTAGACAGTTTTAAATCGAATTTTAAAATCGCACTCATAAGTAAATTCCTATTTATGTGCAAACTGTTTTAAAGGGGCTGTAGCGTCCTTAATAAGGCATCTAGAAAGTCATAAATACTTCCATTAGGTTCCTAGGAAAATTTTACATGCGTATAAACCTTTATATTTTTGTACACTCTCTAGTCGCTCTTTCTGTAAATAGACTGACACACACACATACGTTCTCTTTTATTATATAGACGATATAGATAGATCTAGATATATATATAGAGAGAGATAAAGAGAGAGAGAAATAGAGAAAGATAGACAGACAGATGGACAGACAGAGAGACGTTACGTACGAAATATACCATCATTCTTCACTTACATTTTATTATATTAAACAAAATGGAAAAATATATCCCTTGATATTTATTTTTTAAAATATAATCGGAAGGCAGAAGCGAAACCGCACACACGATGTTTTCAGCTTGATACTGTTCCAATTAGGCAATTAAGACATTTATTACGTCATCTTTTAAAATAACACTTATAACTAAATTGCGATTTTATGTGTAAAATGTTGGAAAAGGGTTGTAACTTCATTAAAAAGGCACCAAGAGAGTCCAAACTACATCTATTATGTTACCAGGAACATTCTACATGGTTATAAACCTTTATATTTTAGGTACATTCTCTGTCTTTCTATAAACGGGCCGACGCCCAAGCACGAATGTTCATTTTATCATATAGAAGCTATAGACGATCTAGATAGATCTAGATATATATAGAGAGATAAAGAGATATAGAGACAGAAAAAGAGATAGATAGATAGATAGATAAATAGATAGATAGATAGATAGATAGATAGATAGATAGAGATAGAGAGAGAGAGAGAGAGAGAGAGAGATTGGGCAGATAAATAGGCAGACAGAGGGGCGTTACATACTAAGGCTACACAAATTATTCACTTACATTTTATTGTATTTTAAAACAAGGAAAAATATACTTTTTGATTTGATGCAATTTAAAAAAAAAAACTCGTTGAGGCGGCAACATCGAAACCGCACACTCGATGTTTTTAGTCTGATACTTACCCAACAAGGTAATTCAAACATATGTTAAGTCGTCTTTTAAAATAACAGTCTTAAGTAAATTACTATTTAATGTGCAAAATGTTGCAAAAGGGTCGTAGATTTCTTGAAAAGCCACCTAGAGTTTCAGGACTACTTCCATCATTTTCTTATTAAAATTCTACATGTGTATAAACTTTTATATTTTAGGTACTAGTCCGTCTTTCTATGAATGGACAGATATACACAAACGCTCTCTTGTATTATATAGAAGATATAGAATATATACATAGATCTAGATATATAGATAGCGATAAAGAGAAAGAGAGAGAGAGAGAGAGAGAGGCAGACAGAAAAAGATGCGTTATGTACTAAATATACAAAAAATCTTTATTACATTTTATTATGTTAAACAAAAATTGGGGTGTAATCGAGACCGCACACTCGATGTTTTCAGTGTGATACTTTCTCAACTAAGTAATTCAGACGTATATTTAAATCGTCTTTTAAAATAACACTTACAAGTAAATTCCTGTGTTATGTGCAGAATGTTAGGATAGGGTCGTATCGTAGCTTTCTTAATAATGCACCTGGAGTGTCAGGAATATTCTACATGTGCATAAACCTTTATATTTTAGGAACATTTTTAGTCTATCTTTGTATAAACGCACTATCACACACCGACGCTCTCTTTTATTATATAAAAGATATAGAATACATACATAGATCTAGATATATAGAGAGCGATAAAGAGAGATAGATAGATAGATAGAGAGAAAGAGAGAGAGAGAGATAAAGAGAGGGAGATAAAGATGGAGAGGGGGAAGACAGACAGACAGAGACCGAGTGGCGTTACCTACTAAATATACCCAAAATGTTTTATTACATTAAAAAAAAGAAAAAAATATATTCTTTGATTTCATATAATTTTATTTTTAAAAAAATACAAAATTAGTCTTTCTGTCCATCTTCTATTTCTCTCTCTATTTTTATATCACGTCTTTTCTTTATCTCTCTTTTTTCTCTTCGGCTATGGATTAACTAGTATTACTACTGTCGTCATATTTCGTATTATTTATAATTGACGATTCCAATCTTCTATTGTACAGTTATCTTTATTCCCTCTGACTGTTAATAAACAGAAAAGAAAGATAATGATAGAAAGGAGGATAATACCGTATAAAGTGGAAGCTTGAATTTAAACAACAAAAAAATGAGAAAGCGTGAAAGTGATGGACAGGCAGCAAATAATAAAAAATATTAATATATTAAGTATCTAGAATATAGATATGTAGTACGCTTGTGCTGATAGCGTAACAGTTGAAACACCCATCTGTTGTAAAAAAAAAAGGCCGGGGTTTGATCTAGCTTGTCTAGCCACACTTGAGAGCTGTGATACAGCGAAACAGTCTATCTGTTGATGAATACAAATATTTCTCACTCCTCCGTGTTATTTTGTAGTCTTTCTTCTTTGAGACTCGTTGCTCTGCCAAAGCTTTATAATCCTGAGTATCCTACTATCTTCTTCTTTTGTGTTAGCATTAGTTTTCCCGATATTTTACTAGTTATAAATCTTTCTGGAAAGGACCACGAGAATATCCCTAAGTGAAAGTGATACTGTGGAACCGACTGGATTCGAACTTGGAACACCCAGGTCTTCAGTCCGTGTCGATATCCACTTAACCACCGTCACATCCCATCCTACTATCTAATCCATACCGATGGAGAAAGAGATGGGTTCATTTTTGCCAAGGGTAGTGAAAATGGTGGAATATGAACGCACCATGTTGAACCTCCAGTCCGCCCCGTTAATCACTGTAGCATCGCCCTTTTCCAAATCCAGAGAGAGAGAGAGAGAGAGAGAGAGAGAGAGAGAGAGAGAGAGAGAGAGACATAGACATAGATTAATAGAAAAAAGTGCGAGCCTAAAGAACGGGGTAGGGGAAGGGACACACAGAAAGAAAAAGAGAGATGAATTTAGACAGTGCCTCTTACACTCTCTTAGTGGGTGGAGAAGTAATCTCGAGTCGGTCGATATCCACAAATGTGATCATAGAACCAGGCGATTATTGCAGCAACTTAAATGATATTTCATCCCGTCTCCGATACGTTTTCCCAGCCGAAAGGCAAATATCATCTGTGGTTTTACGTAATAACAGCAATAAGATATATCAACTTGCCTCGAGCTGTGTGTGCATGCGTGCAAACATTTTCTCACAAGAATACATTTTTAAAGCGAAGTGGTTTCCCTACCTTGCCGCACCATTTTGACACAAACAGACACATAAGCTTCCTCGAGAATGGTATAGCTCTGGTATTGTAAGGTGACGGAGTTTTTTTTATATCTTTTGTCGGTGCTTTGTTAGATTGGGACCCGCGCTAAAAGTCCCTCGACGTCAGTGCTTTCCGGCGTTTGACGTAAAACGCCGGAAAGCCCCGAAACGGTTAGTCAATAAAACTGCGAGAAAATGAATAACAGACTGAAATGAATAAACACACGAAATCTAAACTTGATAATTAATATTTTTATGTCTGCACACGAGCCTGATAAACCCTAACCCTAATTCATAACCTTAGTCAAACCCTAACCCTGTCCTAAACCTAATTCCAAGCCCTGTCCAAACCCTAACCATAAACCTGCCCTAACTCTAATTCCAACCCTGCCCAAACCCTAACCCCAAACCCTAACAAAAGCAACACTAATAATCAGTAAAATAAATAAATAAATAATACTTTGTTAGATTAGGACCCGCGCTAAAAGTATCTTTATGTCTCTGTGAGCATTTAGGGAAAGATTGACTCTCTTTATTTAACTGATTTGCTTATGTCAAATATTAATTCGAGTTTGAAAACTTATTTGCAAATCCCCTCTTATTTTCTAATTCAAACTGACCTAAAAGACGCTCATTCACGCATAAATACCAAGTGTTATTTCTTTCCATTTTAGATGTAGAAATTCGCAAACCAATGACATGGCGACGTCGCACTCGCGAAAAACACCTCTGGCCATTCCAAATTTGTTAAGCGTTCAATGTTTCTTGAATAGCGACGGAAATCTGTTTCCTGTTGGAACTAATAGATACACCTGAACATTGTATTTCTAAACATTTTACAATGGTTAAATGCAGGTAAATAAAGCGAAAACATCTCATCAATTTGAGTGCTTATTAGCGACACCAGATCCGAATACATCTATATGCATTTCAAATTCTTACGCACGTTATCACATTTCACACACATAAAAAATGAAATTGTCTGATTAGCATTTTTGGTGATCGGATGATGTTCTTTCTTTTCAAAATGGGATTGGTGATCACTCTAATGGTAAATGATTCCGATTTACCCATTTGAAAATTATTTTTTTCAAAATCAATTTATGTCGTTGAGTCGACTAAAATAGTACAGTTTTAAATAAATACATTAAAAAATGGACGTTAGTTTTATTTATTTAAATAATATTTAGTTGACAATTATTTGACGGTATGAAGGTCAAGACTATTGTTTTAAAAAGACTTACATTGTTACAATTTGAATAAATAAATACATGAAGAATATACATATTCGGTTTATATATTTAAAGACTATTTAGGTGAAAATGATTATCATTTTTATTGACCCTGACAAACATTTATTTTTTCAAAAAGAATATTATTAATAGTGAATTATACAGATTGATGTATAAAGCACCGAATCCGCCATAATTTTTTTATGATTGAAATCTAGTTTTTATTTGAATGATTTATCTATTTAGAACTGTATATAATTCGCAACGTGTTTTTTTATTTTTTTAATTTTTTTATTTTTTAATTCACGACGTTTTCTACGTTGTATTTTTCGAACCTTTTGGTCGTAACCGTTTGAGAATTCTGAGTCGAATCATGTTTGAACCACCCCTTTTTTTGCAATTTTTTTGCACCATTCAAAGAGGTATTTTAATTACAAACGTAAGATAAATCAAGCCTTTAAAAAAATAAAAAACAACCCTCAAAACAATAAACACTTCTAGTATGCGTTTAGAAACTTATAATAATCTGACTTTGAAAGAACTGCATGTGAATTACAAAATAGCTAATGTAATATTAACTCCTCAGCTTTAGAAACATGTTCAAAAATCAATATCGATAAAAACATGAAGTACATTAAAAATGCCCCAAATTCACACTAAAAGAAGATTTCAATAACAACCCTAGCATTATATTAATCTCCCTTCGTATTTCAGACGTAGAGATTGTTTGTAAAATTATCTTGGACAGATAATACCTAACATTAAATCTAAGGTAGATCATTACCTGCGGTCTTCTTAAGACGAGGTTTGTTTGGGAATTGCTACAAGGTGGTAACATGAAATTTATTATGTTTGACATAGATTCCTCCTACCCTTAAATTTATCGTGCATGTTGGATAAACCTCTTGATATGGCATTTGCAGAAACAGAAATAAATTATAGACGAGGAAAAATAGGGAGAAAAAGTTTGATATTTCTATGAGAACCGATTCTGTGAAGGTAACTGACTTGGTTGGCCTTTAAATTCTGAAAGAGTTCTATAGCAAGGCACCACGTATTCGGGAAACTGTAGGATATTCTGCATAAAAAATAACGCAAAACCATTGTCCAAAATACATCATTAAACGATCGTTAATTGTTAGGTTTATGGGGTCCCCATAGATAGTCTCGTCAACGCTTGGAAATAGGATTTAACAAGTACATGAAAGCATTTAATGGACGGGATATCCGTGGTTTCCGGTTTTTCTTGAAGGCTAGGCTGACAAAAATATTTATTTACCAAGAATATGGTGTAAAAAAATCCATCTAATTTTTCCGGAAAGCTAAATGCATCACATGTATGTTACTATTATTAAATAGAATATTATATAGTTAATAAGGAGAAGTCCGATGGCATCTTCTGAATTTTGAATTCTGAAGAAAAGGGAGGTAATACGTTTGTTTTTCTAACAAGAGCTTTGTCTTTTACATAAGGTGTTGGTAAGCAGCCGGCAAAATATTGGGAATTCCGGCACGTAGCATCTAAAAAGAATTAAAATAAATTTGGATAAAAATACCGAATATTGTTTAGGTCTTTTAGGTCTATCTTTTAGTTTTGTATTTCGATGTTTTGAAATAATACTCCAAATTTGAATTACGTAAATTATATAATAATATTTATTTACAGGTATATTAAATTATTTTTATAAGTACGCTGTAGTTATCCTCTAGCCGGGTTTTAGTCTTTGCCGAAAGATCGTCAGTCCATGTGTCATACGTATTTCCCCTGGCTTTGATTCTAATTACAATATGGCTACCTGCCTGATGTGATCATTTCAGAGACGCTATGTGAGTTTGTTATGATTTTTGGACATTTACTTTTTGTCGCATCGCAATGTATAATTTTTCGAATTGAGAACTTTTGATATCTTTTTGATAAATTCAGAAGGGAAAGATCCAATATTGACATTGCTTGGTTCCCTAACTGAACAAAAGGGAAAAGTAACCTTCTATCAAAATGGGTTTGTTTTGAAAAAAATGTTTCGTAAGATAAATAAAATCTTGGTCTTCAGAGCGTAACAACATTTTTTCAGTTTTGTCTTTTTTGACTTTCTATAATGTTGGATTATTATTTCCATAATGATAATATATATATATATATATATTTCGGCAGCAAGTCATTTATTATACATATGTCGTTGAAGACTACGGAGTTTTCTCTCTTTGCTATTTTTCTGGTTAGCTTCTCGAAAGCGCTAGAGAAATGGCCCAAGATACAACGTTAGGCGCCATAATCCACCAATTGACACCGGAAAACCGACGAATCGCTCGCCGTGTCGAGAAGCTAACCAGAAAAATAGCAAAGAAAGAAAACTCCGTGGTCTTCAACGACATATATATATATATATATATATATATATATATATATATATATATATATAAGCAGCATCTTCTCTTGCAGGCAAGTATTGCTGAATATAAGAGACAACTCATGTCTAGATATCCTTTGGTAGATCCTTTCAATAGTCCGAATTAGGATCTTAGTTTCGGAGGGGAATTGGTTTATGAATTGGCCTTAGCTTGGATTTGTCTCCCAAGTACTTTCGGACCCATCTGGGTCCACCTAAGGGGGGAATGAGGTTAATCGGGTATAGACCATGTGTTAGTATTTATAGAAGGTTTTTGGTGCGAATTATGTATTAAGTACGAAACTATATTTTGAGCTATAAACATTTTATAATATTATTATTGATATAAAAGTTAATTCTATTAATTAGTGTTTTTTTTTATATATAGGGCTTCTAATATATGGAGTTTTTGTTTGTTAGTACTAAATTTTAAGATTTTGATATTTTCTACTAAGAGTTTTCTGAATTCCGATCGGGGGCAGGAGTAGCCGTTAGTTAAGTGTTGGGCTATGGCGCTAGTATCAGACAAATGCATCGTCAATCTTCTCGACAAAGTCGTGGTAGTCAAACCTATGTATATGTTTTTTTTTCTTGGTTGTCGGAGACAGTCTCCCAAAGGATATTTCAACTCATACACAAGGTTTGTCTTATCCAAAACTCTAATCGAGAGGGGAAACTTATTTGTGATAATAAGGTTAGTGGTTTTTACTTTATTGTAGAAAATGATCAGTTTTACTTTTTTATTCGGGGCAGTAGGGAATACGTTCTTATTAATAATGTTTCTTAGAACTTGTTCATCTATTTTATAGTTCTGATGGAACTAGTTACGATAAAATAGTTTAATAGTGGTGTTAATTCGAGAATTGGATTTTTTTATTTTTATTTATTTTTTTTATTTTTTATCATCATCATCATCATCATCATCATCGTCGTCGTCGTCGTCGTCGTCGGAATTATTTTTAAACAGTCGAATTTGTTGGTCGATTACGTTGTTTGGGAAGCCATTATTAACTAGAGTTTTTTTTTATATTGATGAGTTCATGTTGGAAGATAGTAAGGGAAGAGGCAATTAGTTTCGCTCGAGTTAGTAAGTTTTTAATAATGGCTATTTTATATCTAAAAGGGCATTCACTAAGGAAGTTAAGGGTACAGGAGTTTTTGTTCGTGGGTTTTTGAAAGGATCCATCAAAGGATATCTAGACATGAGGTGTCTCTTATATTCAACAATATATATATATATATATATATATATATATATATATATATATATATATATTAGTGTTAGAGTGAAATAAATTCCAGAAGAAAATCCGAGTATGAGGGCGCAATATAATAAACTGAGCAAGAATGATAATAAAAAATAAAATAAAATAAAATATTTTATTTTACATATATATATATATATATATATATATATATATATATATATATATATATTACTGCAAGTATTAAGGGAAGACATATTTTATCGTTCATGATTAAATAAGTAGAAAAATCCAGCCGACCGGTTTAGTACTCACTCAGCAGAACTGGATCGAGGAATATTTAAAAGGAGAAAAAAAAGCTGTATATATTTGAAAATAAAAACGTGTTCTGATATATATACAGAAGGCAATGTGTCTTAGAGACCAATAACGCCCAATATTAACAGACACACCTTCAGTTAACAGAGCGAAGTTTGTTTTAAACGAACATATATCGTCTCTAAAACTTTCAGATAGAATATCGAGTGAGCACAACTGAATATATTCAATGCTTAATTCATTGCACACGTCGGGTTTTTAATCAAATGTTCCCTGCTGAAGGACCTATATGTGTTTTTAGAATGGCCATTGGATGGAAGACTCCATTCCTAATTTTTCAGAGTATGTTTTGTTGAACTCAGTTGTCCAATGTAAGCATAGTCTTACCTACATAGCCGGCACTGCAACCACATTTAATATGATAAATTATATTATTATTATAGTGGTGGTGAGGGCTAGAACGTCTTTTGAAGAGGATGCCAAATGAGGTTTTGTATAGAACACAATGCGCACGTTCGAGACAAAATAGCAATTTTTGTTAATTTCTAACTTACTATACATAACCAAGGCAAACGAATGTAAATTGGACATTTAGCTATCGTATTGCGTTTTATTTAAGAAAAATTAGATATTTTTCTATTGATAATTGATTGAATCACACCAAGAGGGTAGCCATTATTGGACAAAGTATTAGTAATGGTACTTATTTCTTTGTCCAATTTTTATTGTGATCAAATCATAAAAGATGTGTGTGTTAGGGTCCAAACAAAGCATTAGTTTTAAATTTTAACATTGTTGGTTTTTCTTGAAGGATATGGTACCGTTTTGGTGACATCCTCCTAATGGGTATAGTTTTTTTTAATTAATGTGCCCACGTTAATATTCCATCATTTATAATAAGTTCAATAGTTAATGATTTTACCAAGCACATACATATTATTGACTCTCATACGCGTGCACAGATCTATTTAAAACTGTATTACTTAATTTGATGTAGAGGAATTTGATGTAGAAAAATGTATTTCTCTATTAATTTAGTTATATCTAACTTATTTACAAATATTTTTAGGGCAGGTTTGGCACACTCTAAATGGTAAAGTCTACAATAAAGTAATGCACCCATGTTACTCACCGAGTTGCCTAGAATATATATTCCAATATTTATAATGATCAGTTCATAAAATAAATTTTTTTAAAAAACTTTATATATATGCATCTCTAAATGTTAACATTTACAAAAAAATAATATGGCCATGTTACTCACTGTATTTATTAGAAAATTCATAATGACCCGTCCATTAGTTCAGAAAGAAAATCTTCTCGGACTTAATCTAGTTGCTATTTGATTCAATTTTTTTTAAGTCTTCGATACCCATAGCATATTTATTTTTCTCTTAATCTTAACCTCGGTCTATCTCTGTTGAGCGAGGTTCGAAACTGGTCAGCTTGCCCTTCCATTCTCTTATCTTTTAATTTCATTATGTTAAAAAATAAATATGGTCTCTATATAGTAATATTTAAGTTTTGTATCAAAAAGAAAATATTTAAATATATACATACATATATATATATATATATATATATATATATATATATATATATATATATATATATATATAATATTAATTAATTATTTATTTATATACATATATTTTTTTAATTTTCTTATTTTATTGTTTTTACTGCGGGTGCCAGACATTCACCCGCTATTTCAGAGACTCCAACCGAGAGATCTTTTACGATTCTAGTTGTCTCTTTAAGCGCAATTGTTTGTATCTCTATTGCACTTGGTTCACCGTGTACATACGGCAGGTTGTTTTAATTTTTTTTTCATGTGACCGGTTGCTCCTATGATTACTGGAATTATTGCGATCTTTCTAAGATTTCAGTGTCGTACATAAAAGCATTGGTCATCAATCCTTGATGTTAGGCAGCTATTATCATCCTCTCCTGGTCCTAGTGGAGCGATCCTTTTTTCAGCCAGTCTATTAACCCTTCTTTATCTATATATTCCTGGAATGGTTAATTCAAAAAACACTTGGTACAGTGTTAATTGGTTTATTTTTTCATTTTTCTGCAATTGAAGGTCCTGGTGTATTTCTGGCGGCTCTTTTGTGCTATTTCCGTCTCATTTGTAAGGCAGTCTTGTCGAAAATGTTTGGACCAGTTTCGTGATGGAAGTTGTTCTTACCAAATAGAACAACATATTTTGTTATTGTTGCTCAGTTTGTTGTCTGCGCCAGTAACCACTGCATGTCCACTCTTTCCAGAGATACGACGAAATATAGGGGACACAGAAGGCTAAAGATACAGAGACGGATAGAGAGAGAAGGAGAAAGAGACAGAGGAAGAGACACAGAGAGACAGAGAGATGGGAAGATGCGTACACAGAGACAAAAATAACAAAATAAGTTGATCTACTGACTATTGTTTCTTGATGTTAATGTATCATCATAAGGGTCGAGTTCTGAGAGCTCATCAAATAGTTGCCGGTGCTACCAATTGTGGCAATATCTGAGAGACCCATACCTCCTGACCCTCTTGGCAGATAGAGCCTTGATAAATACTGGTTTCTGCACATTACTATGTACAGTGTCAACATTTTTCTCGTTTTAGTGTTGCCTGTTAATGTTATTTTGTGGCCAGTCTATAATACCAAAGCTGTATGTTATCACTGGCATGGCAAGTTGGTTAATGACAGTTACTTTGATTTTGTTTGTAATCTCTGCTTTTGAATTTTTTCTTAAACGGCGTTCATATTCGCTGCAAATTGTCTATTTCATCTTGGCCTGTTGAATTGAATCGTTTACTTCTATGCCAAATTATTCGTGTATTTTCTCCTCTTCTAGTTCTTTGATGCCAGTATCTTCATCAAGCTGCATGTTTTCCGTATAATCTTTTTCTCAGCTCTGAGCACTTGGAATATTTGTCAAGGCCAAACTTTATTCCAATATCGTGGGATAATGTATGTACAATCTGCAATAGTTCACCGAAGTCAGCATTTGAGCTGGCATATAACTTGAGGTAATCCATGAAAAGCATGGGGTTTACTCTTTTGTTTGGGTCTGGTTGGCGGCTCTGGCTGAGGTTGTATGCACCCCGACACTTATTCAGTAGCTTACTTAGCGGATCTATCGGCACGCAAATAAGTAAAGGAGATAAGGTATCTCCTTGGAAGATTCCTGTTCAGATCTTGACATCAGGAATTGTTATTGTTCCATTGGTATAGTTTAATGACATAGCTGTTTGCCACATCTTTATATGGACAGCGATTGTTTTCTTGATTACTCAATGGATCTTACATAATTAAAGGTACCGCAACAGCAGTGTGTGGGTCACACGATCATATGCCTTTTGGTAATCGATCCAAGCCATGATAAGGTTTCTCTGTCTCTTCTTACAGTCCCCAAGGATAGTCTTATTAGTCCTCCTGAGGATTATTATTTCTCCTAAGTTGCGAGGAAAAGTTCTGCAGCAATTACACCAGATTTATGTGAGCATTGTGAAGATAAAAGCATTAGCTAGAAGCTATGTATGGTGGTCAAAAGTGGATGGAGATGTTGAGTGGACCGCCAAGGGGCGTGAAAGTTGTGTGCTAAATCAGAAACAGCCCAACAGAACTCCGATTTATTGTTGGGAATATTCAAGTCAGCCCTGGGAAAGGATTCACATAGACTACACTGGTTCAGTTTTTGGGCACATGTTCTTAATAGTGGTTGATGCCTACTCCAAATGGATGGAGGTTTGCATAATCAAGACATCTACTGTTGCAGCTACCATTGAGAAATTGAGGGGAATCTTTGTGACTCATGGTTTGCCTCTGCTGGTTGTGAGTGACAACGGCCCTTGTTTCTCCAGTGATGAATTCAGGAGTTTTAAGAAGCAAATGGGGTTAAACACATATTCCCGGCTCCTTACTATCCCTCCTTCAACGGCCAGGCTGAACGCAGTGTGCGTACATTCAAGCAAACAATGAAGAGGATGGACGAAGACACGAAAACATCTCTTGAAACAAAGGTCAACAGATTCCTTTTTAACAGCTCTACACACAGTAACTGGGATTCTTCTAGCTGAATTGCTGTCCAAGCGACAATTAAGAACAGCTTTTCATCTGTTACAGCCAAACAAGTTTAAGATCAGGGTGTACAACTACACAATTGAAAAGGGTACTAAAATCATGACACCGTGCTGAAATCATGGAGTGAATGATCCAGTCCTTGTAAGGAATTTTGGCCCTGGTCAACGGTGGTTGGAGGGAATCATTACGAGGCAGTTGGGTAATGTCAATTTTCAGGTAGAGACCGAGAAAAGAATTACACAGAGACATTCAGACCAGATCATTAAAAGGACGATTCTGGTCTTAGATGAGGATGTGACTGATATGAATGATGCCGCAGAGGACATGGTGACAACCAGTACAAGAGAGTCTACAGAGGATGAAGGAATTGGTAAGACAGGATGAAGCTGGGGTGGAACCTGTAGACTTCGGACAGAAAGCATCGCCTATTCCTAGGAGATCTGAGCGTGTAAGGAGAGCTCCATTTAAGTTAAGAGACTATGTTTATTGATCCATCTAAGAATGGAGGGATGTAATGTATCAAGTTACGGCCATTAAGTGAAGTTTTTGATCCGGCCCAGAGGGCGTTGTTGTTGTAATTGTTGTTGTTGTTTTAAATATACAAAGAACAGACTTTAACAGGTAGGGTCTTGCTTGTGTCTTGCACTGTACAGACTTAAAGATTTGTTACTCAAAGCTGTTTTTAATTAATAGAGGAGGTACCCTCTTCCGAAATCCGTGTTGAATGGCTTGAGCAGACATCACGCCATTTTCTTAATAGTTGTTCAGGGTTTACTTTATATAGGAAGTATCCTCATGTCAGGTGGTGTCTAGTAAGCATCAAGTGCTTTTCTCATCTATCTATCTATCTATCTATCTATCTATCTATCTATCTATATATACATATATATATATACATATATATATATATATATATATATATATATGTGTGTGTGTGTGTGTTTGTGTGTGTGTGTGTGTGTGTGTGAACTCTGTACCATGTGTCAGGTTGGTTGCAACTGTGAGACTAGTAGCACTGTCAATACTTGATGATCTTATCTACCCTACTCTGTTTTTCATAGCTGATGGGGAGGTTTTATGGATTACTCAAGGATACTAACGAAAGTGATACAATAGATACAACAGAATTCGTTCAGTTTGTTGTCTGTATCAGTAACCACTGCATGTCTACTATTTCCAGAGATACGGAGAATATTATTGGAGACGGAAGGCTAGATATACAGAGACAGATGAAAAGAGAAGGAGAAATAGACCGAGAAAGAGACGGAGAGAGACAGGCAGATAGGACGATAGGTACACAGAGACAAAAATAACAGCACAGAAATCAATAGAAAGATATTGAGAGAGAGAGAGAGATCAAGAGAGATAGAGAGAGATCTACAGAGAGAGAGAGAGAGATAGAGAGAGAGAGAGAGATCTAGAGAGAGAGAGAGACAGAGAAAGAGAGAGTGTATATATATAGAGAGAGATTAGGGGGAGTGCTAGAGAGTCACATTTATAGAAAAAGAGAGAAAGATAAATACACTGAGAGAGTCTTGTAGGGGTTGAGTCGTAATCCCGAGGCGGTCGATATCCACGAATGTGATAATAGAATCAGGCGAATATTGCACTATCATAAATGATTTCATTCATTCCAAAAAACGTTTTCCTAGCCGAAAGGCAACTATCTTGTTCAGTTCTATGTAAGAATAACACTAAGAATAACAATAAAAATAACAATAAGGATCTATCAATGTTCTTCAAGCTGTGTGCAGATGCGTGCGAGCATTCTCGACAAGTGATAAAGAGGCCTTCACCTCCGGCAGTTTTGCGTACAATAACATATTTCTAAAAATAAAGTGACACACAAGGGTGACTACAGTCGTAGACCAACGGTTGACAAATCTCATCTCAGCAATAACTGAAGTGGCAAGAGTCACAACAACTAATCCCACCATAAATAAACTACCAACGAGATTAGATCAAGAAAGTGTGAACGATTTGGAAAGCATGAACGATTAAGTAAACTTTGAACGTTCACATTTAAGCTGCGTTCAAAATCAAATATGTTTGTTCATATGCTTATGCCTTACTTAGTTGATAGTGGAAAATGCACCTCTTCCAATGAGGTTACCTTCGATCGCTATACAATTTTCCATGATCAGCTCCATTGGAATTCCCCGGTGAGGGCTCCTTAGGCCCTCGGTAATAAACAAATCCCCGTCTCAAAGGAAAAGATCTGGTAGCAGTTGCGTAGTGTCTCTATCTTCCCTAATAACAGCAGTTGTAATAGTTGCTCGTCATCTTTTAATGACAATAGTTCACATTCGTTTTGATTTTGATATTTTAATTAATTTATTTTTTCTTAAATTGCTCGTTGCATCATAATACATAATATAAATCTTCCAACCATACGCCACCCTTTGTTGTAATTGTTTCTCATCGCCATCTAACATAAATCTTATTCCTTAACCAAAAATCTGGCAAAAATCCAATTCAAACAATGCGATATACCTCGCTACTGCCTACAAAACCCCGATCCCAGTTAAAGTACCATTTATTTTTTTTACTGCATTTGATCAATGTTTCGATTTGTTTCTTTTCTTTTCTTTTGTTTCTTTCTCTCAACCCCCTTTTTGTATTTAAACGTCTTTGTCGCACGCGCTGCATAATATTTCAAATAGTTACGCACTTGCAAACACATTCCGTTATGCGTCTTCCCCTTTTCCCCATATGTTTTGCCGTTATTTAGTAAATTTTAAATCTTCACTTTTTCTGAATACGTTTCTTGATCAGAACAAAACCGGTAAATCTCTCGTTTTAGATAATGTCTTCCTGTGTTTAATTTGTATTTCCATTTATATACACAGACGCATATATATATATATATATATATATATATATATATATATATATATATATATATATATATATATATATATATATATATATATTCTTTCTGGTACCTAAGGTACTAAAGCTTTTTTTTTTTTAAATGCAACTTTAATTCCTATATAATTTTATTTCTAGCTACTATATCGCAGAATGGTTCTTGGGTGTAGTGTTTAGATATTATTATTATTATTATTATTATTATTATTATTATTATTATTATTATTATTATTATTATTATTATTATCACTATTGTTATAAAGAATTTTATTTGATATGCAAATTACCATATCACACGGTAGTCTTAAGGGTAGTATATTATTATTATTATTTGATTATTATTATTTATGTATATATAAGTAAAATTTTAAGCTGAATTATTTCGACACTTGATTGGGGAAATGGTAGTTTGATCTGTACCATTGGAGAGCCATGCATATAACTGTCCTGTTTTTAAATCTCCGAAACATTTACATAGTAAACAGCTGATGATCCCCGTGTTAATATTAGATGCTTACGTTAAGGTCTCCTGTTTTTGTTTCACTGTTAGATACTTAATCCCCCTTTTTATTTTATTTACTTACTATTATATATTTTATTTATTTATGAATTTTCCAACGAATGTTAAGTCTGCACTATTTTGGATTTAGTTAGTTTCTCTGAGAATTTAAACTGCATTTTCCTTTTTTATCTTTTTGTTTAAAATAACTCAAAGCTTCTTTAGACTATATATATATATTTATATATAAAGTGGTGTACTAAAAGCGAACTTTTAGGAAAAGTGAAACCTATTGTGAAGAGTATATAGCTCAATATCCAGATGTAGATAGGTAGGTCGTTAAAAGGCCTTTTAACGACCTACCTATCTACATCTCATTCTCTCCGCTGGACTTTTCGACACCGGACTTTTTAGCAATCGGACATTTGCTTGCATTCGGGCAGAATTTTGCCCTGTGTTTCTTCCCCCTACAACTTTTATTTTATTTTTTCAAATTTTAAATCTTGGCCTTTGCCAACTTATCTATCCCAGCGACTTCCTCTGATGATAAGATTTTGATCTTTGAAAAGCCTGGCTTAAGGAAAATTTAACTTGAATAAATTGCCTTTTTTGCGGAATATACCTTGCTCTGAGCAATTGAATTGAATTATGATTTGACTTTTGCTTCTCTAATTCCTTTCCATTCTTCTTCATATATATATATATATATATATATATATATATATATATATATATATATATATATATATATATATATATATATATATATATTGTTGGAACCTCATACGTCGTAATCGACAGGAGAATCAATCATATATATATATATATATATATATATATATATAATTTTATTACCAGAGACCCGGATGCGACTAAGAACAAACAAATAATCCGACTCGTTATAAAAATTCACGATCCTTTCTGCAATCCAACCGTATTTGCTACAAATAAACTTCCATCTACACATGACGTGTTCACGTAATTCCAGTCATGCATGTCCATTAGTTTTATTCTATCACCGCTTAATGGTAAGCACACGTGTGTACTGCGTGCAAAATTGTCAATATATCTGACACATTCCTCTCTTTGCACTGCCATAATGTTGGTCGTAATTGCAATCTTCACCCCTACGAATATGAATTTGATAGACATTATATTTAAGATAATTTCACAGATAAAAATCTGGGATTTACAGTCCGCCCATTCAGGATCACACTTCCTCCTAACAATACGATCTTCAAATAATTCTCGCATATTATTTAATAGCGATAAAACAAAGACTGTTGGACATTCGTCATTGGAACTTGGTAGACAAGTCAAATATCGACTTAAGTTTATGTGTACAAAATATGATTAGATTGCAAAACGGATTGTATATTTTATCAACCATTCCATGGGTGGTATTTTGTATCTGATATAACTAACAGTCCATTGAAAAAACAAGAAAGGGAGTTTTAAGATGCGTCCATTAAATCTGTATGTTTAACGATGACATTTTTATGTCAAACTTAAGCGTGACGGATAAACGTAGCGACGGACTTATGACAGCCAGTCTTTTGGAGATTCGTCGATGCATCTCAAAATGTTATTTCAAAGTAAAGCATGCCAAACCAAGGCATCAACCGATATATGGACAGATTAGTTTATAGATATATTTGGCTATGTCTAAATAAAACTTCTATTTTAAACTTAAGCGTGACATGAAGCTGTTTTAGAGAGTACGATTCCAACAAATAAAGATTTAGATTTTCATTTTGAAATCTGAATTTTTACGCTCATGTTTAATCATTATCTAGTTTTATAATACCTGTTTTAGAACGAGATCATAATTGTATTGAATGTATCCAGAAAAAAAGATGAACAAACGTTTAATAGAGGTGAAGGCATACACAAAAAAAGACAACTACAAGCTATTTCGGCTATCCGATAACATATAACGAGTTGAAGAGGAAAGTTAGTTTTAATAGCCATATGGTAAAAGAGTGGTATAGGCTGTTTTAGAGTTACTTGTACGATTCTAACAAATATTATTTAGATTTAAACTTACATTCCTTTTTTTAGTTGAATAAATTGTAATAAAAAAACACGTGTTACTTGGAAGCCAAGCTTTATGATAATATCGACTTAAGTTTATGTGCACAAAATATGATTAGATTGCAAAACGGATTGTATATTTTATCAACCATTCCATGGGTGATATTTTGTATCTGATATAACTAACAGTCCATTGAAAAAACAAGAAAGGGAGTTTTAAGATGCGTCCATTAAATCTGTATGTTTAACGATGACATTTTTCGCGTCACCTGACGACTTCCGGCTCCTGGAGCACGCATGGAAGCCCATACGAATGTAACATAACACAGTCATAAACAGATAATCCTTTCATCAACGTTCGTTATTTGGCTCGAATTTTACTACAATCTTATTTTATTGTCATCCATTTATTTCTGCGTCCAAGCATCTTTATAAGAAAATGTGTGCGTAGATCCTACCTCTCTGGTGCGACATTAAAACTGGGCCAGTTTCTAAGGAATATCAAATTTACATTCGATTCCCAGCCGCATGCAAATACAGGTCAGCGGAGATGCCATATAGCAGCTAGTATTCCCAAATAGTCACCCGTCTGGTACTAACCAAGCTTAATATCGCTTAACTCCGGTGATCGAACGAGCATCGGTATATCAACGTGATTATGCCGTATATCCGTCACGCTAGCGTGTCCGTAGATCTGTCGTGTTTAAATCGAAAATGACATGAACGTCGGTCTGTCACGTTTGAGTTTTAAATATCACTAGACCACCCGTGACCCGTTGGGTCAGTTTGTTATATTAGCTATGGAATTCATGTATGAGCGTGACACTTGTGGCATAAAGAAAATAGTTTTTTTATGAAAGTATATTAAAATGAAAAAAGAATATAGATAGATTTCTATGAGTCGTTCTGTTTATTATAATTGTTTTTTTTTAAATTAAAGTTACTGAATTATAAGTGGTTGGTTAGGGCGATTTGAGAAAGGAAGGGGGTACAGCCGTGGCCACCGAGAGACAGCAGGCTTTCTCGCGTACGTAACGAAAACAGAGGGAGTAGGAGTGGTGAAATCTATGAGAGGGAAAGTGGGAGGTGGTTTCGTTCACCGACCGCTAGTATAGCTGATATTAATAATGAGTGTTGTTTTTTTGTTTGTTTGTTTTTGTTTTTTAAAAGGGAGGAGTTTTTTTGAAACTGCGACAGACTTGACGAAGTCCTCCCGTTGAATGTTTTTAGCCGTGAAGAAAACAAATAAACTATTTGATGAAATTAAATGAAATTGTTTAAAAATTTCCAGAATGAAAAATTTCATGCGTTCGTTAATCATAATAGAGAATAACGGAATTGGAATAACAGATTGAAGACGATGCTATTTACGCATGCGCAACCGGATGTTGAAAACCGGAAAGCTGAAAGCTGATTGCAAACATACAAGAACAATAGAGTTTTAGTGTCATATAGATTTTCATCGCTAACGGCGTAGATTGAATAGACGCATCTTCGACTGTACCCAAAACTTTTAAATCCGTTGATTTTAAAGTCAAATACATGTGTCAACAAATTCAAAATGACCTCAAGATATTCTCCTTCACGCAAGACCGAACGATTATATTTCTTTGCATCTTTTTGGATTTAGAAATTAGAAAAAAAAACAGTGGCATTCATGTCAGAATCGCATAGACACCTCAAGCTATTTCTTAGAAGCTCAACTTTTATTGAATCGCTATGTTGAAATCGGAATTTTATGTTTCTAAAAATACTGCAATCTTTAACTAAAGTGAAAACCTCTCGTCAATTTAAGTTTTTACTATCATCACTAAAGCCGCTATTCTCATGTACATTCTCTTGAATTGCTTAATTTGTGTTTGAACTTCGATCTTAATGTTGAAATCCGAATGTTTGCGTATTATTTAATTATTTACTAGTTTTATAATACTTGTTTCACAATGGTATCACAAGTGTATTATATGTAGCCGAAAAGACGTGCAACGTATACACAAAACACAACTACAAGCTATTTCGGCTATTCGAGAGCATCTGACGAGGTGAAGAGGAAAGTTTGTTTGAATAGCCACATGATTAAATAATTTAACTGTGAAAGTAATTTGATGGTATGGTTTGCGAAAGTGAAGCTGGTCGCCAAGCTGTAACGGATATCTGACATTGCAAGATATAATACCTTAATCTAAACCCTAACCTAAACTCCGGGAAGAAGAGACTTTAGTAAGAGACCTGCATTTAAGCGATGATTATAACTGAACGCAAGTAAGAAACAAACGAATTGTAATCTAACGTTTCCGCATGTATTTGGGTTGTGTGTATACAACGCCAGGAAGGATGAGTAAGACTGGAACGATTGTTAGCGTATATGCCATTAATATACAACAACTTACAAAAACTAACAGAATTGACAGGATTTAAAAGAAGTGGTCAAGAACAGATCGTAAAGCTGACTTTTGTGAATGGCTTCCCAGAAGACATTTTGTTGCCTAATATGAAAACACTAGAGATAAGTGATCTGATCCCACTGCCAGAGTACTGACAAAGAACCAAGGAAATTGCAACGGTGGCAAAGCAAAAAATCTGCAAAGAACCAAAGCAGACTGAAGGGCAACTTACGATAGGTAATACTTTTACTTGACCAATACTTCATCTATAAAGCTCCACACTTTATCCGGAACTATAAGGGGTTACTAGAAGCAGTTTGTTATGTATACGGTACTTTAGAACACATCGTGAGATATTGCTTACATGGTAACGGTAAATAGAAAACTGTTGTTCCGCCAGTAATCGCGTATCATAAATGGTTTCTTAAAATAGAGGTGCTACTGCTAGAAAAGAAATCAATAACCCTTGTCAATACTATATTTACTACACTATTAATCTCTTCAGATTTTTTCAAATGATTGTATGGGCAACACAAAAGCAGTTGATGAAAAGAGCCTATAACGTTATTAGTCAGCTTGAAAGAGTTATCATCTATGAGAATGGCGGCGTGGATATCGGAGTGACGCACTCTGCAGTGAGTACAGACCCAATAGCAAGGCCCCACCAAAACAATGGGGTGATTCTGTGTAAAGTCGTGGGAAGAGGCCATGAAGGTTTTGATGGTAAAAAGTCGACTGTTTAGAGAGACTGGACTGTAGGACCCACGACGGTAACTAACAAGGTCAGTTGTTATGGAACTCGTCTGAAGGTAAATCAGAAGACAAAGTTCGACAGAGAAATCGACTGTTAGATAGAGAAAGGGTAACCTTGCCCTATAGGTCGAAGACGTGACGACAAGAATGTTACCGTTATTGGCAATAGTTCAGCATACAACGCACAACATTCGGTCAGTTTTTCCCTACTGTTACGCTCCCGCTCGATCATATGATCACACACGTGGCTGGTTGCTTTACCCTAACACGCCTAATATAGTGGGACAGTTACTTCATCCCCCCTGATCGTTCAACAGATGTATTGGAGTCTGAATCAGTCGTAGAATGATGCAGCCCAACAAAAGACTGTCCGGCCTCTCCCTCACTCTCAGAATGTGGGGTCACTACTGAAGTTTCGATGGTGAGTTGAAGCTGCGACCGGTGTCAGTCGAGCGACCCTAGCAAAGCATTCATGAAGAAGGAGAAAACTCCGAGTTAAACCAGGCTGGTCATCTACGTGACACACTATAGGGGTGAGATGTACCTGTCCATAGTTGACTGTACCTGAGCGATTTGCCACTTTGGGGGAGATCTAGGCGAGAAACGGTAGTCATCATTGCAAAAATGCTGAGCGAGATTTTTCTGGTGCACGGACCAGTAGAGGAGATGTTAATAGACTATGGCATGGTGTTCCGCTAGGTGTCTTACGTAACGCGATACTGCAGGGGGGGGGGCTTACAAGATCAGTGTAAATGGTATCGTGAGACGAAATCATCGAAACATAACAGCCATTTCTGAAAGAGAGGATATATCGCCCACTGAAGCAGTCTTTCGGTACACTATGTCTGCCAAAATCGGACAAATATAAAAAAGGATACTACAAAGAGCAATATTTAATTATTAATCGAGGCATCCGAGAGTTGTACTGGTCAACAAGGAATCTGACTTACTTGGATGCAAGGGAGTTTGACCTTGGCCAGCTAGCACCTATTGTTCGACGACGTATGTAAGGAGAGTAATTACGGAAGGTAGATTCATCTAACAATATGCCTAGCATTCAGCTGTTAAATCTCTGTCTGTCTCTCTCTCTCTCTCTCTCTCTCTCTCTCTCTCTCTGTCTTAAGCATGTATCTAAGATAAAGTTCAATAAAGAACTATCTTATATTTTTATTAATATTTCATTGTTCATCAAAGCCCAAAGGCCACTAGGGTATAAGGCTTAATGAGATTCTCAGTTGGCGAAGAGCAACACCTTGAGATAATTTAGAAACTGTGGATGAAATGGTGAGAATTTTATTATTCAAGTAGACAGCTCGACAAGAATTTGTAAACTCCGGACTATAAGACGATCATGCTGTTGTCAGCTGGGAAACAGTCTCGGGCTATTGTATTCAACAGATAAGAAGTTTTTGAAAATAAACTTTTTTGATGGAAATTCCTTTTGGTTTTATGGTACACAAAAGGAAGAAATTCTTTACAGTGTTTGTAGCTAGAGTTTACAGAGATTTTGCTATGCATGTTTTACAGAGGGAGCCAGAGATTCGGTCTCAGTTGAGAACCTACCATTCGAATAATGACATAGTAGAGAGAGATAGAGAGAGAGGGGGGGAGAGAGAGGGGAGAGAGAGCGAGAGAGGGAGAGGGAGAGGGGCTAGCAACGTCTCTTCTGTGAGTAAGAAGCTATAGGTAAGAAAAACGACCATCTCTCTCTAGATTTAAAAGTCGATACGATACTCTGTCAAGGCGTGAAAAAGTGCTCCGAGAGGCACCTCCTAGATGTGGCAACAGCACTCCATAATAAAGAGGAAATCGATTGGGGGTATTCTCTACTCTCTTCCTACAGCTTATTTCTTATAGAAGAGACGTTGCTTGTCTTTCTATGTTCTATTAGTTATATATATATACACACATATGTGTGTATATCTTTACATATACACATGTGCGTGTGTGTGTGTATTTATATATTTTTATATGTTTGTGATTTTTGCAAGCTCTCATTTATAAGCTACCTTTTTAATACATCTCTCTTTAACCCTTATTTTTTTTCTATTTTTAAATCCCATTTATATTTTTGTTTTTCTCTTAACTTGAACTTGTTCTTTCCTTTTTGTTTTCTTTTTTCACACATTTTCCACCTCAGTTTTTCATTGTCATGAATTGCTCTTTAAAAACCCTTTGTTGACAAATTAGCTGACCCATCCCTGTTTATTTCTTTTTAATCTTTAGGTGCTAACTTCCAGTGTATCAATTTCACACCCTTTTTGTTCACCGTAGTTTGATTCTCTGCCGCCTTTTCCCCTCCCCACCACCTTAGAAGAATGTATCACCTACTTATCATGTCTCAACATCACTTAATGTTTTCTCATATGATCCAATGAGATCATTTTTCCTTCATCCAATGTGTGTGCCTTCAATATAAAATAAAATTATTTATGTATTCTTCATTTTCTGAAGACGTTCCCCACGAACGAAACCGGTCAAAAAATCTCTAGCTTTTGTTTTTCTCCTGCACTTTGACTTGTTTTCCATCTGTCATCTTTTCACACACACACACACACACACATATATATATATATATATATATATATATATATATATATATATATATATATATATATCGTCTACGTTATCTCTGCAGGTATTTAGAAGGCAAGTGAAAGAGAACGTGCATCATCTAATGGATACCAAGCGGACTACGGAATCAGCCGAGTTTAAACGCTGTTTGATCCATCATATTCAATTACGCACGAATAACTTTAAGGTAGGTATGAACCGGCAATCTCCCTAAACTATGAGTAAAATAATGACATGTGTTCAACAACTCGCATACAATAAACTGTTGATAGTAGCTATTGCTTTTCGAAATTAAATACCCCAACACTGTTTATATGCCGTAAAACATACTTAACTTGAATCTCTGTCCGATTTCTCATAAAAATCTAGTCCACAGTTCTGCAGTTTTAACGCTGACATTTATGCATACCGAAATAAACAAGAAGGATAGACTTTAGAGGCGCTTTTGCCGATGGAAATGCTATTTAAAACCTATGCGTGACAGACCACCGACGGACAGAGCCTGTTATAAAGAGATATATGGACGCAACTCGAATAAGATGCATCCATTAAATCTATTATTATTTTAAAATAGTAGATTTAATGGAAGCATCTTATTCGCAATGCCTCCATACATATCTATAAGAAAATGGATTTTCTGGGGAATATCAAATTCACAAGCTGTCCACCGGCGTATGTGTATATTTCTATTACTAACAAGTCATCGCTCATCAAGGCCCAAAGGCTACTCGAGGATAACGATTAAGGGTTTGTATCAGGCCAATAGTAAGACAAACACCTTGAGGATTGCAGACGATGGTTGGATTTAGGCAAGATTTGTATTACTTAAGAGTATGGCTCTACAAGAATTTGTTTAAAATCTAACTTAAAAACGACGATGTTGTAGTCAGGTGAGAAGCAGCTCCGTGGTATTGTGTTCCACAAACGAGTAGTTCGGGCAAATAAACTTTGCCCAAAAAGAAAGACTTACTAGATATGGGTAAAGGGATAATTTATTATCAGCTGCGTCCTAACAATTAAAAATATCTGATCGTCCATTCCAATTTACTGTGATCTTCGGATTACATTCAAGTGTATCTCATTCCCCGTTTTCCAATGAAGGGAGATTGTTAGAGTAAACAACCTGGCTACTTTGTTTACCTTCAACTCGTCTAGAAACATGTGTAAAAGTGTTTTGTTCCGAAATGTTCATTAAATCATAGAATGTTATAATTTTGGATCTAATACTTTATTTATTAAAAGCTCTGTTTAATATTGAGCTTTAGTTTTGCATTTAGAAACTTATTCCTATTCGAATTGACCTGAACTATATAAAATTTGCTTTTATATTATTACCTACTGTGATGGACGCCATTCGATATATATATATATATATATATATATATATATATATATATATATATATATATATATATATGTTGTGAAGTTGTCCCACAGTAAATAATAAATAAAGGAGGTCAAGTCGAGGGTTGGTTTAACAAGTGTATTAACAATGTAAGAAAGTGACTAGCTCTTGGCTAGACAGTTACAAGACTGTGCCTTATCTTCCTGTGTCTCTGGTGACTCGCACTATTTATAGTGACAACCGGTGTTGTTTCTCCTGTGTAAGAACGGCCGGTGTAACAATATACAGGGTGTTTCAAAAGTCTTGGGAACATTACAAATGCGTATATCTCATGAACTATTTCAGGTAGAAAAATGAAACTGGTGCCATTTTAAAGCTTGCTTAATCAAGTTTTTGGTCATACTAATGATTTTCGTGTTATCTTTCCAGGTGCAGTAATGGCGTTCTCTAAACAAGACAAGGCATTTTGCGTCCTCCAATTTGCAAAGACTGAATCGTGGACATGTGTTCAGCGTGCATTTCGCAGGAAATTTAAAAAAGAAGCCCCTGAAAGGAAATCCATTGTCAGATGGCATGCTAAATTTGTGAAAGATGGGTGTTTGTGCCCAAGTAAGTGAACAGGTCGCCCTTCAACTTCAGAAGATGCAGTTGAGCAAGTTCGGACAGCCTTTCAGCGGAGCCCCCGTAAATCAGTGAGAAGAGCCAGCAGGGAACTTCAGCTTGCTCCAGCAACTGTCTGGCGTGTCTTAAGGAAACGACTGCAAATGGTACCTTACAAGCTCAAGTTGGTCCAAAAGTTGAAGGACACTGATAAGCCACTTCGCCGTGACTTGGAAGATAACGGCTTTGATGACCGGCTTGTTTTTAGCGATGAGGCGACCTTCCATCTGAATGGCAAAGTTAACAAGTATAACACTCGCATATGGGGTACTGAGAATCCTCATGAACTTCTTGAGCACGAGCGAGATTCACCAAAAGTGAACGTGTTTTGTGCAATTTCCAAGAAAGGTGTCTATGGACCGTTCTTCTTTGAAGAGGCAACTATCACTGGTGAATCCTATCTCAACATGCTGGAAGACTGGTTAATGGCTCAGTTGGAACAAGCAGAATCTGATGACTTCATTTTTCAACAAGATGGTGCGCCACCACACTGGAGTGTTAGAGTAAGGCAGTTTCTTAACACAAGGCTGCCTGGTAGATGGATTGGGAGATCTGGGCGAGGTGATGACGTTCTCATGCCCTGGCCTCCTAGGTCTCCAGATCTTACCCCGTGTGACTTTTTCCTTTGGGGCTTTGTCAAGCAACAAGTCTATGTGCCGCCCCTTCCAAGAGATATTGACGAACTAAAGGCTCGAGTAACGGCAGTTGTGGGAACCATTGACGTCAAGATGCTGGAACGCGTTTGGCAGGAAATGGACTATCGACTAGATGTCTGCCGTGTGACGAATGGTGCTCATATTGAGCAACTTTGAAGATTCCCCACAAAACTTGAACCTGTAACCTTTCCAACGGTACCAATTTCATTTTTCAACTCCTAATAGTTTTTGAGTTATTAAATATCGTTATGTTCCCAAGACTTTTGAAACACCCTGTATATATCAATATTAATTTTGAATAAATAATATTAAATTATTTTTTTTACTCAATCAATAATAGACTCAACCATACACCCTTTTGTTTTCTATCTCTCTCCCCTTCCTTCTACCAAAACCTCTAAGAAAATTATAAAAATCACAACTCAAGTCTCTTTAAAAATAAAAACCTACTCCTGATGACGACCACGAAGGTCGAAACCGCTCGAGGGATGGCCGAATCACTAACACCCGGAGCCATATTATACCGGCTACTACAGGAGACCAGAAAGCTTTCTCGACGCATCGAGACTATCACTAAAAAATCAACAAACGCGAAAATTTCGTGTTATTCTACAACGCTTGCTTATATATATATATATATATATATATATATATATATATATATATATATATATATATATATATATATATATATCGAACGGCGTCCATGACAGACGCACGCGCGAAGGCATCAGCTATTTAGTATTTATTTATTGTTCGATGTGTTGTTGAACTCATATAGAACGCATTTGTATTAAAAAGTGATATCAGAACCTGATTGTTAGATGCATACTTGCATCTGAATTAGAGGTTCTGTCTGTCGGCTCCGACTCAGCTTGAAATCACATTTTTATCGCTAAAAGAGTAGATTGAATGAACGCATCTTTTTTTAAAAGGCATCGACGTATATCTATAAGCGGCTTTGTTCATCGGTCGTTCAGTCTGTCACATTAAAGTTTTTGATAGCAATTTTATCGGTCTTCAAGTTTGAAATACCACTTGTCGGTCTGATACGCTAAAGGTTGAACTAGCCTATCCATCGCTAAAGTCGAGGATCGCATGTAATCTTAGATACGTTCAGTTATCTCTGTAAGTGTAAACTGTCCGTTGGTTGCTCTGTCACGCTTAATAGAATGTCCTTAAATGAATGCCTCGATTTCATAAACGTACTATATTTGGGATTTTTTCAAGCATTTCTAACATAAGAAATGTCTGTCGTTAGGTCTGTCATGTGTAAATTTATCATAACATTTTTGTCAGTCTGTCACGGTCAAATATATAATACAATTTACAGATTTGCCTGTACACTGCTATAAGAGGCTCCGTCCATCCATCCATCGATAGGTTAGTCGGTCGGTCGATCTGTCACGCTTAAGTTTGAAGCGGCATTTCCATCAGTCTGTCAGATTAAAGTTTGAAATAATATATTTAAATACGCCCACGCATCTCTATTAGAGGCTCTGTCCGTCCTGCAATAAGTCTGTCACGTTTAAGCTTGGAATAGCCTTTTCCTCGTAAAACGCTCAGATTAGAAATAACGCATCTTAAGGATGTCGCTTCTTGTTTTTATCTGAGTTATAGCAAAGGTTAAATGTAGGCAAATAAAGCGAAACTGCTAACAAACTTGGAAGATGAATAGCGACTCTCGAACCGGACACATAAATTACTCCCCGTTTCGTTTTGTAGAAGAGCGACGATTGTATTGCGTCGGGGTTGAAATAATCTAATATTTCCCACCTGTGTCGCTTGTCAAAGAGCGCACGCTCATAACTTAAAGGTTAGCGATTCCAGCAGATAGACATTTCCTCGATTTACAAGATTGCGGCATTGCCATCTTTCTATTTTTGTAGACTAGAATTGTTGTTTTGTCGATTTATTCTTAACTAACAGAGGAATCTGTTTAAGAGCAACGAACTCGTGAAATTTAATGTCCAAAGTCGCCGGTTTATCGTTTATCTATCTATCTATCTATCTATCTATCTATCTATCTATCTATCTATCTATCTATCTATCTATCTATCTATCTATCTATTTCATATATCCACATTACATTTTATAAGGAGACATCATTGTTTATGTGTCTATTTCCAGTATTTACTTTAAAAGTGCTCAATACCTAAGTAGAGCTAGGTAGTAAGTTATGTAAATATATTTATGCCAATTAAGCTACACAGAGGCTCGCACGTTTCATCCCCGGGGGGAATCATCAGGCCAAAATGCCTGAAGATTCCCCCCCCCCGGGGATGAAACGCGGGAGCCTCCTTGTAGCTTAATTGCCATAAATATATTTTCATAAGTTACTTATTACTTACCATCTATCTATCTAGCTATCTATCATATAGATTTTTGTCTCTGTCTTTCTATATATCTTATTTTTTGTAATTTTTCTTTACTAAATAGTTCACCACTTATCAAAGACAAAAGCCACTCGAGGATAAAGAGTAAAAAGATGTTATTACTCTCAGTTGAAGGATGAAAAAAAATACGGGAGCATTTAAATGATTAATTTAATCAACTGAGTTAGATTTGTTATAGAGACGCTTTATGACAATTATTTGTTGGCATCAGATTTGAAACAACTATCTGGTAACCTGCAGAGAAGCAGTCCCGCAGTAATGTGCAATGCACAGAAGGGGAGTATATCCCATGGAACTAACGATAGAGCAGAGAGAACGACTACCAATGTCTCTTCTGTGAGAAAGAGGTTGTAAGGAACGGAAGAGATCATCCGTCACGACATTTCGACGTCGATCTTGAGTTCTGTCAAGGCAGGATATTTATTTACTCCTCTGCAGGAGTTAGGCACAAGGCCAGTTTTATCTTACTCCCACAAGTAAGATGTGACCACAGCTTGGGTCGAGTAAGTGGGGTTAAAAGCCAGCGCTCGAGAGGTGAGCACTCTGGCCATTTAAAAATTGCCTGGGCATCCCCGTCGGCATTCCCCGGTAGGGGCGCCTCAAGCAGTAAGCAATAAACTTACTCCTCCCCAAAGAGGGGAGGCGAAGCCTGGGAGGGTGGACCTCCTAGAACTGTACAGGACAAACCCACAGACAGGTGGAATCAAGCCCCGAAGGACAAGACGACATCCGTCTATAGGGGTGCAGTATCCATCGGAACAGATACTACACTTACTTCCTAGCGTGTGCCAAGGCAGGATATGTTGATTAGAGCGGCACCTTCCCAGACGTGGCGACAGTACTGCATCTTAGGACGTATTTGACTCTTATATAAATAGCGGATAACCAGGGGTCAGGTATTTTGTGTAGAATCATTTAACCATTTTTCCAGTAACCTTAGCGACGGACTGGATATACGCCTTTCATTTTAGATCTGGACTGAAACTCAGTTTTATCTCGGTTCTGAAATATAATTGAAAACAAGGCTCTTTAGTCTTCACGAAGTCAATTCAATAAATTTAGCAAAAAATAAACTAAGCATGCTTCAGTGGCCATGTATGAAAAGGGGGTAGAAAAATGTATACAGTAGCCAAGCAGCTATCTAATTTCGTATTAAATTCCTGAGTCGATGGCTCATTTACTACATCTCCTGGGAGTCCATTCCAAGTTTCAAAGATCCTAATTAGAAAGCGCCCCCCGGTTCAATCGAAATCGACGGTGAAACAATTTCTGGTAATGCTCTCGTATAGTTCTTTCTGTTGCAGCAGTTAATAGTAGGTTTTGAGGGAGATAATAATGTCCCAAATAAAGTAACCGCGTAAATGTCGGTGTTCAAGAGAAAAAATATTAAGCTTCTTCAGTCGGATTTCGTAGCGCGGATCCCGTAGTCCCTGTACCATTTGAGTAGCGAGTCGTTGAACTTTCACCAGTGCTGGATATGACGTATTAGATATGGATCAGACGTCTCGACACCATACTCTAAAAGTGATCTCACAAGGGAGACACAAAATAGGAGAAATCTTCTAGAAGTGAGTTTGCAAAAGGAGCGTCGAATGAGAAATAGAGTGGTCCTTCCTTTGTGTGAAGCCTAGATGCAATGTTTAGATGGCTTTAAGGACGAGGCGACTGGAAGGCCAAGATTTTTTTCTTGTTTATCTACTTATGAAGAACTGTGTCACCACCGGAAATAAGACTCGAGTCAGAAGAAAAACCGACTGCAATATGACAGCAATTAACGACATTGAGGTATACATCCCATTTAATAGACCATTTCCAGGCCTATTCAAGACTATATTTGGTATTGTCGATCACGCTCTTACCGGCTACTAATTTGACGCCATGATCAAAAACAGTTTTTTCCCGCGTAAAATTTCACGGGGAATCCAATAGTGGTGTTAATGTTATTTTTCTGATCGATTCAACTGACTCTCAGACAATGGTCAAGGTAAAAAACAACTTTGTTCATATTGATAAATAATATTCAACAATATACTAGATTATACTAGAGGAAGTTTTAATGCCTACTAGCCACTATCCTCGAGTGTCTTCGATCTCTCTGTACAGGAGTTTCTCAAGATAACCTTGTATGAGGATTTTTCGCCCACATGTAAACTTTGACCAAATAATCAAAATAGCATAGTATTCGAAGCACAAATAAGATCTCCTCAGAGTGTCTACACATGGGCTCATACGAGGAATGGTGCATTTAATCGTAGTGATGCTACCTCAAGTAACAACAATAAACTGGATACTCAATTAGACCACATAAATTATTGTCCTGGAATCCGATAAGACCAAGAGAAGACCACAAGAAAGATAAACTATAACATACTTACGTAAACAATTGGAGAGAGGGAAAGTAATGCTCCTCACTGCCTTACAAACTGAACCTCTGATAGATAGAGAGAATCTTAAATTAACACGCAGACATCTATGTATCGCATAAATAAATCAAGTGTAAGCCCCAGGAAGGGAATCCCACATTTTCGAGAACGTACTGAAGTAAAATAAAATAGGGTATTTTATTAATGCGTACACACACAAATCAACAATATACTGAAAAATATTATTCATGCACATACACAATAAAATTAACGGTGTGTCACTCTACAATAACAAAATAAACGTAATCCATCCAGTGTATTGTGCTGCATCTCATACGGGAATATGACTACGTATCACACGTCTCATGGTTTACCCGGAATTACATTCACGTTCTATCTGGATTTAAGTGCTCTTCTGAATATCTGCCGTGGGATGGTATTATAAACCGAAAAAGGTAAAAAAATCCTATAAAGTGTGTTCTTTGCTAAGGAGCAAAAATGTGGTTTTCTACGGATTTACTTTATGTCTTTTATTCATGCACTACCTCTGTTTCCCTCACGTCTATATTTTACGTTCTTCATTTCGTGTTATTGAAAAAAATATCAGTGTTGGCTCGGTTCTTTTCGTCGGCTTAAAATAAGCACCCGTGGGCAATGCCATGGAATTGTCAATAAGGAGACTGGTGTTTTTATTGAGGAGGTATTCAGTGGGTGCCTTCGTTTTTTCGAAGAGGGGTGAGTGATAACTCAGCCTTGGGGAAAGCGTGACTCGGAAACTTATTTACAGCGGCTTCCCTAATTAGATTTTTTCCTTTTTTTTCTTTTTTAAAGAAAAATACAAATAAATAAATAAATTAACCTGAAAGACGGTAAGAAACTTCTGCAATGTTATAAAAGAGGACACGTGTTCTATTTATATAGACATGAATACCTACAGTGAATTTTATCAATGTAATATCAAAATCAACGTACTGATGTTTAAAAAAAATTAAACTTTCATTTATATTATTATGTAGCTTCACGGACACTGTTCCCATTTGAAAATCACGTCGCAGAAGGATAAAAATACAAAATTGAATGTTACATATCAGAAAGGAGATTTGGAGCCTCCGACATTCATATAGCCGACCAGGTAACCAACAGTTAAAATGCTACCTGTTTTCCGGCATGTTTCGATAATTTCTCGTCTAATAATGATCTTCCTGACAGTATAGATTCACAGCAGCCACAAAGTTACCAAAGAACAGATTCTTATGATAAAAAATATAATTAATTTAACTTCGTACGTTTTTACTGTATAAGACAAACGTGGTAGCAAGGAGAGGGAGAAAAGAGAGAGAGAGAATGAGAAATAGAGGGGAAGAAGGTCCTTGTTAGAAGCGCACAGCCTCATTCAAACTGATTTGCATTTTTGCTCGAAGCCCTTGTTCCATGCAGACTGACCCGTTCGCGCTCTCTTATTCACCATCTCACGTCACTTCCGCTAAGATATCGTTCCCATCCAGGCGATTGACCCTAAATGGTTAACCGTCTGAACCCTACTGATCCTCTCATCCTTTTTATATGAAAAAATCTTTCAGCTTATTTGGGCTTATTTTTTCGGTGTTGAACTTCGATCTTCTCTCGTCTTGTTCTCGGTATCGGCCGCCGTTCTTCGTTAAGTGGTTATCACCAATGCTGGGCCACCGGAGTTCGAACCGAACCGGTAGAAAGCTGAAATATTTCTATTCGATTAAAAAGGAAAGCCAGCAATATAATCATTTTAGTGTTAAATAGATGCTTCGTTTATTACGGTCTCAAAATACAGTCACGCCATAGGACGATGTTCCTAACTATTCTGATCTGCTAGCTCATATCAAATACGTCCGTTCAGCATTGCCTCTCGCCAGTAACTAACATCTGAGTTTTTTAGTCCCCTTCTCTCGTTTGCATAACGCAATTTTCCACCAGGTCGTATTTTCTCCGTTCCCACGTTCGACTGTTTTTACCTCTGATCCTTCTAGACAACCCTGTCCTCAGTAAAAGCCAGACAAATATTTACCTGTTATTCAACACCAACTAACTTACCTACCCCAATATTTGTAATCAAATATAAACGAGTGTTTATTTCTTTTATTAAGGATAATACGATTTTGAAAGTTTAATTCCATTATTATGGTATTGTTCTGTAATTAAAATATTAATTGAAATTGTTCAATTAATATTTTAATAACAGAAAAATACCATAAAAGAATAACTATTTTTAGTCTGATATTGTTTCAATTTGTATAGTGGACTTAAATAGGTTTCAAAACGTTCAATCTTTTAATGCATGAGGTTTTGCTAAAGATTTTTAAGGCAGAATTTTTTTTCTATACGACAGTTGAAATGCTTCCAAATTCTTAGATTATCCTTCATTTAAAGATTTGCTAAAATTAAAGATAGATACAATTTTAGAAATAGGACAGCAGTTAGAGTTATATTTTAGGCCGTCCATGCGCAAAACGCAGTTCGTTAAGGTAGTGACAGAACACCTGGTCGACAATGATTTGCTTGACGATCCTTGCTACAGGTGTTGTCGAAGGATTTATCCAAATATTCCCATGCTCAGATTCAGAAAGGCAAAATTAAGGCGAAGTTTCGGGAAAGGGAGTTGGAGATAGAAATGGAGAAGGTTAGGGTTGAAGCAGAGACAGAGAAGGCGAAGATTGAGCAGATGACTAGGATTTGAGAACTAGAAGAAAGAAGAACGCCCCTACCAGGAAAGACGGGACAGAGTCGACCCCACTAAGAAGGATCGACTCGTATCAGCGTTCAATGAGGCAAAAGTAGATAGGTATTTTCAGCACTTTGAACATATTGCTGTAAATTTACCCTGACCCGAGGAGGCGTGGTCGATGCTCCAGCAAACAGCCCTGAAAGTAAGAGCACGTGAGGAATACGAATCTCTCTCGATCACGGATTGCGCTGATTATAAATACCCATTATAGATAACGGTATGCCGACTACGACTGTTTAAAGGTGTCGAACATTCGAACATTTCTTCTTATGAACTTTGAAGGCACATTAGGCGAATCGTAAGTCAACTATCTTTTATTCTCTAAGGCTGATGTTTTTGTATTGTATATGTATTTTCGCTCTGTCTAACAGCATATCTATTAAAACGCTGTCTCTGCTACTTTTTTAAAAAACTCTTATTCCTCTCTATACTTTTCAGAAATAAATTTTATCATTTTGAACTCCTTAACTTGCATTTTTTACAGGGTGTTCATAGTCTGCATATCCTCATTTGACAGATATACTGAGAAAAATGTTAATTCCTAACTTGTTCAGTGTATAAGCAATACTTGAACCTAAAACCTTTTTTTTCTTTTCAGTGACCGTCTTTTCGTTCCAAACGAGAAGCGAGCGTAACACTATTAGTTTGTGTGTATGTGTGTTTAGGCAGCATGTTTTCAGTAAGACAAATGTTTGATCAGATTTATTTATTTTTTAGAATTTTTCGAATATTTTATTTGGTATTTCGGTCTAATTGGTTTAAATAAGTTTCATGCGTTTCTTGTATAATCTTTCTTTTTTACCGTGGGTACTTTCGATTTGACTCGTTATATCATCATCACAGTCTTGGTTTGTTTACAACTATGCCTTTTACTATTGTTTTTTTTTAACGCCTAGTAATTTACGAATTAAAATAAGCCTCTGTAATGATGAGATGTTGCATGTGAACGTGATTACGTTCAAAGCGAGTAAAAAATTCAAAACGATGTTGTTTAACAGTTAATAATTTGTTAATGTTACTTATTACGCTAGACACTTGAAAATTGTGTAAGTAGTTTTGTAATCAATATTATTAATTGTGGGATGTCTAGTTTTAATGTAAATGGCTTAAAGATTTTTTAATCATTTTATGTTGGCATCGTGGTGTATTGTTTTTGTATTATAAACTAAAATGTATCTGTACTGAACTGAGAAGGGGTCATTCATGCGTTTAAGGTGTTGCCAAAATTAGTTGGTGTCGGAGAGATGCATGGTGATTCTACAGGAAAGTGTTGTAATAGTAAAAACGATGTAACAATTAGTACTTTTAGTATTTTCGAAGATATTTTCTCCCAAAAGGCATTGGAACATACATATTCAATGCGTAGAAACTAACATTTAAAAATTCTTAGCCGATGCACTACATTATTGGGACTTTTGTATGCGCATTTTACTTCATTACGTTCGCATAGAAGATCTCATCACTACAGACGATCATTTTAAAGTTGTAAAATACTCCGTGTTATTAAATAACATTCATCTAATAAATATATATTTCTCTATATATGTATATCTATTTCTCTCTCTCTCTCTCTCTCTCTCTCTCTCTCTCTCTCTCTCTCTCTCTCTCACTATATATATATATATAATCCAGGTAAGATTGTATACACATGTTAAAATAGAGTGCTCAATAATTAATTGAGCTTTTTATTTGGTATAACATCTTAATTATACAAACATTATTCGGTTACACATTTACAGACATATTTCGGTCAAAGCTAAAATATACAGATTTCTTCGCGCTAAAAACCTTTCAGTACGGTTCCCTAACACTTAAGGCAACCGTAGTTCTTGGTCCGAAGAAGTCAGACTATTATTAGCTTAGATCGAAATATGTCTGCAAATATGTACCCAAATAATGTTTATATAAATACAATTTCATACAATATATATATATATATATATATATATATATATATATATATATATATCATCTTCTCCAACTAACAATCCCGACTTAAATTTGGCCCAGAACTTGAGTATACAAACCAGAACATCCCCGATACTATAAATAACACAAATACTACAACAACAACCCCATACAAAATACACACTTATATTGGGGGAAGCACCTTCCCCATTAAGACCCGAATCTCAAACCATATCTACGGTTTCAAACACAATAATAACAATACCACTAGCACATCTCTATCCAATCTAATACAAAACTTTAACACTAATAACAAACACTACTTCCTACGTTGGACTATATTAAAAAGATCTAATTCTTACACTCCAGGATCTATTTTCTGCCAACTATGTACACTAGAAACATTTATGATAGCCACAGCACCTTAAAGCTTAAACATTATTAACTCTAAAAATAAGCTCATCTGAAATTGCAGACACAAACGAAAATTTAAATACATTAATTTCATTACCCCTTCTGACACCCCTCCTCCCAACCAACAACCCAATTTCTAGCATTAGACTAACTTTTAAACTCTAAAATTTGTTAATTTGTTTATCTTTATTTCCTTATTCCTCCAACCTTACAAATAACCATCCCAAAAACATAACATATCCTCCCTAGTACTCCTAATAACTATATTGACCCATAGCACTTATTGTATTTTGAAAACTAACATTACTCGCCCTACACCCCACCGACTTTTAACCGCCCTAACTTAATTACCATTATTCCTACTCTACACTATAATTCCTTTTTCCTTTCATTTTCTTCTTTTCTATTTTCCAACCCTCGCATACACTCTTCCATTCCTTCCATTTCGTTCATGCTTTTTATTTTATCTCCCCTGTATCCACTACAACGACCCTGTATATGCTCCTATCCACTGACTATATCTTCATCGTCGTTTTTCATTTATCTCTCCTTTAACTACGCTCCTAAGTTATCCCTTCAATTGATCCATTTGCTTCCCCTATTAAGCTATTCATAACCTAACCGCACTAGTGATGCACTTACATTTTACATAATTCAACCTAACCCTGCCCTAGAATACTCATAACTGATATCAATTGTTACATGTGGTCTAACTTTTTTCCCCAAATTGATCCCCAACCCTAAATTTAATTTGATTAAGTGGGACAGGCTAAATGTCTTACTATACATTGAGCTTTTCATACTTATTTATTTTTTGTCTGATTTTTTATTTAATTTTTCAACTTTACTTTTGGACTTTATTTAATCATACTTTTAACCAACTGGGAATCCCTTTTAAAATCTCCAGTACTTTTAAATCTTTTAAATATATAACACTATATCTCTGCCCGGCTTAGAACTTTTTCAAAATTTAAACTACTGACTCCCATTCTTTGAAACCCCATTTTTCCCATCGGACACTCCTTTTTCTTGTAATTTCGAAATTATTATTGTCTCTCGCCCTAAACCCGTCTTTAATGACGCCCCCTTTTCTTCTTTTTCAAATAATAAATGCACTCAATTGACCTAAATCGACCTAAATTCTCAACCACGGCCAATCTCTACTGGCATCGGACTTAGCATATGCCAAAAATAACTTTATCACTAGAACCCCCTTCACTCTCCCTGCTCTCTTTTCCATCAGCAGTCATGGCTTTTTCATCTAAACCTCCTACCATTTGCCCCACCTTCTTCTTTCCTTCCACCCTCCTAATTTGACCTTGATTTTAACTTAGGGCTTCTTTTCTCAGAACTGCTTCAATTTTCCATTGCTAATGTCATTGGCCGAGGAAGTATTGTTTTCAAATGGCCAGATTTCGTCATTTTAATTCCGTTTAAGTGCGCTCCATCTACGACTTGAACTCAATTTTCACCATTGGAGTTTCTTCATTTTGAACGGCTTTCTGTGATGCCTCCACGAAACTTTTTCTTCTCCATCGAAACTTTCTTCCATTGGACACCTTATCGGCGGACAATTACCACCTGGACAAACCCAATATCTTTTTACACGAACTTTTTTCACCCATCATTTTCTTAATATTTTTCAAATATTGAATTTTGGCTTTTCTATTGCCAACTTATCTATCTGTATAATTCCTCTGATGATGAGATCTCGATCTTTGAAAAGCCTCGACTTAAGGAAAGAATAATAAACATCATTTTATTACAGAATATACCTTGCATTGAACAATCGAAGTTTTGAAATAAATTTGGACATTTGTGCATGTTTATCACTCTTCGTCCATCTATCTTTATATATATATATATATATATATATATATATAATTTAATAAATGTTAACACTTTGTTTTTTTTAAATGAAACTCTTTATTCATACAATTGTTTCTGCCGATTATTGTCTTCGTAATAAATTCAATATTTTTAAAGGGCTTTTGATATGAATTTTTCATCAAATGCACCTCTAAAAATAGAACCATTAAGATCAAAATAGTTCTCTTCATTTTACTTATTTCTCTCTTTTATTAAAGCGAACCAATGCTTTTTAAGTTGCATCCTTATGCAGGAAAATAATCAAAACTAAGATTAAAAGGCACTCGAAAATCTTCTTACATGTCCTCCATTATTATTTTCATTAAGATAATATATAAAGTATAACAGTTTTAACCCAACGTTTTCATTACTCCTTCACGTTTGATTGAGTATGCAAATAAGCAAAATTGAGATTTGTTTGAGTTAGTTGTTGATATTCTACCATATCATTGGAATTAAATAAGTGTAACATGTTTTGATGTTAATATAGTTAGGATAGATGGAAAAAAACTTTCGCATTTATTCATTTATATATATATATATATATATATATATATATATATGAATAAATGCGAAATATATATATATATATATATGCATATATATATATATATATATATATATATATAAGGATTTTTCGTGTTACAAATTTTGATTAAGGAATCAGGATATGTGTGACATGTTTTATCATTTGGAGAACATTGTTTCCTACAAACTTGAATTTAGGAACCTATAGACTAATCTTCATAAATTACTCACTGTCACTTACAATTTTGTTCTATTCAACTTAATTATTTTATTATTATTATTATTATTATTATTATTATTATTATTATTATTATTATTATTATTATTATTATTATTATTATTATCATTATTATTATCATTATTATTATTTAATTCCTCATCTAATTTCTACTTTTATTTGTATTCTTATTTTAATTGCATTACATATACCTTTATTATTAACATGAACATTAACATAATGACAATTCATATCGTCATTGTCTTTTACTATTATTACTTTCATTATCAGTATTAGTGTTATACGTTATGGCTTGAAAATCGTCACTTTCTTGCCTCTACCTATTTTAGTGTTTTCTTGAATTTAAAATCCCCAGTTATTTTTGTAATATTTTTAAACACTTTTAATGTTTTCATTTTCAATTTTTAAACAAATTTTTGAGTAGTAAATATTTCTTGACCTTTTTAGATTTTAAATTTTTTAATTGTTACTTTTTTAATTTCAATTATGACACGTTTTTTTGTATAAGGCGCCTTGCAAGTGCTATATTAACTGATTACTTCAATCTTTAATAGATAGAGAATTAAACATTCAACTACATTTCTCACTGTATATGATTACACATTTGAACTTTTAACCACCCTTTCCATTATATATGATCACACATTTGAATCTTTAACCACCCTTTCTATATATACGATGGGCGTTCAATAAGTAATGTCCCTGCCCTATTTCCCATAGCAGTAGATTAATGAAACTTGGCACAGTCATTAGTCTACGTGGGGCGTTATATTAAATCTCTCTTTATTTTCAGTTCCGTGTAAAGCAATAGATCAATCTAAGTGTTTATTTGACTTGTCCCATTTTGGTTTTGTAGTTATAATGTATGCCATATATACGTAACCATATGTCATAACAGTCATGATGTATTTATTAAACACGGTCTATTTTATGTTCATAGTGGACTTTCTATTTTTCATGATGTTGCCTACTTTGGAAAAGGCTGTCTATCCGTTTCATTTCAGGCATGGTATCAGCGTTGCTTCTCACAATCTTCTTTAAGTTGATATAGTTGTCAACTATCTCGACATTTCCACATTTCACTATAACTGGTTCTGTTGTGGCATATTTGGTGAACATGCCCTTGGTTTTTTCCAGTGTGCTCTTAAGGCCAACTATATGACTAGCATTGTAAATGTTGTTAAGAATCTCTTCTAATTCTTGAGGTGTGTGACTTATGACAATGAAATCGTCGGTAAATACTAGATGAGCAAGGTATTCTCCGTTTATATTGATACCTCTGCCTTCCCAGTCAGTCTTATTGATTCATAGTTATTTCATATTTTTGAATAATATGTTTTATATTTTTATTACCATATCGCATTTTATAAATAAAATATATTGTAAGTTAAAAGCGTCGTCTTCTTCATGTATTCAAATATCAGCTTTGAAAGGATCTCTAAGAGGAAATCGTCACTCCTGACCAAGTAGAAATAAACACTAAATACGACATACACCTTTTTTTAATTATTAAAGGGATATACAAAACTACAATTTAGGTTTTATTAAACTGGAATATATCGTTCACTAGAGTTTGTGAAGATTATAATTCATTAAATCCTTCCGTAACTGAAAAAGATTGTTATTTTATAAATAAATGCATGCCCGAGGGTCATCCGAAAAGCTATAAGCCTTACTCAGGAATAACATTTCAATTGTAAAATAAGTTATCAACCGAGGTAGACAGTAATGCCAGTTATTTTAATAACCGTCTACGCCGGATGTAATATTATTTCTGGATGAGGCTTGTAACTCTTTAAATGGCCTTCGTAGGAAGTCAAACGAGGTTGGTTTTCAGGAAAAGCATACATAAAATAAGGTTATTGGATGATGAAGGGTGGCTCTGTTGGTTCAATAGGAGTGTCGAAAGATCAGACGAAAGTTCGCTGGGGATTATTGGAAGCAATACTGGGTGTTAGGGCGCGATAAAAAGGGAAATGTGGGCGGAAAAGGGATTTAGGGTTGGGATAAAAGGCAAGGGAACAGAAAAAGAGGTTGAAAGGATTTTAATGGAAAAGCGTGGAATTGGTTCATGTGGTGTTAAGTAGTACAAAGGAAGAAAAAGGAAAATAAGAAGGAGAAGGAGAAGAAGTAGACGAAATAGGAAAGGAAGAAGAGATAACTGTAGAAGGAGAAACGGAAGAATAAAATTAAACGAAAGTATATTATAAAAAGAGAAAGAATGAAACACAGAATGTAAGAAAAAAAGAACGACGTGACTGGTCGAAAATGAACGAGGAAAAAGAAGAAACACAGAAACAAAAGGAAGTAGAAAAATACGGTGTATAGTTGAAACGAAAAGAATAAAACAAAAGTTCAGAAAGAAATAAGGATAGAAATGAAGTAATAGAATGATTAGAAAGATATGAGAGTAAGGTGGATAATTCTATAGGGTGAAAAGTGGAGAAACGAGAGATATTGAACAAAAGAAGATAATCAAAAATAGAAAAAGAATAATTAAAAAGAAGAAAAAGCTGAATAAATGGAGAATCAAAATGAAGATCAAAGGTAGAAAAAGGAAGTAAAAAGGAAAGAAAAAAGAGAAAAGTAACGAATGAAATGTGCAAAAATTAAAAAAAGCATAGTAATGAATGAAGTAGACAATGAAATATAGAAAGAGTAACAAAATAAGGAAAAGAGAAATAAGGATGTATACCAGAAAAGAAAGATCAAAGGAAGAAAAGGGAAACATACAAAAATCGAAACAAGGAACGAAATAAAAAAAGAAGATTAATAAATGGAAGAAAGAAATTATAACAAAAACAAAAGCAAAAGGTAAGAAATAAAAGGGGAATTCAAATGAAGAGAAATGAAAAATGGAAAACAACAAACGAAAGCAAAAATAAACGAAGTCATAAATAAGAAAGAAAAACAATTGAATAAAAAAGGAAAAAGAAAGCATAAAAACGAAAAAAAGAGGCAGAAATATGAAAAAAGAAACAAAATTATGAAAGAAATCATGGAAGAAATTAAACACAATGAATTTAAAAAAACGAAATAAAAAATAGTAAATATAGTAAAAACTATGGAAATAATGTAAACATGGCATAAAAAGGAAAGAAATACAAAAACTAATAAAAAGAAAAATGATTAAAATTATAAAAGACGAAAGTGACGATAAAAACAAGAAATTGTTTTAACCAATCAAACATTAATAAACTAAAATAAAGATAAAAATGAAAATGAAGAAAAACAGTAAAATTCAAATGATTTTTTTTTGTGATCAGTAGGCTCAATTATGTAGGGCATGCAAGGAAGAATGAAGGGTCAAAGAATGGTAGAAGAAACCCCAAAATGAGTGAGAAAAACGGTTAAATAGAAGGAAGAAACGAAAAAAATCATATATTGAAAATTTTATAAAATTTAAAAAAATGAAAAAGACGGGAAAGAAGGGAAATAAAAATAAAAACGAAACAAAATCGAAAATAAAATAAAGGATATCTGGAAACATAGGAATAACATCAAAAATGAAAAAGTAATGAGAGTAAGTAATTATAAAATAAAAGTAAGAAATAAAACAACCGAAATAACAGAAAAGAAAGAAAGGATTAAGAAATAAAAACGAAAAAAAGAATGAAAGAAAGAAATATTAAATAATCAAGGAAATACAAATATAGAAGAACAAAGAGAAGAAAAGTAACGGAACCAAAGACAATGAGGAAATAAATAAATTAATGAGAGAAAGTAAAAAACGAAATCACAAATGAAAAAAGAATGAAAAGAAATAATTATAGAATTAAAGTAAAAAAGGAACAGAAATAACGGAAAAGAAAGGATAAATAAATATAAACGAGGAAAGAAATAGAAGAAAGAACAATTAAAAGAAAGATAGAAATGTTTCGGAATTTTTTAGATGAGGGTTGATAATTGGTAGAATTTGGTATATTCAGACTACGGTTCTCATCTTGGGTGTTTTTATCACAACGTTTCGACTGAGGTAACCTCCGACCTTATTCAGGTGTACCTTGTCGACTTCGGGAATCTTTCTGTCGAACTCGGGAATCTGGACGGAATTTCGAACGGAACGACCCGTGGCGCAGTGGATATAGTACTAAGTACAATTCAGTTCTAATTGACAGTCATTTGAAGGTTGTAAGGTTCAATCCTCAGTGCGGGCGATACGAAGAATTGCGAATTACTGAAGACTTCTTCCCAGTTATGGCAGATGGAATGAGAGCATCATACCCCAATGGATTTAATAAAGGCTTCCGTTCGGAGTTCCGTCCAGATTCCCCAATTTGACAGAAAAATTCCCGAGTCTCTAACAGGGTACACCTGAAGAAGGTCGGAGGTTGTGATGAAACCACCCAAGATGAGAACAGTAGTCCGAATAAACCTAATTCTACGAAAGACAAATATATCCATAAAAAAGGAGAAAATGGAAGAAAATAGTAAGGAAATAATATAATGAAAGAAAAATCAGGAAATAAATGAATTACTGAAGGAAAGTGAAAGAAAGAAAGGAAGTAAATGAATGACAACAAAACAAAAAACGAAATGCGAAATTAGTCAAAGAGAAAGGCACAAAGGTAGAAAGACTCTTGAGAAGATTCTGATTTCTTTTGAAAAGCAATCTTGCTTGTCAGAATGAATGGCGTGCACTGTCGCGTTGATGAGGGAAAAGATCGAGGGATCGATAAAGGCTAACAAATGTATAAGCAGCCAAAGATAGGCTGGACTATGGGGCGCCCGTGTGTTTCTAGTTGTTGTATCTGTTGTTGTTGATGTTGTTGTTGTTGTTGTTGTTTATACCGTGCAACGAAAATACAAGACACATCAGGATTACACGGTACATCAACTCGCAAGAGACGTCAGTCAAAGACGTGACGGCTTTATTACAGCAGCTATTTTACTCTCGATCGACGAAGTAAAATAGAAAACAAAAACAAGTCACGCCAATTACGACGACGCCTTACACAATCTCTATTGTTATTCCATTCTAAATAATCATCGGTTCTCGCGTCGAATAAAAAAGAAATTCCCAAACTTCACCGAAACGACCTTTGTTGGTTGGGAGGAAGAATTAGATTCGTTTCGCCTCAGCAATTAGCAAATCATTTCTTTTCGCTATAGTCCGTTTAGTTTTCAAATTCGCAGATGTGTTCACCATTTATCAAGGCCAAAAGCCACTCGATGACAAGGGTCAATAGAGATGGAATGATTTCCAGTTAAGAGATGCAGAACTTTATAAGAGGATTTAGAATGATTTCTAGAATGGAACACGTTCGAATAGTTGTGGGGACCGTTCATGACAGGGATGAGTTTTTATTGGGTTTTAAGACGACCATGTTGTTATATACAGGGAAGCTGCCCCCTGGTATTGTGTTCCACAGACTGGTAGCCCTTGTGAAGAAGCTCTCTTTGCGCAAATTGCGCCTGGCGATAGCCACACGGCTGAAAAAAAGGAGAGGGTTTTCTATAGTTGTGTTAGGAGATTAGTTCTCGCTGTAACTGTCTTACATGGAGGAAACAAAGGATGGCGTACAGATACGGAGATAACGATAGAGTAGAGAGAGAGACTAGCAACTTCTCTTCTGTGAGAAAAGGACTGTAAAGAAAAGAAGAGATCGACCCCCACTAGATTGCAAAGTTGATTTTCAACTCTGTCCAGATAACAAAAAGTGCTCTCTGCCCATGTCTAGCCGAGTTCCAACTCTTTTTAACCAAGTATACTTTTAGTAGTTTGTGTTATCTACGCCTCTAGTAGTCTTGGTTGATTTGTATTTTAGATAAGCTGTTTCTAGTCGTCAATATGTGTTATTTAATTATCATCGAACTAGTGTATGTTCAAGACCTCAGCGATTTGAACAGCAGCAACGCAGTTGTTTAGATTGGCATAGTATATGATGTCACCCAACCCTCGCATCTTTTTAAGGAAATCCTACTCATACAACACCGTAATAACACTGACACATTTATCGGCACCACCGCTTTCTCTCAGCTATCCCAAATCTCCCGACCCGTCTGTGTTTAATCCGTCTTTTAAAAATCGATTGGCGTCTACATGTATAAAAATAGTTACCCACGCACGCAAATTAGTTCCAACTATAACAATTCACAATTATTAGAATAAGTCTTTTCTCTCTAGAAAATGGCTGACCGACACGCAAAACACTTGACACACTTTGAAGCTGGTAAATTTTCTTTTCTATTGTTACAGCGTTTTTAGATGAGATTCGTCACCCCACCGTTTGGTCAATAGTCGAGACTTGTTACCCCTCGATATTACCCTGGCTACGGAGTAAGGTAGTTATAATGCTTATATATGTTAACATTCGCATTATCGACTGCTTATAATGCTCAAATCTTTTAGGAAATACTATTTTTTACGCTAAGTGGAGAACGTTTGCCCTTACTAAGGAGCAAACTCCACGAGTGAGGAGCATATGTATGTACGTGTGTAAAAAATTGGAAAATATCCGTCAGTATGGTCTAGAGATGATCAGAAAATATATATATGTTTACGCGGCATAGTTTTATTCATTCGATATTACGTTTGGTTGGCCTTTTGGCCAAGATCAAAGTGTAGTATTTCTTCCGATGGATACTGCACCCCATACTGGTATTGTCTTGGCCTTGATTTACGCCGGTCAATGGGTCTGTCCTGTGCAGTCCCAGGCTTTGCCTCCCATCTTTGGGGAGGAGTAAGTTTATTGCTTACTGCCTGAGGCGCCCTGCCCAGGCAATTTCTAAGAAGACATAAGTACTCTTCCTCTGGAGTGCAAATTCCCACTTTCCGACCTTGTGTCACATTCTACTTTGTGGGAAGTAGATAAATAGGTCATTCGATATTACGTTTCGGTATATCATATGTCTTCTTTAGATAATATACACCACCCAAGAGATAAAAAGAAACATGTATACACAAATCGCAAATCAGGGTTAATTATTTTGTTTTTAAATTAATAAATGTAACGACGGAGATAATGAAATTACTATTTTTTGTTTTCTTCATATAATCATAAGACTATGTAGCACAGTTAAAAAGAGAGAATTATCTCCGTTATTCTTGATTGGTCCGAAATTCAAGGTTCATTATTTATTTTTAAATTAACATATGTCACTATTGGGAGCATAGTATAGCCATTGTTTTTTTTTATTGATATAAACACTCGTAAGAGTACGTTGTATAGTTTAAAAGAGTGAATTATGGCCGTTACCGTAGATTGGTCCTGAATTCAGGGTCCATTATTTAGTCTTAAAATTAATCAATGTCAAGACGGAAAGCATAGTATCGTCTTGTATTAAAAAATCATAGAAGTGTGTGATGGGTTTTATGTCTACATTGGATGTTGAACGCGTCAAAAGCAGATACATAGATACATACAGTTATCATCTTTTAAGAATAAATGTCCTGGCATCGGTCTCCTACAAGTGTATTCATTTATCATTGTAACTGTTAAGAGAGTTTTTTTCAGATAAATAAATCATAAGCTACTTTGAATATTGATTCCTTATAGACATTTAGCGTCTACTTCAATAGGTTTCCTTACATAATCTTAAAAAAAAAACGTACCCATATAAGTAATGATGGAATATAACAATGCCACGTTTATCAGATGTGAAACAGACGTTATTAGCTTAGCTTTCTCTCTCGTCGCAGTTCAGTCTAGAAATGTGTCAATGTTTCAAGAGTCGCTTAGTTTATTTTTTTGTGTCCACTTGAAAACATTTCGCCGACTTCGCACGAGTACGCCTACGACGAGGTGTGGCGAACGTAAGTTTTGTCGCGACGGTGAATCACTCTCCTCCCTCTTCGAACATCTCTCGACTTCAGATCCACCACCTAAAGTCTAACCCTTCCTCACCGTGGTAGATGGAGTTTCAACGTGGTAGACCCGGAGCTACCGGCCTTACAGGGCTCTGGTAAAGGTCCATGAGGTGTCGGCACTAGTATCGGTCGTCCTCTTTTCTCTGTCTTTGCGTGTGGCGAACAAAGACGTGTCAGGCGCAGAACCGTAAATCAGTGAAGTTATAGTGACAACGTTGCTCCTGTGCCATTTCCTTGTGTGTTCTGGGCCGAACCTTCCCCGACTTCGCATGTACCTGCTTAGCCTCATTGCAGTTAGTATTGGTGGTAAAAAACATGCAATATTGCAGCTTAAAAAATAGCTGCGACAAACAAGGAATACTTCATGAAGACCAGCCAATCCTGAGGCACGATCTTCGTGAGTTCTATGCAGAAATCAAACTCGCTCAACAAAAACAAAAACATTTTCAAATCCAGCCAATCGCCTACTTCATCCGCATTTATCCATATAACTAAATTGTAATTGTAAAAAATATTTTACATTTGACACTCATGCTTAGTTAGTAATTCGACAAATAACCGTTAACTAACCATTTATTTTCAAATGTTCACATTCCAGTTCGAGAGTGATACATTTCTAGTGATACATCTGAGCTGAAAACTAGAGATATTAACAAAATGTAAGTATTTACATGCTTACTACTTCAAGAAAGTTAGAAATAAAGGCAATTTAACTGGTGGAGGGGATTGGAAGCAATTCTTCCGATTCGGTATTCTGGAAAGTTATGAAAATAGCCGAGAACGGACAAGTTGACACTCCACGGTAGGCGACCTGCAATATAAAAAATCTCCTCTCCCGAAGAAGGAAGTAGTGCCTAGGAATCATACCTAATTCAGCGCCAATGGTCGGGCATCTGAGCTAGACATACACCAGTCTTAGAATGTAGCAGGGTTTTACGTCTATGCCATTTAATCATATTTACAAAACGTAACGTCTCTTTTATTTACAGATGGTATAAAGCAATTTAACAATGCCCAAATATAATGAACGACACACAGTACAAACACAAAAGTTAAGAAAGGCAATCTCTTAATCCTCATAATATATCGGGAAGGAGTACAAAAAGTTGTATATTTTAGTACTGATGCTAAATGCTCTCTCAACTATTACACACTAGCGCAAATAAACGCCAAATCATCATCACACACACAACAAAAGACGACAATTAGTTGATATCCAAAAGATCCTTACCTCCAACACCAAAATAATACACAAAACATTGGTACTATCATATTAAACATTTTCCACAACTAAGAAGAAAAAAACATCATGAAAGAAAAAAAGAATGAGAAAAAAAAATCAATCTAAGTAAATGAAATGGTCTTTAAAATAAAAGTTTCTCTTGACACAATTATCGTCTGGTCGGTACCTAATTTATTTATATATATATATATATATATATATATATATATATATATATATATATATATATATATATATATATATATATATATATATATATAAATATATATATATACTAGTATAAAATGATAGGTGCGGTTAGAGATTAAGTAATCCTTACTTCATAGACTCTCCACGCAGGAACACTTGCAGATGATATACATTGTCTCTCGAGACTAAAAGGATGTATACAAATATGATTATGGCAAGTAAGCTACACAAACGTTTATGTTTCATTCTAAGAATGAATTCGCCAAACACACGTCGAAAATTAACATTATACCCAGCATTTTATAAGCAAATATTATTTTACATTGATCTCTTACCAATTTAAGCTATTAGTTTTATTGCCTATAAAAAACACGCAAACCAATCTCCATTTTAGTCAATAAAATTTAATTGATTTCAGTTTATGTTTTGACATTCCATTTTTAAGTAGGTAAACATGAATTGTCTCCATCAGCTACGGTAAGATCCATGTTTGCTCAAAATTTTTTTATAATAATGTTTTATTTCATAGCTCTCCAAGTAAAATTTAATTCATGTCGACAGTTTGCGGCGCCATCAATTGTACGGTTGAGTAATTTAAATATTTTTAAAACGTTAACATTTCTAGTTTCACGCACATACATAATTCAAACGGACCGTCTAAAGATCTACATACCTTAGTGCACCTTAAAATTCTCAACTCAAATACAGAGACCGTCCGTTATCCTAAGTGCACAGAACCTATTAGATTGTGATGTGTTATGTATGGCATTTTGAGATGTGTTTAATGTAGGGATATTTTTCGACGATCCGTGTAGATTATGTATGAATGAGAAACTGGAAATGTTAAAGTTTACAGATGCAAAATTATTTTACAAAACCGTAGAAGTATATAGATAAGAACTGTCGACACATAATATGACAACGAGTGGCATCTCCGCATCGTCAAAATGATCGGAACAGACCCGAGGAAATTTGTTAATGTGTATACTTTATGCAGATTGTAGTTTACAAATACAGGAGACGCAACATGAGAGGCTGGTTCTGGGGCATGGGGATATTTCTGTTTTACAAGATTGCAATGCCGACAGGAGGTTAGATACAAGGTCAAGTGTTGTTTTGAAAAGTCAGTGCACTATATAAAGCACATTCTCTAGTAGGGCAGCTTATGCGAATAAAAATAAACTAACCTCTTCTTAAAGAGAAGGTAAAGCCTTGGGAGGTAGATCTCCTCGGACTGAACCGAACCATACCTCAGCCCAACAGCGAGAAATCAACTGTCGGGCCGATTGCCGAGGTAGTATCTTAAACTGGTAAGACAACACAACCTCGGGTTGAGTTGTGAATAATATCTATAATAAGAGGGTCAATTATTTATTAATTATAAGTCAGTGTGTAAAACAATATAATTATAAAAAAAAAAGTAGGTAATATCTGTGAGAAATCGGACATAATTTGTATTTATTATAGCTGTTTCATAATAGCTCCGAGTAATATATTTTCGAGGGAAAATGTAGATAAAAGAGTCAGGTGTGGTATGTCATGTAGTATACTTTACCGCATGTGCTCTTTCTATATTCTAAGCCTCGACTAGGGCTCGCAAAAAAAACGATAATTTTTAAAATCGAGTTGAAGTGTTAATAATTCGATGAGGGAGTTTTAATTATTTTAAAGACTGGAAATAATTTATGTTTTTGTTACACCGGTCGTTCTTACACAGGAGAAACTGCACCGGTTGTCACTATAAATAGTGCGAGTCACCAGAGACACAGAGAAGACAAAGCACAGCATTGTAACTGTCTAGCCAAGTGCTAGTCACTTTCTTACTTTGTTAATACACTTGTTAAACCAACCCTCGACTTGACTTCCTTTATTTATTATTTACTGTTGGACAACTTCACAACAGTTTTTATGAAACTTTGTTGGATATAAGAATGTATGGACGTGCAGACAGTCACTTTTTAAAAAGACAACGATTTTCTTTGCCGTTCGGTAGAGAGACTTCGCGTGAGCCAACTTGAACGTTGAGACAAATGTTGAATGCTGCAATAAGTGGAATTTGTTCAGTTTTTCTAACAGTTTCACAATCAGTGATTTGTTTTGAATCAAAAGTCCGCTCAAAATATTAAAGTTTTGTTAATAACTTCAATAATATAAATCGCACAAGTTTGAAATTTTGCACACAGAAAGAGTGCTCTTAAGTAGGTAAGATACCAAAATATTTTGCAGATCTATACTATATTTCTAAAGTTATAGACATTTATGTATTTGTTAGCCATTTTTACTGTTTCACGCTTTATTGCAGGTTTGTTAAAATACAGTCCATAGGTGATAAAAAAATTTGACTTAGCAGGGTTAATTATTTTAATCATTTAAATCCTAAGTAACAATATGAATGAAATGTAAGGAAAAAATCACCAGATATGCACCATAGAATTGAATCATTTATCAACAAATCTCCCATTTATTGAAATTACCTCCTGCAGTCTCCCATCAACAGATGAAGTCAATCTGTTGATTTGGGAAGGTGTTATGCTACTAGCAACATCCACAATTTTTTTTCCAGAGGGCATCTTTTGATGTAAATTGTTGTCCTCCTTCATAAACCTTCCTCTTTAAAATTGACCAGAGCTGCTCAATCGGATTTAAGTCAGGAGAACAAGGCTGCCAAGTCATGAGACTCTCTCCCTTGATGCCCAGAGATGCGAAGAATGTAGTCGTAGCCTTTGCTGCATGAGATGGAGCATTGTCGTACATAAAAATCAGTTGACGTAGACGAAGTAAAGGCAGGTCGTCCAGGCAAGGTGAAAAATGCTCATCTAAGAACGATATGTATGCTTGGCTTGTGAGTTTCACACCCTCTGGCACTCAGAAAGGTTCAATCAATTTATCACCTATGATATCCACCCAAAACATAACTCTTCCGCCACCTTGTTGGCGACGAACGCGATGTGAGATAGCAGCTCCGGTAGGACTCCAAATTTTAGTGTATCCATCCGGACCATCAAGTGTGGCTCTAGCTTCATCTGTGAATAAAACCTGTTGGAAGTCCGTTTTCATGTATTTTTCTACCCACGCAATGCGTTTTCTCTTATGGGTTTTGTTCAAGGGAGGCCTGGAAATGGGCTTCACGTTCCTGGCCATCTCATTCAAGACACTGCATCTGGTCTTTCTGGACATCGGAACAACGCCAGCTTTGCCAAAAATGGAGGCGCTAGTGCCATTTGGTTCCCTAATGATCTGTCTGTGTATTTTTCGCATATCGCGAGGGGTAATGCTCCTTCTTGTACCCTTATTTTCCTTGGTGCAGTGTTGGCCTTCTCCGCAAAAGAAACCAAGGTTCTCTTATTCCTTCCCAGTTCCTTGGCTAAATCCAGAAGTGTCAGTCCTTCTGCAAGGTCAGCTACAAACCTTTGCCTTTCAGTAGCAGTCAAACGTCGATATTTGAGCATTTTTACAAACCTGCAATAAAATTAGAAACAATGAAAGTGGCTAACAAATGCATAAATGTCTATAACTTTAGAAATATAGTACAGATTTGCAAAATATTTTGGTATCTTACCTACTTAGGAGAACTCTTTGAGTGTACAAAATTTCAAACTTGTGCGATTTATATTATTGAAGTTATTAACAATATTATGATCTACAATAAAGCGAGAAACAGTTTATCTATATATATACATATATACATATATATATATATATATATATATATATATATATATATATATAGTCATTCACAGACACATGTTTCGTGTTTTCAAGGACGCATAAACTCGGGATTCGAACCCTGGACCATCGTTTACATGCTCTCTGAGCCAACCTGCCTGCTGCTGAGATGAAATAAATATATATCAGGTCGATTCATAAATAATTTCCGTTTACGATCTTTAATCTAATTTATAATACAAACCGAATCAATTAATTTTAATCAATTGTACATTCGCCATTGTTTTAAATGAACTTTTCACATTTACCAATTAACTCTTTTATGCCATCCGAATAAAATGAAGACACTTTTGATGCAAAAAAGCTTTGGATATGCACTTTTACCTGTTTGTCTTCAGTGAATCTTCTGCCTTGAAGTGCATTCTTTAAATGCCTAAAGAGAATAAAATCAGTCGGGACGAGGTCAAGGGAATATGATAGATGACCTAAAACAGACCAGGCAAGTTGTTAAATTTTTTCCTGTGTCACATTTTTAGCGTGTGGTCTTACGTTGTCATGCAGCGAGACAACATTTTTCTTATTAACAGGCGCCGGGCGTTTATTTCTCAGATATTTGTACACATGTTACAATTGTTCAACATACAAGTTTGCGTTTATTGTTTGGTCACGGCCTGAAAACTTATGATTCAATAATGTTACTCGTATCCCACCAAACGCACAGTAAACCCTTTCTTCCATGGATCTCAGGTTTTGGGCTGGGTTGTGAAGATAGATCACTTTTGTATGTTGACATAGGGAACTTATTTTTCATTACCTATTATGATACAATAAAAAAGGTCTCATCTCGTAGCCTGCAAATATGACTTACTGTAATGGAAAGAAGATCTGTAATCTTGTGATACAACGCTATCGTCTTCCGAAAGCCTTCTATTTGCAAGAAGAAGGACTTTGTAAGATCTTTGATCCTCTTTGGGGGAAGTTAGCTGGCCACACTTTTTTTTTCAGTCTTTAAAATATGTCAGCTTTTAAACGTTTTTACTCGATTTATTGAATTAAATTTAGTTTGAACGCTTATTCCCCATCACATCGTCATTTAATTCGCCCATTATTGTTTTTGCTCGTGAATTTTATAGTTTGTATACCAACGATTTCTCTTGGTGAGATGTTGGCCATATATATATATATTTGTTTATCATCTATGTACGTATACGTTTCGTCCTTTTTAATCGGGACTCGTCAGCATAGATATAACTATTCACCACTGGTCGTGCGATTTGAAACCCCGACATCCAGAAGCACACGACCGCTGCTGAATAGCCAGATATACAGTGATAATTTTAACACTTATTTCGGCAGCTTGACGTCCCAAGAGCGTTCAACTTAATGAAAGGAACGATGCATTTATAGCTAGCGATGTCATGCTGTGTTAATACTACACTTACAGTGTCCATCTAGGTCATATATATATATATATATATATATATATATATATATATATATATATATATATATATATCGCTTTTGTTACTAATTTATTTACTTAAAAATATTCTTTTTACGGAAGAACTTACTTTTTATCTTAAGTGGAACTCACCTATTTTGTCATCTGAGTGTTCCACTCATAGAGGAACGAATATATACCTAACTGTTGTGGTGGCAACTACTCATTTGCATATACGAATAACGTTACACTATAAATGGCAAGCCTAGGTTGGCCTTAGAGTGTGTTATCTAAATGCGTTCGTGATTTTCACTTGTTACTGACTACACATTTACTTTGCGCCGGATTATTGGTTTGTTACGTGTTATTTCTTATTGTTGGACTTCCCGTTATTTTGTTACTTGTTAATATTTGAACTTTCTCGTTATTGTTGAACTTTTTGTTACGTTATTTTTGAAGCACGGAGTTTTTTTTTTCTCCCCACTTTTTTTGTTTTTTTTCCCCACTTTTTTTTTCTCTTTTCTAGCCTCTAGTGCTCACAAACTAAGATGGCTACGGAATCGCCGAACTCAGAAAGTTCTGAGTGGTCTAAACCACCGAAAGTCCATATTGATGTACGACAATTCGTGGAGGATGCCAAAAAATATTCCCATATGGTCACAGAGACTGGATTGCTGGTCGATTTGCCGAAACTGGAGGAAATCCAGAAAAGAACGGTGACACTTTTTGTTATGGATAAAAGAATCAAAAAATCTATAAGAGCCTCTACTGAATTAATACTCAAACTTCTTAACACGGTCGACTTCAAACCTCAACGACTGATTAAATCTAAGGGTTTCAATACTTGGTCGGCCCTTTTCCAGGATGAAGACACCTGCAACAAACTTTCTTTAACCCCAATAATAACACCAGATTATGTACTAAGAACAGAGTACATGGGAAGAAGGCGTTCTTCCGTATCTTTTTTCAATGTGCCCTTCCATGTTAAGGGGGAGCACATAGGCGCTTACTTACTAAAATTTGGCGAAATCACCGACGTAAATCACGAGGAATTCTCGGGAGTATGGAATTTCGAAATCTTTGTAGACAAAAAGTCTTATGATGGAATACCCTATTATCTACTAATAGGAGAAGATAAACTACCAATAATACTCACAGGCCGAAGACCTATTTGTTGGTTTTGTGAAGAGGTGGGACACTTAACAGTGGATTGTCCCCCAAAAAAGGAAGCAACAATTAAGACGACTTCTGCTTCAAATAAAAAAATCGAGAGCAGGAGCTCACATCGATACACCGCCGGTTATTGGACATCAAATAATCTCCGAAAGCGAAGATTCCGACGAAGAATTCCCGGCACTTCCGACAGGTAAGAAAGGCGAGGATAAAGTAACTGACAAGGAAGGATGGGTCATTGTACTTGGAAAAAAAACCCCGGGTCGTCTAACCTTGGAGGAGATAAGGGAAAAGGAAATGTTAGAAAAATGACCCCGGAAAAGACTCTTACGTTAAAGCAAAAAAATTGCTGAAAAAAGTAAATAACCCTAAGCCCTCTCCTGACTCTGCCCCTAAAAAAACCCCTAATCCTCAGACCCCCAAATCAATGCCCCCTCCGATAACTGGACCTATAATCGATAAACCGTACAAATTAATCCCTCTGAGTCCCCAAAAAGTCCCCAAAAAATCCCCCAGACCTTCGCCTTTTGTGTCCCCTGCTAATACCCCCAGAAGCTCCCCACCTGCATCCCCCTCAAAGCATCCCTCCCCTGCACCTTCTCCAGCGTCTCCCATAGAGCCTAGCTCCCCTTCCCCCATGGAAGACATGCCCCCTCCTACTCCTAAAAGACATAGGAGTCCTTCCCTAGAGAAAAGGAGATTTAAAAAATCTACTTTTCTCTCGGGAAGAGATATATGTAAAGTTACCCAGGTCCAAATCGACACAGCTAAAAATTTGCGTAGCATCAACCTCATCGGACTATTAAAATTCGATGAGGTTGGTGGCTTATCTATCGAAGAACCCGAAAACTTCCCCAACGCAACAAGAGTGGTTACTGTCATAAGAAAAAGATCTGAAGCAAAGGCTCTATGGGATATGTTGGAGGAGGCGAACTCGGCCTTCAATTTTACCCCCCCCCCTCTTGCCATTTTCAAATCCAGCGAATTGATGGAGATGAGAAACGATTGTTTTGGAAGGCTACCTATCAAAATTCACCCTTCCCTGTATAGGATAGCTAAACTAACGTATCCTCAGGATATTGGCGGCATCTCCTATGATGGTCTAATTAACGACCAAATGGGTAAACAGTCATTTGGGAGAGCCGTCGGTATCCTGACCTCTTTTATGTTCGTTTCTCAAACTCAACCCTAAGGCATCTTTATGGCTCTCTATCTAGCAAGTCTAAATGTGCGGGGCCTGAGGGCAAATGATCGCAAGTTTCGTGTCGCTACTGACCTTCAGCGCCTCGGAGTGGATGTATGTTGCTTGCAAGAGACCCACCTGATTTCAGGGGACCATTTGGGTGCGTTGGCTAAGCGTTTTCACGTTTATTCAGCGTACTTTAATTCTTCCGCAAGGGGGGTTTCTTGGCTGGTAAGCAAGACTTTAGATGCGTCGTGTGACCCTTGCTACATGGATCCGGAAGGGAGACTATGTGTTTTGGATATTACCATAAAGGGGAAAGCATTTCGACTCGTTGGGGTTTATGCTCCCAATAGCCATTCTGAGCTTCGTTCCTTTTTTCGGCGAATCGAGCAGTTCTTGAATACTACTCGGACGGTCATTTTAGCGGGAGACTAGAACGCGGTCCTGGATCCCGATTTAGATCGTAATCGGCCTAGGGGTACTAACACTGATCGGGATGCTATAATATTTCGGGACTTTCTCGATAAGTTTGATCTTATCGACAAGTTCCGGAATGAAAAGCCCCGTGATAGGGTATGGACTTGGACAGCTAGACGCGGTTCCGATTTGAGACAACTCTCGAGTTATATCGATCGGTTCTTAATTAGGGGAGTCGATGTAGGGGTAGTTGAATGTCCAAGTCTTCATAATATAGTTTACTCGGACCATAGACTCGTTCGGGTCCGTGTAAACTTAGATAGACCTAAGCCTAGATTAGATGGTTACTGGAAACTCAACACTTCGTTGTTCGACGTGAAGGGCTTCCAGGACCAGCTTCTACTAACCTTACAGCGGGAATTGACGGGGGCTGTAATTGGGAATAGGAAGTGGGGCCATTTTAAGAAAGTGATTAGGTCCTTTACTGCCGATTTTAGCAGACGGCTCAACCTATCAACTAGGGCAGTTAAAGTGGCACTAGAGTCTAGATTAGATAGGGCGATTGAGGTGGGGGATAGCTCTAGTGTTACTATAATTAAGGCTAAGCTGAATTCGTTGGCTATCCAAGAACACCAGGCTTTAGTGATTAGGAATAGGTTAAAAAGAATGTCTGCGGAAGCAACAAACATGGCCGCTGAACTGCGTGCAGAGGAGTTTCGCCATGCAGCTGATCGTCATATCGCTCGTGTCTCATTACCGGATGGGCGGCTCGTGACTACAAACGAAGGTATTCTGGAGGCTTTCTGCTCTCATTTTCAGGAGCTTTTTACTCGGGAACCTGGTCTGTCTTTAGCACAATTCGACCCCTATTTGGCTGACTTTTCTCGCCTTGAGGCGACCGAAGCAGCTAGGTGCGAAGGTTGCATAACAGAGGATGAAGTTCAGGAAGCGTTAAAGCGGGTCGGCCTTAACAAGTCTCCTGGGATTGATGGTCTGCCCTATGAAGTGTATTTGAGGATGTCGCCCATTTTTGTTCCCTTGCTGACAGTTTTGTTTAATTCATGGTTTAGGAACGGGAATATTCCTCAGTACTTGACCATGGGTTTAGTGAAGCTGATACGCAAAAGCAAAAATGGTGAGGATGGGTTAGATAACTTTCGGCCCTTAACAATGCTTAATGCGGAGTTAAAGATTTTGGCCAAGATCTTAGCTAATCGTCTGTTCAGGGCTAATAAGACCAGGCAAAACAACTTGTTTTGCCTGGTCTTATTAGCCCTGAACAGACTTGTGCTGTAAAGGGTCGGACCATTCAGGATAACTTGCATTCGATACGCTTGATCATTGATAAAGTCGACACTGAAGCCGCGCTGATCAATTTAGATCAGTCCAAAGTATTTGATAGGGTGGATCATCGGTATTTGGAGGCTGTTTTGTCGGTGGCCGGCTTTGGTCCTCAGTTCCGCTCTTGGATTCGCCTCTTGTATGCGAACCCCGGTGTTAGGGTAGAAGTGAATGGGGTGAGGTCGGAGGCTTTCAGATTATCCAGATCTCTTCGTCAAGGGTGCCCTCTTTCACCGATGCTTTATGTGCTTGTTTTGGAACCCTTCCTTAACAGGCTAAGAGTGAATCCGGTCCTACGTGGAATTACTTTGCCAGGTGCTTGCACCACGTTGAAGTATTCTGCCTATGCCGACGATGTAACAGTGCTTGTAACGAGCAATGCCGAGATTAGTGTCGTTGGCAGAGAAATCAGAACATATGAAACGGTGACAGGGGCCAAAATCAACTGCGTTAAGTCTGTTGGCTTACGCATCGGTGCCTGGAAGGGTGTTTCCTTGCAGAGACCCTTTGGCTGGACAGATGGACCTTGCAAGCTACTCGGCGTCTGGTTTGGTCCTGATCTTCAGCTGGAGAAAAATTGGTCGGAAGTCCTGAAATCGATAAGGGCTACAGCTGGTCTGTGGACCCGTAGAAATCTTTCATTAAAGGGGAGATCGGACGTATGTGCTTCTCACATTTACCCGATTATCCTATATCGTCTTTCAGTACTTCCACTCCCGTCGGATACACTGCTTGAGTTGCAGAGGGCTCTTTTCAATTTTTTATGGGTTGGAAGGGCCCATATGGTCCGTCGCGAGATTTGTTACCTTCATCCTTCTGAGGGCGGTTTGGATATGCCGAGCATCGATATTCGATGTCACACACTTCGGCTCTTTTATCTAATCCGAATGAGTACACAATGTGAGGGGAACGGTGTCTTCTGGAAGGAAGACGCTAAGAAAGCCTTCCCGGCTTTGAGAAGTGTGCACTTGGACGAGGGGGAGGCACATAGGTTACCCCGAGGTGAGTGCTCCTTCTATCGCGAATGTAGACGCGCATTGAAATTTCTTTTAAGAGTGACAGATGGCCTCTCTGACACTCTGCTGTTGTCCCGCAAGGCATTATATCGGGTAATGGTGAGGGGGACCGTTCGTGAAGATAGGATTGAGGGGCTCGATTTGACGAAGAGGGAGCGTCGCTCAATCTGGCCTTGGGCGCCTGGGTTAAGGTGTCTTGATAACGACGAGGCATCGCTGACCTGGCTGACGATTCGTAATGCACTCTGGGTCAGTAAGAGGCTTCATTCAGCGCGCTTGAGTAATTCTCCGACTTGTGTTAGATGCGGCGACGAGGACGAGACAGTAAGTCACGCCTTCGTTTATTGTCGCATTGTCGTGCCGCTGATTAGGCTTGTTTCAGGCTTCATGGTTCGTATACTTAATGTGTCGTCTTTTGAACTGGAACCCATTAATGTGTGTAGCAACTGGGCTCCGACAATGGATAGTCAAAAACGTTTAACTTTTTAAAGCTTGCTAGCCGTTATGAGAGTTGCGATTCGGAAGACGAGATGCAAGACAGTCTACGGAGCTGAGACCTACACTCCTCTCGACCTTATTGCGATTTTCAAATATTATCTGAAAGCTCGCATTAGGGCCGAGAGGGTGAGACTCTCTCCGGCAGATTTTAGTGAAAGATGGGTGACTGGTGCGCGACTGTGTAGAACGGCTGGGGCTAGATTAGAGTGGTACTTAGACGTGCCTTAGGCAGAATATTGGGTTCCAAAAACGAACGTAAATTTCAATTAAGTTAGGATTAAGCTGTATATTTTATTTATTCATTGTTAGATTTTTTTGTTGAATTTTAAGTTCAACAACTTAGCTAGGGTGTGATTGTTTTCATTACTCCCCCCCTTTTATCTTGTCCTCTTCCCAACCCCTTTTTATTTTCTACCCCTTATCAAGTCCCCCTTCCCTCCCCAATTAGGTGACAGATTGTCGATTTGTCGGGATGCGGGTCACCCTTCGATATTTTCGAAGGAGGTGTGTATAAATAAAGCGTTAGGGGCCCGCATCAAATCTTTATTTTTTCGAGTTTTCGATTTCGACCGGCAAACCGGCACCTCTGCCACATAGTGATAGCGGGGGGCTTTTTACTAACAATTTATTCTTTCATGTAAATATTCTCATTTTATTTTTGTATATATATATTTTTAGTCCCTCCCCCGTTGCATATTTTCATATGGGTTTTAAGTAGGTTTTCATAGTATGGACTCTTATGGTGATAGCGATGGATGTATAGCATGAATGTGGTATTTTGGTAAATGATGGTCGCGAGTGAAACTAGCTAAGTTGAGACCGTTTTTAAGTTAGAGTTGAATTATCCGCCCCCTCCCCGTTTTTTGGCCTTGTGCCACATTTTATATATTTTTACGAATGTAATATTTATATAAATAAATATTGTGTTATCTAAATGCCACCGGAAGTGACGCCGAAGAGCGTACATGTCCTCCCACCAAGACTCTCTGACTCGACATCTTCATTTGTACATACTGTAAATATACCTTTTCTTTAATACACTTATTATTGCATTCTCCGTGTTGTTTGCGTCTTCATTGTATTCCTCACTAATTGTGGTTCAACCTTGCAACCACAACAGTTGGCGACGAGATATGAAGCGTCAAATATAACAGTTTGACGAAGAACTATTTAAAAAAAAAGTACGATGCAAAGTGTTGACGAGCAAACGGATTTTACGCTAAAGAAAAGTTTTCAACTTAAGTGAAAAAAAAAAAAAAATCGAACGTGGCAAAAGCGACAATTTACGCCGTTTTTCTGGGAATCCGACTTACAAACGAATGTAAAAGTGAATTTTTGTTTTGTCGCTAAACGACAAATCTGTTTGGTATTACTAAAGGACCAACTTGCAAACGAAAAGCGGATTTTGTTCTGTCGCAAAACGACAGGTCAGACTCGTATTACGAAAAGCAAGGAAGTAACCTACGAAAAAAAAAAAGAAGTTCACCGGTGGATTCTAAAATACGTAAAAGTGGAAATATTTAAAACACCAATAAAGTTACAACTCGACTCCGGCTCCGATATTTCTATTATAAACCTGAATACATGGGAAAAAGTTGGGTAAAAAACCAACCATGATGAAAACGAGTAAATCAGCCCGGACGGTAACTGGTGGGGGTATAAAATTTGAAGGAGAAGTTGTTCTTCCGATAAAATTAAAAGGGATTACGAAGAAATTAAAAATATTCGTACTGAAAAATAGTGAAAATCTTTTTGGAATAGATTTAATTGAGAAATTTGGTCTATGGGATAAGCCAATCAATACATTCTGTAAAAAAATAGAATGTTCTTCTCCAACAACAGTAAATATAAAAGACGATTTAAAAGAATTATTTCCTGAAGCATTCACGACTAACTTAGGTCGATGTAATAAATTCAAGGCCTCGTTTGAACTTAAAGAAAACGCCAGCCCAATTTTTAGAAAAAAGCGAAACGTTCCGTTCGCTGGGTTTGAAAAAATTAATAAAGAATTAGATAGATTGGAACAGACAGGAATTCTATCAAAAATAGAACACAGCGAGTGGGCAGCTCCCACCGTATACGTAAAGAAAAAGAATGACGAAGTTAGAGTGTGCGCAGATTTTTCAACCGGGGTCAACTCCCTATTAAAAGATCACCATTACCCTCCACCAAGGGAACACCAACAGAAAAAGCTTTGCAACAATTCTTGCAAGTTTATAGGATCACACCACATCCTAGTACACCATCAAACATATTACCAGCTGATCTAATGTTTGCCAGAAAGGTAAAATCAGCGTTTGATAAACTGTTGCCAAGACAGGCAATTATCCGAAACACTACACACACGAAAAGAAAGAAATATAACTCGGGAGATCGAGTATATTTTAAGTGCTACAAGAATAACACATCTTACTGGGAATGTGGAGTAGTGGATAAACGCATTGGTGATTGTACATATATGATTAAAGGTCCACAGAGTATACATAAAAGGCACCTAAATCAGATAAAAAAACGTCATATCCAAGATGATGATTATACGACAACAGTCGAAGAGGAGGAAACCATAGATGTCATATACGAATCCTTTAATTTGGAACCGCCTCAATATACACCTGAACCCCGAAGATCAGGTAGGAAAAGAAAATTTAATGAACCATTGATGGTAAACCCAAAAAGAAAAAGATATTGAAATCTGTGTGACTTCAAATCTTGGGAGGGGGGTGTTGTGGTGGCAACCACTTATTTGCATATACGAATAACGTTACACTATAAATGGCAAGCCTAGGTTGGCCTTAGAGTGTGTTATCTAAATGCCACCGGAAGTGACGCCGAAGAGCGTACATGTCCTCCCACCAAGACTCTCTGACTCGACATCTTCATTTGTACATACTGTAAATATACCTTTTCTTTAATACACTTATTATTGCATTCTCCGTGTTGTTTGCGTCTTCATTGTATTCCTCACTAATTGTGGTTCAACCTTGCAACCACAACACTAACATATAGTCACCCACAGATATTTGTTTCGTCTTTTCAAAACGTCTCTACATTGCTAGACAGAGCGAGCTTGTCGACCCTGAGATTCGAACTCTTGATATATGTCGCTACCAAACGTGACAATACAACGCTTTAACTTACCGAGCCAACTTGCCTGCTATGCAGAGGAATAAATATATATCGATTATATATGTATATATGATAATAATAAATAATTAAAATGACCTTATCTTACCGCTTATTATTTATTATTGTTATTCAAAAGAGAGATTGTAAGAAAGTATAAATATATACTAATGTTCCATCACAATCGATAAAGAACATGTATTTTCAGGGTCAATGAATAGAGACAGATATTATGGACAATGCGTACATCAATGTTTACATTTGCTGATATCCTCAAAGCCGGCGGTTATGACAAGAAGAGAGGTAGCCTCAAAACAACTACGACCAGTGTTAACAAAAGGCTTGATAAAATGAAAGGCTTGGGCGTACGACCCAGAATAAGAGTTAATACTGTTTCTAAATTCCCTATGTCGGATAAAATTAGATATTTCTAAATTACGGAAAGAGAAAAATGCATTCTTTCGTTGCTAATAATGATCAGGGGAGATAACTTGAATATGGTTGAATGGAGATCTCTCCAGAATATGCTTCCACTCCCTTTTCAAGCAAAAATTATGCAATGAAAACTTACGTAACCGCTATAAATTCTAACCTGAAAAAAAAATCTCCACACAAACAATTTATGGAATCGTAAACTGGAGGCGGGAATGGCTCGACATCGCCAGTCAGGATTCGATGAATGACTCAGATAACTCCTCAAGAATTATAGCCGAATAATACCTATATACTTGGCTTACCCGTATCTTTCGTCGTCTTGAAGAATCACCTAGTGTTTATAAACACTTATTTTCTCTTACGAAAAACAAAAATGAAAATAGATAAAAACGTAAACTGGTCGAAGAGAAGCAATCTCGATAAGCACAGTATCAAATCAACATCAGAGATAGACAGAAAAACTGACTACCATAAATCATAGACCCGTCTATTTCTATCTCTTAATATATTAAAACTGGCATGTATTGAGCGGTAAAGGTCAACAACTTATTCCGGCGTTTTCAAAGTCGATAATTGACCTAATACTAATAGTACTAATAGGGTGCTATATATAAGTATAACACACACACGCGCGTGCGCACACACACACTCACACGCACACACACACACACCCACACACACACACATATATATATATAAGGTTAATTTTGATTTTTCAAATGTAAAGAAATTCATCAGTTTTAGCCAGGACATACACACAAACACGTACACACACACACACACATGAACCGTTCTCCACGTCTGTATCAACCCAGACATCGTCGTATACACGTTCGAGCCCCCGCTATCTTCATGGGCTGATATGCCGCCCTCGCTGCTGTATTGTCGGTCTGGTTTATCATTAGATCCGCATATTTTTCACTGCTTCGTTCTCACGTCTCCTTTCTCATGTCTCAGTCTCTCTTGGAGTTGGGATAAAGCTATTGTATCCTTATCCTCCGATTCGATTGACACCACTCCACTCGACCTCTTTTCATCTCTCTCTGTGTCTCTTTTCGGTTATATGTGGGGATATTTATCGTCCTTCCTGGCTGAGAAGCCATACTAGGGTTCATCAAGGCCCTCTTTTTTACAACTTCGCATCCACTACTCGTCTCCATTTCTTCTGAGTCGACAAGAGTGACCTTACGGTATCCGCCTAGGTTCCTTCCAGATTTTTAACTCGGCCAACTTCAGGTCACCAACGTGCACTCGCTTGACCTTTCCTGACACCTGATCAAAAATGATAGAATACCGCCGGACCGATCCGCTCAATGATACGCTAGAACGGAGCCCACCTTCGATCCAACTTACGGGTAGTTTATAGTAGACGGAGACTCCAACTTGGAGATCAACCTCCCGTCAGTTCTCATTCTTTTTTGTATTTATTCGCTTTTGTGCTCTCTACACCTTTCGTCCCACCTGGGTAAAAATCTTATGCTTTTGCTCCAAGATAAACCTTTTATAATCCTCTCCTATGTATCTATAGTGAGTCTTCGACATGTTTTCGACGGGCAGGACGACGTCTCGCTCAAACAGCAAATAGTACGGCGCGAACATTCATTCATTATAAACCTAATCGCTGCCAGCACCTTGGTCAAATAAACATCCCAATTTTCTTGGCTCACGTTCGCCAGTTTAGTTAACACATCAGCCGAGGTTTAGACGAAGCACTATACCTTCGTGTTACTTTGGGGAGGATAAATGGTAGTGTGCATGAGCCGTGTATTTAACCTTTCCAGTGGCTCTCTTATCACATGATTTACATTCCCCGGTTCATTGTTAGTAGCCATTGTCAGTAAAAAATACCTAGGGAATATCTCCATTAGACTCACGTCTGACAATTTTTTAGACTTCTTCCTTGGAATAGCGAAGGATTCCGTCCAATTCGTTTACCAGTCAACGAAACTCAAGATATACTGATTTCCCTGCGTTGTCATTGTATATCGTCCTCAAATATGCATGCTTAGTGTCTGGAATCGATACTCAGCAGAACTGTTCCCATTTTTTGGATCTGCGCCTGGTAGATTATACACATTGTCACGTGACTGACTACCTCGTCATACAAACTGGGCCAGTAGTAATTTCTTCCACTGATCTCGTGTGTCGTATCAATCCCCACGTGACCGATCTTTTCGTGACACTGCTCCAGGATCTCAGGTCTCAACTCTCAGGGCACAAACAATCTGAGGCTTTCTCTCGGTGAGATATCACAGCATGCCTTCATGTATCACAAACTGGGAAATACTGTCTCCCTCTACTTTATCTCGGAAAGCAGTGATCTCACTATCGCCCTACACATTCTAAAATATTTATCCAAGTCCTCAAAATTCTCCTCGTTTTTTTTGTTTAAAACACCATGATGTCGTCCAGGTGAGCCATAGAAAACTCATCTATGCATCTCAACAGTATCGCAATCAGCTGGATGAAAACCCCGGGGGTGTATTAGAAATACTGTTAGGCATAACCCCACGTGACAAGCGAAAGCTGCGTTTTCTCGGTCTGCTTTCTTAAAAGCGACATGCCAACACCCGAATCTCAAATCTAGGGTAAAAAAAGTTGTTAGATTTGCATAACAGGGTCGATATATAATCGATTAGCGTTAGGGATATCGCTACCAGCTTGATAACCGCGTTGAAACGACTTTATTAGGCCAACTGGACTGCTTCCTGATCTTGCAAAGCATATATTACTCTCCTGTTCATAATGACTAGAGTTCCTCGGGATTCCCATTATAAATGGGTGCTCTGACTCCACCCACTTAGCTCCTTCTACATCCCTAACTCTCGTTAATCTGCGGCTCGCAATCACTCATCGTATAGCCTCAGATTTCGCCCTTATTCCGAAATGTTTTCACGCTCACTAGCGAAAACAGTAGAACGCAAAAAATAAAACAGTAATTTAACAATGCTTCTCGCTCCGCGAAAATCTCACCAAAAAGATGCACGATGAGCTTTACTGGCGTGGTTTTCTTCGCACCTGAGCAAAAGAACAAAGAAATCAAAACAGTTACCTACCATGAAACTTGAGTCTTTTCCTCGTTTTCTCAGCTTCGCTCTTTCCTTCTACTTCGAGCTTTTGATACCTTATTAGCCCAATCGGTCAAAAGTTCTTTTGGTGTTTCTCTTTTTTTTGGGAAAATAAGAACACATCGTTTTTATCTTCAAAGTTTCTCCTTTTCTTCCAATTAATTACGGTCTTTCCTCAGTATTTTTCCGAAGTCTTTTCGTTTCTTTCCAGTTATTATTTTCCTCTACTGCAAGCAAGACTTGGAGTTAGTGTACACGTTTTCGGTACTCGTTTTTCTTCGCAACAATTCGGGGTTTTCATTCTCTTCCTTTTGTTGTGATACTAGCCAAGGGTCTCTCCCTCGGTCACTGTCACCATGTAGAAAAATGAAAGCCGCCTCCCCTCCTCGTTAGTATCAACCCAGAAATCGTCGTATATCGGATCAGGCCTTCGTTAACCCCGTGAGTTGATATGCCGTCCTCGCTGTTATGTTGTCGGCCGTGGCGAGGACAGCAAATCGATGTGATTCGTCGTTTTTGTTAGCGGTAACCCCACGCCGTGATTTGTCTTGTAATGAAGTATGTTTCGCCGCTTCCCGGTAAGGCATCGACATAACGAAGGTATTTATATGTAGAAATCCAAAAAATACACATGAAATCAACATAGTATACACAACAACAATGATACCCAACAACGTTCTTGGCGTATATTTTAAGATAGAACTATATGCTCATATTTACAGGAAACTTGGCTTTTATTCGTAAAATAAGAGGCAATCTCTATTGTTTTATTGGATGTGTAGTAAATCTTCAATTAATTCAATTTGCGACTTCTTAAACAACAGTGGGATTTTCGACGTGGACAAACTTTTATTCTAGGTAGAAGTTGTATAACGCGACAAGGAGAGGGAGTTCGCTTCACAGTCTAGCTGACTGCTCTTTCAGCTCAAACTCAACTCTAATTCCGAACTGCAGTAATTCGCTGGGTATAAGTGTTTTTATGATGAAGCAAGGTCACCTGGCGTCGCCTGGACCAAATATTTTCGTTATGGCTAATACATGATGTGATTGGCTGCCGACTACCTCTAGCCTAAATTTGGGTTTCATTCGAATGTTCTCATGTACTGGTTACTCTGGACAAATACTTTTAAAACTCATATAATATCTAACCCCAGCTAACTTCTAAAGCTTGAATTTTCACTTTCTACTCGTAGACAAAACAATAAGTATTATATTGCTCGAATATTTTCTAACTCGTGTGAATTGTGAATTGATAACGTATTCTTTCCTAAGTACATTTCCCCAAATATTTAAATATACACTATTATATTCAATTACCTTCAATCCTTGGAAAGCGCCCAAGCACATTGTCACACAGAGGGGTTTTGTGAGTTTTGTGAAATCTCACACTTTTTGTAAACGCAATATTTTGGCCAATAATTGATGAATTCCCAGAATTGAAAGTTTATCACTTAGAGGATTTGTTGTGTAATGCATCTCACTCAATGAAACAATCTTTAACACATACCATGACCGTCAGGCGAGACCCGAACCTTGAGCAAGCGGCTTTTAAGGTGTTCTTTGAGAAACGCTTATGCGGAAGCTTTATCCTGGCGATCAAATCACCATTCGTGTTACAAGAGGTAGGGTTAGTGTCTCCCTCAACTGCGTCAAACATAATAGTGCATGGGGTTGCAATCAGGCGAGGTGAGAGGCTAGATGTTGGTACTGGTTAAAGGTGATAATTCTCAGAACGCCGCTTCTGGGTTTTCCCGGGGGCGTGACATGGAGCTAAGCCCGGCTTCTAGCGACCGCCTTCACCACACACCGATTGACAGCCATAGACAACAACTTAATAAAACCATCTGAATTTAATCTGAGTCTCGTTTCGAAGATGTGTGGCGGAATTATATGTGTAAACACACCGAAATATGTAGCTTCCATGACGCGTGAGAACTCTTTAGAGAAATTCGGATGATCCCCGATCGCACTGCTTGTGTTTGACGTTATTGAAGATATTTTTGACATTCGTAATGCGATTTTCTTAGACTTTAGTCGTGGGTAACTTGTCCTTGCCATTTTTGTATGAGGGGCCGCAGCAGTTTCGTCATTGTCACCAATTTGACGGCCATCTCTCTCGCTAAGGTTCCCCTTGAATTGCTGGGATGTTTCCGCACATTTTCTGCAGCTTCTGGACAAATTTCGTTTTGCAGAAACAATCAAAACGCTTGCTATGATCCTTCCTGCTAGCTTGTAAACTATACAAATTCTATACACTTCGTCACTTTATTATCCATATATATATATATATATATATATATATATATATATATATATATATATATATATATATATATAAATACTTTCAAATATAAAAGTGTCTTTACCCTACAGACAACGTCGTCTCGGAATTTCTACCCTCATAAGTACAGGAGTAGAGGTTGCAGGCGGTCGCATGGACTCGAACACAGTTCGTAGATTTAGCCTAGAATCACAAGACAAAAGCCGAAGACCATGTTGCCGCGAGAAATCACTACATACAGTAATTTTAAATTAAGGTATACTCACCCGGGAGGCATAGGCAAACGTCTTCTCGTATACAGTGTTGGACGCTCGAGCGGAACGTGCTTATCGCAGAAATGACAACGATGTTTTTAACTTCAACCTTGGCTCTACATCTTAAAGGAGCGTTTGGCTATATATATATATATATATATATATATATATATATATATATATATATATATATATATATATATATATATATAACTGGTGTTTGGACGTTTGTTAATAGCGCACAGATGTCCTAGCCGAAAATAGAGCTTCTTTCAGTCAAACCGAGCACGCGTGCACGTCGTGAGTACTGCTAAGCTAACGGCGTTCTAATGAAATAGGAATGTTTAACGCTGCAAAACAGCATTCCCGCTGCCTTGTGGTCTAAGGTTCCTGCACACAAGGCTCAACGCGTACATAAACCCTACAGAAAACTCCAAGGCACTATTAGCAGTTGCACATATAATCCAGCGGCGTGTGGAATACCTTCTGGTGCTTAGCAACCCGACTAAGCTATGGGTCAAATGGCATAGGGGATAGGGGGGCGCTTCCGTAAGCCGTAGTGAAGACAGCCTCTTTACGATAAGCAAATATTTGATGTAACAAAAAGCAAGAAGCGAAAGGTTACTCTTGGCAATATTTTAGTCTGCAGTTTGACTTCCTGATGGCTATTTTGCTGGTTTTCAACATTTTGAACCACGAAAGAAACTTAGCTCTCGTGCAAAAGTAAATCACTACATTAACTATCGTTGACAGATACTCCTTCATCGCGTTTTTCCACAATGTTATTTTTTTGTTATTACAGTAGCCTTTGGGGCAATGAAAAAGGAAATGTTTCAAACCACGGCTGGAATTGCAAAAGCAAAAGCATGGGAAAAGAGAGACGTTTATTTGATAGAAGAAAAAAAATAGAAATTCTTTTTTAACCAAAAAATCAGTGACATTGCATTGATAATGTTGTGAAAGAATTAGTGGCTAGACATCGAAAGGGACGTGAAGGACCAATGAGAGATACTTAGTTCTGCCGGCAAATGAAATAGTAACAATTTGTCACGGATACTGTTGCTGTCGCCTGATTCGGTTTCATTGGGTAAAATGGGACATTTGCTTTGATTTTCTATCGGTCACAATTTTAGAATGTCAGATTATATGTGAACATTTTCTTGGTATTTGTAGGTATTTATACAACTACTTAGTGAGTATTTTTATTTGTAGCATAGTATCCATGCAACTGTAGCTAAGATTGATTGTGTTCTTGTTAAATATTTTGTGTTGTTTGTTCGATTAAATAACATCTATTGTCGATATTGAAAACTCTCCCTTATAAATATAGCTTCTGATACAACTATATGTATTAATATATACGTGTGCCGCTATATCTCTTTTAAACAGTGTGTACAGTGAATTGGGGTGTTGTTATCAGCTGATATTATTATCCTGTTCTCCATGTTATTTTTGTGCGTTATCCTATGAAATATTTAAGATGCCATACATTTCCCATTTTTTATTTATGTACATTTCCGTCAGATTCTTTTAAAGTCCTTTTCTCGTTTCTTTCCTTTTCCTTCTCTCTTTCTTTCTCTAGCTCTTTATTTCTCCCGCTAGTTTATGCTTTCCTTTCTTTCTTTTTCTTCTCTCATATTTACGGGTTTCTTTATTTCTGAATTTATTTTGTTTCTGTATATTCTTTTCCTCGCCCTCTCCCTATCTCTCTCTCTTCATTCCTTCATCGCTCTCCTCTTTCGTTGATTCTGTATTTATTTATCTATTTCAACCACTATTATTTATGTTTTCGTTGTTTCCTATTTGTATATTTTCCTTTCTCTTTTTATCTCTTCCTCTCTATTTTATCTTTCAATCTGTATTTCGTTATTTATTTTCTCACTGCTTTTATTTGTTTTTCTATGTGTCTTCCCGTTTTCTCTGATTTTCCTTTTCTTTTTTGTTTCTTCCTACATCCATTTATTTCTTCCTTCCGTTTATTTTATTATCTTTTACTTTTCGTCATTTCTATCTTTTGTTTTCTTTTATTCATTTTTCTTTCTTTTCTTTTTCTAAACATTCAATTTTTGTCATCATCCTTCCGTCAATACTTACTTGCTTTTACTCTTCTTTTTTATTTCTTTTCTCTCTACCTTTACATTTGCTTCCCCTTTCCTTTATTTTCTACCTTGTTTTCATCATTTCCTGTTTTCTTCATTTCTTCCTTTTTATTTCCTCTCGTTATTCCCCACTTATCTTATACCATACTTTCTTCCTTTCTATATTTACTTTTTATTTTATTTTTTATCTACTTATATTTTCTTTCTTTTGTTCTTACTCTACTTCCATTCTATTTCCTTTCATTTTCTTACTCTATACTTTACACTTTTCTTTCATTCTTTCTTTTTCCTTTCATGCTGTCCTCCTTTCCGCAGTTCCTTTCTCTGTACATTTATCTTTTTCTTTCTTCAATTCCAACCTTTCTTCCTTCTTCCCTTTCTTTGTTCCTTCCCGTTCTTCATACATTCCTCTTTATTTTTCTTTTCTTGCTTGGTTTGTCTCTTTTTGTTATTCTTATTCCTATCCCCCATTTCTCTCTACGTTCCGCTTTTCTTTCTTTATTTATTTATTTCTTACCTTCTTTCATTTAACTTACTCCAGTTGTCTTTGTTTCTGTCTTAAACATTGCCCGAGAAGATTTATTGAAATATTGAATTAATAAATGAATGGACAAAAAACAAATAAAAAGAACACGAACCAAATAATTGTTTCAACCACTCAGTTTCCACATCCCAAACATTATTTCGCATGTTAACATCGGCGCCATTCATGCTACCATCTTATTTAACTGGCACTATGTCAAACAATCGTACACACACGTATACACACAAATATATATATATATATATATATATATATATATATATATATATATATATATATATATATATAAGTATAAGTAACACCCGAATTGATAACAATAGTCCGAACAATCCAAATAATACATATCATCAATCTTCATCTAAAAAAATTCAGAAACATTATACCAAATCGGTACGGACGCGAACTAATAAAAAATATAGAAACGACTCGACGCCTAATAAACCGGTATTGTCCGGGCCTTCCTGTCTGGATTTACGCCGGTCTATCGGTTGTCCGTCCTGTGCAGTTCTAGTAGGTGCACCCTCCCAGGCTTTGCCTCCCCTCTTTGGGGAGGAGTAAGTTTATTGCTTACTGCCTGAGGAATGCCGACGGGGTTGCCCAGGCAATTTTTAAAAAGCCAGAGTGCTCAAATTCTCGAGCGCTGGTTCTTTCCCATTTTCCCGACCTTGTGTCACATCTTACCTTTTGGGAGGAAGATTAATAGAGACTCGACGCTATTTCCATTTCATAAAAAAATCACGCATTTTAAATTCTAACGGCGAAAACAGAACAAAAAACATTCTTTCCACTATTCACCAATAAGAGCCATTGTCAAAATTCACCTGAAGAAGGTAAGAGGTTACATCAGCCGAAACGTTGTGAGAAGAATAGTACCAAAAATCTAAATAATACATATCAATCCTCATCTGAAAAATTCAGAAACATTATATAAAAGAAACCATTAGAAAAAAATCATTAAAACTGGGTTTCAGCTTACGTGCATGTACTACTGGATTCTCAATATCGAAAAAAAAACACTTCTTTATACATCTAAAATAAAATCGAAAAACATATGCTAACATTTCGTTTCCATTAATTGTTAAGAGCGTACACACTAACATACACACGCCCCCCTCCACACACATATATATATATATATATATATATATATATATATATATATAAAGTTAATCCAACAAAAGATATAAGAGGCAACTAATATTTTTAATTAGTGAATATCCGGATAAAACTGAAGCTCAATATACTGGATAGAGCATTAATAACATAATATAAAATGAAGTAATATATATATATATATATATATATATATATATATATATATAGAGAGAGAGAGAGAGAGAGAGAGAGAGAGAGGAGGAGGAGGACAAGAAAATGAAAATAAACAAATATAAAGTTACATACTTTCTAAATGTAATAATTTCAAGCAGTACAACAAAGAATATTATAAAATATAGAAAAGTGCTTTTAACCTAGGTTTTTCAAAGAAACATGTTCTTTCACGAGAAAAAAACAATTATTTACTACTAAAAGATTTGGTATTCATTATTACCTTGAAAAAGATTACCAATCATGTATGAAATCTATAAAAGAATAAGAAATGTACTTGAATAGAGAATAAAAAGTCATTGCAATAGTGAATCGCCATATTCTAATCTTTGCACATATCTCATCATGCTCATTACAATGCCAATAGAAGACGTTGAAGGCAAAATATTTTTAAACACATTAGAATTTTGACTGTTTCATTCATTTTTCAGGATTCTAATATATTCTTATCAGACAATTTATTACTCCAATGGAGTATACTCCTTTAACATGGTTTCGCTATTGCAAATACTTTTTACCACCTATTCAAGTACATTTCTTAGTGTTTCAAATTGTCTTTTTCCGTGTAATGAGATGACTTGTTTGTTTCAAAAACCTTGGTTAAAAGCACTTTTCTATATTTTATAATATTCTTTGTTATACTGCTTAAATGATTTAATTTCTAAAGTACGTAACTTTACATTTGCGTAGTATAATTTTCACTTAACCATAATAATGCGCTATCCTCAATATTGTGCATATTTTTTTATCGTATTAGCAATTAAGATGAAATAATTATTTTATATATATATATATATAATAGAATTAACGATAAGTGAAGTATCGTAAAGTGATCTATCGTGATAAAGTAAAGCTCAATACGTTGAGTAGAATAATCAATTTTAAAGAAGGAAAGATAAAGATAAAAAATTGCATAAAATGACATAAAATGACATAAAATTGATACAAATCTTATTACATCGAAAGTTCAGATGCAAGGAGTTGCATTAATCCTTAACCCATGTTTTTTCAAAAATAAAACTCTTCCCGTCAGAGGATAACATTCGGTAATATGATATTTATAATAAATACATATTACCTTTTTCTATTTCACTTTGAAAAGTGAAGTAAAAATAACAGAAAAGGTTGGGGATAAAGACATAAATGGCCGAGAGGGAGAATGGTCGCTGTATTGAGTAGCCATTGCCGATGTGTAGGTAGCAAAATATCAAAAGTTTGTAGATTTGGAGAAAAGTTTGTATATATATATATATATATATATATATATATATATATATATATATATATATATATATATATGGGTGTGGGTGGGTGTGGGTGTATGTCTATGTTTAACAGAAGAATACCCGCCCCAGAACGGGTATTCTTCTGTTAAACATAGACATACACCCACACCCACCCACACCCATATATATATATATATATATATATATATATATATATATATATATATATATAGAGAGAGAGAGAGAGAGAGAGAGAGAGATTATATACAGGAAAATAATGATATAAGGTATACCTTCAAAGTAAAAGCTATGATGAAATAATTGATGCTCGATATACGAGATAGAGCAATTATATAAACAAATAAAAGATGAGAATAAAGATTGTAAAATACAATGTCTATTAAGTCATCAGTTGCTCAAAACAAGGGGTTTTAAATAAAATAAATTTATTTTTCCTTCTTTAACCCATGGCTTTTTAAAAAATGAAATTCTTGTCGTCAGAGAAATACAAACAGATAAGTTGATAAGAGAAATTTCCAAAAGTCATAATTTCAAAACATATAAAGATAATATAGAATAAAGACAAACATAAAAAAATGTCCAATCCAAAGAGAAGAGGTTTAAAATATAGGTAACAGTTCACCGTTGAAGGCAGAAGCAGTTTCGAAAAATGGTAAATCTAAGAATGACTAGCATAACAAATGGTAAAATCCGTTGAATTTTTGTAGAGGCCACACCTTTAAAAGGCCCAAGTAATCTAGTTGGAAAGGTTGCAATGTAACAGTTTAATATGTAAGTTGTGCATTAACAGTTTTTTGAGAAACTTCCATGGACTTTCTAGATACAGTTTTTATAGAGTGAAGTAATAATGAATAGTTTCAATCCAGGTAGCGAGCAAGATAAAACTAGCGTTGAGCAGAAATCGAAAAATAAGTGAGTTGTTACAAAATTTGAAATTTAATAAGTAGGATGGGAGGAGTGAGAAGTGGGTATAACGGGTGATGGAAAAAACGTTGGGATGGGCGATTTAGATACAATAATCATTGGGCCTTTTAATCATTTGGCATCTCAAAAAACTCGAAAGATTTTACAATTTTTGATGGCAATCTTTCCTGGATTTGCCGTTTTTCTAACGTGCTGCTACAAATTTTCATGACGCCTTCAACGGTGCACCTTTTCCTATATTTTCAAAGGAACACATAAAGGATGTTGCAGAACCCGAAACTCACTCACGTACATGATCAAAAAAACTGATAAGAATCAGGTATACAGTGAGTAGTATAAAACTCACACACAGGTTGTAAAATGTCTAAAAGCCATTGAGCCAAATTAAGCTGGAATATATGTTTGCTTCTATTATTTGGTTCACAACCGTATCTCCTTCAAACAAAGAGAACAAGTTGTTTTCCATTTTTAATGAAAGAACGTTGCTTGGCAAATCCATCACCGATGGACAGATACTTGCAGAACCAGAAGATACTAAAAAAAGACAAAACACTCTTGACTACAGACCTAAGACGATTACGAGTACTAATATAATATTCCAACTTTTCTGCCATCCTTTTAATATCATCACGCATTAAGGCACGCTCCATGGATAGACTGGGTCTGGCTTTGGACGCAGAAATACGCTTAGAGATATAGAGAGGTGCAGCATCTTCTTTAAGATAAGAACATAAAATGGCGACAATATATCTTATTCTTCTCCTCAATCGTATAACATTATTTAATTCGCTAATCTGATGTTGACTATACATTTTTCGTAAATATTTAAACAAGTGTTTCGAGGTACGAAATTCATTAATACTTTTGAAAATAATTCGCAGAAATCTCTTCTACCGCTCTTTCGGCCATCACCTCGTCAGGAGAAACCGACAGTATAAATGAAACAATAATATTAAGATTATTAATAGTATTGTTTCATTTATACTATCGGTTTCTTCTGTTGAGATCATGATCAAAAGAGCTCTTCCGAAAATACACGAGCAAGGTGTGCCACTGAGACGCATATTATCTATGATAGGTCCTTCTCAGCATTCTTTGGCTCAGTTGCGTGTAGAAATGTTTCAACCTGTGCGTGAGGTTGACACCACACACTGTATACCTGATTCCTACCAGTTTGTTGACCGTGTATATGGGTGAGATTTAGGGTTCTGCGACACACACTTTATGTGTTCCTTTGAAAATATAGGAAAAAGTTCACCGTTGAAGGCGTCGAAAATGTGTATCAGTACGTATACACACACACATACACACACACACACATATATATATATAAATATATATATATATTTATATATATATATATATTTATTTATATATATATATATATATATATATATATATATATATATATATATATGAGCTCTATTTTGATATTGAGCACTTTTTATAAACCCGGTTAAAATTCTCTGGATTACCACCCTGTGGATATTTTTCACCTGGATTATTACCATTATTATATATATATATATATATATATATATATATATATATATATATATATATATATATATATATATATATATATATATATTGAATACCCGTGGCGGGATACATGATATATCTGTATCCTTCAGTCTTAAACTACTATGTAGTTGCTTAGGTACTATACGAAAGTGTTATACAAGTATCAGACTACCCCCCCCCCCTCAACGTCGCTGAAATGGGCCATTTGCAATGCACATAATTCCAGTTCCATAGTTACTACAGCGCTGATGTATAGAGTCACGGACTGTTCAGGGGATTCGGATCTGATTTCCCCTCAGGGTTGACACGCGAAGCATTTCCTACAAATACGTATTTGTAATCTGTTTACTATATATATTTTAGGTTTGAATCTCATTAAAACAAAGGTCAAGAAAATTACATCGTGAGGATTCCATGCTTCTGTTAATTAAACCTTTTTAAAATATGCAGGGAATAAGGTTTCAGGGTACTTATAATAAATTTAAAAACTCGTACTTTATCTTACCTGCTAATTGACTCGATGTTGTAACTTTGTAGCGTTAAAACTACATTAAAATGTTTTAACATCATTAAGATCAGGTAAATATAAACGACTCTAAACCGATGGGGGCGGCTGATCTTTACTTTAAAAACTGTATATTTATATTTTAAACCCAAGCCCTACCTAAGCCCCAAATTCTAACCGTAACTTTAACTCTAACTAGATAAGAGTTAGGGTCAAATGGAAATCAATACTCTTTATTTTACTAACGTTCGCCAGCAAGGGTGATTTATCTATACTTGGAAACCTCTGGGGTCGCTAATCTTTACTTTAAAAGTCTTGAATCACTTAACTTTTACTTGGCAACCATTGGCTGATTGATCTTTCTCTGATATTTTGATTAAAATTTGCTCAAACCTTGAGAAACATTTTAATCATGTGTAATAAATTTATTATTTTAATTAACATCAATCGTACCAGCTTTATGAATAATTCACGCTCCTTTGTTTATTTTCGTGCGCAAATGTGTTTACCGAATATTTTAAAAATCTAAACTATATATATATATATATATATATATATATATATACATATATATATATATATATATATATATATATATATATATGTATATATATATGTATATATATATATATATGTATATTGTTCAAAGTTATCGCTAGATGAAGCACTTTAAGTATGTTGACGACAAGCAGTTATTTATAGCGTGCGTAATGCAATAATCCAGGCTCCACCTATTGAGCTCTGTGTGGCAGTTTGCTGATATGCTCGCTGAATTTGGCATTAAGATGTTAATCTACTCCCCTATTTCGACAGCAATGCTGGCTGACCGCAACGGTTAATGCTCCGACTACTGAGTCAAAAATTACTTTCGTATCGGGGTTCGAATCGTGCGACCGGCAGAGATTGTCTCCTCTCATACTGATGATTTCAGGTTAGGTATGAAATACATGTGTATATAGGTCAGTTTGAACATAATATTTTTTTACAAATACGTATATATATAGTATAGTTTTTATTTTATTTATACAAACATGATTGATTAAATATGTGCATACATATTTCGGCTGGACTCCTCACAGAGAGTCAACCTCTTCAGACCAAGGAAGGGAGATTAATTTAGAAAACTTTCCCAGCAAGTAAATCTTTTAAGGGGGACGTGATATGTTTATAATTTTCACCGGTCAAGCTCAGTATCGGATTACAATCTTTACTTGTTTACTCTTTGAATTAGTTTCTATCTTCTTTTATCATTTTTATTACCTACCGTTCCTTTCAATTTTTTATTTTTGTATGTTTTATTAGAAACTTAGCTTGGATTCCTTTTTTCTCCATTCAACACTTTAAAGTTTTAAGCTACATACCTACATTTTCAAGCTTAAAAATCTGATCTTTATATAAAATACACACGTGCGAAAAAATCTTTAAATACACACGTAAACGCATAGACATATATATATATATATATATATATATATATATATATATATATATATATATATATATATATATATATACATATATAAAATAAAACAAATACAAATATATACCTATATATCCATACAGCGGATATACACGTATATACATATATATACATACATATTCACATATCCGTACATATATCTATACATATATACATATATACATACATATATATATATATATATATATATATATATATATATATATATATATATATATATATATATATACATATTTATAAACATATATACGCACATGCACACACATACATAGATAGACGCATGCATACATATAGATTAAAAATCTACAACCACTCACACATATACATACATACACATATATTCCATGGATATATCTCTTTTTCCACTGATTGGATCAGCATAATACATTACAATATATATAAATAAATAGTATCACTATAGAATGTACCTACATCCATACTTACTCATTATTATATAAAATGTAATTATCTGCTTTCCCATGATAATTCACGGTGGCCAAGGGATTGAATACCAGACATCAGAGTCAAAGGATACCTTGTGACTGGGTTCGAATCGTTCGACCGGAAGTATTTATAATCTTCTATACTGAAGATTGCGAAGATTGCGTAAGCATGAAACACATGTGTCTGTAGGTAAAAATAAAACAAAATTTATATAAAAAAATATTCGTACATATATATATATATATATTCATCCACATGCAGTTGTTTCCCTCTTTCACGTCTCTTAAGTGTGACTAGGCGCGTAGTGTTTCAAACTGCGATTCGAAACCCGACTGTTAAAGAAGCAGTAGGGGCCTCTTACCCTTATGCTATAGCGTTCACTACGAAGTAAGGGAGTTTATAATCTTATGCTTGTTTGCATTTCCTCTACTGAATGCCTCGATAACTCAATTCCTTTTACGGGGAGAAAACCCTCTCCACCGACACATCAGTTCTTATTTTAGATTCGCCCATTTTCCATCATTTTGCTCTGCACAAATACTCGAGAGAATAAGTAAGCGAAAAATAGGACGAACGCTAGTTTCAAACCCTGTCACTTAAGCAAATTAGTTACGTAAAAAGATGTATGATCGATTTAGTTATAAATCAATTTTATCGCCTTCACAATACTTCCATTAAACAGTCTGTCGCCAACGAAAACGACCCCGTCTTATTTAATCGTTAAAAGGTAAATACACATTTAAAATGAAAGAAAACAGTAATATTCTGCAATAGTGAAAAACCAATGCTGCAAGGAATGACGAACGAAGGGGTAAAGCTATGTTATATTGGGCTAAATACCGCCATACCAACAACATGGCGTCGATTTATTCTAATTTATTTTATTCCATAAACGCCACGCTTGATACAGAGAGTAAACCACAACGTAACAGTCTCTAAATGACTCATCCATCGCTATTGTTATCTATTTATCAACACTTGCCTCGTCATCATGAAATGCTTTCTTCAAAGTTATACTTCGACAGATGCTGAAAAAATTTATTTGAGTCCAGAATTATAACGGAAAAGGTGCCATGTTTGAACAAATGTCTCCCACGTTTGTTTGAGCTCACCCACGGAGGTTATGTTTTACCCGATATTTTGCTTTGCTTGTCTGCTTTTGAGTTTGGTTAGGTTTTTTTTTACGGCATATCAACCCTTTTTGGGTTATTTAATGCCGAAACCAGTCATTTTGATAAACGTTTTTATGCCGGCATTCCGTAACATCTTCAAATACTTATTCATAATGTAAATGTATGTTTTGCTTATTAATCATTTGTAGATTCAGCTGTTTTGATGCGTATATTTTATAAATAAATCATTTGTGAAGGTCAGATTCTACTGAAATAATAGATAAGACATTGACAGGTACTACCACATCAAGTAAGAGTGGACCTGTGAGTAATGGTAACTAAATGGATGACTTCACATTCATTGAAGTTTCAAAGTTAGGGCCACGATATCGAATACGTTTTTGAGTCATACTCAATTGCTTGAATATTTTACAGGGTTGGGATATAGGGTAGGTTAGCAAAAAAAAAGAGGTAGAAAAGTCTAAAAAAGATGGATCTTGGACGTAGGTTTGGGAGCAGACACCTTGCGTAAATGTTTTAATAACATCACAAAACAAGGATCGATTGAATATTAATCAACAAAATTATAAACGATTGATCGTTTTATGTATTAGAATTTATCCAGACAGTGATTTTGTTTGTGCTGTACTTTTTATTAATAGTATCATTATCGTAAAAACGGCGTAAGCGTAATTTATATCTGTTGTACACCAGGAATAACGATAAACACGTTTATTTATTTCCGCAATTAATCAATGAAAATCACACGATGAGATTGAATAGAATTGATTCATTTCAAAAGGGAAATAATTTTATTTTCATTTTAATTTTCATTTAATAATGTATTTTTTATTTATTTTATTTTTTGTTTGTTTCCTCATTTATTCAATTTCATAACAAAAACGTATAGATAGGTCACATTTTAATATAAGGGTCAATACCGTTGGTCAGTTAACAATCACTAGATAGTTGATGATTCAGGTTGGTCAGATCATAGAGGGTTACACGTATGCTAGGTTTTCATAAAATATCTAACTATTGATGAACAAAACTAAATATTATGTTCTATTCCCATACATGTATGCATTACTTGATCTTCAACCAGAATATAAATTACATTTGATTGCAGTGTAGCGATTGATTGTCCTCCAATCCCCACGGTCCCTTTCCTATCGATCCGAACGGTGTGTCCACTTTGTTAACGGGATTCACCAGTCGGGTTTAGGTGCTAAAGTGGCAGTCAAACCTTCCATCTCTTCTTTTTTCCGTCGCTCTCCTCTTCTTCGTAATGGTCGCTTTTATGAACGTTATTAAAAAGAGCAATAACAAATAGATTTGGCCTTTAAAAATCTCATTCGAATGTTATTCGTTCTTGAGAGAATACATGTACAGACATGAAACAACCCAACTTATTTCCCCATTGAATTGGAAACCGCTATCCAAAAACACTACTGTCCTCTCTGCTGGTTCAGACGAAAGAGACTGATTCTCTGTACCATTTTGCCATATCCGCTTACTGTGTCCGTGACACAACGGTCTCAAATATTGCTGCAGCATGACAACCGTTATTTTAATTTTACGGGAGGCACATGCTTTGAAATCTAGACATTCCCATTGTAAAAATATGTCATATTACCACAACCTCTACAAACTCCGCCATCAAAACTTCTTCATTCTTCTCGTTTTATTTTACAGACTATAAACCCTTTTCTTCTTATGTACTGTTGAATCTAGTCATGTTGTAAAAGTTTGTTTTAGTTTCTAGTTCTTAATATCAATTTGTATTTCGTATTTTTTGTCTTTAACTAACAATTTTATGAAATAGATGTATGCGTATCACGTCGGATTACAGTCGTATCTTATAAGCATTACATATTTTAATTAACCCATGGTTGAGACTATAATAGGTTGTAGCACTCCTGGTCGGATTTAATCTGAGAGTAATGTGCAATAAAAGTATAACTTAACACCACAACTATCTTAAATAACGTCCAGCTATTTGATATCATATCATACCCAGTTTTGCGTTTCAACCTTGTGTCATACATGGACGTTCATATTCTTACCTTGTGCTGCTTGTTTTTGTACGCGCCTTTTTGTGATCTTGCCAGACTGAGAAAACGCCGCCTGCAATTAAGTCAAGAAAAAATTTGTAAGACGACATAGGATGTTTATTCTGTCGGATCTTTGTACCAAATCACTGGCAAATGGGATTAGGAGAGACAGAAAAAGATACATAATCACTATTTAGTTATATCATCATTTGAAAATAATATGTTCAGACGTGTGCGCTTCACGCCTGTTTTTATCAATTTACACAGCCGAGTCGAGCTTACTTTAAATTTATCAAGTTGACCCCGACGGAACTTTCATTTCCTGTTATTTTCAACTAACCAGATTATATACTAGTGGGTCTAATCGACCAATATTTAACAGAAAGAACAACGTACTCCTCAGGAGATACTTTATTTAGTGTAGATAGAAACGATCGGAAAAAACTGCCTTATTGAAAAGAAATTTTAAAAGTAACTTCCATTGAATATCATTTTTTTCATTTGATGAATTTCGTTTTACAAATACAAACTTATAAAATATTGTAAACAGTTATTGTCACAATTATGAGATTCAGCTTTCTGCATTACGTTTTATCGTAAAGCTGAGTTATTAAAGTAGGCTTAAACTATACATGAGACAACGTCGTCAGCGATGTTTTATACTATTGGGTCAACATTTATCAAGACCAAAATCCACTCGAGGATAAAGGAGGGAAAAGATGAGGAACAATCCATAGTATGAAATAAGTTTGATTACTGATTGGGCGGTTTATGACAAGTATTTGTTGACATTAGATTTAAAGACGCCTATCTTGTAATCTACAGTGAAGCAGTTCCGAGCTAATGTGTTCCACGGACAGACATTGCAAAGATACCCAGCCCATAGAAAGTGCGCTTGACACGAGGCACATGCAAGGCCTTTTCAATTCTGAGAAGAAGAAACCTTAAACTCCTTTTGCAACAAGGGTTTAAATTCCATCATTTTCTGACGCGCAAATTTCTGCAACTCCAGCGACCTGTATTACGTATATTACGTAGCGTATAGATATTGTAGGCCATGTCGTTTTATGAATTTTTCAGATATCACTGACAACCAATACCCCTCCTAATTCGGTTCAGTGATAATTAAAAAATGTAAGACTATTTGTTTGGCGTAGTTTTGGTGTTATTCATCTTATTGTTGTTATTGTTTGACCTAAACTAGCGCTCAATGCACCTGTGAGTTTACAAAGGGAGATTAGTTATATTTACGAAAAATAAAGGCGCAGGAAAACATACTTACTTTTCTAAAAGGTTCGATTGTTAATGTAAAATACAATCAGCAGATTAGTGTTATATGATGAGACTAATGATACCTACTTACAATACCGTCTTACTTTCATTTTTGTTTCGCTTTTTTTTCATTCATGCTGTGTTTTTATCAAATTATTTAAATAGGAGTTTGAAAGGTAAACTTAATGTTTACGATGTCGTTTGGTTATTAAATCATTAATTGAACCTATTTTTTTTTCTTATAAAACTATGACTAATTTTTTAAGGTAATTTTGTTGTTCTAATCGCTATTCATAAAATTATGGGATGCAAATTTTTAAATAGAGGAAGATTTGCTAAGCCAGAGATGACTTTAAATGGTTCCAGATTTCTTTTTAAAATTTTGAAGGCTCGCAAAGTAATTCAACTTTTTTCTCTAACTATTAACAAAATATAAACATGACTGAGCTGTATAGGAAGCAACGCAGATGCATTATGGTCGACTTAATTTCGACATTTATTTTATTTTTAATTCCTTTTTAATTTACGTTATTCTATAAGTGATTTTTAATAAATATTTGATTAATAGTAAAAAAAAAAAATAGTGTGCGAGGCACGTGACGGCGATAAACACACACACATAAACGTATATTTACACATACACATACACACGAGAAGTTGTCGTATAATCTATTACTAATGGAGGTTTGGTATTTATCTGTCTGAAGCCGAAACTATACTATTACTATATTTTAATACTGAATTAAGTCTACTATACTGTTTCAGACTAATGCATCTCTTTCCATGTTCAAGTTATGTGAAGGTAGTGTAGTGATTTTGTAGTTTTTGTAGTTGATCATTCTCCCAGGTATTTCCTCTTCCTATGTATCGAATATGTTATGTTGTCATGAGACCATCCTCCCAGGCATTATCTCCTCCTTTAAGAGGTAATATAGTATCCGTTCTGTGATAATAATACAATCCACGAAGGGAATGCCTTCTCATTTTGGAGGGGTTAGTGAAGTTTCTGTTTTTGCCATTAGACTATCCTCCCATGCATTATCTCCTTTTTTTGTGGGGTATAGAGTACATCAACAAGAGCTTGTCACAATCGACTGTTCTATTAGATAACTAAAAACTTACATTATATATACTAGCAAAATGATGCGACTTGAGCATTGAATAATGGAATACAGCCGTGAATAGATTACTTCTCCATCCTTTTCTTTATACAACACAACGTTCTCTTGAGAAATACAAGCGAATAAACTTATGAATAAAATACTGAATCTATGCATTTGCTCAATTCGTGTAAATGATACATCCATTTGGATTCTCACGGAATCACTGGGTCAGGCTGTTATATATTTCTGTGATCTGTCTGTGTAGCTTTATTTCAATTCCACGTGTGAACCGTATCCGTACGACCATCTTTGATTGAATCTTTGTTTGGGTGGATAAATTGACTACTAGAGAGGTTATAAGGTGTCCGGAATCTGTGCGGGTTTCTGGCGTGCACTAAACCTTTATCAGTCAATATCCATCTTTATCTATACATTTACTATTGCATGTTTTTCCCGAGTAGTGTCGTCTGAAACCTTACCCTTTTGAAAAACAAGCTGTTTCTTTTTTATCATTTTACTTGTTTCGATAGATCGGGCAAGATGAGTTCTGATTGGCTAATAAACAGCAAATTATTTTAATTATTAATTGGTCATGTGACCTGGTTCTGCGGACATAGTTGTAGACAATATTAGATACCTCCATTTCCACTTTTCTGTGAGCGTTACGTTTTATGAAGGTAAACTAAAAGAAAGAAAAGTAAATAAAAGGACAATTAGTTGAGAAGGAAATGCAGTGGCTTAATATGACAGTAATCTATTTTTATTTTACACGCTTTACCGAGTAAATTGAAAAAATTACATTAAAATAAAAGTTTCGTTTGTGATTGATGCACACTTGGTTATGTTTCTCTTTCCCTCTCTCTCTCTCTCTCTCTCTCTCTCCTCTCTCTCTATATACACACACACACACACACACATATATATATATATATATGCATATATATATATATATATATATATATATATATATATATAGTAGTAAGGTTTTGAAAGGCTGTGGGCAATGCAAATTCCGGGTAAGATGCAAGTTGTAAGGAACAAAAACAATAACAATAAATCGAATACGAAATATGACTTACTATTTATTTTTCCTTTTTTTCTAAAATCTTACATAACAGCAAGAGTGTTTTTAGCTGTTACTCTTGCTGTTATGTAAGATTTTAGAAAAAAAGTAAAAATAAATAGTAAGTCATATTTCGTATTCGATTCATTGTTATTGTTTTTGTTCCTTACAACTTGCATTTAACCCGGAATTTGCATTGCCCACAGCCTTTCAAACTCTTACTACTACCATACCCAGCAATGCTTCAAGCAAACTACCATTCTCTACTAATATATATATATATATATATATATATATATATATATATATATATATATATATATATATATATATATAATGTATAATTATACTAAGCCCCTTTAAGAAATTAAAGTTGAGCACTCTCGGGGAAGTTAAAAATAGACTGTCAAAAAGCTCTAATGCAAAGTTCCGAATACGTTCGTCGAACACTCTCGACTAGTCTTCTATCTGTGCCCGCTTCTAGGTACATATAGATCTTAATTTCCCTAAATTACGTGACAGTTTCTGTGGGCCGAGTGGATATGGCTGACTCTGTGTACCGGGTTCGTGCCTCCCGACCGTCTGAAATTGTTACTTCCCTGCACTGATGAGAGCAATAAGCTTGAAACGCTAGCGTCTGTAGGTATAAATAATTTAATATTTATTTATAAATATTATATATATATATATATATATATATATATATATATATATATATATTGAGGTGTGTTTTATTGAAATACTCCGATTGACGGCTTTGACCTCTTTTCGGTTTCTGTTTTAGAAAATGCATTGATGAAGGCTACGAAACATACTACAAGATTAATGTGTTTTAAAATGGGCAGCAACAATCGTAGTAATAGAAAAAATTAAATCGTAAACTCAGAACTTAATTACCTCATTATATATATATATATATATATATATATATATATATATATATATATATTTAGAATAATGACTATATTTTATATTTATTCAGATACATATGTTTCGTGTTAACAATACTCATCAGTGTGGCTAGTAAAGCTATATTACCGATCGATCGTTGGGTTCAAACATCGGACAAAAGTTACCTGTGACTTCTATCTGACGTCTTTGCTTGCTCAGCCATTGATATAACATTACAACAGGGAAGAGTAGATATGCAAATTTAGGAATCCTTACACTGTTCAACTTTCTGATGAAGAGAGCTAACCTCAAAATATTACTTTATTTATAAGCTTTATTTATATGTATGTATGAGAAAGGAAGGATGAAGGTAATGGGAAATGAAAAAGGAAAAACCCAAAAGGATGTTTTTTTTATGTATTCATCAACGTTTCGTCTTTATTTGTAAGACTTCTTCAGGATGATAATATTAAGAAAAAATATCATGCAAGTACGTGAACATATTGGGTTGACATGATGGGTTGATGGGGAGAAGTAGTAGCCACTACTGGAAGCAGTAGGACCGAGGTCCGGGCTTGGTGAGGTCAGTAGTGGCTACTACTTCTCCCCATCAACCCATCATGTAAACCCAATATGTTCACGTACTTGCATGATATTTTTTCTTAATATTATCATCCTGAACAAGTCTTACAAATAAAGACGAAACGTTGATAAATACATAAAATACATCCTTTTTGGTCGTTTTTTTTAATTTCCTATATGTATGTATGTATGTATGTATGTATGTATGTATGTATGTATGTATGTATGTATGTATGTATGTATGTAATCTTAGAACAAGCTGCATATTTGATGGATCATCTCAACAAAAGCTCACGCTCCCCTGCCTTCAAAATCTAATTACTGAACACCAAAAATAGACGCACAGGCTGATAAACACGCGTCTCTCACTTTAGTATAGACATGTAGTTTCATCTAGTTCTATTCTTATTCGGTGTTCAGTGATTTTTTATCTTGTTAGCCTTTTTATAATATTGTTATTGATACTATTTTAAATGTTATACCAATAAGTTTACATTGTAAACACGTGTGCAATACGTCATGTGTATAGCATACACATGAAGCAGTGCACATATATTGTACACAAATCTTGCGAAATATTGTAAAGCGTTTTCTTTTCCTTTCACGAATTGTACAACATGAAAATAAAATGTTTTAAAGAACATGGCTTCAGGCATTACAAAATTTAGACTAGGCGGGATTCCAAGTTTCATAATACTTTTACTGCTATTTACAAACATACATGACAACTTACTAAACCAAATAATTATATATATATATATATATATATATTTATATATTTATATATATATATATACACACACACATTATACACACACATATATATATGCACACATACACACACACACACACACACACACATATATATATATATATATATATATATATATATATATATATATATGGGAAGAGAAGGATGAAGGTAATCCGACGTGATGGTAAAATGAAAAAGGAAAACCAAAAACTGGATGTTTTTTATGTGTACATCAACGTTTCGTCTTTATTTATAAGACTTCATCAGGATGATGATATAGAGAAAAGAATATATATATATATATATATATATATATATATATATATATATATAACGTTCTTTTATGTAGAACGCTTTCTGACTGCTGCTGATGAAAATCTCTGCTACTGAGATAAATAAGTTTATTTCGCTTGACTTTCGTATTACTATTCATGCTGGCCGCATTGGTTAAAGCGTCGGAGTTGGAGTTACTCCAGTTCCAGTGTTCTAATCGTACGATCGGCTTGAATGGTTATCTCTAACCTGATGATTCTGAAAGGATGAAACGTATACGTATGTAGATAATAACTAAATACTTGTATTATTTTGGTTATTCAGACTACATTTCTCATCTTCAATGTTATCATAAAAACATTTCGGCCGCTCTTACCTCTGGCCTTCTCAGGAATATTTCTCTCGAACTCGGGAATCTTGACGAAATTTCGAACAGAACCCTTTATTTAATCCACGGAAATAGCATGCACTTGTCCCGGCAATCTATGACTGGGGGAAGTCTTCAGTAATTTGCAATTCTTCGTATCCCCTGCATCGAGGATTAAACCTTCAACCTTCAGATGCCTATAACTTAGAGCTGAATTAAACTTAGTACTATATCTACTGTGCCACGGGTCCAGATTCCCGAGTTCGACAGAAATATTCCCTAGTTCAAAGAGATACACCTGAAGAAGGCCAGAGGTTACATCGGCCGAAACGTTGTGATGATAACACTTAAGATGAGAAATGTATCAAAATAACCAACATTATACAAATTATCAATCCTCATCTCAAAGATTCAGTAATATGATTAAATATTTATTATCAAATAATTATTTGTAGACCCCGTTTGGCTGGACCATTTAATGCGAGATAAGACAGCCGTCAACTTTGGCTATAACGGAACGTTTCTTTTATATAGAACTCTCTCTCTCTGTCTCTCTCTCTATCTATTTATCTCTCTCTCTATCTCTCTCTGTCTCTCTCTCTATCTATTTATCTCTCTCTCTATCTCTCTCTGTCTCTCTCTCTATCTATTTATCTCTCTCTCTATCTCTCTCTGTCTCTCTCTCTATTTATCTCTCTCTCTATCTCTCTCTGTCTCTCTCTCTATCTGTTTATCTCTCTCTCTATCTCTCTCTGTCTCTCTCTCTATCTATTTATCTCTCTGTCTCTCTCTCTGTCTCTCTCTCTATCTATTTATCTCTCTCTATCTCTCTCTGTCTCTCTCTCTATCTATTTATATCTCTCTCTATCTCTCTCTGTCTCTCTCTATCTATTTATATCTCTCTCTATCTCTCTCTGTCTCTCTCTCTATCTATTTATCTCTCTCTATCTCTCTCTGTCTCTCTCTCTATCTATTTATCTCTCTCTCTATCTCTCTTTGTCTCTCTCTCTATCTATTTATCTCTCTCTATCTCTCTCTGTCTCTCTCTCTATCTATTTATCTCTCTCTCTATCTCTCTCTGTCTCTCTCTCTCTATCTATTTATCTCTCTCTATCTCTCTCTGTCTCTCTCTCTATCTATTTATCTCTCTCTCTGTCTCTCTCTCTATCTATTTATCTCTCTCTGTCTCTCTCTCTATCTATTTATCTCTCTATCTATTTATCTCTCTCTCTGTCTCTCTCTGTCTCTCTCTCTATCTATTTATCTCTCTCTCTATCTCTCTCTGTCTCTCTCTCTATCTATTTATCTCTCTCTATCTCTCTCTGTCTCTCTCTCTATCTATTTATCTCTCTCTCTATCTCTCTTTGTCTCTCTCTCTATCTATTTATCTCTCTCTATCTCTCTCTGTCTCTCTCTCTATCTATTTATCTCTCTCTATCTCTCTGTGTCTCTCTCTCTATCTATTTATCTCTATATATATACACACACACACATATATATACACACACACACACATATATATATATATGTTTACATGCACAGTAGCGTATTATACTCTAATCATCGTGTGTGAGGTAAGTGAATGATATTTAACAAAATGCAATGCTATTGTTTAATATTCTATGATAGCCAAATATATATTCCATGATAATATATATATATATATATATATATATATATATATATATATATATATATATATATTATAACGGAATATATATTTAATGTATAAAGCACGCGTCAAAATACTATTAATAATTAATAAATTAGGAGTTTCAGAAAATCCATTCATGGATACATATAGTTAACATACGCTGGCATTCAAAATGAAAACATGAACATGTATCTAAATATATATGGAAACAAAACATAAACCTAATTAGAAAAGATCAAAATTACGTCTTCTCATAATATAAATAGTAGACAGTCTAAATTATGTTTAGAAAAAAAGATCAAATTATAAACAAAATAAATAAATAATAAACAAATAGATACTACAAATATAAAAAAAATTCAAAAGAAATATACTTACGTCTATGAATTATTACATAATTTAAAACACAAATACTGATACATTTTTATCTGTAATATTTCACAAAGAAAAAGCTTAGATGTTTTTTAGAGAATATATAATTCAGACAGAAAAATAAGTTAAATAATTAAGAATATTCTCCAATCGTACTAACGAAAAGGTTATGTAGTGTGTCGAAGTGATGGCAAATACATTTGAAAATTTCGTTACAACTCGTTTTCCAGCATTGTTAAAATATGTATTCAGCTAAGTACGTATAGGATAGCAATACAATTTTGACGATCGGATCTTCCTTTCAAATTTTGAAGGGTCACAAAGTAATTTATTATTTTTTGAATTATTAAAATGGCTCACTTATTTAGGAAAACACTGAAATGTATTATGGTTGATATAATTGCGTAAGTAAATTAATTGTTTTAACAGGATTTAAAAAAAAGTTCGCTCAAGAATTCTATGCTAATACATTTTTTATTTCAATAAATAATCAATTAATAGTAAACAAAAAATAATATGTAAGTGACGTAGAGGCGAGAAACAAACTTACGCTGACACAAGAAAACGTGCCAAAATCTTTCGACCATAATCAATTCAATGCTGAAAATACGTAACTAAAGTTAATAATAATCTCGAACCGGAATTTAATGTAAAGTGAACGAATTAAATCTTAAATTAACAACATCTAAACAACTGTGTATTAATGAATACTGTGATTTATTAATATCAAATTATTTAGATGTTTTAAATGTTAATAATAATCTCGAAACCAAATTCAGTTTAGAATTCTCTTTATTAACTGAAGAAACGATTTAAATCTTAAGCTTAAAAGCATCACACACTGTGATTTATTAATATAGAGTTGTTTAGATGTATTTTTAAAGTTTAAGATTAATTCATTAACCACAGTTTCGAAGTGAATTAAAAACTAAATTAAGGTTGGAGATTACTTAGTATGCAAACCGATACCCGATTTTTTGAACATTTATCTAGATTACAGTTTTTACTTTTATTTTTTTTGATTATGAAGAAAGTTGCTTGTTTTTTACATAACTTGGTTAGAATTTATAATAACAAAATAACCAGAGTGTAAGGTCTTTAAAAGAGGATGGTTTATTACAACGTATATATCCTGTACAACACAATAGCACTACCGTTCATCCAATAGGATTAACATACTACACTCGAATACAGTCGAATACACATACTACTGTTCGTAGTATATATATATATATATATATATATATATATATATATATATATATATATATATATATATATATATATAGACTAGTTCACTTATTAGTAATTGAGGGGAGTCTGGTATCCCATTATCACATTTTTATCGTGCTAAAATATTCTGTATCTCTCCTTTTTTGTTTTGTTAATTTTTGGGCGAAAACAGCAAAAAATTCAGAAAACATCCCAGAAACTTGTCTTTTGGTGTGACAATAAAGAAATAATACGAACTAATTCTAGTGCTGAGTAGATTATATAACTTACAGGTGAATAAAAAAAAACAATAATTATTATAATGCTGCTCTAGTGTTCCCTCGACGTTAATACACTAGACCAACCCGACAATTCACTGTGGAGGTCGCCAGATGCCGGAGAGGCTTCTACTCTAATAGCTTATTTCCTCATGCTATCGGACTCTGGAACCCTACTTACTCCCTGTTTCCCCGACTGTACCGACATGCAGAAATTAAAAACTAATGTAAACAGACATCTCGCTGCACAGCTCCCAATTTAGGATGACCCCCAAAACTTACACACGTATTCACAGTAGTCCCTTACGTCTACAGTGGCGACCTGCCTTGTTTGGGTGAACTTTGTTCATATATACGACGAGCGTTCAATAAGTAATGCCCCTGACCTATTTCCCATAGCAGTAGATTAATGAAACTTGGCACAGTTATTGGTCTTTCTCTACATAACAACTACCCAGAGTTATGCATTTCTCCCCTCGTTTGATGCAGCTCTGAACACCGTTTATGTAGAACACACCAGGTTGGTCCTCTAACCACGTCGTAACTTCAGAAATCAAGGCTGCAT
>OY744515.1:31164893-31437393 GCA_963556195.1 Sepiola atlantica | reverse complement strand
TGCAATTAATACATCTATAAATAAGAATTTAAAGTTTTTTTTTCAATTATCTTTATGTTTCTTTAGTCACTGAAATTAATTAGATTTTTTTCTCAAGTGAGAGTATGACGCATGCGTATAAAATCATAGTATGTGTAATTTCTGTTTATTTGTTGTTTCCATCCGAAGCCATCTTGTCCGAAAAGAGAGAAAGAGAGATGACGAGAGAGAAAAAAAGGGAGAGAAAAAGAGAAGGACAGAGTGAGGAAGCGAGAGAGAGAGAGAGAGAGAGAGAGAGAGAGAGAGAGAGAGAGAGAAGGAGAGAGAAGCGGTTAAAGGCAACGTTAACCAGTTTTAAGAAAGCCAAAAAAGATTGGGGGTGGGGCAATATAAAGATAAGGGCGGAAAAATGTCGAAAATGAACGGAAGGAAAAAGTCAAGATGCGTCGATTTAAAACTCGCGTTTAACAATGACAATGCTTTTTCAAAATTAAGCTTGACAGACCGGCAAACGGAGTGACCGATTGACGGAAAAATGAAGCTTCTTATGAACCTATCTATTAAACTACTCACTTTCAACTGGCAGAAGAGACGTAGCTAGTCTTTCTCTACTCTATCGTAATTTTCATGGCACGTGCTCGACTAATCTCAAATCTCTGTTCCCCCCCCCCTCCTTAAAGCATTCACAGCCCAAAATCTGTAGACTTACAACCACTGTAAATAATTCCACTTTCTCTATCTGTGTACCTGGAGCTAGTCGAAACTTTCATGAGTAGAGTTTCTTTCAAAGAACTATACGTCTGTGGGACGCATTACCACGGTTCTGCTTCCCAGCTGACAACAACATGCTAATTTTCAAGTACGTGTTTACAAATTCTTGTTAAGCCGTCCTCTTAAATAATCAAATTCTCCCCAGATCCAACTATCGTCTGCAATCCTCAAGTGATTTGTCTAACCATCCATCTGACACAAACCCATTAACCCTTATCCTCGAGTGGCCTTTGCTCCTTGATAACCTTAATTCGTTGGTAAAAACAACCTCACTGAATTCATTCAATTTTCTCGTCTCGTGATTAAAATATTTCAAAATAAAGTGTGATAGACCAACAGATGAACACATTGTTATTTCAAACTTGAGCATGACAGACCAACAGACGAATGGACTGACCAAATGGTGGACACAACCGTTCATGAAGATGCGTGGATAACGCATCATTAAAAACTCTTCACTTTCAATTCCTCAACACTGATTCAATTCAATCAGCGTGTTTAGCGATGGAATTCCATTTCACGAGCGACCGACTGGCACATGTGAGTGGCTGCATCTCAAGAAATGAGGAGGCACAAAGTATGGATTAGATTGATTTTTGAAATCGAAAATATGAAAGAGACGATCCGTTCAAAGGTCAGCCATATTTATCTCCCACACATTAATTATAGGTTTTTCTTCAGTCGAGTATTGGCTTTTCTTTCCCTTATTCTATTTTATTTATTAACTTATTTGCTTTATTTCCATATAATGTTTGGTTTGATTTTAATTCCTCTTCTCCATATTTCAGTTCGTTTAGTTATTTTAAATGCCTTTTTATATCTAATTGTTGTCATCAGTAGCTTCTTCTTCTTCTTCTTCTTCTTCTTCTTCTTCTTTTCTACATGGATCAATTCTGAAAAGTCACACGAGTCAACCAGGAGAGTATGACGGGCGAAACGTTATGAAAATGCCAATAACTAAGATGAATAAACCAGTCGGAAACGTGGGAATAATGAAGATGAACAAAAATACATCATCTAAAAAATATCAGCAAATATTGCTTTATTATTGGGTATTTTTAACCATAAAACTCAGCCATTCAAACTTTTCACTCTTTGCACACATCTTCATTTCCCTCTCCGCGCAGACACACACACACACACACACACACATACATATATATATATATATATATATATATATATATATATATATAATACGTCAGCGTCTGTTAAAAAAATCATAAAAATGAGAGTTAACATGCAAATTATTGGTACAGTTGTGGGTTTTGAGGCTAGAATGTATTATACGGAGGGAGAGCAAGAATAACTCGTCTTGACTGTATTGCTATTAAAGAGTTTATGAAGCTTATTCGATGGTGGAAAGTGTTTGTCTATTAATTAGAGGAACTGTTTACCTATGTTATATATGTTTCTGTGCTTATATATATATTGTCACGACCCGTATGCGTGACTAAAGATATTTATACTTTTGGCTCTTTTTGCAAATCTCGTCAATCTAGTTGACGATATTTTGTTTGCTAGTAAAGGCGTCTGTCGGGCGAGAACTGATAAGCAGAAAACACGAAATACAATACATGGTGAAAGAAAAAAAACAAAGTTTTATTTCAGAAATGTGGTTGTCGAAGGATAGGAGACAGAGGTATTATTATTTAAATGAAATGTGATGTGATGTGTGTGTCGATATGATAACAATGGACAAAATACGTTAGCCAATGTGCGAATATGTCTAGAGAGAGAGACGAGATGAGTTTATTTACTTAGCTGAAGGACTATTCCGATATCCCAATTTGTCCTTTTTAAATCACACGTTAGTAGACAGAAGGGGATGATTCCGTCTTTAATTTAGGTATCAAGAGACTCCAAGTTTTTTGTAAAAGTAGTTTCTCCAAACCGAGCGAACGCTTCCAAATATTTTCTCTAACTGACTTCTTATTCAAACATCTTTTAATTTTCCGTCGTGGTGTTTTACCCCGGAATTAGCATTTTATACGATATGATCACTTGTATCCCTATTTAATGTTTCATATCTCTTTTCGGACTGCTGCTTTGAAACAAGTGGGAGGATGTGATCAAAAGTCAGAGATAGGGCCAAGCACGCCATGGTCACTGGTGTTAACGTACGCTTTCCTTCTCTCTTAGTAGCATTCAGGCAGGCGAGAGATGAAAAGGGAACGAAAGGGACAAACACGCCGTGTTCACTATTCATCCGGGTATGTGTCTTGCCTTCCACCTATTTTAGTAGAAGTTAGGCGGGCGATGCTCGCTCGTTCATCCCCTTTTCTATCAGTGGCCGAGCGAGGAAATCGTCGATCGTAACAATATATATATATATATATATATATATATATATATATATATATATATATATATATATATATTAGTACTTCATGTATCCACATAAAATATTATAAGGAGATATATTTTTTTATGTGTCAGTTTTCAGTATTTACTTCAACAGTGCTCGATACGTAAGTAGAGCTAGGTAGTAAGCAATGAAAATATATATGGGGATGAAACACTGGAGCCTCTGTGTAGCTTGATTGCCACATATATTTTCATTGCTTACTATATATATATATATATATATATATATATATATATATATATATATATATATATATATATATATATTTAAAGACAAATGAATTTCCAAACAAAATACTTGGGACTAAAACGTTTTTTGGAGTTTCCCTCTCATATAGTTTTAAACGTTGATACAATTATATATATATATATATATATATATATATATATATATATATATATATATATATTATTAGCATATACTATCAGTGCTTTTTAATAAGCAGTCCCTTTAAAAGATTTAGCTCGGTGATTGTCAATCAGTATCAATAGAGAGTTTAACCACATGTGAGTTTGCTATTTTGTTTTGGTTTTTTTTTTTTCGCCAAAAAATTGACCCACTGTATAGTGTATTTTTTTCAAGACATTTCAATCCAAGTACTTTTTATTTTTTGTGGATTTTTCTGATGATTTTGTAGTGTTGTAGAGATGACATTGACATACAAATGTTGTTAGGTTCACGGCAAAAGAAACGGACCGTAAAAATACATCTCACATAAATGTTATATTTTTTGACATGTGAAAAAACAAACATAAGAAAATTAAAAACATTGTTTTTGGAATATAACCTTATATATATATATATATATATATATATATATATATATATATATATATATATATATATATATATATTACGTGCTCCTAGTTGTCCAACAGTGAGCCAGACCGGCCTGATGCCACTCAACAAAACAGAGAGTCAAAACTTTCTGTATACTATTTAATTTTCCCATCGTTTATTTATACATTCTTACATTTCTATATTGTATGTTACTTTCGTAATCCCTGAGATTCATAAATAACACTTCTCAAATATTTCTTAGATTTACGTGTTAGTAAAGCTCAATGTCTTGTAAATTAAATGTTTAAGAATAATGGTATTAGTAACTTTGCGAGAAAGACTCATAAATGCAGATTTCAGAAAGAATCCTTATTTAAAAAGATCCATCAGCAACGTTATCTAAAAAAAGAGATGAACGTAGTTAGGTAATGTTTCCCAGCTATCAGACTTCAGCTATGTAAAACATCATATAAATATATATGTAAAAATTTAATTTAGGAAAGATCAAGAGGACGACCAGATAAGGTTGATACTGGTATGTCCCTCCTGACAGCTGAAAGACTGTACTAAATCCGTGATTAATGGTTGAATATTGTTTTGAAGGATGTGGCGAAGCTCTTTAGCATAAGTCAAGTAAGTCAAATCTTTGTGTTTTGTTCTGATCACCGTTATCATTATTTACTTACTAAGAATTTTCGCACAAGTCATTATCAGTGACCGCTCACATGTGATGTTCTCTGGAATCCGAGCGACAACAAGTCTCTCCAGATGTCTACGACTCTCCGTCCCTTTTGCAAATAACTATGGGTTACCGCAACAGCTGTTTATTATTGATCTCTCTAGTAATTTCTGTTGGTCTTCTCTGGAGGTTTAGTGGCAATAAGCCTCCCCAAGATTCTAGTACGCTCCACACCCTTCAAGTTAAGATCGGGTAGGTTCTCTTCATCCACGGTCTTTCCATTTTCCCTGACTCTTCATGACTATTGTGTGTGGTATCAGTCGAGGCTGGTTCCATCTTTATTTTCCCAAATCGAATAAAACGTCATAAACTAGAATCGGTAGTATTTTTCTCATGAGATCTGCAAAGAATTTGGACGAATTTCGGTCATTTTTGTAGATGTTTTTTGTTTTGTTTCGAATTCTTAATATCTTCAAATATTTATTCGTGGTGTAAATGTCTGTCTACTTAATTCGCTTCGTGTAAGAGTTTTAAAATATAAACTTCTATAAACCTTGGTAATATTTGTAATTTCGCTTTATCAGATCTATAACCGTTTCTAAAGCATATTATACAGTATGCTCTTTAAAACAATTTCTTCGTTTTCAGATTGTTTGCACTATACAATATTTCTTTTGTCGAAGTGTAATAGATACAGATGGATACGTTAGCTAGTTTTTGTTTGCAAGCGGCGAATAATGCAGCTGCACTGACATCGTTCAAAGTTGGATAGCTGTTGTGTGAGGTGAAGGTGTTAGATGACTAGAGGACGAAGCGTGAGAACAGAAGTAAAGCGACTAACATATAGAAAGTTACGTCATATAGAGAAAAAGGGGGTTATGTTAATATAACGGGAGATGCTGGGTAGAAGCGAGCCTGGATACACGTATTAAAATATGAGCTAATATATAGAAAAAAGGGGGGCTACTTTAGTCTGCTACCTCTAGCCAATCAGTCTTCACATTGGTTATTCATTTCTGTCTATTAAAGGATTTTTTTCAGTTTTTGGGTCTACGCGAAATGAACAAGTAACTTGCGACGTGACTGTCACAAGATGGTCACCAAAGAGACGAACAAATCAATTGCCAACTTGCCTGTTTAGTGGAGTTAAGGGAGCAAATGACTAGAAGAATGGATATCAAGAGACAGAAAAATAGGAAGACACGTCGTATAGATGAGAAAATTTTTTTGTTGAGATGGCGGAGTTGTTGAGTATTGATTTACTCCTCTCCAGGAGGTAGGCACAAGGCCAGTTTTAATTTTACTCCCACAAGTAAGATGTGACCCAAGGTCGGGTCGGGAAAGTGGAGTTTAAAAATTGCCTGGGCAGCCCCGTCGGCATTCCCCGGTAGAGGCGCTTCAGGCAGTAAGCAATAAACTTACTCCTCTCCAAAGAGGGGAGGCAAAGCCTGGGAAGGTTGACCTTCCAGAACTGCACAGGACAGACCCATTGACCGGCGTAAATCAAGACCCGAAGGACAAGACAACACCAGTATGGGGTGCAATATCCATCGAAACAGATACTACACTTTGATCTTAGCCAACACAGAAAAAACTAGGGATTAAATTAGTCTCTCTGGTAGCAAAATAGTATACCTTACATTTCAGTTAATTGTGATTCGTCTAAAAATAGGTAACGATATTGGTTATTACTTTCTGTCTTTTTAAAAAAGAAAAACCCATTGAAAAACGTAAATTCATATAGCGAAGAATCGTACGATTTTTAACCGATTCTGTTGTTCGCATTGAATTTTCCTATCTTTTCTAGAATCAGGTACTTGCAAGAGGGACTATATGAAGGTTGCCAACATCCATAGTGAAAGTGGTTCTGTGGAGCAGACAGGATTCGAACATCGACCCGGCGTCCAGGTCGCCAATGCACGTCGATATGCACTTCACCGTCATAGTACAACATGTTAAAGCATTTATTTTAGCTTTCCTCGGCGTCTTAGCGAAATGAGCAAACATCTCATGGCATGACTAAGAATGAGACTCCTAGACGATCAAGACGTCGCCAAAGGGACAAGAAAATAGCGAGAGAGAAAAATCGATGTATAGAAAATCAAGAAGTTTAATTAAAGAAGTACCCCCTTATAATAGGAGCAATACCAATGTATATAATGATATATAATGTTTTATTGGATATACAGTGTGGTAGGAATGACAGGTGAAATTGTGCCTTAACGCTCGAATAGACTACAAATTAAATCTACACGGTCCCATTACACTCACGGCACCTTTTCCGTGATTTTTTAAATTTATTATTTATTTTTTGTATTGTCAGGCAAATTTAGGTTTAGTAGGGAGGGTTAAAGAAGGGCACATGTTTTTTATAAATTTTACATTAAAATTATATATTTTTTGTTTGGATTAAAAAATCAGAATTGTTCACCAACATGGCGTTGTTGAACAATTTATGGCTTAGTTAATATCCCTGATGAAACGTTAGTATAAAAATATCAATTCTCGAAAGCCTTACACAACACACGTTATTCCCTAACACTATCACTAACCCTAAGTCTGGGTGGTAATGCGAAAAATAAATTAAAATAAATTCTTTTAAAAGGCATGAATGCAAAGGAACCGTAAAAAGTCAATTTATTGTCTAAGGAACCATTAATGTTGTTTGGTTGGTGTTCTTTAGATAATTATACATGAGTAATTATAAATGAATAGTTATAAATGAGTTATTATAGAGGAGTAGTTATAAATGAGTAATTATAAATAAATCATTATAAATGACTAATTATAAATGAGTAATTCTTAAACAAATCAATATAAATGACTAATTATAAATTATTAATTATAAATGAGTAGCTATGAATGAGCCATTAAAAATAAGTAATTATAAATGAGTAATTATAAATAAACCATTATAAATGAGTAATTATAAATGAGTAATTATAAATGAGTAATTATAAATGAGCCATTAAAAGTGAGTAATTATAAATGAGTAATTATAAATAAATCATTATAAATGAGTAATCATAAATGAGTAATTATAAATGAGTAATTATTAAAAAAATCAATATAAATGACTAATTATAAATTATTAATTATAAATGGGTAGCTATAAATGAGCCATTAAAAATAACTAATTATAAACGAGTAATTATAAATAAATCATTATAAATGAGTAGCTATAAATGAGCCATTAAAATGAGTAATCATAAATGAGTAATTATAAATGAATCATTATAAATGAGTAATTATAAATGAGTAATTATAAATGAGTAATCTTTGTATGAGCCATATGAAGTCTGGATAATATTACATCTTTCTTTCAATATTTCTGTTTCCATTCTACTAGTGTAGGTTTGGTTGTTAGGTGTTTACTATGTATATTGCTGTTCCAGTTATTTAATTCTTATTCTTTTAAAAATTCGACTACATAATTTTTGCGATTTAAAGTCCTGCTTCAGTAGTGACTTATCAATTTTCGAGGTTTTTATGATAGATATTTCTTTTAGATTAAACTTAAATTCGACTGTAGTATGATATATCTAATTTGATATATTTTATTTCCTATAACGTTGTTGTATTTTTTATATTTTTTCTCAGAATTAGTCACAATTTGGTATATTTTTTATTAACTCTATGTATATTCCCTGAGATATGTAGACATTTTGATATATTTGGACGGACAGGAATCATTCCATAACTTATTAACTTATTATTATGAATTTTGGAGAGCAGCTGATAAGCGTAATGGACCCTAATGTGGGGTAAACTTTGTTGTGTTTAGTTTTATGCAAAGTGGGTACAAAGGGGGTGGAAGCCTCTCGTAAAATTCAGACAACTCTTATTTTTGTGAAAAAATTAACAATGGATATTAGACATCAATTAATAAATATTCCCAAAATTTCAGTTTCTTTGGAGTAGTTTTAAATGATTTTAGGAAGGCATAATATGAGCACAGCCTCACATTTGAAAATTTAAATACATCAGATGTGCATTATATTTGATCCATATTCATTAGACACAAATTAAGAAAGATTCCATGAATTTTAATTCCTTCGTAAGGGCCCTTAATCTTAAGCCTTAAATTTGAAACATTTTTTAGAATCAAAATTATGTAATGAATTTTGATCAAAATTAGAATAAAGATCATAGACATAAAATTTACTATCATTATATCTTGATTTGAATCTTCGTAAGGAGACACACCTGGTGCAAAACCGTTCTGTTCGAGGAATAAATTTTACCCATCCTGGAACAGGTATTCTGCTTTCTGTATATATGCTTACATAATTTAATGTAAAGAGTTTAACTGTTTATAAAAATCGAAACTCCCGACATGGCACTTTGGTAAATGATTATTTTAAAATCCTCAGTTGGAGCTTACCATTTTTACGGATGAGATCATATCTTGCCTGTATCTCATTGGATAAACTCATTGCATATATATCAATTCATTATATTCAAAAGTGTTGCGCAGTGATTTCACAGTTTTCGTAGTTAGCCGCTAATTTCCAAGCTAGTATTTAAGAAAGATCAGCGGGGTCGCCAGTGTAAAAGGTACAGCGTTGCAAGAGCCGAAGGCCTTACTGAGAATCTGACCAGGACAATTCGAACGATGTTACAACATAATTTTAAGGAGTTTCTCATGTTTATTTCTGTAATATCGGTGTCACCTTTTTCGTTGTTTGTATTTGTTGATTTTCATTTTTATATCTGTATAAAGGAATTGGCGGATTCCGCGTTTGAATCATTGGATTATGATTAATGAATTTACTGATAGCGTCACGGTGTGATTTCAATCAATTCCGTAAATCGATGCGTCCATTTTAAACGCACATCACGTTGCTGCCAAGGTGATACCATCGCTACAAAATAGAAACGAATCAGTTTTGGAATATTTGAACATCTTTTACAAGTCTGAGTGCAATGTTAATATAAATACACTGAGTGGTAAAGATATCTCAATATGCAGTCAAACCATCGTTAACGAACATCTCTTTTTTACAAAATAAGCAGTTTGCGAAAACAATGTTCGCGCAAAACTTGTACCAAAGTGCGAATGGAATTGACAATAAACTGTAGTCACACACACAAAAAAAGAAAATAACATGGCGTTATGGACAGTAAAAATGGCATAGTAGTGTTTCCCATTTGATCTCGAGCTCTATCAGGTATTCCTGCTCGTTATTCAATAAAATACAAATTGCAGTTTTTGCAAGGGAATCAATATAATTATAGTTTGCAATTTTCATCTGTTTATATTTTGGTTCCTCGGCAGAAATGCACCAAATTGACAGAAACCTCCTTGAAATGCTAGATGTGTCAAATCATTTTATTGTAGCCTTGTCGAACCAAAATGCATATGTAACATGACAGTCCTTTATTTGTTTTCTTAAAGGTGTTCCAAGTATGAAAATCCCTATTTACTGCAACAAATTAATAGTAAATTTATGAATCTCGTGTTTACACTTTTGTCACTATCATGACTGTCACGCATTCTAATAACGCGTAGATTTCTTTTATCAAGCTATTCACCTTTCAATACCGCTGTGTGTTTCTATCTCTCCTGGGAAAACACAGCCTAAAAACGTAAAATGCATACGGTTTACCATATCAAATAGTTTGTGTGTGTTTTTATCTATCTCTAATTGTGAAAACACTACCTAAGAAAAGCATAAAGTTTACTATAGAAAATAGAGTACAATAATTGAACTCCATGCACTCAACATAAAATTAAAAAGTTCATCGGTGAATCCTTACAATAAATAAAACCAAAGATAAATGTCCATATCTTTGGTTTCACACGTTTATCTTCTTTTATATATCTTATATTTCAATGTTTACTCTTTATTCTTTTTTTACTCATTGTAATCGTGTGCGTTTTTATCTTTCTGTTTGTGTGTATTTGTAAGCTGACAAACATTCTTACTTACATGTTTTTCTTCAACTTAAGTTTTTTTCTTCCTTTTATTTTTCATCTTAACCTGTATGCCTGGGATCTGACCTCGTGTTCCGTAGATCGTTTTTTGTCTTAGGGTGAATTTCGTTGATTTCTGAACCCTGGTGTTGTGTACATTTTTCCGATGTGATTGTGACAATCCCAGTTCGTCCCAAAACACTCTTTGCCGAGTGTAGCATTGTGACACCTAATCCCATATACAACATGAGGGCGCTTTATTTCTTAAGTAAGGAGTTTCCGAGTATAAAACTTTGTAATGAATGTTTATTCGTGACGTTGTTTCTAATGATTATGTGTCATGTGGCCTATATCTTCGTTGAGAGGATTCCGCTTGTAACTCGTATCCCAACCTGAAAAACTGTACTTGATCGTACAGCACAATAGAACAAAATAAAAAGTTCAAAAGGAAGGATTTTACGTTTATTGCTTTCTCTCAAACAAACTCATTTCTCTTATGTACAACGGGCACCCTACACGAGACCCCTACTGGCGGGACAAAGCACATGACGTCCTCGCTTCTTGAAATCAAGTTTATTTTTCGTCGTTTTCTAATCAGTTACCGTATTTATAAAAATATTTTTGCACTTTTACACGTTTCTTTATAAGCAAAAACGCAAATGTTTAGTTTTCATATTCACTTGCCGACTTTTCTAAATCATGAACTGATAAAACAACCATGCTTTACATTGCACATACAACCGAAATCTCACCCGAAATCACAATCACAAACCTACATGTTTATAACCCATTTCTGTAACAAAAACAGTCGTCGTCGTCGTCGTCGTCGTCGTCGTCGTCGTCGTCGTCGTCGTCGTCGTCGTCGTCGTCGTCGTCGTCATGATTATCATGATGATGATGATGATGATCATCATCATCATCATCATCATCATCACCATCATCATTTTGTGTTATCAAATTAGTATCATTATTCGCCTTATCCCCATTATTATTACTTTCTCTACCTACTTCACGGGTAGTCTTGTCACTCTACTACTACTACTACTGCTACTACTACTACTACTGCTACTACTACTATTACTACTACTACTACTATTTTTACTACTACTACTACTACTGTGCCATTTAATAATAGTAATACTACTACTGTGCCATTTAATAATAGTAATACTACTACTACTGCTACTACTATTTCTACTACTACTACTACTACTACTACTACTAATAATAATTTCAGGAACAAGTCACGGACCAAAATCAGCTTAGTAACCTCTTTAATTCCATGTATGACAAGGAAATAGACCAAACACAAGAAAGCACGAATGAAAAACACACAAAATGCCATAGAAAATAATGTACCACGAAAGAGAATAGACTGGTAATGGAATGTTACTACAGAAGCCGCCACCCCATAGAATAAGGATATCGGAAACGAATGAAAAATCTCTAGGGCATTTCTACTGAATAGCATACAACGAAACAAAGGATAGCAGATCAAGGAAGACAGATTCTCAAGACGTAAACAGAGAAAGGGCAAAAACAAAACAACCTGACTCGACAGAGACCAAACACTTCTGGAGCAAGATATGGGAAACCCTAAAAAACAGCAAAAATGCCAAATGGCTGAAAAATATGACAGATGAACTACAAGAAATTGAAGAAGGAACATAAACAGAAATTAATGACGAAACGATTAAGACAACCCTAAGAAAAATGGAAAACTGGAAAGCACCAGACCACAATGGAATACATGTATACTGGTTTTAAATATTCACGACCCTACATGAAAGTGAGAAGATGTATCCACAAAAGACTACAAGAGTGGGTGATCAAAGGAAGGACAACGCTAATACAAAAAGACGCCTAAAATGGAACGATCCCAAGCAACAACAGACCAATAACCTGTTTACAAACAATATAGAAAATCACAAAGGCATAACCAATCCCTTAACAATCGTTGACTGCTCCCCAAGGAATTAAAAGGATGCCGGAAAGGGAAAAGAAGGACGCATGATCTGGTATATATGGATCAATCATCCTGAAAGAGGTAACATCTAGAAAAAAACATATCGATGGCATAAATTGTCTACAAAAAAGTCTTAGACAGAATACCTCAAGCATGGATAATTGAATGTTTAAACATGTACAATTAAGAATGCAATGGGAACATAGAGACAAGAACTGGCATCTGGAGGGCAACGCCTGACTGATACGAAAATACAGAGGCATCGTCCAAGGAGACACTCTATCACCACTACTGTTAATAATAACCATGATTCCACTGAACTACATCATTAGGAAAAGTTATGCCGGATACAAGTTTACAGACCCAGAATAAAGAATAAACCACCTGATGTACATGGACGACCTGAAACTATTTGTAAAAAACAATCAGGAACTGGAAAAGCTGATAAATACAACCAAAATCTTCAGCCAAGACATTCAAATGGAATTTAGAATGGAACAATGTGCATTGCTAGACATGAAAAGGGGGAAACTGGAGACAATAGAGGGCATAAAACTGCCCAACTAAGATAAGGGCGCTAGGGGAACAGGATAGCTATAAATATTTGGGAGTTCTGGAAGGAGACACCATCAAATCTACAGAAGAACAAGGAAAATCCTAGAAAATAAATTATATAGCAGAAATCTAGTTAAAGGAATAAACACATAGGCAGTATCACTAATATGATACTCTGGACCTTTCATAGACTGGACTAAAGAAGTACTCGGGCATTTTAACCAGAGGACTAGAACATTAATGACTATGCACAACGCACTAAACCCAAAAGAGAATACAGACAGACTATACTTGAAAAAGTGCGATGAGGAAGAGGACTTGTAAGTATAGAAAATTGTGTGGAAGATGAAAAAAAAGACCTGGAAAAATACATAACTCAGAACAGAGAAAGACTGATCACCGCAGCAAGATACACCGAAAAAATAATCAACTCAGGGAGCATCGACACCAGAAACAAAAAGACAAGAAGAGAAAAGTGGGAAGAAAAACAGCTACATGGACGTTTCATGAGAATGAAAAGAGAAGCCATCCACTAAAATTCCTGAACATGGCTAAAAAGGACACCTGAACAGAGAAATGGAATCTATACTGACGACTGCACAGAACAATGCGATTAGAACAAACAACATTAAATCTTAAATAGATAAAACCCAGGAAAACAGTAAATGTAGATTATGTAGACAAGGTGACGAAACAATAAATCACATAATAAGTGAATGCGGCAAACTAGCCCCAAAGGAATACAAGAACAGGCATGACTGTGTGGGGAAAACAAAACACTTGGAACGATGCAAACGTCTGCATTTAGAACACGCGGATAAATGGTACCAACATAAACCAGAGACACTACTGGAAAATTAAAATCACAAAATCCCCTTGGACATGGCGGTGCAAACAGATAAAACTCATCCATGCCAGGAGACCGGATATCATAATACTGAACAAGACAGAAAAACTCTGCCTACTTGTAGATTTTGCCGTTCTAGCAGACCACAGAATTAAGATCAAGGAGACTGAAAAACGATGCAAATACACGCAACTGAATGAGGTATGGAGCATGAAGAAATTCAATATAATACCAATAATCTTAGAAACTCAAGGAACAGTCTAAAAAAGCCTGGGAGAAATTGGAATCATGGGAATCACTGAGACCATACAAATGGATGGCAATGATCAAAACAGCTGCAATCTTAAGGACAATCTTTAAGTGCGGAAACCAACCCGCATGAACTTAGAACGGTAAGTAGTCACATGGAAGTTACAATGGGAATGAAACAAAACCAGAGGAGGAACCTAACCACACGAACCAAGGAACATAAACTGAAAGAAATTTGATAAACTGCCTATCCCCTTCCCCCACAAAAAAGTTATATCATAAGCCTCGGCTGATATCACTCAACATAGTCGTGAAGGGTCAAGGAGGATGGGCAGAACGAGGAGAGAGTAATCAGACCATCACTAGACGAGTGCGAAGAGTACTGGCGCCTTGGGTAGGCTTATTGCCATCCAAATCCCCAGAGGAAACCAATAGTCGTTACCAGTGAGAAATCAATGGTAAGAGGATTCTGCCATAACGCAAAGTCATTTAAAATGGTTTTCCAAAAGAGGTGGAGAGTACTGGAAATCTTGGGAGGCATGATGTCACTCAGATTCCAGGGAACCCCATCGGTTATTATCAGTGAGCAATCACTGACGATGACTTATGTGATAACCCATAGTGGGTACAAAAAAATAAAAATAATGATGAGGATAATTAGTTTGGGTTGTTGTTTTGTCACTCAGACTCTAGAGAACCCTACGTGTAGTTGCCGGTGAGCGATTTCTTGTAATAACTCGTGTTAGACCTCTTAGTGAATAATATAATACTAATATAAACAATAAAATATAGCCTTTAAAAGTATTGCACGTAATTACCCTAAATTTGACCCAAAATGCATTTAATTACAACTAGTGCAAATAAGAACACTTATAGGTTTAATTATTGAGCATTCCACTAAAAGAGCATGAAATACTTTTGAAAAAAGGTTTGTAATAGCATTCAAAATGTACTATTAATAGAATTCAAAATGTACTACTATTAATAGCATTCAAAATGTACTACTATTAATAGCATTCAAAATGTACTATTAATAGAATTATAAATGTACTACTATTAATAGCATTCAAAATGTACTACTATTAATAGCATTCAAAATGTACTACTATTAATAGAATTCAAAATGTACTATAATTAATAGCATTCAAAATGTACTACTATTAATAGAATTCAAAATGTACTACTATTAATAGCATTCAAAATGTACTACTATTAATAGCATTCAAAATGTACTATTATTGATAGAATTCAAAATGTACTACTATTAATAGCATTCAAAATGTACTACTATTAATAGAATTCAAAATGTACTACTATTAATAGAATTCAAAATGTACTACTATTAATAGCATTCAAAATGTACTACTATTAATAGAATTCAAAATGTACTACTATTAATAGAATTCAAAATGTACTACTATTAATAGAATTCAAAATGTACTACTATTAATAGCATTCAAAATGTACTACTATTAATTAGTAAGAATGAGAACCGTTCATGGGTTCGAAACTATTTGTTTGAATTCCATAAAATTTGTGATTCCGGAATACTAATCATGAAAGTTTACTAAATCCAACACAAAAGGTCTTCATGTGAATAAGATCTGCGAATGGGCGGATTTGTAGTCATCCTCCAATCTATAATAAAGACAAATATGTATGTATGAGTATATAGATAAATATTAATCTGTCCGTAACATAAGGGTTAGCGAGTAAAAAATGTGATTTTTCTAGCCCCTCGAACGAAACTATTTCAAGTGCTGAGAGGAAGCAAGAGAGCGAATAGCAAATCAGACAACCCCCGCCGCCTGAAATGAATTCAGAAAGAAATCTTTAACTCTGAATAAATAGTTTACAGTGAGCGTGTTTTTTAGGTAATTAGTAAACATTTATATATGAAAAATTAAATTACTGAATATTATATGAATATTTGTGTAAAAAATGGCAAAACATACTTTTTCCGTCATCTTTGACGAGAGGTGTATATTAGTTCTATAATAATATGATAGAATGAGATGTGTTTATGTCTGCCCATGTATCTACTACGTTACTTTTGACTATTAAACCTAGGAACTCGAAATTAGTTACAAATTGCCCAAATATAAGTCTATCATTTGATATATCAGAAATATTTTCAGAAAAGTTTTAAAAATGTTTAATCTGGTATTACTTTGTTAACCGTCAAATGTGTTTGGTATAAGTAAAACAAAACAAATGTCTATGATTTACATCAAGAGACGCCGTGTGTATTTGTCTACCTGATTAGCAGAGAATATCTTTTATCCAATCGCCACCTGCGTTGATTTCATTTGTGTTCATTAAAGTAAAGTAATAAAAATAAAAGTAAAAAAAAAATGATGAACTAAACCTGTACTTAATTAAAACGCCGGCGTAATATTTTTGAGTTATGGCAGACTCGATACTAATAAAATTCTGATAATAGTATTAAATGCATGCAATCAATTTAAAATCGACATCAATATGATATGTATATTAACAAAAAAAATGTTTATATTAATTCACCGAAAACAAGGCATATTGCCATTGAAACGTAAGAAGCTACTGTGCATCACGGGCCAGATATAAAGGGCGTATCTTAAATGAGGAGGTGTGTAGAAATATGTTTGTTCACATTACATTTAAGTTCCTGCATATTTGTACAGTCGAGAAAACAGGGAGCACGGGAGGAATTCCAAAGACAAGTGTCCCGAGAAAAAGAAGCTACTAGAGTAGAAATTGTAAAAGGAGTGGATTTTGCTGATTCTTGGGTTGATAGGGGGTGTTTACATTGAGGGGAGGGGGTACAAATGCAGTAAGTTTGTCGGAGCACATTCTGTTGACGTGCTTATAAAAAAGGCACATGGATGCAATATTGCGGCTATGGGACAGGGGTTGGTATTTTGTAGACAGTGTGGGACTTATTAGGTTAGAGACTCTGTTTAAACCGTGTCGAAGAGGGAGAGACTAGTAGTTAGTGCAACAATACTCCGTGCTTGGGTAAATGCTGGCTTTACAAAGATATAGCACACTGGCAGGTATTATTATTATTATTAATAATTTAAAGGAAACGAGCTTTGTCTTTGTAGCACTAAATGTAACCATCCATTTCCCTTTATTTTATTACAGACGTGAGGTCATTTGCTAAGAATTTAGCATTTGTTTTGCATATGTGTGCGTTCGAAATGCTCGCATCTCGAGAATATAGAAGGTGGTGTCATCAGCATATATACTCCCCTCGGACGCAATTGAATCAGTGAGGTCGTTTATAAAAATCAGAAATAATAAAGGTCCAAGTATCGACTCATGGCGCACACCCGCATTAATGTAATGTAGTTTGGATGTACGGCCATTGCCAACTGCCTGGATCTTTCTTTTGAGTAGGATGGATTTTATTATATTAAATATTCGTCCTTTATTTCTTGAGAAAACCTTCATGGCAGGCCTTGTCAGAGGCTTTGGATAGATCAGCCGCTACCGCTCTAGCTTCGCCTGCCTTATCAAGTGTACTGTATATGCCTTCAGAGATGACCGTTAGGATACCCGCTGTAAAGTTGGATTGCCCAAATCCATACTCTACGTAAGAAAGAAGTTTAACATTTTCAAGGAAGGTGGTGGTGGACTATATATATATATATATATATATATATATATATATATATATATATATATATATATATATATATATATACGTAGCAATAAGTAAACAGAAATTAGAATCACTCTTGTATCTTAAAACGAATGTGGAAATAGTGTGTAAAAACAGGTAACATGTTTACGACGTTTTTGTTTCAAACAAAGAAACTTTGGGGCTGACTTTTTATATTTATTCTGAAAATGTACTCGGAAATACAATGTTTTTTGTATTATTTATAATCTCAAAACATAAGTTTGTTGTTTTTTATTCGCCGTTTATTCGTAAGTCGAGATAGTAATTCATGTGAAGTTAACAAACGAACGTTATAATCCAGATAATTGACCTTAATCTGATATCTTCCTTATTTATTTACGGTATAATGGGTTGCAAGAAGAGAGCTTAGGGGTGAGAGGGCTATCTTATTCAACTCCTTCAGTGACATTAGCAATCAAAGCAACAAATTTACTTAAAATCGATACATTTTATGGAAAACATAATTTTTATTTTTAAATCAGGTACCAATAATTAGTTTAAATCACTGGCAAAATATATTTTGATATAAAACATTTGTTCTTAAAGCTATTCCGGTCAAATGTCTTTACTTTAGGTATATAAGATTGTCTTGGACGATTTCAAATGGAAGTGTCTGACGATATTTACACTACACAAACTTCACCGAGGTACGGTGAGAGAGTAAGAGAGGGGGAGAGAAAGAGAAATGGGGTGAGAGATATGAGTATTGATTTACTCCTCTCCAGGAGTTAGGCACAAACTGGGGTTTAAAAATTGCCTGGGCAGCCCCGGTAGGGGTGCCTCAGGCAGTAAGCAATAAACTCACCCCTCCCCAAAGAAGGAAGGCAAAGCCTGGGAAGGTAGACCTCCCAGAACTGCACAGGACAGACCCATTGACCGGCGTAAATCAAGACCCGAAGGCCAAGACAACACCAGTATGGGGTGCAGTATCCATCGAAACAGATACTACACTTTGATCTTAGCCAAAAGGCCAAGAACTTATGTTACTACATTTTTATCAGATGTTCCTTCGTCTCGCTGTTAACGGACTCTAACAAAAAAACACTCTCAACTATTAATCGTCACGCCCCTTATATTTTTATGAGCGTCAAATTAAACCGTTGACCTCGTTTCACAACTTATTTCATAATTTGAGTATCCCAAAATTATGAAATATCTAACACCTCTAATAGGAGCACGAATCCACAAACTTATAACTTTTCTAAGCAAATAAGCTTCATTCGCATAACAGTTTTTTTTTATTGGTTTGAATTATGTTTAATATTTGATTTTCCCTTGCACTTATTAAATGGATGGTCGTAAGGTTTATTTAGACCCCTTTTGTATTCTATCTAGTAAACTATTCTATTTATCTTCCTCCCACAAGGTAAGATGTGACACAAGGTCGGATTTGAAAAGCCAGCGCCCGAGAAGGTGACCACTCTGACCTACAAAAATTGCCTGGGCAGCCCCGTCGGCATTCCCCGGTAGGGGCGCCTCAGGCAGTAAGCAATGAACTCACTCCTCCCCAAAGAGGGGAGGCAAAGCCTGGGAGGGTGAACCTCATAGAACTACACAGGACAGTCCCATAGACCGGCGTAAATCAAGCCCCGAATGCCAAGACGATACCAGTCTATGGAGTGCAGTATCCATCGGAACAGATACTACACTTGTATCTGGGCGAAAAGATCTAGTAAACTATAATTACATAGCCGTGGGCAAATCGTTGTAATCATGAGGCTTTATTTTACCAGAGAAAGTTCAAACCGAAAATCTGCTGATTTGACACCGTATAGGTGACGTAGCGCTAATTCTTGATACGGCTTCGTGCGCATAAAGAGTGGAACATTCTAGGAACATACAAGGCGTGAGGGAAGTACTGGTGTCGGTGAATCACATCGACATCTGACGATTTATTATTATTTGTACTCACTAAGTTCTCACATAAGTTATCGACAACAACCAGTGGGGCTCCCTGGAATCTGAGTAATGACAAGCCTCCCCAGAGTTCCAGTACTCTCCACCTCTTTTTGATCACCGCCGCAAATGATTTTGTGTTATTGCAACAGCCGCTTCCCTTTGATTTCTCGCTAGGATTTGGGTGGCAATAAGCCTCCCTAAGGTCTCAGTACTCTCCGCACTCTTCCACTGGAGGTCTGGTTAGTACTCTACCTCCTTGATATTGTCATCCTCCTTGACCCTTCACAGCTATTCTATGTGGTATCAGCAAAGGCTGGTGCCTTTTTGGGAGTAGCATAATTTATAAGATTATTTGCAGTTTATTATCATTATTTTACTCACTTGGAGTGTTCACACAAGTCATCATCAGTGATTGCTCTCTAACAACGATCAGTAGTTGCCCCCTGAAGTCCGAGTTCCAGCTCTTTCTATAACGTTTGCAAATTATTTTGCGTTATCGCAACATCTTTTTACCATTGATTTTTCTCTAGCAGCGACCATTGATCTTCTCTAAAATTTGATCGACAATAAAACTCCCCAATGTTCCAGTACTCTGGCACCCTTTTCAGTGGAGGTCTGGTTGGTGCTCTTATTTCTCGGACTTTCCATCCTTTATGACTCTCCACGATAATATTGTGTGGTAGCAGTCGAAGCTGGTGCCACCTTAGGTGTGTGTGTTTTTATTTCCATTTATCTGTTGCTGGTAAGCATTTGCTTGTTATGTGGGTTGATTTCCGCATTCAAGGATTTTCCTTAATACTTCCGTTGTTTTCATCATTGAAGTGCGTTGTATAGTCTGAATCTTCTCTTTGATTCCAATTTATCCTATTCGTATTTCCAGCGTTTTCAATACCGTTCTTAGTGCGTATACAATTGTTGGTATCATAGTAATTGTCTTCATGTACGATATTCCTTTCCTTTCTCTGACAAATTGTCATTTTCTCCATCCTTGGTTTTTACTCTATCAGTGCTGGGAGAGCGAAATCTATAATTTCGCAGGCTTTTTCCTTCTTATTGACTATTATCACGTCGAGTCTCTTTGCTCGGACGCATTTGTTTGTTAGTACCTTCATGTCCCAAATGATTTTGTCTTTATCATTTACCAACACTGTTTTCACTTTGTGCTTGTACCATTTGTCTTCGTGCTCAAAATGTAAGCGTTTGCATAGTTCCCAGTAGACTGCCTTTGCCAGGCATTCGTGTCTGTTTTTGGATTATTATTATTATTATTATTATTATTATTATTATTATTATTATTATTATTATTATTATTATTATTATTATTATTATTATTATTATTATTATGATTTGTACTCACTAGAAGTTCTCACACAGATCATCGTCAGTGATTGCTCACCGACAACAACCAGTGGTATTTCCTGTGGTGTGAGTGACAAAAAGTCTCCCCAGACTTCCAGTGTTCTTCACCTCTTTTCGATAACGATGCGGTATCGCAACAGTCTCTTACCATTGATTTCTCGCCGGTAAGGACAATTGGTCTTCTCTGGGATTTAGGTGGCAACAAGCCTCCCCAAGATCTCAGCATTCTCTGCACTTTTCCAGTGGAGGTCTGGTTTGTGCTGTCCCTCCTCGGTCTTCTCATCATCCTCGACCCTCTACAAATGTTGTCTGGTGTCAGCCTAGGCCGGCACCAGTTAAAAAAATAAATAAATGAATAAAATAATATTTCTTCTTCAAAAAAAAAAATTTCTTTTTCTTTTAATTTTTAAATTTTTTCCCTTCAATTCATTTTTTTTCCCTTTATTTTTCTCTTCCCTTATGGTAAAAAAAAAATGTTTTTAATTCTTTTTAATTTTGGGGGGGTGGGTGGGGGAGAGGGAGGAGCTTATAGTGTTTCTTGTAATTTCTGTTTCTTGGTTCATTTTTGTGTAGTGATAGCTGAGGCCGGTGTAATTTATTGGGGGGGGGGGAGATTATGAAGTGCTATTTCTTGCAGTTTCTGTTCTTTGGCTCTTGTTGTGGTGTTCTTCGTGTGGTCTTGTTTTCTCCGTTGTAAATTCCTTGTGACTGGTTAGCCTTTGTAGCTTATGTCTGTTAGTTTCCGCATTCGAGGATTTTCCTTAAGATTGCAGCTGTTTTGATCATTGCCGTCCTTTGTATAGTTTCGATAGTCCCTTTGATTCCAATTTCTCCAAATCTTTTCTCCATGTTTTTTGGGATTGTTCCTAGTGCTCCTACGATTATTGGTATTATACTAACTTTCTTCATGCTCCATATTATTATTATTATTATTATTATTATTATTATTATTATTACTATTATTATTATTATTATTATTATTATTATTTACTTAGTAGGTGTTCTGATATGTCATTACTAGCGATCGTTTACTAGCAAACACAGAAGAAGTACCTTGGAAAACAAGTGACAACAAGTCTTCCCAGTTTCTCAATAGTCAACGTTTCTTGCGAATAACGTTGTTCTCTAGGAGCATCCATTTACCATTGAGTTCTCGATTATAACAGCCGATGGCTTCCTCTGAAATTTGCGCGACAATAAGCCTCCTCAGGAGTCTAGTAATCCAGATTCCCTTCAAGTGGAGGTCTGGATAATGCTTTTCCTCCTCTATGATAATTTTCGGATGTTTGTTTTCGTAGGGAGGTGATCAGTTACTAGGGGTTATCTTATATATCTACCAATTCCCTAGAGTTCGTCTTATTCTTCTTATGTGAGTTGGTTTCCGAACTCGAGGATTTTTCTTAATATTTCGGTTGTTTTCATCATTTCTGTGTTTTGTATGGTGTCAATCCTCCATTTGATTCCAATTTTCCCCTAGTCTGTTTCCAGTCTTTTCGTAAGTGTTCCTAGTGTTCCTACAATCATCTGTATTACAGTGGTTTACTTATGTTCCATATTTCCGAAGAGTCCGGGTCGCTTACTAAACGAACTGGTTATACCCGTGTGGTACTAGCGTCCTACTAAACCCGTACAGGTCTTGCTTGCTTGCTTGCTTAAATGTCTGTATGCTTGTATAGTTGTACCTTGTAACTTGCCACCTTGCACACTTGATGAGGTCACGAAAAGATATGGACGACCTCAGAGCTATATTCATCCTTTAAAATGGCATCCATTTTAAGTATATACCTATATTTATCAATTTCCTGGTGATAATCATTCGGAAAACGAAATGAGAGAGAAAATGAAAGGGAAAGAGAGAGAAGGGAAGAAAGAAAGGGGAAAAAGAGGAAAAGAGAATATATATATATATATATATATATATATATATATATATATATATATATATATATATATATATACATATATATATAAATATATATATTATATATATATATATATATATATATATTATATATATATATATATATATATATATATAAAGAAATACTGGATCAACGTGTCACGGGTTATCTAGTTTATTTATTAATCCTTGCTTTTTATTTTTTGTTCTATTTGGGTATCTATTTAGTGATTATGTCCTTATTTATTTAATTCATTCTTTCTTTCATTTCTATACTAATGAATACTCACTTACTAAGGTCCAGAGGCCATTTGAGAATACGGTTCAATGAGATTGTCAATAAGATTGATGAACAATACTATGAAAGAATTGGAAACGATGAGTGGAAACGGCGGGATGTGATTACTTAAGAAGACGATACGACAAGTATTTGTTGACATTGGATTTAAAGACAACTATGTTGTAGTAAGAAGAGAAGCTGTCATGGACGGCGGCACCGGGGGGCACTTTTTGACTTGCCCCCCCCTACTTTACGGTCATCAATAATGAAGTTATATATGCATGTGTTTAAGCGCCCCCCCCCCCACTTTTATAACTGTCCCGCCGGTCCTGGCTGTCCTGTAGTTCTTTCATTGTGGTGATTTCTCTCTGTTTTTTTAGTCATCTGTTTATTCTATCGTTCCAAATTCTTTCTTTCATTCTCCCTTCCTCTTTTTCGTTGTTTATTTCTCACTGTCTTTCCTCGGCTCCTTTTTCTCGGATTATTTTTCTTCATTTCTTTCTGTATTTCTTCTCTTCTACATTTCTTTTTTTCCTCCTAACATTCTTCTATTTTTCCTTTCTTTGTCCTTCTTACTCCTATTCTACTATTTTTCCTTTCTTTGTCCTTCTTACTCCTATTCTACTATTTTTTCTTTCTTTGTCCTTCTTACTCTCATTCTTCTATTTTTCTTTTCTTTGTTCTTCTTACTCTCATTCTTCTATTTTCCTTTCTCTGTCCTTCTTACTCTCATTCTTCTATTTTTCCTTTTTTTGTCCTTCTTACTCCTATTCTACTATTTTTTCTTTCTTTGTCCTTCTTACTCTCATTCTTCTATTTTTCTTTTCTTTGTTCTTCTTACTCTCATTCTTCTATTTTCCTTTCTCTGTCCTTCTTACTCTCATTCTTCTATTTTTCCCTTTTTTTGTCCTTCTTACTCTCATTCTACTATTTTTTCTTTCTTTGTTTTTTCTTACTCTCATTCTTCTATTTTTTCTTTTTCTGTCCTTCTTACTCTCATTCTTCTATTTTTTTATTTCTTTGTCCTTCTTACTCATTCTTCTATTTTTCCTTTATTTGCCCTTCTTACTCTCATTCTTCTATTTTTTCTTTCTTTGTCCTTCTTACTCCTATTCTACTATTTTTTCTTTCTTTGTTCTTTCTTACTCTCATTCTTCTATTTTTTTCTTTCTTCGTCCTTCTTACTCTCATTCTTCTATTTTTCTTTTCTTTGTCCTTCTTACTCTCATTCTTCTATTTTTCCTTTCTTTGCCCTTCTTACTCTCATTCTTCTATTTTTCCTTTATTTGCCTTTCTTACTCTCATTCTTCTATTGTTTCTTTCTTTGTTCCTTCTTACTCTCATTCTTCTATTTTTTCTTTCTTTGTCCTTCTTACTCTCATTCTTCTATTTTTTATTTCTTTGTTCCTTCTTACTTTCATTCTTCTATTTTTTCTTTCTTTGTCCTTCTTACTCTCATTCTTCTAGTTTTGCTTTCTTGGTCCTTCTCACTCTCATTCTTCTATTTTTCTTTCTTTGTCCTTCTTACTCTCATTCTTCTATTTTTTTTCTTTGTCCTTCTTACTCTCATTCTTCTATTTTTTCATTTCTTTGTCCTTTTTACTCTCATGCTTCTATTTTTTCTTTTCTTTGTCCTTCTTACTCTCATTCTTCTATCGTCCTAACTTCTCTCTGTCTTTGTTATATTTCTCTTATCTCTTTATTTCGTTTTCTTCCTAACTTCTTTCTTCCACCCTTTCTTTTTTCTCTTTTTTCTCTCTCTATCTTTTATATCTGTGTTTACCATAAGATCTTTCTTTCTTTTTTCTTAACTTCATCCTTTCCCCATTATTTTATTATTTCCTGCCTCCTTTTTTTATTGTTCACATTGCACAACATCGTTCTTTCATCCTTTGTTTCTTTGTTTTTCTCTTCTTTTGTAACCCCCCCCCCCCACTTCTCTTCTTAACCTCTGCCCATACATCACACCCTTACATTTTTTTAATTTTTCCCTTTTAATCTTTTCAGTGATCGTAATCAAATCTAAAATGATCATTTACACGAAAACAAATCTTCAAAAATAAAAATAAAAATAAAAATATCGATGGAGGCTTTGTCTGGCCGAACATGGATTTTTTTTAACATAATTTTTTTCTTTTTATTAAAAAAATATATACTTAGAAATGAATTCTAGAAAACGAGTTTGATCGTGTAGTTTTTTTCTTCGCACAAACAATTCCAAAGGAGTTATGGTGAATAAAAGTTAATGATTTGAAATAGAAAAAAACGTATAGAGAAACGAAAAAAATGTCCTCATAGATAAAAAAAAAAAATGGTGTCTGAGCAAAAATAATGATGGCGATCAAAATTTCATGTTCTCTGTCTTTCTTGAAAAATAGGCACTAGCATCTCTAAGTATATACCACTCTTACAGCCGCAAAGCAGCGAAAGTGAGAGGTCAGAGCCTTTCTTTCTATTAGATTAGCTGCTTTGTCGAGCTTATGAACCTCATCTACTCAAAGTACTGATTTACAAACTACTCTTAACCCGCCCTGACTCTTTCTCTTACACGTAGTAGCAGTTCCGTCGAGCTTATATCTAAGTTACGCGAGTAAGCTAGAAGATGGACTTAGTGCCATGGGCTGTTGGACACCAGAGCTTATCCCACACGCGGTTGGGTCATGCATACCCCAACTGATAGGGCCTAAGCTCCCCTGGTGGTTATCTTAGGGTTCTCTTACCCGTAGCCTTTGGCATATAAACTAACGACAATGTCTACTTCAACAAATTTCAAACAATATTCATAGGCAGTGAAGAGAAGGGTGTGCAACGAAAAAAACATCGTTTATAAGTATACGTTATGTACAGAAAGTATGGCTAACCGTAACCCTTTTAATTTCGTGTGTCGTGTGTAAGAGAATGTGTCGGTACGTTTAATTGGGTTAAGAACAAAGAAATATTCGTTCAAGCCGATAGATTCCCGGAGACAGCGCCGAAGAGATGCTACATCGACTTGTGTGTTAGTATAAAAGAGAATGAAAGATAGTGTAACTTGACTAACATCACGCGTTCGGAGCTAGCCGCACGATATACAAACTTATACGTATTACGTTACGCTTTATATGATTTCATTTCTCACGGCTGCTGTTTTATGCGTCTTCGTAATTTTAAAGTGAGATCGCAATTAATTATGAGCCCGCAGTAAAAAATAACGCCGATGATTTCACTTGAAAATTGCGTGTTAGTACTGTATATATATATATATATATATATATATATATATATATATATATATATATATATATATATATAGAGAGAGAGAGAGAGAGAGAGAGAGAGAGAGAGAGAGAGAGAGAGAGAAGGGGCGGAGAACTAGGGTGAAAGACACTTGTCTTGAGTTTAGAACGATAATCTTAAACTTTACTTGCTTTTTAACTAAATCTTAGATATTTTCCAAACAAATACATTTTAGACCATTTTATCCGCATAGTCACATATCTTCATGCAAAATTACGTGGAAAAAAACAATCCCGAGAAGTAGAGCTAACAGACTAGTAGACAGATGGATAGTTACAAAAAAAAAGTCCTTACCGATTAAAGTCGGGGAACAACAGCTGTCGCTTGATCACTGGCTGCCTGAAGCCTACCAACATGGACAGTCTTCATCTTCTCACTGGCGTTGCTCTTTCAGATGTGAGACGAGAAGTTGCCTGCCGCGTAGAGACCACAAAGTCTATCAGTGAACGCCATCAACGTGGACCAACGGTCCAACAACTGAAATCAAAAGAGAAGCTTCCTCAGCCGTGTCGAACCCCTAACACCATCTCAGGAAGACACTAGATTACAGCTATGGAGCAGACGGCTAGTAAATACCACTCTCTTATTAACATGAGAATCATCCATTCTGAGCAACTCCCTCCCGGTTCAGAGGCAGCTTTGCTTCAGTGGAAAACACTAAACCGCCAGAGAACGGGAATGGGTCGATCAAAAGTTGCTAGAAGTTAGTTGAGGCTACAAAACTGGCCCAACCATTCCTGAATGTGGAGATCACGACTATACGATGCAACACTACATTGTCTGCTCCCTACTGTCAATCCAGTACAGCTTGAAAGATATCGCAGAGTAGAACACTAATGCATACAAAAGTAGAGAACTATCGATGACCACATGCTGCAGAAACGCGCAAGGAAGAAAGTAGGTTTGAGATAAAAAAAAACAAAAAACTAGCCAATTATCGCAATGTGGATTTTCCGGCGAGAACAATGTGCGTTTGTACGATGTGGGAGCAATATGAGCATGTGTGATTTTGAACAGTTTTCTGTTTTGTTGCGAGACTAGAAAATGTGAAAATTTGTTGATGGAAATGTGATAATTTTTAGTGCTAAGAAATGACAAATCATGACTTGTGATCTTGTGACAATTGCAAACACAAACTGGGCGAAATTACTTGGTTATCTGACACAGAAAAGTAGCAAAACCAAATTGGAAACAAAATGAAAAACTTCAACTTAAGACAGAAATCATTTCATATTTACCCAAATTATTCCACATTACTGTTAGGCGCATTCCACGGACTTATTATATAAAACTAAAGTGTATAACGAGGGGGGGATTGAAAAATAACTGCTTTTTTATCTATCATATAAATTTTTAATATATCCTTACATCAATAATTAGATCAGACAGAAGAATGAAAGGAATGAAAAGAGGAAAATGAAAGGAAGTACGAGACAAAAAAGAAAAAGAAAGGATATAAGAAAGAAGTTATGAAAAAATAAAGTTTTTTCAAATTCTTTTACCCCAAATAAGACAGGCCGCCACTGTAGACGTAAGAAAAAGGGTGACAGTTTTTTGGGGGGTCAACCTAAATTGGGAGCTGTGCAGCAAGATGTCTGTTTACATTAGTTTTAAATTTCTGCATGTCAGTACCGTCAGGAAAACAGGGAGTAGGGAGGGAGTTCCAGAGGCCAGCAGCACGAGGACAGAAGCTTTTTGAGTAGCTGGCTATTCGGCATCTGAGGACCTCCACAGTGAATGGATGGTATTTGGTAGATTGTCGGGTTGGTCTAGTTAATTTACATCGTGGGGCACCAGAGCAGCAAATTCATCAGAGCACAATCCATTACATGACTTGTAAAACAGGCACAAATAAGCAACATTGCAGCGATGGGACAGGGGCTGGAGCTTGGTAGATAGTGAGGGACCTATTATATTGGCGACTCTTTATGGGACCTTGTCTAAGAGGGGGAGACTACTGGATGATGCCCCAGCCCAGATGTGGCAACAATACTCCATGCAGAGGCGGATGGTTGCTATGTAGAGATATAGGATAATGTCAGGTGTGAGAAGTTTACTAGCACGGCAGAGGGAGCTCACCTTCTTTGCAGCAGCCCTGGCAATGTATTCAATGTATGTATTCCAATTCATGTTATCTTTGAAAGTTAGGCCGAGGAGTTGTAATGATGAACTCTCAGGTAGGGTGTTATTTGCCATCACAAACGGTGGTTGAAAAGGTTTCTTGTAGTTATTGAAGGAAAGTAGCTTTGTCTTTGCGGCATTAAAAGTTATAATCTATTTATACCCCAATCCACTACAGACTGAGGGTCATTTTCTAAGGATTCAGTCGTTGCCTCACATATGTGCGCGTCGGTTTTGCCCACGTGACGAGAGTAGAGCGTGGTGTCCTCAGCAAATATTCCTATCGCAGTCTCAATGACATCAGAGAGGTCATTTATGAAAATCAGGAACACTAGAGGTCCCCGGATGGTTCTGCTGAGGTACACCAGCATTTTTGTTACTTAGATGAACGGTCATCGAGGACAATCTGGATCGTTCTTTTTGTTAGGAAGGATTTAATTATATTAAATATTTATCGAGTAATACCATATGAGTACAGTTTTAGGAGAAGCCCTTCATGACAGACTTTGTCAAAGGACTTGGATATATCAAGCGCTACAACCCTAGCTTCAGCTGTCTTTCCAGTGTATGATATATGCGTTCAGAGATGATTGTTAGGATATCTGCGGTAGAACGTGCTTGTCTAAATCTGTATTGATGATCAGAAATAAGTTTAGCATTAACTAGGTGCCGGACTATCAGTAAATTGATTAAGGATTCAAATGTATTAGGACAGATCGGGAGTAGACTGATTCGGCGGTAGTTTAGAGGATCAGTTCTATCTCCAACATTCTTGAAGACTGGTACTACAGAGGAAATTTTCTAACTATCAGGGAAACAAGATTCAGCAAGGCATGTGTTGTATAGTTTGGAAAGGATAGGGGCCATATCAACAGAGCATTTCTTTATTACTATTACTGGTATGAGATCAGGCCCACAGGCTTAGGAGGTGTCAAAGTTTTTTATGATGTCTTTGACCTGAGATGGGGTGATGACCAGGTCCTCAAGTGTGGCTTCAGAGGTGATTTGCTGAGTCCAAAGTGGAGTTTAAAGCGAAACGATGGGCAAGTAGTTCAGCCTTATTAGTTGTCGTGCAAACAACGTCGTTGTGATTTGATAGCGGGAGATTTGTCGATTGTTCTTTGTTCATCACAAGTTATAAAGAAAAGAAGGAAGAAAGAAAGAGGAAATACAGAAATTAAGAAAAGAAGAGAAAGAAATGAAGAAGAGAAAAAAGAGAAAAAAAGGAAAAAACTGAAGTTAAAATAATGTATTGAAATAAAGTGCAAGAAAATGAAAACGAAGAAATGTAGCTGAAATATGTAGAAGAAATACGGAGAAGACAGAACGAGATAAGTGAAGAGAGAAGAAAGAAAGAAATACGAAGTAAAAAAAGTAATTAACAAAAAACAATAACAATATTAATATAATGTATATTTTTCTACTAGAAGAGTAAGGTTAGTACTGGAATCCTAATGAGACTTATTGTCAATCACATTCCAGAGAAATCTAACGGCCGTCATCAATGATAAACGGCTCTGCGACAACCCAAAATGATTTGTAATAATGATCAATCAGAGAGGAGAGTACTCGATTTTAAATGGTAACGATAATTTACACTTGTTTCATAATTCTTTATAACTCTCTTTGAACTCTCATATATGGAACGCTTCAGAAAATATCGAAAAACTTGAAGCGTAACTATAAGATTGCTAAATTTTTATGTCGGTTTGTTCAGTCATTACTGTGTGCGAGAGTTTTTAATCACCAACCATATCTTTACACGTATACGTGAGTTTGCGTTGTGTTTCTTTGTCTCTATGTGCGCGTTTGTGCCGTGGATTTTGGTAAAATTAAGTTTTCTTTTCTCATATACAAATCCAGTGTTCACTTCATTACAATTCAATCAAAATTTAAATTTTCTCTTTCGGCATATCGTCCCGTTTATTTCTTCTTTTTTCTCTGTCGTGATTCGTCTCCGTTGTGTCGTGGTAACTCTTAAGAATGAAATTTACCTTTGATTTTCCTTTCTTCGTACTTTTATCGTTGTCCTTTATCACATAGATTTCTGCTTCGTTTTCGTCTTTTCGTTGTGCTGTGGATTTGTTAACTTTATTCGTCGTGATTCGTCTAGTGGACTTCTCTCCTGGCCTGCGATCATCATAGTGGTGTATCTGTGGATAAACATTTTACGCGACAAATGGAATTCATATTTTAACAGGTTCCAAGAGACTTTTATTGATCCTTTTTTCAGATAACGCGTCGGAGAGAGATTGCTGTTTCCTTTATTAATCTTTCTGTTCTTCTAAGTTTATGACTTAACTAATTCATAACTTCTGACTGAACAAGGGGGGGTGAGATGGACACATTTTCGTCCCATCGGACTTAACTTTAAGTTGCATACCCTATCTTCTAGGTTCGTGTCACGAGAGATCCATCCACGAATTCTATGGCGGACCTTTTTTCTTAAAGTTTTCAGATCATATTTTTCTGCATGGACTTACTCGTCAAAACTATCGTTTTGCCCACAGTCACAAGTGTGACGTCATAGTCCCTTTTCACGGCAACCAATCTCGAGACCGCATTCACTTTCGCTGTGTGTTTAACCCCTCCTGACCCCACATCTTTGATTTCGGTCCAACTGTCTATTCTGTTATTTCATGGAGAATGATTCATTCACCAGAATCTATGTCAGTTTAATTCGCACCGAATTTATCAATTTCACCTAATTTACAATTCATACTAGTTGAAGTACACCTTTTCAAAAATATAGTGTCCCTCTTAATGTAATATAACCACTCTTTTGACAACTGTGGACTACTTTCTGAGGAACAAAAAGGATCCTGTAAACTCATAACCTGTTATACATATATCAAAATATCTTGAAGGAGGTAAAACGCAGAAATAAGAACATATCCATGGAATTAATTGATTACAAGAAATCCTCCGACAAAATCCCTCAAGTATGGATAATTGAATGCTTAAGAATGTACAAGATATCCGACAAAATTATTAATATTATTAAGAAAGCAATGAAACATATAGACTGGAACTGACAGTTAGGGGACAACACCTGACTGAGATAATAATACAGAGACGCATCTTCTAAGGAGACTCTCTATCACCACTACTGTTTATCATAGCTCTGATGCCACTCAGCCACAAACTGAGGAAATGTGATGCTGGATACAATTTACAGACACAGAATAAACCATATATGTATATGTATATGTATATGGACGAAATGAAGCTATTTGCAAAAGGCAAAAATGAACTAAAAAGGTTAATAAACACTACAAGAATCTCCAGCCAGGACATTTAAACGGAATTCGAAATATAAAGATATGCACTGCTAGACTTAAAAAGGGGTAAATAAAGACATTTGATGGCACGGTACTACCTAACCAAGAGGAGAGAAGAGCGCTTGGTGAACGTTAGCTATAAATATGTGTGGGTTCTGGAAGAAGACACCATCAACTCTACAGAAATGAAAGAGAAGATTAGAAAACTATGCTTGAGAAGAACAAGTAAAATTTTTGGAACAAAACTATAGAGTAGAAATCTAGTTAAGGAATAAACACCCCGACAGTATCACTAATAAGATACTCTGGATCATTCATAGGCTGGACATAAGAAGAACTGAGACATCTTGCAAGAAAACTAATGATCATGCGCAATACACTACACACGAAATATTTTACAGACCGACTTTACGTGAAGAGGAAGGAAGGAAGGGGAAAAAGGACTTGTTAGTATAAAATACTATGTGGAAGACTCAAAAAAAGTTGGAAAAACATAACCCAGAGCACAGAAAGACTAATCACTGCAGCAAGAGACACTATCAAAACGAACAATGATGTAAGCAGTGAAAACAGAAACAAAAAGACAAGAAAGGAAAAGTTGGAAGGGAAACAACTATACGGACGCTTCATAAGAATTACAAGAATAGAGACACACGAAAACAGGTTGAAATGGCAATTATACAGAGAAACTGAATAGCTACTGACAGCTGCACATAACAATGCGATTAGAACAAAGTACGGTAACGCGAAAATAGATAAAACCCAGAAAAACAGCAAATGTAGGCATATTAGATAAAGAGACGAAACGGTAAATCGCATAATAAGTGAATGCAGCAAACTAGCACAGAAATAACACAAGATTAAATACGAATGCATGGGAAGGTCAGTACACTGAGAAGTATGCAAACGACTGCATTTTAAACACTCAAATACAAACCGGAGACAGTACTAGAAAACAAGAATAACAAAATCCTCTGGGACATGGGTGTACTTATTAAAGCAAGGAGATGTTATAATAGTAAAGAAGAAAGTAAAAATGCCAAATATGCGACCGGAGGGAGCAAATATCTTCTAATAATAATAATAATAATAATAATAATAATAATAATAATAATAATAATAATAATAATAATAATAATAATAATAATAATAATAAAACACTTGAACAGAGAAGAAACTGGATCGCTACTGACAGCTGCACAAATAGCACCAGCCGCAATGTAATTTGCAATGGTTATCGAAAGAGGTGGAGAGTACTGGAAATCTGGGGAGACTTGTCACCTTGACTCCAGGGAACACCATCGTGAGAACTCCTAGTGAGTTGATAATAATAATAATAATAATATTTGTAGAGGGTCAAGGAGGATGCGAAGACCGAGGAAGGGCAGCACAAACCATCCTTCCACTGGAAGTGTAGAGAGTGATGGTACCTTGGGGAGGTTTATTGCCACCCAAATCCTAAAGAAGACCAATAGTCCTTACCAGCAATAAATCAATGGTAAACGGCTACTGCGATACTACAAGGTTATTTGCGGTGGTTATCGAAAAGAGGTGGAGAATACTGGGCATCTGGGGAGACTAGTTGTCACTCAGACTCCAGGAAATACAACCGGTTGTTGTCGGTGAGCAGTCACTGATGATGACCTGCGTGAGAACTCATAGTGAGTATAAATAATAATAATAATAATAATAATAATAATAATAATAAGAAGAAGAAGAAGAAGAAGAAGAAGAAGAAGAAGAAGAAGAAGAATAAGAAGAAGAAGAAGAAGAAGAAGAAGAAGAAGAAGAAGAAGAAAAGTATAGCATGATGTAACATGGAAGACTATTTTGTTTTCGTGGATGAAGTTGATATGGCGATGCGGATGATGATCAGGATGCTATTAATAATTGTGATGAGGAAAGTATGGCGGACGCAAAGATGTGAAATCGAAAAAAAAGGAAAAGTAAAAAGAAAAATCGACAAAACAAAACCAAATACAGTATAAAAAAGTTTATTTTAGTAGAGTCGAGAAAATGCATCTGATCGATAATGATCATGAGGACAGTCGAATTAATCATGGGAGAGGGTGAGTGGCGGGGAAGTAAATCAACATGAGATGTTAAAGGGGAAGAAAATGGAGATTTATTTTAGTTGAATGAAGAAATTGGAGATAGTTATGATTAATAAGATTGAAATACTCGGATTAAACCTGAGAGGGGATACAAATGAACTGAAAGAGAAAAAAGGAGAAGAAGAAGAAGAACAAGAAAAAGAAGAAGAACAAGAAAAAGAAGAAGAAGAAGCAGAAGATGAAGAAGAAAAAAAGGAGATGAAGAATAAGAATAAGAGAAGTGTGACAAAAGAAAAATAAACGGCAAAGAGATAAAAACTGTATCTAGATTTTATGTTTTCGACCAGAGTTTGGAATATTATTACGTCATCCAGAATCTTGATTCTCTGAACTTTAATAGTAAGTGGGAATGTTTAATTGAATTAACTATATTTTACAATACATTAATGACACGTTCACTGTTGGAAGCCCTTAAAATATGATAGTATTTAAGGGGCATTTGAGAAACATATGCTTTATGAGTTTTAAAAGGATGATTCTGCAACCGAAGTGACTCGACATACTCACTTAGCTCATGGAGAAAAATGCCTGAATAAAAGAACATGCTGAAGATATCTCTCAAAGTTTATAAATAGAAATTTCGCCCTTGAACATGAAGCCCGATCAGGAAGTCCAATCGAGCTTTGTGAAGGTGGTCTATGTGAATTCACTTAAGGAAAACCCTGCAGTATAAATTGGAACATTGGAAATTAAGGTTTTACTCAAACCGTACAACTGTTCATCGTTATCTTCAACAACTTCGGCAGGTTCCGGAATTGTCTGCTGATCTACACTCGCGATTTAAAGTTGCCTTCAGCTAAGGCTGCATCGTTACCGTTTTTACACTTATAAAGCATCACGAGTTTCAAATGTTTCTTTGGATAATATCGTATTTTAAGCTCTTTCAATAGTGGAAGTTTCTTAGTTTGATAAAGGTAAATGTGTGCAAATACACACACACACGCGCACACACACACCCACCCACATATATATATATATATATATATATATATATATATATATATATATATATATATATATATATAGATAGATAGATAGATAGATAGATAGATAGATAGATAGTGTTACACCGGCCGTTCTTACACAGGAGAAACAACACCGGTTGTCACTATAAATAGTGCGAGACACCAGAAGACAAAACACAGTCTTGTAACTGTCTAGCCAAGAGCTAGTCACTTTCTTACTTTGTTAATACACTTGTTAAACCAACCCTCGACTTGACTTCCTTTATTTATTATTTACTGTGGAACAACTTCACAACAGATAGATAGATAATACGCCAACGCAACTTTATGTTCATACGTTATCACCCACCTACCCCCCTGGGATCGCCGGATCGCCGAAGATGCAATGCAAAAAAGTACTTCTGTAAATTGGTATTCGCTTCATTTCTAAAAAAAATATTTAGCTCGCAATTATTTTACAGTAAGAAGGAAGTAACTGTTTATTTTCAAACGATTTAAATGGTAGCAATAAATAAAACATTTTAGGATTTGGTATCCAAGAAAATTTTAGAACTTACGTCATCAATTCCGAGTTCAATACAAGACTTCCGAGATTAGCGAACGTTAACAAACTTCATCGAACAAATTGAATATATTATTAGCTTTTTTATTTTTTGCGAATAAGTTATTTAACGAAAGTAACTGTTTATTTTATTGTCTATGTAAATGTATTATGTAACGTTGTTTTGGTACTTATACACAATATGAACCAAACTGTTTTTTTAACCCAGCCCTAACCTAACCTAACCTTACCCTAAACTAACCTTTACCTTTACCTAACCTTAAACTAACCATAATCCAATTTTTAGATTTAATTCTGACAAAAGTCGGTTTAGTTCGGTTCGTATTGTGTAGAAGCATAGGAACTTGATTTGACTTTCTCCGTTCGTTGTCGGAAGAGCTTACGTCACGACTACAAATCTCTGGATACCTATTCCTAAAAAACATCCAATAAATAAATTAAATTCAAAGGTTCAAACTTTTGTTTTTCTATTTGAAATAAAATATTTATCTCATAACTATTTTAAAGGTAAGATGAAAGAATATTTATTGTTTAAAAAATATATAAATTGTTACAATTTCCAATAAATAAACGTAATAAATAATCGTTATATTTATTTAAAGAATATATTATAACTGACAATGGGAAGTATTTTTTAAGGGAAATGAACGAGACAATTATTGCTTAATATTATTAACCTTTACATCAATGTATTATTTCCAACGAAATATAATCATCAACCTGAATTGTGTAGATAGGTGTTGAAAGCAAGCGTGCAATCTCCCCGGGGTCTTCCTCTGTGTGATATATAAATATTATTTAGTTCCATTTGAGACACACACATATCTGCACACAGTTTTTATATTTCACGATTTTCACATGTTTCGGACTTGTTTCGGAGTGAACATAAGCGTTGGTTAAAATGTAATACAGACTAAATTAACTAATATCTGACATCTAAAAAGCGTGGAACATAGGATGGGCGTCATTTACCCCAGGGTATTTAGTGCGAAATTTACAGAAGGTTTCAGACTATGTCAGAAGGAACCTAAAGAAAATCAGAGAGTACAACAACCGAGACCTGGTGAAAACCCGACCGAAACGTTGTGAAATGTCAACCACAAATAAGAGAAAAGCCGTCCGAAACATGTACTTCATGTTAAATGAAAACTCCGAATGATGTTGAGGCCTACATCGGCTGATTTACATCTGCCTGGCACAAAAACACTTTAGACTAAATAGCATGGATGATTGAATGTTATTCTCACAGTAGTTCTAATAATCCAAGTAATAAAAAATAAGCATTCCTCATCTAAATAATTCCGAAGAATAATAAAAAAAAGCCTTATGTTTTAATGGATGGAGAATTAAAACCAACCTTCTCTCCTTTCTCCACCAACGCTCCGATGCTCATTTTGCCCAAATTTAAATAGATTGCTCTCTCTTTGAAGAAGCTCCCTGCTTGGATAAGTTCCTAAAACTGACCTTCATGCTAGACCTCAAATGGAAGATTTACATCAACTATGTTGCTAAAGTTGCTGGAAAAATGGTTGGATCTTTCTACCGTTCCAGAAAGTATATCACTTCTGAAGTAATCCTCTAAGTGTATAAGAGTTAAATACGTCCTAAGATGGAGTACTGTTGCCACATCTGGAGAGGTGCTGCTTAGAGCACTCTTTCCTGCCTTGACAGAATACAAAACCGGTTTCGAAACCTAGTGAGTGATGCTCTCTTCCCTTCCAGAGAAGAGACGTTGCAAGTGTTTCTCTATTTTATCCTTATATTCATGGTAGATGCTCGACTCAGCTCTAATCTATGGTTACCCGACTGTAAAGCATTTACAACAAGAACTCGTCTAGCTACAACAACTGTAGATAATTTTCTTTTCTTCCTCTGTGAACCTAAAAGTAAACGGAACTTCGATGAGCAAAGCTTCATTCAAGAATTATCCCTCTGTGGAACACGATACCACAGGGCTGCTTCCCAGCTGCTTATAGCATGGACGTGTTCAAGTCCAATGTTAACAAATTTTTGTTGAGTCGTCCTCCTAAATAATTTTATTTCTGGTCAGTCTCAACCATTGCCACAAATCTTTACGTTGTTGTTTAACGAAACTCACGATAAATACATTAACCCTTATCCTCGAGTGGCTTTGATAAGTAGTGACTTGTTAGTACGCTAAAAGAACAAAAAACACTTGAACGATTTATAAATTTTGACGATAAAACTTATGTTGCTATTATTTGTTTCAACTGATGTTAATTTTGAAAAGGGTTTAGTGTAAAAAAAAAATAAAATTAAGCATCACAGTGTTTTGCAGAAATTGAACCGTGTAAAAATTTAACTATGTGAATGATCCAATGAATTTCTCCGATAAAATGCGGTAATTGTTTACCTTTCATATTGGGAACTAAAGCGTGTATAAAACTCGCATCATTTTACCTCTTCAACCTAAAGGATTTATTTATATTTACGATAATAAATCTTTATCCATATAAAGTTAGGTATGGTTTTATGTTTATATATGCGTAGTACAAGATTCACTCCTAAACTAATTAACCGATCATTATGAATTTTGGAACACAACTGCTAAGCGTTACGGGTAATTATGTTTGCTATATTTAGTTTAATTTATTTTCAAGCAAAGAGAGATGGCGTAGGCCTTCTGAAAATTCAGATTTCTTCGATTTTTGGTAAATTGTAATAATATGTGTGAGACATCAATTAATAAATATTTACAAAATTTCAGTGTCTTTGGACTATTTTAAATGGAGGGCATAATATGGGCACAACCTTCCATTTGAAAATTCAATCCATTATATCTTGATTTTAATCTTAGTAAAGGGACATAAAAGTGGTGCGAATCTGTTTGGCTCAATGAATAAATTTTACCTGTCCTAGGAGGGGAATTCTTCTAGTTATTATTAAAAATTAAAATCAGTCTGATATATTTTAACCGGGAAACGCCAGTACACGGGTCCTGCTAATAAATTATTAAGATAAAATTTAGAATAAATACATATTGTTTTGATTTAAAAATCCAAGTGTGCTTTCATCGGGTTTCAGTATTGAAAATAAAATGTGATACATATGTTTTGCCCCCCAAAATAATGATTTTTTATTAAAAACTTAATAACTAGTTTTAAACGAAATAACATTGGGTTTTCATAGAAAAGAAAGAATATTTACGAAAATAAATTAATTAATATATTCTAAAAATAAAAGTTAGAACAAATCCATATCATTTTTAAAAGTCAAGTAACCTTTCATACCGGTTTCAGAATGGCAAACGAAAAGCGGTAAACACGTGCCTCCTCGAAATTAACACAGGTCCATACTCAATTATCCGGTCCTAAAAACACGTTCTTCGTTCTTTTTATATTATTATTTTTATGCGCCCAGGATTCTAAATTTCGTCGTGTTTTCAATTCGATATTTTATGTTTCTATAGTGATCGATTAAAGTATTTATTAATGATGGAGTTTATGTGTCTGTCTGAAGCCGAACCTCCGTCAGAGTACTCGTACCTGCTCTGCCAGCTTCTATATATACTGCTACAAAAGCTCGCCCAAACACCATGTGTTTTTGCCAATTTACATAATTAATTGCTTTTAAAATTCTAATAAATTAATATTCACAAATATACACTTACAACTCGTGTTCTCAAATTTACATATGTATTTAGAATAGTTTTCTCTATATCAAGAAAACGTATTAATACAATTAGTTAAAGACATTTTATTCAAAAAAACATTCGCTTAGATGTTTACAAATAAAGCAATGTAGTTTTCTTATGTATTTTCCGGAAATGACGTCATAGTCACAAATTAGGTTTTTTTGTAAGCAGATAAAATATTTCATTAAAATATATTTCTACATGTGAACAAAAACATTTTATTTATTTATTCGTTAAACAAATAAATATTTATTTCATTAACTTTCACATGGTCACGTGACCCTTGCAAATGTAAACATCACTCTTCTTTTGATCCGGCTAATTCATAAGTTAGTCTCCACGCTTCGCTACTTTAATGCAACATTAAACAAATAAAATACATTTCATCAAATTCAATCAAAGAAATATTTATTTTTTTAACCAATAAATAAATCAAATATAATTATTTTCTTACACTTACAAGTGATAAAATTGTTTTACTTTGGCGTTTCATTTGTACGATTTTTTAACGGTTTACTTTGGCGTTTCACTTCTACGATACGATAAAACTTGCTAGATAACTGTTTTTAATTTTTTAAATGATTTTAAATTTTTCATGATTTTTTTGTTAAAATAAAAATAAGTTGAATTCGTTTCGATCATAAAAATATAGTTGCCATCTTTATAAACATTCAGAAAGAGACTAGCTGACTTAAAAACAGTAAAAATCAAGCATTTCACTCTGAATAATTTATGTGACTTAGATGATAAAAATTAACCTATAAATATTGCCCCAGTCAAGAAGGATTTCTCTTCTTTTAAAATCCGGCTCTCCCACAAAGGACGAACTCGATTGGAAACCAAAAACAAAAATGGTTAATTCCTATTTTAGTCACGTAAATTATTTTGAGCGAAATAAGTTCCAGCATTATTTTAAAACAACTCCTTTTTTTAACTTAAAGCATGTTTAATAAAAACAAATGCAAAAACATGAAAAAGACAGTCATAGCAAACTTCATCGTATACGTGAAACCCCAAAATGAAAAGTTGATCAGAAAAATATAGTCGTCATCTTTATGAACATTCCGAAAGAGGCTAACGAGTAATGAGTCAAGATCCTCATTTTTTAGCTTAAAAAGTAAAAATAAACCATTTCACTCTGAATAATTTACGTGACTGAGATAAGAATTAACCTATGAATTTTGCCCCAGTCGAGAATGATTTCTCCTATTCTGACCAAGGACAGGTCTGATACTTTGATTTCAGTCTTAAGCATGGAATTCCAATAATTATTAGATATTATTAGAGCCATGCACCTTATGTCAATGCCCCTGCCCCTCAAATGAGATTCTATATTTTTCAGTCGGTGGGCGGTAGCACTTTTTATACCAGTCGGAAGCGCCAGAAACACCAGAGGCGCCAGTACTCGTGACTCAAATTAATATTTACGTAAATGCAAATGCAAATTGGGTGATCAGTTTTGCATACAATTTGAACATCAAATGATCCACCATTTCCGGGCCATTCTAACTTTTTAAGGCATTTAACCAATTTTATTTTGTGATTTGAGATAAATTCGATGCATTGTTTTTCGGTCGGGCTGGGTTGGTACTACTTTAAAAACCGATTATATGTGGTTTTACGACTAAGGTTAGTGGTAAACACAAATAGTATTCTGTTCTAAAAGGTTAGAATGACCCGAAAAGATGGGAAAGAGACGCGGCAGCCTCGCAAAAAATGCAACCGACAGGGAGCATTTATTTGCTAGTAATTATAATGGACTTTTATTATATTTCTATTTGTTCATTTTACTTTTATTTGCTTTATTTAGTCATTCTTGAGTCTTGGCGAAGATATGCGCTCTACTGAATGACATTTCATTTTTTTTCTTCAGTGCATTCTATTTTCTATGTTGGTGTTTTATCTCTCTGTTCTCTCTGCCTTATTCACGCGATTTTCCCCTTTTTTCTTTACTTTAGTAACCCTTTTGGTAAGACCATGGGTCTCCGAAATGGACGATATTGATCTCCGTGGACGATGTAACTATCCACGGTGCCGATAAATGTATGAGGGGTCAAAAAAGTGTCGATGCACGACAGGGAATCGATTAAATCATGTCGGCCTTAAAACTAACATTTGGAAAGGAAATAAAAAAATATATAACACTACGATAAAATGCAACTTGCTGATATATATATATATATATGTATATATATATATATATATATATATATATATATATATATATATATATAGGCAGCATCTTCTCTTGCAGGCAAGTATTGTTGAATATAAGAGACAACTCATGTCTAGATATCCTTTGGTAGATCCTTTCAATAGTGCGAATCAGGACCTTAGTTTCGAAGAGGAATTGGCTGATGAATTTGCCATAGTTTAGATTTGTCTCCCAAGTCTGTACCTGATTATCCCTATCCCCCTGAAGATGGACCCAGATGTGTCTGAAAGTACTTGGGCGACAACTCTAAACTATGGCAAACTCATCAGCACATTCCCCTCCGAAACTAAGATCCTGATTCGGACTATTTAAAGGATCTACCAAAGGATATCTAGACATGAGTTTTCTCCTATATTCAACAATATGCATATATATATTCAACAATATATATATATATATATATATATATATATATATATATATATATATATATATATATATATATATATATATATATATATATACATATATATACAATTATTCTTATTTCGTGTATCCACATAAAATGTTATAAGGAGATACAATCTTTTATGTATCAATTTTCAGTATTTACTTCAACAGTGCTCAATACGTGAGTAGAGCTAGGTAGTAAGTTATGAAATATATTTATGGCAATTAATCTACAGAGAGGCTTCCGCGTTTCACCCCGTACATGCAGTACATGTAGAAATTTAGACGACCTGTGTAGATTATATCTGAATGAGAAATTGTAAATCCTTAACATTAAAGACCCCTAAAACCTATTAAAATGTATGAGTGAAATAGCAAACAACTGCTTACACAGAAAAAACGTACTTCACGTCAGCAATACATAATACATAAATAAATAAATAAATGGACAAATAAAAAATAAACTAAACAAAACTAAAACCTAAAATAGAAATAAAAGCAAGCACGTGTTTAAATAAGGTCACCCATTATTTAGCCAAAACAAAGAAACAGAGATGGGCCACCCTATAGAAAACAGAACAACAGATGATGAAGTAAAACCAACCGAACCTTTGTTTGTGAGAATCCCGATTGGATAATGGAAACATTAAACCGTGGGAGGGAATAACAAAGAATCTGATTGGTTAACTAGCTAGACTAACCCACCACGTGTAGATATAAGAACACCCGGCAACACAAACTCCATGCACTTTAGCGTGACGATTCCCTACGGGGATGAAACGCGGAAGCGTCTGTGTAGCTTAATTGCCATAAATATATTTTCATAAGTTACTACTCGTGAAATTGTTACTTTCCTGCACTTATGAGAGCAATACGCTGTAGGTATTAATAATTTAATATTTATTTATAAATATTATTATAAGCCCATTTAAGAAATTGAAATTAAGCACTCTCGATGGTTGTTAAAAATAGACTGTCAAAAAGCTGTAATGCAAAGTTCCGATTACGTTCGTCGAACACTCTCGAGTAGACTTCAATCTGTGCCGGCTTCTAGGTGCATATAGATCTTAATTTCCCTTAATTATGTGACAGTTTCCGGTGGCCGATTGGATATTGCTTCTGTTTGCAGATTCTAGGCTTATCCTGTGAACCGAGTTCGCGCCACCAGACCGTCTGAAATTGTTACTTTCTTGCACTGATGAGAGCAATAAGCTTGAGACGTTAGCGTCTGTGGGTATTAATGATTTAATATGTATGTATATATATATATATATATATATATATATATATATATATAAAAGAGGGTAGTGCAGTACTAGTGGAGTTCCAACGAGAGAAAAGTATATATGTAAAGGAGTAAGTCTACCAATATTTGTAAAAAGTTTTTTTTTTAACATTTATTTATTATTTTGTAATTTTATAATTTTATAATTTTATATAACGCGTTTCAAGCGGTGGTCCGCTCTCATCAGACATGTAAATCTATTTGAAGAAATATCTTTCGATTGTAAAGAGTGTTTCATTTGAGGAAATGTGTTATTATTTGGCTTTTTGCGCATGTGTGGGTTTGCGGGTGTGTGTGTGTATGTGTTTTGATATTTTTATATGTTTTATTTTGATTATTTTTGCTTCTCTTGGTCAAAGTCTTGTGTATTTATTAAGTACATGTGATTTTGACCTTCATTTTATCGGTCATTTCTATTTCTTGAAGTGTTTGGATTTTCTTTTTTAATTTATTATTTTTTATTGCTCTGTCGCAGTATTGGCTGTTGTGCCAGTGTGTGCGTGTGTGTGTATGCGGTTAGTTCTGAATCTGGTACATAGGTGAGCGACATACATACACACCCATCCACACACACGCACGCACACATACATACATATACGTGCACATACAGAGGCGTATGGTTAGATATATATATATATATATATATATATAGATAGATAAATAGATAGATAGATTGATAAATAGAGGTATAGAATGGTTGATAGAAAGATAGGTGGATATATAGAATTTCCTTGTTACATTTTGTGACCCCTTGTATTGTGTGTTGGTTGAGTTTGGATGAAGTTAAAATGTGTTTGAGGTTTTTAGGTTGACGTTTGCTGTTTATTATTTTCGTTGTTTCAATATGTTGTTTAGTTTGTTGTTTTAATTGAGTACGGTTAGATTTCTTGTTATTTCTGTAAATAATTCTGGATTGTTTTTGTTGTGTGTAGAGATGTATGCTAATATCTGTTGTTTGTTTCGTTTTTTGGGGATTCGTAATTGTTCTAATGCTATGTTTTCTGCTAGTTCTATACATTTGTGTATTATTTGTAAGAGGTATCCTTTTCTTGTTAAAGTTTTCCGTAGTTCCTCCAGTCGGACAATCCGGAGGTCTTTGTCACAAACTATAGTACAGATCCTGCGTACTAGGGAGTAGGGTATAGATTTTGGGCAGCTTTTGGGATGATGGCTTCTAAAATAGAGATATCGTTTGGTGTCTCTGGGTTTGTGGTACATGTCTGAGATTATGTGATTATGTGATTGTTTTTAATTTTAATTAGTACATCTAGAAAGGGTAGTTCTGTTTGACTGTGTCCAATGGTGAATTTAATTTTTGGGTGTGGGTTTTGTAGTACGTTGTGTAATTTATTGTTTTCTCCCCATGTGGGTTCTCAGAGGATAAAACAATCGTCCAGGTATCTTTTCCAAGATTTTATGAAGAGAGTTTGAATATTCTGTCCATATATTTCTTCTATCTTCTCATACAATACTTTTTCTAGGTAGGCCAGTGTTAGGGTGGTATAAGTTGGTGCCATTTTGGTTTCCATTGCTGTACCTTGAATCCGGATGTAATTTTTGTTATTGAAATCAAAGAAGTTATTGTTGAGAATAATGTCTATGCTGTCGAGGATGAATTGTTTGGTAAATCTGTGGTGTAGTATTTGTGGGTGTTTGTCAATGCTGTTTAATATCGCCTGTTTACCTAAGTCATGGGGTATGTTGCTGTATAAGCTGGTGACTTCAAATGTAACTAATTTAGTCCCGGGATTTATTATTTGTAGTAAAGAGCCTAGGAAGTGTATGTCGTCTCTTATGTAGCTCTTGACTTTATCGGTTAATGGTTGTAGTAATATGTCAATTAAGTTACTCAGTCTGTGTGTAAGTGGGTGTGTATGTATGTCGCTCACGTATGTACCAGATTCAGAACTAACCGCACATATACACACACACGCGAACACATACACGCACACACGGGCACAACAGCCAATGCGCCGACAGAGCAATAAAAAGTAATGAATTTCAAAAGAAAATCCAAACACTTCAAGAAATAGAAATGACCGATAAAATAATTGTCAAACTCACACGTACTTTATAAACACACACGACTTTGACCAAGAAAAGCGAAAGTTAACAAAATAAAAATATCAAAATATCAAAACACACACACACACCCGCAAACCCACACATGCGCAAAACGCCACAATAATAACACATTTCCCTAAATGAAACAACACTCTTTCAAACCGAAAGATATTTCTTCAAATAGATTTACATATCTGATGAGAGCGGAAAACCGCTTGAAACGCGTTATATAAAATTATAAAATGATTAGATAACAAAATAATAAATAAATATTGAAAATACTTTTTGCAAATGTTGGTAGCCTTACTCATTTAAATATATATATGTATATATACATAAATATATATATATATATAAATATATATATATAAATATTTATATATAAATATATATATATATATATATATATATATATATATATATATATATATATATATATATATTGTATATGATATGTGTGTATCACAAGCACGTTGCCAGAGAACAAGATAACAATATGATAGAGTTAAAAATGTGTGTAACAGGTTTCTTTTAACATCTCTGTCTCTCTCCACACCCTCAGTCACGTGGCTGTTTTTTAAACACAGCCCCACCGCAACTGCTTTACTCATCAATGCACAAACTAGTCGTGATTTCTTTTTCGCCTGATCCTAATAGGATATGAAATCTGTTGTCATGAAGGCCTAGTACTTCAAACAGCCACGTGAGATTGCATAGCGGACGCATAGCTGGAAGTGCTTACAGCTTAAATAGTAAGAAAGTAAACAGAAAGCAAGGGAAAAATAAAGTCATCAGCAATCAATAGCTTGACCTAGTTTCTGCGTCATTTTTCGAACAACTACCATTGGAATGAAATATATCTTCCTGATGTCAAGCACTTATTTGGTTCCAGGTTATTTAACTAATTAATATTAGAATATGTTTTTTTGATGATAACCAATTCCTAAGCAAAAAATATGTAATGTTTTTAAGTGTATATTTGGTTGTTCTGCGTTTAAGCTGCAATACTAATTTTCTTTATATTATGAATTAGAAAATGTTTTTGGGTTGGATAATAGATGTATTAGTTTCAAATCTATTGTGCAGATGACAATCATAAACAGGATATATTGTAGAAAGAGGTAAGAAAAAACAAGCATATGACTTATACGGAAATGATCTCTTTTATGGGAATAATAAGTTATGGGGAAATGACGTAAGATGATTGTTTAAGAGCGTAGCGGTTGTGATCGATGTTGTTGGCATGGAAACTTTGAGCCGACAGGACGGATGTTAAAATGCGTTAAGCACATTTGAAAATAACTAAGCTGTGGGCTTACATAACTAAATATATCAGAGGCTAATATATAATAAGCCACTCTATGTCTCTGTTCGCTTCTCTTTGACTTTGCAGAACTAGACACATCAACTTGCAACTGATTGAATAAATAATTCTTCTTGGAAAATATTCGTATTAATTAATGAAATAAATAATGAGAGAATTTTGATTACCGCTTCGAGTTTGTCGCATCAGAAATCAGCTTCACTCCTGCCTCATAAGAAACCGAAATGACGAGATATTGAGCTTATTAAATGATATACATCTTGTATATTTATGGACACAAAGATTTAATAGTTTATGAATGGATATACTAAGATTAGATAGATCGAGGGAGAATTTTCATTGGTTAGGTTGCTGTATCAGGTGACCAATAAGGATTAAGAATGAGAGAAGTTTTTAATCAAGTCATATTTAAAAAATAATTACTTTTTGGACATGAAAGGAAGATGGTATAAAACGTGAATGGGACCCTCTATACCGGTAGCGTGGCCTACAAGTAAGACAGGAGCTTCCACGCGAGTTTGTGTCTTATGCGATACTAAATAATGTAAATTAAAGATGTTTGTTCACTTTACATTTAAATTTATTAACGTTGGTAAGGTTGGAAAAACAGGGAAAACGAATGGAATTCTAAATGCACACAGTCTGAGGAAACCATACCTAGGAGTTTAAAATGTTCTGGCATCTATCTACATCTAAAATAGAGGGGTGCGATTTAGCAGCAAGTCGTGTTGGTCGGGGATATTTTCGTTTAGGAGCTACAAGTGCAGTAAGTTTATCGGGGCATATTCAGTCGAGCATATAAAACAAACACATGGATATCACCTTGCGGCGATGCGACAGCGACTGGAGCTTAGTTGACAGTGCGGTACTTATTAGTTTAGGAATTCTTTTTTTGAACACTGTACAAGGATATAGGTTAGTGGTTGATGCAATAGCCAAGATATTGCAACAGTACTCCAAACACAAGCGAATGGTTGTTTTGTAGAGACATAGGATACTGGCAGGTGTGATAAGTTTTCTAGTAAAGGTAGCCTACCTTCTTTGCAGCAGCCTTGGCAACATATTCTATGTTCTTATTCCATTGAACGTTGCTTGATATGTTTTATATTTTAGCCACCACAACTGTTTAACTGACAATAAAAAGGAAACAACACCGGCTTTAAATCCTATAAGATACAATTCTTTCAGTTACTAATAGTGGTGGGTAAATGGCAGCAGCTTTTATACAATTAATCATATTCAATGAAATGTTTACAATAATTATAGTTGTAACATACTGCTTCCTGAATTTCTAGTGGCTCAATCTGGACCCACGTGCGATCAGATATCGATTTGGGAATTAATTTCTCGTAGCTAGAAAATGACGAGTGGTGAATATAAAAACACAGACACGCTGAATATTCACAAGATCCGTAATATGAATCAGCTAGTTACAATGTCTTGAGTGGCTTGTTTCTGTTGTTTTTCTTTTGGCATTGTTTTCCCCGACATAACCATCTATTTACGGGATGGTAACGTGATGTTTTGCAACATTCCTAACGAAATACTTGAACACGTTTGGCTAAGATCAAAGTATAGTAGCTGTTCCGATGGATACTACACCCTACAGACCGGTGTTGTCTTGACCTTCGGGGCTTGATTTACGCCAGTCTATGGGTCTGTCCTGTGCAGTTCTAGGAGGTCCACCCTCCCAGGCTTTGCCTCCCCTCTTTGGGGAGGAGTAAGTTTATTGCTTACTGCCTGAGGCTAGGGGCTACCGGGGAATGCCGATGGGGCTGCCCAAACAATTTATAATGGCTAGAGTGCTAACCTTCTCGGGCGCTGGATTTTCAAATCTCACTTTCCGACATTGTGTCACATCTTACCTTGTGGGAGGAAGATAAATAAAACGGCACCCCGAGTCTTCAGTCTGCGCCAGTGCCACTTCACCGCCGCCTACTCACACTCACAATGTCATTCTATTCATCCAATCACCAGTTTTCTCAGCTGGGTCATTAGTCGCGAGATACACACAGGAGAACCATTAAGTAACATTTCTTTTTTCCAGGTTGGTCATGAGAACAAAGGCAACAGACAGCTTTTTTCCTCATTCGTGACTGCGATCATACAACCAGCATCTCTGGTATGTCTCAGCTCCATTTATATTATGTAATGCAATGACTAGCCACTTCTCTTTCCTAACCACTAGACTATTGAGGCTGTTTATTACGCAACATCTGTTTCATTATAAACTCCTCATCGGACAGGCAGCATTGCAGGGAGTATCCCTTGTCTCACGAGACAAGAGAACAATTCAGTTAGAATCCCGATACGATGGGCCACTGTAATATCTCATCCAACATGAATGAATTGGCTAATGTATTTTTTATTGATATTTTCTTACGTATATATGTCGAGAGTAGGAGAGGATTGATGGGAGGTCAAGGATTCGATGACGGGGTGGATGGTATAAAACGTTATCGAGGCCCTGGGCGAACATTTTCTTCGTCTGATTTGCATTTATTTCGCTCTTCTCCTTTTTCTGCTCTTTAACCTTTTCTGAATTAATTCTCTTTCGTAATTTCTACATTCATCTTAAATACCGATCGAAGAGAAAACTGTCATGAAAGCTCTAACTTTCGTGATCTCTTTATCTCTCTCAATATATATATATATATATATATATATATATATATATATATATATATATATATATATATATATATATATATATATATATATGAAACTGACGGTACGAATGTTGTACTAATTTTTCTGTATATATATAGTGATTGTTTTTATTCCAATGACCAAAACATTCAGTTTTTAATCAAATTATTTACTTTTATTTTAATATTTGCATGACAGAATTTCTTGTAGTCTTACAACTGTTTCGCAGCGAGTAAAATGCGGCCATATATATATATATATATATATATATATATATCCTCTCTCCCGCCGTCTCTTTTTTTCTCTTTCACATACTCTCTTGATCTCTCTTTCCTTTATTATCTTTTTTATCCCTCTCTCCCACTCTTCTTCTATCTTTCAATCTCTCTTCCTCTCTTTACAATCCCTCTCTCACACTTTTTCTTCCATCTTTTGCTCTCTCTCTCTCTCTCTCTCTCTCTTATTCCTTTATTATCTTTCTTTATCACCTTTTCTTCCACCCTTTCTATCTTTCTATTTCACACACTCTATCGCCCCCTCTCTCTCTCTCTCCTTCTCTCTCGCTCTCTCTCTCTCTCTTTCCTCGTTATCACACACTTTATCGTTCTCTATCTCCCATTCTCTATCTCTCCCTTTTCTCTCTTTTGAGCCAATTCGCTATCAGATTCAGTATCTTCACCTCTCTCTCGAACTTTTATTCCGTTAGTTTTGATTCTCTCTCATATACAGATTCGTTCTTCTCTATCTCTATTTCTCTCTATCACGGCTTCACACTCTATCTCCCAGCATCTTTCTCTGTGTATTTCTTTCGCACTAAGTTGCTTCAGTCTTTTTCTTGGTGTATTTTTTAGTATTATACCTATCAAACACACACATACACAACAGCACTGACTCACACACATAAACAGATACACCCAATTTCTCTTTCTGTCTCTGTTTCTTACTTCTCTCTCATTCTCTTTCTCTCTCTTTCTTGCGTCTGCGCACACACATACGTGGCAACGCACACTATTTATCGGTATTTTCTCTCTCCCTCTTTCACGCTATCCTCACATCTATTATCTTCATCTACTTTGGGTATTTTCCCTAGGATATTTCACAAACGCACATCTACCCGCTCGTCGTCTCTTTTTGCGCGTCGCCCCTTTCCCCCACCCCTCACTCTCGTTCTTGCTAATGGATTACCGCATTCATTACCCTAATCTCCCTTCGGCCATTTCACTAGGATATCTTCTCTCTTACACGGACGAATTCTCTTTTTCTCTTTCATCCCATCTCTTTCTCTCTCCCTCTTTTTCTCTCTGTTTGTATGACTATTTCTGTATCTCTATTTCTACCCCGCCTTCTTTCTGCCACACATCCTTTTCCTCTATATATCCTTCCCTTTCAAACAATTAATTTCAACAATCTTGATTTATTATCTTAACCTCCCAAGGTTCTTACTCTCGTTACCCCCCTCTCTCTCTCTCTCTCACACACACACACACTATCTATCTATCTATCTATCTATCTATCTATTTATCTATCTATCTATCTATCTATCTATCTCTCATACTCCATTGTTATTTGGCTACCAGATTAATTATCTTAATCCCCCTCTGGCTTTTTCCCTAGGCTATCCTCCCTCTCATTCCTCTTCTCACTTTCTCTCATTTTATCCCACTCCCTCTTTATCACTCCTCTATACAATCTCACGCTCACGTAGACACACGCGCGCACACACAATCACACACACACACACACACACACACACACACACACACACACACACACTCTCTCTCTCTCTCTCTCTCTCTCTCTCTAAGTGCTGTCAATATATCTATCATCTAAATTTCCATTCGGTGTGTACCCTAGTCTATCTCTCTCGCTCTCTCGCTCTCTCTCTCTCTCTCTCTCTCTCTCTGTCCATATAACGCCCACACGTACACAGACACGCACACACTCTCCCCTTCTCGCTTCATCCTCTCTGTCTCTCTGTCTCTCTCTAAACGCACTCCTTGTGTTTCTTCCAAATGTATTATATTATCCTCCTTCTTGCTCTCGCTCAGGTTGACATTCTTCCCTTCTTTATCTCTCTTCTGCTCTATCCTGTACGCCTTTTCTTTTCGACTCATTCACTCACTCTCTTAAAGTCTTCGTCTCCAGATATCATGCAATTTCGATTTTATTCTGGACTGCTCGCCCTTTGCTTGTCACACTATACAATATAGTGTGCCCACTTCCTCCTTCTGGTCTCCATAACCCACCACTACCACTACCACCACCACCACCACCATCATCATCATCATCATCATCATCATCATCATCTGTATCTCTGTTTCTGTCTTCATCCATCTATCCATCTATATATATGTCCATCTTTCTTTATATGTATCAGAACTGAACCGAACACTATCTTGAGAATTATTTTAGAAATATAGAAAAATAAAATTATATAAAATTGATCAATTGTAAGCGACAAACAAAAGTTATCTGTGTTTAAACAATCTAAATTTTGAAGGGAAATACTCAGTTTCGAATTAAACCACGTTTTATTAAACACAAGTAATTGGGGTATTCGTTAGATGTACACAGAACTATATTATTCTCAGAAATATAACGGATCTTCTCCTTTAAAAAAGGCGGCTGATTGCAAAATCTCCAACCGCACATTTCTTGACCGGCATTGCTTGACTCGATAGAAGTGAAAAAATTAATGTTGAAACACACTATACTTAAATAATTATGCATAAACTATATTCAATAAATAATTATTATAAAAAAGACCACGATTAAAAGTTCGTCACATGGATCGGTTTGTCTGTTTGACGGCATATTAAATCATTTTGTTCAATGCCAGGAAAAAAGCATCTATTCTGAAGATTTTATTTTTTACGATTTATTCAACACAATTTCGAAGGATGAAGACTTTTACTTAGGTGGTAATCACTTTTACTCCTGTACTGAAATTAGAAAAGAAAGAGAAAATGGCTAATAGGATAAAATATAAAAATCGGTGAATTAGAACGAAAGCAAATATTTTTTTTTGTGAAAACACGTACCAATAATTAGAAGAAATCGTCTACGAAAAATGTTTTATATTTAGCGTTTGGCTATTAATTTTTACCAGTCAGACAAATAATGGAAACTCTTACGTGAATTTATATGTAAGATTCAGGTGTTTAGTGCTTTTGATATTCAGCGCGTTACGCTTGAGTTTCTTTCCATAGCAACAGCAGCATCATGATAGGTTTCAGTAACAAGCAGATGCGTTAATTTAGAGAGAAAGAGAGGGGGAGGGGCCAGTTGTGAATGACGTTGGTGTTAAAAAATATATTCACAAGTGTTGACACAGTGACACATCAGTAAGAAAGAGAGAAAGAGAGAGATAGAGAGAGAGATGGATATATATAGAGAGAGAGATATAGATATATATATATAGAGAGAGGGAGAGATAGAGAGAGAGAGAGAAAGAGAGAGAGAGAAAGAAAGAGAGAGAGAGAGAAAGAGAGAGAGAGAGAGAAAGAAAGAGAGAAAGAAAGAGAGAGAGATAGATAGAGAGAGAGAGAGAGAGAGAGAGAGAGAAAGAGAGAGAGATAGAGAGAGAGAGAGAGAAAGAAAGAGAGAGAGAGAGAGAGAGAGAAAGAAGTTCAAATATTTCTGTGTTTGCAACGGTTTTGCATTTTGCGTTAATTACTGATAACATTTAGGTTTTATTGACTTTTCTCTATAAATATATCGAAGGAAAACATTTTCTTAAATTAACCGTGGAATTTTCACGTGCCTTACACGTACATATAATAACATGTTTAGGCAATTTAATGCCCGTACGTATGTTATCAACTTTCACACACATTGAGATGGTCCGATTTGATGTCGCCAAAGTAAAAAAAAAAGGTAAAACCTTCTGACTTTACACATTTTAAAATGAATTGTTCCAAAATAAAATGATATCGTCTAGCTGACTAGAGCAGTATGATTTTAAATAAATACATTTCAAATAGAGATATCTGGGTTTTTTTTGGAGGGGAGGTTTAGAACATTTAGCTGCCAATTATTTTAAAGGTAATAACACTGAATGCTTATTGACAAGGAATTACATTTCTACAATTTTAAATAAATCAAGAAATATAGACCTGTTATTTATGTAAAGAATATTTAGCTGACAATTACAATTATTTTTGCAGCAAAAGAAAAGGTCACTTTTCTTAATAGTATTGAACCTGATAGAGATTTATAATTTCAGAAAGAATATAATAACTAACACTTTTCATATTACACACCGATGTTGGTGCCACTGTAGTAGGGGGGATGTTCAGTCTTTGACTTACATAGTCAGACTTTACTTTGGTTATTTCAGCTTTTGTGGTTTCATCTTTATATGTTTCATTGTTCCTTCAAGTTATCTTTGGTTATAATGCTGTGGCTATTTAAACTTAGTTGATCAGTTTTATTTGCTTATGTGTGTGTATTGGTTGTCGCACTCTTAGATCTTTCATATATACTAGCGATCTTCATCAGTACAGTGTGTGTGTATGGTGTCAATACTTCCTCTGATTTAAATTTATTGTAGATGTTCTTTAGATTTTTTAGACCCTTTCTATGGCTCCTACAATTATTGACACTACCGTAGTTTTCATGTTACAAAGTCACATAATTCTTTTTGAACTTCACCATTTGGCAGGGTTTTCTCCCTTTTGTTTACTGATATCATATTTGATCTTCAAGCTTTAGTGATCTTCTCATGATCTTATGCCTTTCATTTTTCAAACACAACTCCCGCTTGCGTTTGTCTTACAGTTTTCAAAGATTACGTTCCCAAATGATTAACGTTTCTTTTCTCTTCTTACGTGGCCATCTTGCTGCATTAACTTGTGATGTGCTTTACTGTTTCGTATCTTTGTCCACGAAAGCTACACTTGCTGTTTTATCTGGATTTTGTTTATTTGGCTTTTTATATTCTGTCATAGCCGCTTTATTTTATGCTTTCAGAAGCTATTTTGTTTTATTGTTCAAGTGTACTTTTTGCACCCATGTTTATGTTTTCTTATGCAAAATTCCTTTAGGTCGTCTTATAAATTGTTTATATAGTTGCTTCTATTTTCATTGTTGTTTTTTCGTTTATTTAAGTTGCGTTTCAATGTCATCAGTAGTATTCGCATTGGGGTTATTAATTCATTATCTCCTTACCATTGCAGGAAGATTACACACGAGGTCAGGATAGTGGGATTTGAAAACGAGCGCTCGAGAGGAAGACCACTTTGACCGAGAGACAATTGCCTGGGCAGTTCCGTCGACATTTCCCGGTAGGAGCACCTCAGGAAATAAGAACTGCAAAGGATCATACCCCAGACTGACAAAGAACAAAACCACACCAGCCAAAGCATGCCCAAGACTCTTGGTATGAAATAGCTCCCGAAGTGCGTCTGTTATTTGGGGCAGTAATCAGCATATCTCTATATTGGAATATGTATTTCTGTAGTCGATTAATTGCGTCATCTATGTTTATAAGTACTCTTTCCCCCTCTTTCGTTTTTCCGTAATAACAGTCAACATAATTTTGGTTCTATTCTCCGAATACGTGAATTATTTTTGCTTATGTTTGCTTTGTCTAAGTAATATGATATCTCCCGGTATGTTTCCGTTCACTTCCCTATCCATAAGTAGTTTAGATAGGGTCTCTTTATTTCGATAATACATTAGGAATTTTCCTAGATGTTTTCTCCAGTCTTTTCCTTCTGTGTTCATCGCAAGAATGGCTTTCAGCATGGTTGCGAAGAACCGCTCGATACTCCATTAGCTTGAGATTGATACGGTGTTACTCTTCGGTGTTTCATACCCCATTCGTTAAGGAAGTGATTAAACTTAGAAGACCTGAATTGGGGTCCGCTATCTGAAACGATAATTGTTGGGATGCCATGTGTGTAGAAACACTTGTGGATTGTAGATATGATTATATCCGCCCTGGTGAATTTGGTAAAAAAACACATTAGCCCATCTTGATCCTGCATCGATTATTTCGATGACATGCCTACTGGGGAAAAGCCCACATATGTCTACGTGCAATATTTCCACAGGGGGCATTCATTTCTGCCATATGCACCGGCTGGCGAGTTTTCATCGGTTCTAGTGTTATGCATGGGATACATCGGATCATGACAGCCTCTACGTATTTGCCTATTTTGGATCACAATACCTTAGTTCTGATATAAGTGCAGTCCTTAACCAGCAACAGCTAATATCTGAGGCTCAATTCTCTTAGAAAAAGAGGAAGTAAATTTTAAAATAATAAAAATGGATAATTTTTTGTTGAAAAAATAAAAGAAAGTGTTTCAATGGAGACATTGTTATTAGTATTGAATTAATAACTTTTCTTTTGCTCCCAACACAAAGAAAATGTTGAGTAGATATGATTTCAAGAGCAAGAAATCCGAAGACTAACTTTTCTGCCTCATGAGCATCATGAAAAGGCCGACAAAAATAAAAATCCCACAAAGCTCTTCACAATACCCTCAACTTTTCTCTATAAATATATCGAAGGAAAACATTTTCTTAAATTAACCGTGGAATTTTCACGTGCCTTACAAGTACATATAATAACATGTTTAGGCAATTTAATGCCCGTACGTATATTATCAACTTTCACACACATTGAGATGATCCGATTTGATGTCGCTAAAGTAAAAAAAAAAGGCAAAACCTTCTGACTTTACACATTTTAAAATGAATTGTTCAAAAATAAAATGATATCGTCTAGCTGACTAGAACAGTATGATTTTAAATAAATACATTTCAAATAGAGATATCTGGGGTTTTTTTGGAGGGGAGGTTAAGAACATTTAGCTGCCAATTATTTTAAAGGTAATAACACTGAATGCTTATTGTTTGACAAGGAATTACATTTCTACAATTTTAAATAAATCAAGAAATATAGACCTGTTATTTATGTAAAGAATATTTAGCTGACAATTACAATTATTTTTGCGGCAAAAGAAAAGGTCACTTTTCTTAATAGTATTGAACCTGATAGAGATTTATAATTTTAGAAAGAATATAATAATTAACACTTTTCATGTTACACACCGATGTTGGTGCCACTGTAGTAGGGGGGATGTTCAGTCTTTGACTTACATAGTCAGACTTTACTTTGGTTATTTCAGCTTTTATGGTCTCATCTTTATATGTTTCATTTTTCCTTCAAGTTATCTTTGGTTATAATGCTGTGGCTATTTAAACTTAGTTGCTCAGTTTTATTTGCTTATGTTTGTGTATTGGTTGTCGCACTCTTAGATTTTTCATATATACTAGCGATATTCATCAGTACAGTGGTGTGTATGGTGTCAATACTTCATCTGATTTAAATTTATTGTAGATGTTCTTTAGATTTTTTAGACCCTTTCTATGGCTCCTACAATTATTGACACTACCGTAGTTTTCATGTTACAAAGTCACATAATTCTTTTTTGAACTTCACCATTTGGCAGGATTTTCTCCCTTTTGTTTACTGATAATGTGAAAAAATCCTTTCACAATGACGTCACTTCCGGAAGGATGAGTCAGAAATTAATTCTTCCAAAATAGTCACCCATTTAGTAATGGCCGGGATATGTATTGCTTAACTTTTATTTACAACAAAACACCTTGTCTTAACAATGTAATGAGAATAAAGAATGATAATGTGAAAAAAATCCTCTCACAATGACGTCACTTCCGGAAGGACCGGAAGTATGAGTCAACAATTCATTTTTTTTAAATGGTCACCCATTTACTAATGGCTGGGATATGCCTTGCTTAACTTCAATTTACAACAAAACACCTTGTCTTAAGAACGTAATGAAAATAAAGAAAAAAAGGAAGAGAAAATGCCTGGGAGGATTGTATCATGACAACAGAACATATACTACACTACACTATGCCCCTGAATTGAGCATTTAAAGATAGTATATTAGTCTGAACTAGTATATACTATACTATTTCATAATAAGTACAATAGTCTTAAATAGTATAGTTTTGGCTTCAGACAGACAGACAGACACACAGACAGACAGATAGATAAACTCCATTATTAATAGATATGCCATTTTGTTCAAGAAACGAGATCAACTTGGTGTTAAGATGCCAAGAAAAGCATCAGTATCATTATTTTTTTTAGATTTAGGGATCTCGTCAGGGGGCGAGGTTGTTTCTTATATCTTATTGGGTCTTTTATTCTTGTCAGCTGAGGTATAAATACGAGGCGGATAGTTTTCAGAATATTCTTGTCTGCTGATGTAACCGTCTTACACGGCGGACAATTTAGCCTTCATGTTTTTTGCTCTTGAAATTATATCCGCAAAACCTTTTTTGTCTTGTGAGTACAAGAAAAGTTTATTATTCAATTCTTAACAAAATGAGTATATGTTTGTATGCTCATATATATATATATATATATATATATATATATATATATATATATATATATGTAGGTGTAAACTGTGGACACCTTCCCCACCCTCTATATATCACTTCCTACACCATTCTATTACACGACCCTAAGATCTTAACCTGCCGCTTTTCTCATTTAAAAGCGAAATTAGAAAAAAAAAACTAATGGACATATCTCGTATGCCCTTTCCACCTCATAATTTAAATTTATTCGAGCCGCTACCACTGTTTGCCCCCACTCCATCCGCATTTATTGTAATAACTATCCCCCTGTCACTATCTATTTGTATCTAATAATTTAATTTTTAAGAGGCCGTAGGTTTAAAGCCGGCAGCCGGCAGCCGGCAGCCGCCGCCACCTATCCATTTCAAACATTTTGTACTTGTGTGCTGTTTCATCAGACAATCATCATAAGGAAGTCTTATAATAAAGACGAAACGTTGATAAATACATAAATAATATTGTTTGGTTTTTCTTTACAAATTTCTATGACGTCGGAACACTTTCAGCCTTTTTATCACACATATATATATATATATATATATATATATATATATATATATATATATATATATATATATGCGTACATACACTAATATATAAATATAATATATAAATATTTGTGAACTTATATATTTTTTCGTGGAGTACACTTGTCTATATCTAATTTAGTTCAGGAATTACAAATGTGTGTTTGAGAAGATAGTTACCATAACAGTGTTTACATTGGATTCATAATGTGATGTGAATATCTCTATATTTTGAAGGCATGTTTATTGGTGGTGTGGTGAAAAAAAATTACGGAGTCAAAATTCTTATATCTGAGTTTACCCCCCTGGTATGGGTGTTTAAATTGTAGAGCCATTTTATTTTCTTTCTTTCTGCAGCGCTGTGTGGAATTGAAACCTGTCTGTAATAATATGCATGTTATGTTGTCTATTGTGTCGTTTGGTAAGTTGTAATGTCTTGCCACAGGTGAGTAGATGTTGTCATGCTCGCTTTGTTGTGGTTATTGAGCCTTGCGCGATACGGAGTGTGTGTCCCATCGACGTCACCACCCTCACTGTAATATGTGCAGTGCAAGTACTAGATGATGTTGTCACGGTAGCATGTTAGACCTGGTGGTTCGAGTTTTGCATGTGAGTTGGGTAGAGTAATAGCAGGATTTGTCATTATATGTTGGAACATCTGACTGCGAAGTTTATTGTATCGGATATTACCTCGGTGGTTGTTGAATTCTGGTTTGGCGTAGGGAGATGTGAAGAGTGTCAATATATTGGCTATTTTCCTTCTGGCGTTCATTCAACAAGGAGGTGATGTCTGGGTCTGTTCTGACATGTCAAATTTACTTTGCTTCTAAAATCGTCCAATTAACTCGACACGAAATTGAAAGTTGCATGTCCATGTGTTTACTCATTGTTTTGATTTGTTATTATCATTGTTTCTTCCCACTTCTGTGTTTATGATTTTTCGTTGACTGATTACGCCTGTATACATATAAATAATCATCTAAAAATTGAGCAACCGTGGGCACGGTACTCTCTCTCTCTGCCTCTCTCTTTCTCTGTCTTTCTCTCTCTCTCTTTCTCTCTCTCTATCTTTCTCTCTCTCTATATATATATAATATGAAATTATATTTTTCTGTTTTACCTATATACGACGTCGTCTCGAGCTTTCGGTTCTCCATACTGTAGGGAAATGGCAATCTCAGTCGATCACGGAGCACAAACCTCGTTCATGGAAAAACCTTGAATTTGTAATCGGCCACCTACTCCCCTTGGCAATAGACTGTTGCCATATGATAACAGAGAAATAAGGTTATATTTACGCTGGAAGCGGCGAGCGTAAACATCAAGACATTCAGATAGAACTCAACGACAGAGTCGAGTTATCGTACTGGAGCATTAGGTGAATGTCTATTAATATATATATATATATATATATATATATATATATGTGTATATATATATGTATATATATATATATATATATATATAGTTTGCTTTGTTTTACGGCATATTAACAATCTATAAGTAATTTAATGCCGAATAAATTTGTCAAATAGAATTCCATATTAGCATAATCATTTTATATTGTTTTTTTAGAATAGAAATTGGAATATTTTTTGAACAGTCAAACTTCTTTGAAGTTTAAGATTTTGATCGGATTTGTGTCTTTAAACAGCTAATTAAGATTTTTCGACTAGTAGTAGTTCCTTCGGCTTTCTTGCAAATTCTGACAGCCTATTAATATATATATATATATATATATATATATATATATATATAATAGACATAAGTAAGGAAGTAAGGAATAATTCAAAAAATAAATTAAACTTAATAACTTTATTGTTTTTTTCTTCTGAGGATAAGAGTAATTCTTTGAAAATCCATGGATTAAAGATTATTGTATTTTATTATATTACTTGTGTAAACACCTTATAACAAACATTAAAGTATGTAAATTTACTCTTTTTCTTATTCTCAGTATTGCCTATATTTATGATTTATCCCAAATATCGAGCATATCCATATCACGATAGGATTTCATATAAAATATGTATCTTCATATTATTCAATTAAATATATATATATATATATATATAAATATATATAAATAAATATATATACATATATATATATATTTATATATATACACATATATACATATTTATATATATATATAAATTAATATAAATATATACATATATAAATATATATATAAACATATATATAAATATATATATATATACATACATATATAAATATATATATAAACATATATATAAATATATATAAACATATATATAAATATATATATATATACATATATAAATATATATATATATACATATATATATACACATATATATATATATATATATATATATATATATATATATATATATATATATACGATAGTAATACATAACTCCTCAAGTAGTTGAACATTTTCCCACGTTTGTATTTAACGACGAAAAAGTAAACACGGAGAAAAATAAATCTGGAAAAATCACTTACAAGCATGTCCAAACCAACAAAAATAGATATATGATGAATTTATTTTGAAAAAAAACTTATAGAACTATACGTCGAATGCGTTGGCGAGCAAATTTCTTTCTTAATAAACATGAACAAAGACAAACAAGAATTTTAGGCATTTAAAATAGACCCACAACAGATAATATGGTTAACTTTGAAAACGACGTTTGAAATATAATTAAATATTATAACCGACGTAATAATTTTCAAAAATAATTACATAATATCGTCAAAAACATAAATGGCTCTGACGAATGTACGTGAAACCGACGACTAGGAAATTTCTTAAAATATCTAAATAACATCATAATGAATTACGCATAGAAATTATTGCGAAAAGCTACACAAATATAATAAATAAATAAAGATGTTTTTTAGGTGATAGTTAATAAATTCAAACCTAAGGAAGCATACATCCTACTAAAGGATCATAAAAGCGATTTCAATAATAAACTTGATCAATCCAATTCGCAAGAATTAGCAAGCAGCTCGAAAACGGACCTAGAATTAAAATAATACATTAACATCACTGAAACAAACACGTGGTTTTATATTATCAAACATTAATATAAATATAATTACTTACTATTTGACATCATCGAAAATTCTCCATCAATATCTGAAGACCTTTGTAACATTGACTACCTGTCCGTAGAGATTGGCACTTAAGTATTTAATGATGGAATCTGTATTGTTAACACGTGTAGAATATCGGTAATGGTTAAAAAGTAATTATCTATGGACAAAGACTGGAATGACGAATGGCTTTGATTTTGCGATGGGCGCCCTAGGCTGCTAAAACAGCAGATCAAGTAGATTTATATATTCTGTGCATTCTGACAAATATATTTGAAAACAGTGATATTGGCCCATATAGAGATGATGAATTGGTTATGATAAATGACTTTAACAAGTTCAAGGGTAAACACATTAAAGAACAATTATATATATATATATATATATATATATATATAGTCTCGGAAGTTTCACAACAATTAAAACTATATTAGAAAAAAACCCAAACAAACCTAAAGTTCCAAGCCGTTCAGTGGAAAATCACTCATGTAAGTCAATTAAACTTTTACAGTTATTATATTAGTTTGCTTCTAACATTATTTAAGGGATCATCAGTTGTTTACCATAAAAAACTGTTCGGGAATTTAAAAACAAGACAGTATTTAATTTGATGGCTTCCCAGCAGAGTTGATCAGACCCCACTTCCCTTAAAAGACAAAAACATAAACATATATATATATATATATATATATATATATATATATATATATATATATATATATATATATATATATATAAATATGTAAGTAAATTACGTGTACAACAGAATGGTAGGATTAATTTTAGAGGAAGCATTATTAAAATCAATGAAAAAGACGAGTGGGAACAAAAAAAAAGGAAAATTGTTAAAATTACCTTAAGGCCTTGTCGTCTGACCCTCTGAGAGGAAACGTCAGAATGGTAAATTAAAAACTAAAAGTCGAATGAGAAATGAAGGGGGGAGAAAAAAAATAAAATAAATAAAACTTATTTCAGTTGGAGGAAACGAATGAGAAGAGGAAAAAAAAAAAAATTAAATCTCTCAACGCTGACACATGAATTTATAAACTACAGAATTCTTTTAATGGTGGTAAATTTATTGGCCCGTCACGTTGCCCTATTTATTTGAAACTCCCTTGGTTCGGTTCTGACGGCCTTGACATTGTTAAAAGGATTTCTTCTTCTACTCAACGTTGTTTTCCGGCAACCATGTTGAGGGTAGTTTACACGACTCGAACCTTTTTCTCTTCTTTTCGTAAGGATGTTTTGCCAGCAATTCAAAAGAATTCTGTAGTTTATAAATTCATGTGTCAGTGTGGAGCTGACTACGTTGGCAAGACATCCCAAAGATTAGAATTTAGAATATCCCAACACATACCACGTGATATTCGCCTACACAAGGTTTCGAGATCATCCGGGGACTTCCAGGCACAGGAATCAGCCATCGGTAATCACCTCGTTAGTACAAATAGTTGTTCTGACAGGTATTCCGATGGGTGGTTTTCTGTTTTACACAGTGCCAGGTCGAACTACCATCTCAATATTCTTGAGGCGTTAGTCATTAACAACTATCGACCTAGCCTGTGTAGACAAAAGATTTTGAAACATCAGTTGGAGATCTTTAATGATTCAAAGCCACCATAACGTTGAGAGATTTAATTTTTTTTTTCCTCTTCTCATTCGTTTCCTCCAACTGAAATAAGTTTTATTTATTTTATTTTTTTCTCCCCCCTTCATTTCTCATTCGACTTTTAGTTTTTAATTTACCATTCTGACGTTTCCTCTCAGAGGGTCAGACGACAAGGCCTTAAGGTAATTTTAACAATTTTCCCTTTTTTTTTTCCCCACTCGTCTTTTTCATTGATTTTAATAATGCTTCCTCTAAAATATATATATATATATATATATATATATATATATATATATATATATATATATATATATATATATATATATATATATATATATATATATATATATAATCATGGTAAAACATCCACAGGGTGGTAATCCAAAGAATTTAAAGCGGGTTTATAAAAAGTGCTCAATATCAAATAGAGCTTTTATATATGATTATTTTTATTTACACAGACATGTACAAAATCTGCGACACTGGCGTGTCGATGTTATCGATCAACAGTTATTATAAACTGAGATCTCATCAGGTATCTTAACATTAGACCCTATTTGGAAAGAACCTATATATATATATATGAAAATTCTATGTATTGAGCTATTTTTTATGCTATTGTTTGCAATTTGAAAGCAAATTATGTATTTATTCTGCTGTGCTGGATGTAAATAAAAATACCAGAAAGTTCGAAATGAGACTCATACAAGATTCGAACCACAATAGGGATTGTCTAACATAGGTGTCGGGTTAGACCACTTGGCTAACGAGCCATATGTCCAGAGAACGCCAAAATTGTACAAATACCTAATTTCCAAAATTTTGCAGGAAATCTTTGTTAACGTTTTTACTAATACTGCAATGTATTTCCGACACTATATTATGCATTAAGCTGTGCTTTATGCTATTGTTTGAACGGGTTATATAACTAAACAAAAGGTAGCACAAAGACAAAAACACAAACGTAGATTGATACATTGAATACGGTCGCAAATAAATTCATAATAATACAAACATATATATATATAGACAGAGATTCAAAGTAATAGCAAAACAAAAAAGTTAACAATCTTTTTAGATATCACTTGTAAAATACATATGAGTCATATTTGAAAAATCATGCAAACTCAATGTACGTGAAGCACCAATTAATTATAAAACATATCCTTAGTTCGATTGAACGTAGACTTTCTAATAACTACCACGAAAAGGTATTTAAAAATGTAAGTAGCGCTCTAAAAATCAGTGGGTATATTAGCACAGCGAACGAACATTTTACTCAACCTATTATGATATAACTAGTGATCGGGAATTATGTTAGATAAAACTCAAATAAAGCAATTTACTTTTCTTAACGCAATTATGAAATGTTCATGGTGCGTATTTTGCATGACTAGCCGCTTTTTAAACAAAGGTTAAACAAAGTTTATGCTGAACGTGACCCACGCACAGTTGCGCATATTACATATTTTTATAGTACAGGCAATTCAGTAGCAATTCATGAACATCTTTTTTTGAAAAACTTACATGTTTGATTTTTAGATGGGATCTTTGGGTTGATTGAGTTCGCATGTAAGTTTAACCGACATAATCACCGACACGCGTTAATGCCATCATATATCACCTGAAGGTCAACTCACATCAAACTGACAACGAACTAACCTGTCCCCATAATCTAAATATTAAACAGATATGTTTTTCAATTTCTTTTTATAATCTTAACATCTACGGTGTCCGGAGAATTCGGTAATTTTGACAAGATAGGTAATACCGAATTCGATCATTATGAAATGGTAGAATCGCAATTGAATAAAGAAAATGATTTACACTGGAACTGTTAAACAGTTAACATTTTATTCTAGTGCGTGTATAACAATACGCACTCGCTGGTTAGCTGTGCTGGTAATTTCTTCGAAATTCTGGTAAGAGTTGTTAAAGTTTCCGCAACAGAAAGATGTTCGAAAATCATTCTCTCTAGAAATACGTGGGTTTATTAGATAAAATATACCAGAGATGTTTGAACATCTGCGATCTATTGTTGGAGACTTAACCACTTTACCAAAATAAAAATTTTAAATATTCAACATTCTATTCAAATCTGCCAAATATGTGTAGCATAAGTGCTAGCCGGGGCGGATATCGAGAAGTTATAATCTCACTTCAAAAACGGAATATATATATATATATATATATATATATATATATATATATATATATATATATATATATATATATATATATATATAGGTATGCTCATTAAAAATACAGTGTTTGAACAGAATAGTTAACAATCCCCCTCTTCATGTAAATAATGGGTTTCGAAAAAATAACATTATTATTAGGAAATTCATTTTTTAATTTGAAGAGGGCGCAGATCTATTCTGTACTTTCACTCTTTCAAAATATGTTCACGTTTCTATTTATAATACTTATAAATATATATATATATATATATATATATATATATATATATATATAATTAGTACAACTACTTGGCCGGTTATTGCTACTTTCAATATAAAATGTATGTATTAGTCTGGTTAGTTTTACTGTAAAAAGATTATAATAATAATACTTTAAGGATATATGTGGTGTTCTATCTTATTTGCAAATTTTGGCTTAGAAGTTCTTATGTAGTAAAATAAATATAATTAATTTCTAAAATGAAAACAATTTAAACATTCACATTAACATTTAATATAATTTTAAGTAAAATTTTTAATAAAAAAATTAATAAAAATTGTTAGTAATTAATTTTAAATTCTTAAAACACATTTAATTTTTTTTAATAGTTAACAAACAAGATACGTATATATACTTACATTTGTGTTGAGGTAAAATTTCCGTTGTCATCTGAGAGGAGATTAGATGTCTCCATCAGCCGAATGAAAATGTAACTACTGAAGTCCGAACTCTTTCAATGATAAATAAATAATCTTTGTATTATTACTTTCTGATTTTATTGCATTTTATCTCCCTCCCTATTCACGTTTGATATATTTTAAAATTTATTTTCACTACCAGTTCACAGACATGGGAACTAAAACTCAATAAAAAAAACTGACGCCAAAGTCTGGACTTCTCACATCTAGGTGTGAAGGTCTAAAAATTTACTAAAACTCAATAAAAAAAACTGACGCTAACCCTAACCCTAACCATAAACCCTAACCCTAACCCTAAACCCTAATCCTAACCATAAACCCTAACCCTAACCCTAACCCTAAACCCTAACCCTAACCCTTACCCTTACCCTTATCCTTACCCTAAACCTAAACCTAAACCTAACCCTAACCCTAACCCTAACCTTAAACCTTAACCTAACCCTTACATTAACGACTATGACATAAATAGGAAGTAAGGAAAAAAATCAAAGTCATTATCTAGGTGTGAAGGTCTAAACATTTACTAATTTATTTATATCAAATTCAACCCCATACCAAACCTTTTAAAATGTTCAAAGTGTTTTCACATATTTTTACCACCTCTTGTAAGGGCTGCTAATGCTGATGCACCTGTTCATAAACCTCCCGACATAATCCCACCATATGATTAAAAAAACGGACAAAACACCAGCAGCATGAATAAATCAATTTTAGAGAATCAAAAGCATTTTTTTATATTTCACTTTTTCATAATTTAAAAAGCAATGATTTTTGTCTGTATTTTTTTGACGAAAATGTTTAATTTAATTTTTACATTTTCTTTAACTAAGTGTAATAGTTCAATTAAACTTTGTGTAACATAAATGTAAGTATTATCATAGAAGGTATGACGCCGGATTTGGAGGTTAGATATGTCGGTGATTTGGACATCATATCACATCTGTAAGTTGTTTGTTAGAAATGAAAATGAAAATGAAAGCGATATTCTTTGTATTTTTAAAAAAGAAAGAATTTAAAAAGATACCGTTTTCTGTCCCTTTTTCTCTTTTTTGCGTCATTTTGAAATATTTTAATTTAAAAAATAACTGATTTACTAGTCTATTTTTGTTTTTATTCTTTTACTACGAAATAGTCTTTGTCGACTATGTTCAATTGCTGGTGTAAACTAAAATAAAAATTTAATTTTTCATTTTGAAATATTTTAATTAAAAAAATAACTTATTTGCTAGTCTATTTTGTGTTTATTAAAAGAATAAACGAAATAGTCTTTGTCGACTATGTTCAATTGCTGGTGTAAACTGAAATAACAATTTCCTTTTTCATTTTGAAATATTTTAATTTAAAAAATAACTTATTTACTAGTCTATTTTTGTTTTTATTATTTTACTACGAAATAGTCTTTGTCGACTATGTTCAATTGCTGGCGTAAACTGAAATAACAATTTCATTTTTCATTTTGAAATATTTTAATTAAAAAAATAACTTATTTGCTAGTCTATTTTGTGTTTATTAAAAGAATAAACGAAATAGTCTTTGTCGACTATGTTCAATTGCTGGTGTAAACTGAAATAACAATTTCCTTTTTCATTTTGAAATATTTTAATTTAAAAAATAACTTATTTACTAGTCTATTTTTGTTTTTATTATTTTACTACGAAATAGTCTTTGTCGACTATGTTCAATTGCTGGCGTAAACTGAAATAACAATTTCATTTTTCATTTTGAAATATTTTAATTAAAAAAATAACTTATTTGCTAGTCTATTTTGTGTTTATTAAAAGAATAAACGAAATAGTCTTTGTCGACTATGTTCAATTGCTGGTGTAAACTGAAATAACAATTTCCTTTTTCATTTTGAAATATTTTAATTTAAAAAATAACTTATTTACTAGTCTATTTTTGTTTTTATTATTTTACTACGAAATAGTCCTTGTCGACTATGTTCAATTGCTGGCGTAAACTGAAATAACAATTTCATTTTTCATTTTGAAATATTTTGATTAAAAAAATAACTTATTTGCTAGTCAATTTTGTGTTTATTCTTTTACTACGAAATAGTCTTTGTCGACTATGTTCAATTGCTAGTGTAAACTGAAATAACAATTTAATTTTTCATTTTGAAATATTTTGATTAAAAAAATTACTTATTTGCTAGTCAATTTTGTGTTTATTCTTTTACTACGAAATAGTCTTTGTCGACTATGTTCAATTGCTAGTGTAAACTGAAATAACAATTTAATTTTTCATTTTGAAATATTTTGATTAAAAAAATTACTTATTTGCTAGTCAATTTTGTGTTTATTCTTTTACTACGAAATAGTCTTTGTCGACTATGTTCAATTGCTAGTGTAAACTGAAATAACAATTTAATTTTTCATTTTGAAATATTTTGATTAAAAAAATTACTTATTTGCTAGTCTATTTTGTGTTTATTCTTTTATTACGAAATAGTCTTTGTCGACTATGTTCAATTGCTGGTGTAAACTAAAATAACAATTTCATTTTTCATTTTGAAATATTTTAATTAAAAAAATAACTTATTTGCTAGTCTATTTTGTGTTTATTCTTTTACTACGAAATAGTCTTTGTCGACTATGTTCAATTGCTGGTATAAACTGAAATAACAGTTTCATTTTTCATTTTGAAATATTTTAATTAAAAAAATAACTTATTTGCTAGTCTATTTTGTGTTTATTCTTTTACTACGAAATAGTCTTTGTCGACTATGTTCAATTGCTGGTATAAACTGAAATAACAATTTCATTTTTCATTTTGAAATATTTTAATTAAAAATATAACTTATTTGCTAGTCTATTTTGTGTTTATTCTTTTACTACGAAATAGTCTTTGTCGACTATGTTCAATTGCTGGTATAAACTGAAATAACAATTTCATTTTTCATTTTGAAATATTTTAATTAAAAATATAACTTATTTGCTAGTCTATTTTGTGTTTATTCTTTTACTACGAAATAGTCTTCGTCGACTATATGTTCAATTGCTAGTGTAAACTGAAATAACAATTTAATTTTTCATTTTGAAATATTTTGATTAAAAAAATTACTTATTTGCTAGTCAATTTTGTGTTTATTCTTTTACTACGAAATAGTCTTTGTCGACTATGTTCAATTGCTGGTGTAAACTAAAATAACAATTTCATTTTTCATTTTGAAATATTTTAATTAAAAATATAACTTATTTGCTAGTCTATTTTGTGTTTATTCTTTTACTACGAAATAGTCTTCGTCGACTATGTTCAATTGCTAGTGTAAACTGAAATAACAATTTAATTTTTCATTTTGAAATATTTTAATTAAAAAAATTACTTATTTGCTAGTCAATTTTGTGTTTATTCTTTTACTACGAAATAGTCTTTGTCGACTATGTTCAATTGCTGGTATAAACTGAAATAACAATTTCATTTTTCATTTTGAAATATTTTAATTAAAAAAATAACTTATTTGCTAGTCTATTTTGTGTTTATTCTTTTACTACGAAATAGTCTTCGTCGACTATGTTCAATTGCTAGTGTAAACTGAAATAACAATTTAATTTTTCATTTTGAAATATTTTAATTAAAAAAATTACTTATTTGCTAGTCAATTTTGTGTTTATTCTTTTACTACGAAATAGTCTTTGTCGACTATGTTCAATTGCTGGTATAAACTGAAATAACAATTTCATTTTTCATTTTGAAATATTTTAATTAAAAAAATAACTTATTTGCTAGTCTATTTTGTGTTTATTCTTTTACTACGAAATAGTCTTCGTCGACTATGTTCAATTGCTAGTGTAAACTGAAATAACAATTTAATTTTTCATTTTGAAATATTTTAATTAAAAAAATTACTTATTTGCTAGTCAATTTTGTGTTTATTCTTTTACTACGAAATAGTCTTTGTCGACTATGTTCAATTGCTGGTATAAACTGAAATAACAATTTAATTTTTCATTTTGAAATATTTTAATTAAAAAAATTACTTATTTGCTAGTCAATTTTGTGTTTATTCTTTTACTACGAAATAGTCTTCGTCGACTATGTTCAATTGCTAGTGTAAACTGAAATAACAATTTAATTTTTCATTTTGAAATATTTTAATTAAAAAAATTACTTATTTGCTAGTCAATTTTGTGTTTATTCTTTTACTACGAAATAGTCTTTGTCGACTATGTTCAATTGCGGGTGTAAACTAAAATAACAATTTAATTTTTCATTTTGAAATATTTTAATTAAAAAAATAACTTATTTGCTAGTCAATTTTGTGTTTATTCTTTTACTACGAAATAGTCTTTGTCGACTATGTTCAATTGCTGGTATAAACTGAAATAACAATTTCATTTTTCATTTTGAAATATTTTAATTAAAAAAATAAATTATTTGCTAGTCTATTTTGTGTTTATTCTTTTACTACGAAATAGTCTTCGTCGACTATGTTCAATTGCTAGTGTAAACTGAAATAACAATTTAATTTTTCATTTTGAAATATTTTAATTAAAAAAATTACTTATTTGCTAGTCAATTTTGTGTTTATTCTTTTACTACGAAATAGTCTTTGTCGACTATGTTCAATTGCTGGTATAAACTGAAATAACAATTTAATTTTTCATTTTGAAATATTTTAATTAAAAAAATTACTTATTTGCTAGTCAATTTTGTGTTTATTCTTTTACTACGAAATAGTCTTCGTCGACTATGTTCAATTGCTAGTGTAAACTGAAATAACAATTTAATTTTTCATTTTGAAATATTTTAATTAAAAAAATTACTTATTTGCTAGTCAATTTTGTGTTTATTCTTTTACTACGAAATAGTCTTTGTCGACTATGTTCAATTGCGGGTGTAAACTAAAATAACAATTTCATTTTTCATTTTGAAATATTTTAATTAAAAAAATAACTTATTTGCTAGTCTATTTTGTGTTTATTCTTTTACTACGAAATAGTCTTTGTCGACTATGTTCAATTGCTGGTATAAACTGAAATAACAATTTAATTTTTCATTTTGAAATATTTTAATTAAAAAAATAACTTATTTGCTAGTCTATTTTGTGTTTATTCTTTTACTACGAAATAGTCTTTGTCGACTATGTTCAATTGCGGGTGTAAACTAAAATAACAATTTGTCACCTGACTGCAAATCGGCTTTGTTATTAAAAATAGATACATCTTCAGTTGCCTCACTATTTTTATTAAATTACAAAAAAAACATTTGAGGAAAAATAGCTGGAACGATCTACTTGTGTAATGTACGCATCCATTAAAATGTATTTTAAATCATACGAAAATGTATGTGCATACTACACGGTTTTTTACGGTAATCCGAAAATTAAAACAAAAAAAAACTGCATGACTATTTAGAAATTTAAAAGAATCGGAATCGATAATTGTATCAGAATCAGATATTTAGAAGAGTATGACTAATTTTGTCGGAATCGAGAAAAAATATTTCTATCGTCCAATCACTAATTGTAACACAGAATATTGGCCATTCCAGTATATTTATTTTCTAATGAAGGAGTTTTCTGTGAGTCTCATTCAAGTAGCTCGCAAGCTTGTTGGGGAGTAATGCAAGATATCCAAGCACACTTATGATTTCCTCTGACCTTTGACCTCATTTCTGCTGTGATTTATACAAGAGACCTCAGGTCGGAAATGACGCCATCATATTTCTCTTGCGTTATTATAAACACACATATACACACATAAACTAATGATCACATATATATATATATATATATATATATACATATATATATATATATATATATATATATATATATATATGCATATAAATATATACTCATTGTATATAGACATATCCCTTCGCTGTGCTTGTAAGAACGATATATTGTATTCCCCTAAGAAGTAAGAAATACTTTCAATTAGCTTATCTGACCTTTTACCCAAATGAAAAACAGTTTCCAACCACGATTAAAATGATTGAAATCCACATTACCGTCTGTAGAAACAGCCATATAAATACGAAAGTCCATTCTGTCCATTTCATTGCCTTTGGTCATTATGCTTGGATAATTATATCTTATTGTTCTGTTTGTGTGTATCGGAATTCTCAATAAAATTCTTACGGCTTCTATGTAAGCGTCTAGGTAATGTTCATACGAATTCTTTGCAGTTTCTGTTGTGGACTTGATGATTCTAAAACCGGTTGGAGCAGTAGAAGTGGCATGACTTGCTTCATTCTCGCCACAATAATAGGGTCCGTGCGTATAAAGAGAAACTAATGGTTGTGCAAGAACACAAGCAGAAGGTTCGACTGGTACTAGACTATCGGGAATTGAACGGCTTTGTGGAGGCATTTACTATTAACACAGAAGGGTGCGCCCAAAGACCCAGAGAGTGTCGGCGGCAAAGAACCGATGTGTTCCTTTTAATTTAAAATTCTCGATGACAAAGCGTTATGGCCTTTTTAAACAGTAGTTATCAAAGGCAAGTGGTTTTATCTTACGCGATTGCGGTTCGAACTAAATGTTGCGCCGCTTATTATTAAATCTGTTATTGCCGCGATAATGTCCCAAGATCAGAAAATCAAGAGTGCAACGTCAACATACGCCGACGACATCTTCATCAATGAACGCCTAATTCTGCCGCACGCGTTCGACAGTATTTTTTTAAAACTGCGGGTTAGTTTGTAAAGTTCCGGAACCACTTGTGTAGTGATACGTCGATTTTTGTTTAACTTTCAAACTACAAGTCAGGCAAAAACGGTAGCTTTTATGGCGATAGGGGGGCAAGTCACCCATTTCTCGATCCGGGTTCAGGATCATCACGTCTGCCACAGTTTCCTTACCTCGACAATCTTATCCAGACGAATCTTTTAAATGTGCAGGTCTATCCTTTACGACGGGCCGCTTAATATAGAAGAATCATACCTGGAGAGAATGACTACGAAAGTAACTGTTCAATTCCTAACTGTACGTAGGGGGGAGGAGGAATCGATGAAAATATACTTAAAATAGAAGAATATCAACACCAAAGAATATATATATATTTGTGTGAGTACGTGTAATCGATAGATCCAAGTCTATTAGATGTAGTATTACTATTCCGAGTCCGTTTCAAGTAAAATTCGAATAGGAATCTCAATATAAAGTAAAGAGTAATATTAATAGTAATGATATATGAAACAGACACAACAATCTATTGTAGCTTTTGGTACAATGAGTTGTTGAGTCTTTTCAATATATTATATTTATTAATATATATATATTCTATAATGATAGAACCACAAATAAATGTAATTGCCAAATACCGAATGAATACCCCTTATAAAATAATTGTATTACTGCCTAAGTGATATTCCGTGCACAAATATATGCAGTAGAGAAACCAGAATTGAAAAAGTTCTATGCACGAAGCACGTCAATGAAGTTTCAAGATAGGCTTTACGAACATATATTATAATTCAGATATGAAAGATATGAGAAAAACACTTCACTATCACATTTCTAGGAATTAATTAGGGACAAAATCACCAATAATCAAATTAGAAATAATTAAGAAAGCCAACACCTTTCCTTGATGTTTATGTCTTAATGAGAAATTAGAGATTATAAGATTTAAAGACAGAGACAAATTACTTAATGTTTGGTATGAAATCACGCTTAACTGCAAGTACTTCAACGAACATACACTGAGCAGACTTTAAGCAACGAGTGTTAATTGTCCACAAAAAGTTTTTTAAAATTCTTTTCTCAACCCCTTCATTCCATATTTTTTTCTTTTATTTTATGTTTTATAATTATTTCATTATTTTGATTAATTATTTTTATTGTTACTTTTATTTTTTTATTTTATCATTTGTTTTATCTTAACATTTGTCATTTTGATTGCAGGCGTTGTATGTTTATCTAACTTTGAAGTTGCAATCATAATGATACTGTAATATTTTTTAATTTTTAATTCACCTCTGTAATTTTTTCCATGTAAATTCACATATCTGTTAATTTAAAAAAAATGTATCGCAGTAGAATACCGGTGTAAGATCTATGGGTCAATCATGTGTCACTCTGTGGACGTGCGTGCTAAGCTGAATGTATATCTGTTTATGAGTTGGTACCATATAGAGGTGGCATATATGTAGGATAGGTAGAAAAGTGTGCATACACACAAACAAGAACTATGTAGATGGTTTATTGTACAAGTAGATTATGTCATTACATATGAACTTTGATATTTTGTTACCCTTGTTTTAATCTATCCATAGTTATGATAGTTTTAGAAAGAAATCTGGTAGGCCGGACAAGGCGTTGAAACGGGCATTAAGTGCAAACTGATGACCTATAGTTTACCAAAGTGCAATCTGATCGGCTTCATAATCCTAACCAGCTATTTGCGTCGGGCAAATAGCTGGTTAGGATTCTTAAAATATATCCTGGGGTTGAGATCTTTCAAAGGTAGACTACGAATTACTCACTTTTGATTTTGAATTTATTTTAGCTCTGCCTTTGACAAGATGAGGTAAGACGCATTGAAACGTTCGTTGATTGACGTAAGGCCATAATATTGTTTATGTAATTTTATAAATGCTCTACTTGGTATTGACCACTCTTGAAAAACTTGGTTTTATGTTCACTTTATTAACACATTGTAACTTGATCAACAAATAAATATATATATATATATATATATATATATATACACGCACACCCACACCCGCACCCACACCCACCCATATATATATATATATATATATATATGGGTGGGTGTGGGTGTGCGTGTAGGTATAACATATGTATGTGTGGAAATGGGGCAGGGTAATATCTAATTGTTTTTTTAGCCTTTTTTATATATGTATACGTCGGTTCACTTTTATTCGTATGCTAATAATGTGTCGGGGTCCAACTTGTGTTCAAAGGATTGAAAAGGGGCAAAACGTCTTAATAGCTTAGTGTGATGGAGAAATACCTGAAGATGAACCATAAAGATTAAAAGATAAGAACCCTACGAGTAGGAGTGGGTGTAAGTGTGTGAATATGTATGTATATACGTACAAGTGTATGAATGCATATCTGTGTTGATATAAAGTGATGCGTGGGTATATAGAAAACTGTGTCTGAGCAAGAATGTAATGTATCTATACCTCTCAGTGTGGTTAAAATGGCTTGATAAGCTTGACTTTGAATAAATTCGCAGCTGAAACATGTATGCACATATGTTGTCAATAATGTTTGTATCAATAAAAAAATGTTGCTGATCACTATTCGCTGCTCGTTGTAAATATCCGCCGACTTGGCATTTACAAAGTTAAATTCCTCCTAACTTCAAACCTAATTTGCGGTGGCCAAAGAGTAAGATTCTTGATCAGTGGCGATTTATGATCGGAGTTCGCGCCCGCCGACCGTCGGAAATTTACTTCCTGAACTGAAGATTGCATAAGCATGAAAAATCGATGTCTGTAGGTAATAAATAATTGATATTTATTCATAAATATTATATATATATATATATATATATATATATATATATATATATATATATATATATATATATATATATATATAAGTAAATTTCGTGTACAACAGAATGGTAGAATTAATTTTAGAGGAAGCATGATTATAATCAATGAAACAGACGAGTGGAAATATATATATATATATATATATATATATATATATATATATATATATATATATATATATATATATATATATACAGTTAGGTAAAAATAAAAAATAATTAAATATTATTTATTTAAAATTAATATTGTTATATATATAATACTATATATATATATTCATATATATTTATAGTACTAAAACGCTGATTATCTTGGTTGTTTGTACATTGCATTTATACATACGATAAGTTATAGGCGGAGGGAAAGAGCGTGAGAGAGGTATGATGATGAAGGTTGAAATAATAGCATCAACGTAAGAGTAAGAGGATGACTTAGGTAAAAACCACAACAACGGCTGAAAAGAGTCAACAAGGCCCGATCATTTGTTTATCACGTGTTGAATTGAAACCGATGGTACTATTTTGTTGGAACTATTGCTACACAATATATATATATATATATATATATATATATATATATATATATATATATATATATATATTCACTAATCACCTGTCCCTTTTGCCTTCTCCTTGTTCGCAGCCTTTGTCCCCCAACTTGTCGCTATAAATATTAATTGACCGAAATACCTTATCACATTGCTTTTGTGGTCCACATCTTTTAGCCATACACCGAAATTGTCACTTTGCTTCTCAGCTACTGTATCTGCTTGCGATGTTTATTTGGCATCGCCTGAAGCTCTGTACATATCAATCGCCTCGTCAGGGGACCCACGCTCTGCAGTTGCATTTGAAGTAGGCCTGCCTCATTTGCATATATATTTGCATTACTTATTGAGTAGACTTGTATTTATAGTCGTGCTATTTCAGACACAATAGCGGTAAAGTAAAAGCACGAGACGTTGAATCACCTGCTACAGATGATTTATTATTATTGCAGTTTAGACATCATAACATGCTTCAAAAAGTTAAGAGATAGAGCGAAGAAAAACGTGTCCACCCCAAATAAATGTGTCGCCTATAGCTACAAAAGGTTTGCAACGCCTTTGTGAATGTCTAATGTTATTTGATCTATAGCTATCTTGGATTCCATTCTGCTTAGCAACACATATAGTAGATTAAAGTAGTGGTAACATAACAATTAAATAACCAGAACCCGGGTTCTACATGGAGTCAATAACATATAGTAGATTAAAGTAGTGGTAACATAACAATTAAATAACCAGAACCCGGTTTCTACATGGAGTCAATAACATATAGTAGATTAAAGTAGTGGTAACATAACAATTAAATAACCAGAACCCGGGTTCTACATGGAGTCAATAACATATAGTAGATTAAAGTCGTGGTAACATAACAATTAAATAACCAGAACCCGGTTTCTACATGGAGTCAATAACATATAGTAGATTAAAGTAGTGGTAACATAACAATTAAATAACCAGAACCCGGTTTCTACATGGAGTCAATAACATATAGTAGATTAAAGTAGTGGTAACATAACAATTAAATAACCAGAACCCGGGTTCTACATTGAGTCAATAACATATAGTAGATTAAAGTAGTGGTAACATAACAATTAAATAACCAGAACCCGGGTTCTACATTGAGTCAATAACATATAGTAGATTAAAGTAGTGGTAACATAACAATTAAATAACCAGAACCCGGGTTCTACATGGAGTCAATAACATATAGTAGATTAAAGTAGTGGTAACATAACAATTAAATAACCAGAACCCGGGTTCTACATTGAGTCAATAACATATAGTAGATTAAAGTAGTGGTAACATAACAATTAAATAACCAGAACCCGGGTTCTACATGGAGTCAATAACATATAGTAGATTAAAGTAGTGGTAACATAACAATTAAATAACCAGAACCCGGTTTCTACATGGAGTCAATAACATATAGTAGATTAAAGTAGTGGTAACATAACAATTAAATAACCAGAACCCGGGTTCTACATGGAGTCAATAACATATAGTAGATTAAAGTCGTGGTAACATAACAATTAAATAACCAGAACCCGGTTTCTACATGGAGTCAATAACATATAGTAGATTAAAGTAGTGGTAACATAACAATTAAATAACCAGAACCCGGTTTCTACATGGAGTCAATAACATATAGTAGATTAAAGTAGTGGTAACATAACAATTAAATAACCAGAACCCGGGTTCTACATGGAGTCAATAACATATAGTAGATTAAAGTAGTGGTAACATAACAATTACATAACCAGAACCCGGGTTCTACATGGAGTCAATAACATATAGTAGATTAAAGTAGTGGTAACATAACAATTAAATAACCAGAACCCGGGTTCTACATGGAGTCAATAACATATAGTAGATTAAAGTAGTGGTAACATAACAATTAAATAACCAGAACCCGGGTTCTACATGGAGTCAATAACATATAGTAGATTAAAGTAGTGGTAACATAACAATTAAATAACCAGAACCCGGGTTCTACATGGAGTCAATAATCAGAATAGTGACGGGTAATTGTTTCAGTTTTAGAGGCCATCACACGTAACTATCTACGTGTCAGTTCAGCCTGATCTCCCGTCCAAATTGTGTGACTGTTTCTGTGCTTTACCGTTATAATATACTTTTCTTCTTTTCTTTTTCCTTATTCACTTTTGTTTACCGCTTAGGCATAATCCGCTACTATGATTGAGGCCAGAGTTATAGGGACAACATGGACGGGGAGTTGGGCAGCAAGATATTAGTACACATTACATTTTAATTTTTGGCGCTTCTTCGGTATTTACCCACCACTTTTTAACTTTTCATACTGACCAATATTTTTCCTTCTTTTTTTTTTTTGCTGTGTACAATTACTGAATAAGAGAATTATGTTTTTTAGGAACTTTTTCTAACTATTTTAGATTTTAGAGTTTCCTATATGAATTTAACGTCAATTGATTACAATCTTTATGACCCTCACCAATTTGCCAAATTTATTTCTGCATCCACTTATCGAGTACGTTGCTAAAGATTTGTGTTTTTATTTATTTTTTAAAGCCAATATTTTAGATTTTAGAGTAGGAAGGATCACTTTTCTTAAATTAATTCTATGTAAAATGATCAATCATTTCTTGGTCATAACCAATTTCCAGAAACTTATTGTAAGAAAAAGAGAGCAACCAATTTTGTTTTTGCTTTATTATTATTTATTGTATTTTATTTTTTGACAAGAGTAAGAATTGTTTATTTTTGGGGAGGGCGTTTATTTACAGAAATCAAAAGCAAAAGAAATAAAAACAGTCAACTTACATTTTATTTTTTGACGAAATAATCTAATAGAACAATTTATAATTTTTTTTTTAAAAGAAAGTTATTATTCTTTTAACGAGAAAGGTATGGTTTGTTTAATTATTATTATTTTTTGTTTCGATAAATTGTTTTTTCTGTGCTGGTACCACTTTTGAACCGGACCGACTAGTTTGAGGTTAGGCTAGGGTTAGAGTGAAACAAAAAACAGTTTTTTACAATTTTGTAGGGTGAGGGTGAACAAAAATGTTCTTACATTTGTTTATGGTTAGAGATTTCGAAAAACAAAATTTTCATCTTCCAAAATTTTGCAGATTTTCTGTTGGCAAATTTTACAGTTTACGCAATTCACAAGTGAAAATTGTCGCCTGCTGTCTCGCAATCTGATTGCCTAAGCGCTTCGTTATCTTCCGGCTGTTACGTAAACAGCCGGAAGATGCCGACGAAAATTTGTTTTAGCATGTGTTACAAACTGTACCAGTATCGTTCGTTAACGCTCCCAGCTAACTTGCATAGTTTCCACAAAATACTAAACGAAATACAAAAATATAAAAACTACGTAAAAATCGTAAAAAAATACTTGCGCGCTATTCTGCACAATCCTAAAAATAAAAAGCACAGAAAAAATGACCTAGATTCATTAGCCCCTCTCCCACACAGACATATTTGTCCCCCATCCTAATATTTAATAACAATTTAACAAGATTTATTTTTTTCTACAGATTCGTGAAATCTACCCAATTTGTTAATTTAACCCTGAAAAAAAAAAGACGTGTTCATTCTGACTCTTATGAAAAAATTATAATTTACATTTGGTTACACTTTTTCATGTGGGTTATCAGTTTACGTAAAATTTATTAAGGATACTGATGACCCCTCTCGAAAATATAAAATATTTAAAATTAAAAAAAAACCATAAAAACACATGGTGCCGACATGATCGGTAATTGTACACAGAAAAAAAAATGGTGCTGGTCATAGAGAGGGTAATCAGTTCACGTAAACTTTATGTAGGATCTGATCCCCTCTCTAAAGTCTAAAATATTTTAAATAAACAAAACATAAAAACACATGATTTCTCTAACGACATAATCGGTAATTGTACACAGAAAAAAGAAAAAGAAATTGGTGATGGTCATAAAGTGGGTGATCAGTTTACGTTAAATGTATGTAGGAAACTGATCCCTACTCTAAAATCTAAATATATTTTATTTGTGCTTGTGAAACTGTAGGGCCAAAAAAATGTCTTTTATATTTAATTTAAAGAGAGTCAAATAAGGGGGAGAGAACTCTTGTTTGACGTTTCCACCACGATGTATCTATACATGGATTTTAACACTCTGAACTTGCAAGATATTTTGCAAGCGAACAGAATTGCCGAATTTTACTCAGTGCAAAACTTTCATTTATTTCAAAAACTTTATTTCCCTTGTTTAATGTTTTTTCCCTTCCATTTACGTATTTTTCTATTTTTGCCTTCTTTTTGTGTGATAATTTATTTTAATAAATCATTTTATTTTTCATTAGTGCCGAATGCGTTGTGATTGTTTTATTCCTAAATTATCCTTTTAGGTATACATTTTTTAAAACTTTATTTTAGATTAATTACAATAGTAAAATTCATTTTAAGATACATCGTGGTTGAAACTTGAAACTATAGTTCTCTCCCCCTTATTTGACTCTCAAAAATTAAAGATACACATTTTTTCGGCCCTACAGTCCACAAGCACCATATTGTTTAATAAAAAAACGGAACACCTCTAGCGACAACAAAGGTAATTGTACACAGAAAAGAGAAACAAAATGTGGGATGGTCATTAAGTGGGTGATCAGTTTTATTCATCCGCTCATCAATTTTTCACTTAATCACAGAATGGACGCTTGGAAGCTTCCATTAACATTTCTATTCTAGTTAGTCATGAAAACAGATGCCTAGATAAACGCTGTACACTACCACCGCTTAACGCAAATTCCACAACTTAACTCTAAATTAAACAAATATTTTTGGCATAGACAAACTTCGTTATCTGATGTCTAAATATAGTATTTTAATATACAGCCTTGCAACGGGGGCAAACGTTAAGTTTCTCAATCTGTGTAGAGTGTGACTCCTGCGGAGTCTCTGTCGTATGTGTCTGCTTTCAAATCTCTGTCGATCGTGTCGTTTCGAAATTTGTGTCGACTGCGTTTCAAATTTTCCATGAAATCGCTTTTCTACGTAACCAATGCCTACGCAAGATTACCATAGTAACCAGGATGACCGCTGATATTTAAAACTAGACTAGGAGAGATGAGAAAGTCGGGTTTATGACATTCGTTTTCTTTCTTCTTTCCGGGAAACAGGCACCGTTTTCTTTACATTTAAATCAAATTGCAGAATGCTTTTTATTTATTGAAATTCGATATAAACTATTTCTTAATTTCTAATAAATTTGGAAAGTTGATGGATAACTATGGTAAAGATACCTCTCAGTTCAGCAGATTGAAAATGAAAGGACTGGGTTGGCTCTAAAATGTGATATTTGTACGAAATAAAAGCACCATAAAACACCAAAAAGAATAATGAAAGAATGCGTGATGCGCAAAGGTAATTCATGATTGCGACTTACTTAGTGGCCCTATACTTTATTATAAGTAACACACGTATAAGATTTGAGAATTTTGAACAAATACCTTCCCAATTTTTTTAAGCTCGTAAACTATCTTTGATAAATCACACGGAAAGCGTTTTGAAAGACTAGATTACTTTTAAATTGTGAATTCGTAATGTGACCTGGTTTTGCAGACGTAGCGGTAGAAAATGTTTCTTTGTAATTCTCTTTTCCATTTTTGCTTAGGATTCTAAATCATTTTCACAACGGAGATAATGCGAACAAATGAGGATTTTTTTAACAGAGACCTACTCAGATGTTATTAAATTTTAAATTGAATGCCTTCAATAATTTATTTGAAAAGGAATTAATAAACACTAGGTGTGAGGCAAATTCATGTATCAAGCAACCGACCATCAACATTAGTGTTGAGTTCATAATAAATAATGTTTATAAACCAGTCGACGTTGTACCGCATTTTTTCTTATCTTACCAGAGCAGTTGCTGAACGATTACTTAATCGACTGACAGATAAAATTCTTTCTTCGTTCTAAAGAGGACCAAAACAGCCAGATTGAAGTGTGTTTACCATTGTAACGCTGGCTATTTCACATCTTGTGTTTTGTGTTGGTTCCTGCAACTCATTGGAACCGAAACTTCTGGTGAGTGGGCTATTCTTATCATGTGAGTTTTGAGGTCCCTCAACTTGTTTTCATTAATCGCGCGGGAAGCATTGTGATTGGTTACTGTCCACTTTTTAATTGATAACTGGTGTTATTTATCTACTTTCCACGGCGGGAACTTTAGACAAAAGGTCGGGAGAGTGGGTTTTGAAAAGCCAGAGTCATAGCGGAAGAGCACTCTGGCCGAACATAAATTTTCTGGGAAGCCCTGTCGGCATTCCTCGGTAGGGGCGCCTCAGGCGATTAACAATAAACTAACCCCTTCTCAAACTGAGAGAGGGTAAAGCCTGAGAGGTGGACCTCATAGAACTGCACAGAACCATACTTCATTGGTTATGTGTAGTATAATACTTAAACTGGTTTTGTTATCTCCTATGTTTGTCTCCTTGCAAATTAGATGACGTCACAAATCATATTTACACATTTTGAATTAATTCTTAGCATTTCTTCATATATATATATATATATTTCTTAACTTTCACTTTCCTATTATTTCTGGCTTTTTTTTTCAGAATGATAGTTATGGAAAGAAGGAAAACGAGGCGCTCATTAAGAGAGAGGGGGAAGAGAGGGATTCATTAATGCAATTTTAAAGTGTTAACGGCCAGTGACCAATTTTTTCTGATGCGACCTTTGACTAGATGTGATTCTGTCTTTTCTCTTTTTTCTTCACGTCCGTTTTTTTTTCTGGTGGCGATATTAATGCGAGTTTCCCTTTTTTAACTTTTTATTTGTATTCAGTCTGTGAAAAGATATAAGATCATCGAAACGCTAGCTTTTTGCCGTAGACTGTAATAATGTTTATTTAATTTTATAAATGCTCTACTTGATATTGAACACCCTTGAAAATATTGGTTTTATGTTCATTTTATTAATATATTTAGAATTGATTAATTAATATATATATATATATAAATATGTATATATATATATATATATATATATATATATATATATATATATATATATATATATATATATACATTTATCTCATGTGTCCACATAAAATGTTATAAGGAGATATAATCTTTGATGTATTAATTTTCAGTATTTACTTCAACAGTGCTCAATACGTGATTAGAGCTAGGTAGTAAGAAAATATATTTATGGTAATTAAGATACACATCGGCGATTCTCTACGGGAATGAAACGCAGAAGCCTCTGTGTAGCTTGATTGTCATATATATATTTAAATATATATATACATATATTTAAATATATATATATGTATATATATATACATATTTAAATATATATATATATATATATATATATATTTAAATATATATATATATATATATATATATATATATATATATATATATATATATATATTTGAACCGTGTCTCGTCGCTCTGATGAATGAAGTGCGCATGATGAAATCGAAATCATCCGTAGATGAAGCTGATTATAATGGATCATTAATTATGGATGTGTACACATTTTACTGTGAGTAAAATACCTACCTAGTCGCAGTTGTTATTCAGACTTTTTCTTTTTCTAGATGAGTTGCCTTACCGAACATGATAGTCTCGTTTATCCCACTATTCCAGCCATAGATGAGGGAAGTAAAATGGCAAAATATTATTCGCTCAAAATGACGAAAAATGTTTCCCCAAATAAGCTTCAATAGTAGAGATAGGTCTTTTAATTTAGATACGGAAATGAATAAGCATCGGTATGTGTATACCTTTCAATGTACACAATTCCTTTTCTCTGAAAGAAAAATCAAACCGATAATATCCAATAGGATGTGTCCGGTATCTTTTTCATCATCTTACATCGGCGTAATTGTCTGAAGTTGTCAGATTTGTGGCAATGAGCTTGATTTGCGTTTTCAGCAATTTCAATTGTTTCGCCTGCAATCCAATCTTTGTCTTTTATTTTGGTGACCCGAGCGTCTCAGACATCACGGATTATATGTTACACTTGTCAGTTCGCCAAAGCTCATCTGAGGTAGCATCTTCAGATTGGTGTACCTCGAGACCGTTGAACCGATTGAATAGTTCTATGCGGAATGCGTCATCGGTTTGTTTACTTTTCAGTTTCGAAATGTCGTACCTGATAAGCTTAGTACACGACTTGACAGCCGTGAGGCGAAGATGTATTTTTGCCTGTCTAATATATGAATAGAACAAAATCCATTACCGGTTTCTGCGCCTTGGATCACTTGACAATCAAGGAGTCTCGACAACAAGCGGCGTTTAACAAGAAAGTGGTCGATTTGGTTAGGTGTGACGCGTGCTGGATTCGGTCATTTGGTTTGCTGCAGTAAAGTTGACATGCCATTCACCATTAGCACATTAGTCTCCAATCTCAAACCCCCGTGAAAATGGCTGTTGCTGATGTCGCCTGTGCAAGACTTCCAATCATTCATTTCGTATGAATCAGATGATTCTATTGTTGGTATTGGTTTCCCCGATATCCTTCTAGTTAGAATTCTTTCCAGAAACACATCGATTGGTAACGGGAGGGACCATGTGAAGGTTGCCAACATCATAACTTAAAGTGTTTCTGTGGAAAAAATGTATTCGAACTTGGCACACACCAGATTGTCAGTCCATGTCGTAAACCATTCAGCCACCGTCACCTCCGAAAATTCCAATAATCTGCCATAATTAGAAGATCATTAAATTGCAGGAATAGTATTGATCTTAATCGTCAGTGTTAAAAGTGGTAACATAGACGACAATGACACTGACATAAAGAACCGAAACCTTTCAAGCGAATACAGGCCGGATAAGGGATATTGGTTCCCAGGCTAGGAGTGATGAATTAGCACGATCACTAAGAGCGACAAATCCACAAAGATCAGAGTTATACGTCAAACACTGTGATAGAGTTGATATGAGACATCATTCACGACAGCCCGTATCAGGAAGTTTGACTTCTGAGAGGCAGGCTCTGTCGATGTTGTACTTGGAGCGAGTACATTGTTAGAGCTTAGGTTTCGTCCTGCATCAAGGTTCTGACGTTCCAATAAGCACAAATAATCCTTTCCGTGTTTCATTATCAGCCCAGGTTGCTGATTTTACACTCGCATCACTGCGGAAGCGAGCGTGTTAGTTTTTGCGGACGCCATATCAGAATAAATCATAGGTTTTGAGAGGAGTATAAAGAAATGTATGGAGTATCTTTTGAGTAGGAAATTAACTCTAGCGGCTCCCAGTCGCAAGTATATCCCTTTTCGGAGAACGACTTGTTTGCTTCAGATTATCCCCAAACGTGTGTAAGGCGCTTTGAAGCCGCCGGTTGTCGGGTCAGACGCTTATTGGGTTTCACAAGAGCCCCGATTGACCGGGTAGGGGTCTTAATACTGATGAGTGTCCTATCAATCCGTCTTGGGTGGACTAACCAGGAACTTAAGTTCGCAATAGCATAGCTCTGACACTACTCGGTCACCTCCCACCACGGGTAGGAGGGGTTGATTTTAGAGAGTTTACGTATATGTTATGGCAGTCAAACCTTCTCTATATAGGAATAGATAAGCTTCCATGTTCCTTTAAAAGAGCGAAATCTAAAGGATATCTTCAAAATCATCAAAAAAGTAACGTCTTTTGTTGTTAAAAAGGGTAATGAATAATTTAGCTGCTGTCTTCCTTTAACGACAAGCGAAATGTAGTGTATATGTTGTTGTTTTCAAAATCGTTAAGAAATTGAGATTGGAAATCTTTATCAGACAAAACACAAAGAGACCGATTACTGCCGACAAAAGCACCGTCAATGTGAGCAACGTGGAGAGAAAGGAAACCTGAGAAGAAAAAAAACAAGAAAGAAAAGTGGGAAGAAAATAAACTACATGGGCGATTTTTAAGACTTACGGAAGAAGGGACGTAGGATTAAATATGTCAAATTATGCACATTTTTTCAGTTTCATTATTTATTTATTTATTACTTTCAGAGTTTTTTTGTTATATAAAATAACATATTTATTGAAAAAAATGATGACGAATAATGATTGAAACTGTTACTAAAATATGATAATTCATTTATTTGGTAATTGCAACAAAATATTTTTACATATTTATTTTTGTTATTATCTTATCTTAAATGATGTTGGGATGCGTTATTGTCCCAAATGATAATGTCGCAGTTATGAAACCCTACAAGATCTATTGTTTGCGTATGCACGTATTTATACGTTAATCCAGTGGAACGACCTCCTTGACACAACCATAAAATGTATGCGTTCGCGAGGCACCAATTAAGGAGCTTAAGGAGTGTGGAGTTTTGGGGAGTGTGGAGTTTTGGGGAGTGTGCAGTTTCATTCATTAGTTGCTATCACTCTTATGTCTAGCCTGACTCAAAGTGGTAGTACCTGTCAGAGTCGCATCCATAGATTGAATAGAATTTGTTCCGCCACGACACTAATTTTTTCGGAAATCCTTAGGCAAGGTGTTCGCCTCTATTCAATCCCATCATCCCGAAATACATCTCTCTCAGTCCTTTCTATCCTATCTTCTGCCTGCCATATTTCCCAACCCTATCAATTACTCCAGCTCAACACTTCCTCAACGGTCATTCGTATGCCACAAAACTGTATCCAGTTGGTATACCTCAATTTTTTTAGATTCATGGAGTGTGGAGTAACGTCTTAGTTGCCACTACCCCCATGATATATATGATTCAGAGTGGTAGTACGTGTCGAAATTATCGTTTTCCAAACAAATTAATCTACAAACCAATCATATACAACACATAAGTCCTATTTCAGCATAAAATACAACGGCATTTTCTTAACTTTTTTTACCGCCCGACCGATGTATATTGCAACTGAAGCGTTAGAGGCCAGATTTATAGGGGCAACCTGGGTGGGGAGTTATGCAGTACGATGTTTGTTACCATTACATTTACATTTCTGTATCTTGTTACTGTCGGGAAAACATGGAGCAGGAAGTGAACTCCAAAGGCAAGCGGTCCGAAAAAAGAATCTATTAGAGTATAATTTTTTTTCACCATCTAGGGGCCTCTACAGTGAAGCGGTGTAATTTCACAAGCTAATCGGGTGGCTCGAGGTTATTTTAGTTTAAGATATAAAAGTACAGTAAGTTCAGCAGAGCACATTTCGTGGAAATATTTCTAAAACAAGCATAGGGATGGAACTCGGTGGCGATGCGACTGTGCTTGGAGCTTGCCAGACAGTACTGGGCAACCCAACAACAAACACACCATTTTTCACATTCATTTTCTTTTTAAACAATTTACTCTGTTTTTTCTTCATATTTTCCATCGCCCACTAAATCTCTGACAACAAACGCATATAAAAACTAAAGGAAAGGGGATCAAATTACTCAATTTACCTTCTAATAACCTTTTCCCCTCAATTTCCGCGTCTCATTCATTATTTGCTTGTTGTTTATCAGAAATGATGTTCGCTTAAAAAGTTAAAAAATTATAAAAGAGCATATTTATTAATAACGTAATTAATTTAAAAGTGTAATTAAACGCGTACAATTCCATGATTTATCAAAAAATTAAATCGAAGTCGCGTGTCCATATTCCTTACTAGCTTTATCTGTAAGCCACACCCCAACTAAGTGACGTCACCAATTTGGCCGTTCCTGAGTTCGGTTGGTCACCTGGCACTGCTCGGGAAAAGTTGCTGTACTGATGAAGACCAGACGATGTCGAAGATTCCTTATCCGGCAATCACCGCTCTCCCACGTTGTTATTAAATGATCAGAAGACAACTGTTCGGCGCTAGTCAGCAACTTGATACCACTGTGGACCAAAAAGTAATTTCGAAGCAGAAAAATGAAAGAAAATTAATTAACAAATCCGTGAGTTGGTTTTTGTATAAGAATAATTGAGTAGAAAAGTCGTTCAATTACAAACAGTGTACTTTCACACTCCTATCTTCTACTTCTGTGTTTCAATTTGGCAAATCTTAACAAGTTATATGTGATTTTGGTTGGATGATATCAACCTTAAGTCTGGGGCCCGTCTCTCAACGACGTGGATTCGGTAGGCGAGCAAAAGTGAGTCTCCGGAGCCTGTTACGCTTCATCTTATATTGAGAAAAATATGTTTTGACACTAAACGGGACTCCACCTACCCAAATAGAATTAATTTAATTAAAACAATATAGTGTGTCATTAGTATTTCTTGCCATATTGGCAATTTACATCCGCGAGGATCCTTCTTCTCGATGCTCTGAGTGGTCAACGGGTTCTACTTGGCCGTATTCTTTCCTACTTCTTCATCTGTTTCATCTCCCACTGTTACCTTAATGGAGGGGTCATTCCTCCTCCCTCAAAACTTACATTCATAGAAAAATGTATTTCCCTTCGTTTTTGTGTTCATAACTTAAGAAGACCGAGACAATTCTCATTTTAATCTTTTTCAACCCGACAATATTGTCAAAATCGCAAAAAAAATTATTGTCTTTGCGACATACGATAGGTCTGTTGACACCAAAGCGGACGTTGATGAATATTACCGCTTTTAGTTAGGAATTTCCTATCTCCTAAAATATCGAGAAAAGAAAACAATTCTTTCTTTCTCTTATCGGAGTTCGTTTTTCTTTTGATGCGAAATAATCTGAAACCTTTTTAGGAAAAAACAGGGTCCCGTTTAGAATCAACCCTTTTCCGTCTGACAATATTGTCACATACCTAGTCGGCGTTTCCCGAGTTTTTTATTTTCATTTTTTGGGGTTCGCTTTTTCTAAAACTATGCCTTTTCTCCAAATTATTTATTTCTTAATAGGATTTTTGAAAGTTAAATTTAATTATTACGGTATCGTTTGCCGATTACATTATCGATTGAAACAAATTGTTATGAAACTAATTGTGTCAATGTAATGTTGTTTTAATGTTTATAAAATTATTGGAAGTAACTAGCTTCCCAAAACCACCAATATGTTAATACATGAGGATTGGCTCAGAATAGTAAAGGTAGGTTTAATGACTTTAGAATTCTCTTTCAAATTTCGAAGAGGTACGAAGTAATTTATTCTTGTGTTTCAACTATTAAGAACATATGAAAATGGTCTGACTTTTTTACGAAGAAATGGAAATGAATTCTAGTGGATATAATTTCGTAATTCATTAAAACAAAGGTTTTAAAAATGTTACTTTCATTTCATGCCATTTCATTTGTAATTTCAATAAATACAGGAATAGTTCACTGTGCAAAAATCAAAGTTACGCTGGCGCGAGAAATACATGTACACGTGAAGTGATCAAATAATTTTATTAATATAGATTATTTGAGTATATCATGTTGGGGTTCGTGATTGAATTAATGAATAATATCGCAGACTATAAATCGGCGATGCCGAGTTCAAATCATACCGGATCATTTGGCGTCATTTGTGTTTTGAGGAGTGTGAAGGCTCACCTCTTAATTCCCATTACTCTCAGGTGGTAGTATATGTTAGGATCCAATCAATGCGTTGAATAATATTTGTCCCGGCACGACGCTAAACTTCCTCGAACACCTTGGCGAAATGTGTTCGCCTTTACCCCACCATCCCGAAATTCATTTTTTCGGCCATTTCTACTTTATCTTCTGCCTACCCCATTTCCCAACCCTAGCAAATACTCAAGCTCTACCCCTCCTCTCTACTATCATGGGTATGACACAAAACTGTATCAAGTCATGTGAATTTATGATTCTTCCCAACAATTAAAAAATAATAGCAACACGTGTTTAATTAATCGTATACACGGACATTTCCGCAATAGAAATTATATTTCAATACTAAATGACACTAAAACGGGTTGATGCGCCTTAAAAATGATAAACTTAACTAACATTATGTTAGATATACCGAGAAAAAAACGAAATTAATTGGACTGAAATGCGTAGTTAGGTTCTAAATACTGAATGTGTAGGTGGTGTAATGATTAGCAATGTAGACTATATGCAACCATATCAGGTTCAAATTTTATATTGCGGAGCTACTTGCACCAATACATTGGAAACGTATATTAGCACATATGTCTTCTTGTGGTCTGTTGGTGAAATAGCAGAAGGGACGCTGAAACCTCGGCAGAACAACTTGTTCCGAAAATAAAAAGTTTGAAACGGCATAAACCCCCTCAACACGAGGAAACAACTGTATTTTAAGGACTACTTGCGACATAAATTAAAATGAAGTGTATCTATAATGACACGCTTAGACGGATAATTTAGAAAAAAACTGTTGCCGAGGCGTCAAGAAAAATAAAAAGTCGAAAGAATTATAAAAACGAAAGTCGCTTAAGAATTTTGACTGACATAGTTCTTAGCGTAAAAAATGAAATCCCAAATAGAAAAAAAATTGACAACATCCGGAACGTTTATGCCGTAATTAGCAAACAGTGAAAAAATAAATTCAGTTTTCAGGTCAAATATAGACGATTTATATTCGCGAAATTAATTGAAATTAAAACAAGGAATGTGGTGACGTAGTTCTGATGTTAACGATATTTTAAAATTAAATAAACAAAGCGAGTCAGAGAGAAGCTGCGGAGAGAAGTAATCACAAGTGAAGAAAAAGATGTACGAGTTTACACATAAGCCAGATACCAAGAGAGACAGCGCGTAACAGTCTCACAAATAATGCATGAATGACATTGTCCACGGAAACATGCTTCGTGTTAATCAAATGAGATATAAACAATTGACAATAGTAATTATTCGTCTTTACTTTACGTTTGAGGCATCGAAATGTGAGTCACAGAAGCGTGGGACACAAAAGGGTCGATAATAAATGGTCAGTAATACGCAGAAGTATGGGGCGCAGAAAAGTGGGCCATAGAAAGGTTGGGGTACGGAAATCTGCGGCAGAGAAAAGCGGACACTGTAGGGTGGGGGCATAAGAATGAGGCAGAGAAGCGTGGGTACAGAAGGGTTGTGACATAAAGGCGGAGTAGAGAAAGGGTAGTGCATAGAAAGACAGGGTATAGAAATGTTAGACACAGAAGCATGGAAAACAGAAGAATGGACACAGAATGGAGGGCAATATAAGAGTGAGGCATGGAAAGGCGAATTATATAATAATGGAGTACAAAAGAGTGCGGAACAGAAAGGGCGGCATAGAAGGGTAGCGTACTAAAACGTGGTACAGAAGCCGGTGGGGCACAAACAACTAGGGGACAGAATGGCGGGGCACAGAAGCGGCAGAAGCAACAGTTGGAGAAAAATGATTTTAATGACATTGTTCGAAATTTTTCTGTGCAAAAAACAAAGCAAATTTCATACCTAAGACTGCTTTTCATATAGATATAAAATATATTCTACAATATATTATATGAATAGATATGTTGTCTGTCTGTCTGTCCGTTCATCAGTCACACTTTTTCTGTCAGTCACATTTTTTTAAAACGTATAAATATATTGCGGAAGTTATCTCATTTCGAAATATCAGAAATCTTACCTACTTTTAGAAATGGAAAATATTGCATTAATAGTAAATAATAAATTCCCCAAAAATAAAGCGCATCCCATGATCTGAAATCGAAACCTAAACCTTTAGTCTTAGGTTCTGCCAACTGAGCTATTTGAACTTTTTTTTATATATAAATAGAGATGTAATAGAGCTTACCGTAACAAAATAATTATATATTTGTCGTGATGTCATAGATTTATGATTTACATCATGTTTCAAAACATGAATTCAAACATAAGTGATAATAAAACATCAATAAATAAATGGGTAAAAATTATCAATAGCGTTGGAAATTATTTTGATAGACCAAAACAATTCATTTTACTTTAACTACATATTGGTGTTAAAAACAAGTTACTATTCAATATATACTATAATTTGGACAGTAGCGCTCATAATTCTATTGTTTAATTGTATTCATTTATCACGAATAGACGCGTGAAAGAGCTTGTGAAAACATAATTTAACTTTTTTATTTTACTTCAGCGTAAAGTATCCGAAATGAAGGGGCCCCGTTCCACTTGAATTATATATAAGATACATAGATATCCGAGTGTTCAAATAAAGTTCTCGTTTACCTCTGCAACGTTGAGTTAGTAAGCAAGTGAAAAAACACTTAACAGTAAAGCAACGGATGTGTATTTCGTAAACAGAGCTTCATAAGATATTAATATGGTACACATCGGTGACTAAAATGTCCGTTGCATTTTTATTGATTCGATAATTTCATTGTTCTATTTGCATACAACAGCTTTCTGTACAATTATATGATAATTAATAACTCTCAAAATATGAAATAATTGTTCTGGATGATTTATATGAGCTAGTAATTTTACGTACAAATGAAGGGCTGACAGAGAAATTTAGAAAAAAAAGATTGTTTGAACTAGTTAAATGAGGTAGAAGTTGGCGTCGACTACAAGTTGGGTACAAAGTCCGTTTTGAGCTGTTATCCTACTAAACTACACGAAAAAGAGAAACTTGAATAGACGTTTCCAATGGCTCCATTGTGCGATTAATCAATCGGACAGTGAAATTAGGGATCAGATGAATACATAGCGAAAACCAATGGACATTGTCAGTAAGAACTTAATGGTAAACGGCCGTTGCAATAACCCAAAGTGGTTTGCAATGGTGCTCGAAAGAAGTGGAGATCACTGGAAATCTGGAGAGAATTGTGGTCACTTAGACTCCAGGGAAAAAGCACCTGTCGTTTTCCAGTGATCTATCGCTACTACTACTACTACTACTACTACTAATACTACTGCTACTACTACTACTACTACTACTGCCACTACTACTACTGTTTCTACTACCACTACTACTACTACTACTACTACTACTTATAATAATAATAATATCTGGATCAAAGAACCAGGAAATTAATGCCGATGCACAACACATGGCAATCGTAGGATGAGACTGACCGACTCCACGTAAAAGTGCATAACTGGGAAAAGACTGGTACGTATTAAAGATTATGCAGCTGAAAAAGGAACGAGCAAAATACAAAACTGAAAACAACGAAATAAAAAACAAAAAAACAAGTAAAGAAAATGGGAAGATTAAAACGTACATGGATTAATTAGGAGATAGAACAAAGTAACTGCGCATGAGAACGCTTACACATGGCAACGTAAAAGACACTTGAAAAGAGAAACGGAATCGCTACTGTCACAAAACAACGAGATTAGAACAGACTACGTGAAAGCAAAGCCAAACAAGTCTCAAGAACGCAGCAAATGTAGATTCTGTGTATAAGGAAGCGAGACTAAAACATAACTTGGTTGTTAAGGTTGTCTACTAAGGAAGGTGCAAACACCTGCACTTTGAACATGTATACTAAGGGTACAGGCAAACACCGGAGCCAGTATTGTAAGACGAACCCCATCAAATCCTCTGTGGAATAAAAATACGGACAAAGTTATACAATCAAGAGGGCTGGGCGTAATAAGTGTCAACAAGAAAAATCTCACAAATAGTATATTTCGCCGTACCAGCAGTTCACAGGGTCGAGTTGAAGAAGGTAGACAAACGTAATAAATAAATAGAGTTTGCCAGACACCTGAGGGGAAGATGAAAAATGAAGAAAACTACCGTATTACCTGTTTAATCGTAGAGGCACTAAAAATAGTCCGTAAAAAAAAATATGAGAAATCAAATCAAAAGGCGGATTGGCATTATGTTAAAACGACACTGATGAAAGCAGCCTTAATCTATAAAGTGTGTAAACCAACACACATAACCAGGTGATACTGACCAACCACAGGTAAGATAGTATTTTGTTATGGAAATCGCTCCAGACAAGGCATGAAACTACTTGATGTAAGGAGCTAACAAGAACGAAATTTAACAGGTGATGCTTATTGGGCTTAGTCTTGAAAAGAACAAGGGTATAGGTAGGGGAAACAGTAAGCAGGAAGAGAGTTCTACAAGCCTGCAGTTCTTGGAAAGAAGCTACTGGAAAAGGAAGCTGTATTACAATGAGGTATAAAAACAGTAAATTAATGAAGACTAATAGACAAACAAGTCAAACGAGCTGGAATAAAAGAAGCAGGGAGTAAATCACTCGATTCTGAGTAACACATGCCAAAATTGTATTGATAGAAAAGACTGAGACTAGCAACATCACTTCTGTGAGAAAGAGCGTGAAGAGAAGAAGGAAGGGTGAGACTAATCAAATTACAGATACGTCTCTTCATCTTATCAAGAACACTAAAATGAGACAGAGATTCACCAGCGCAAATATGACAAAAGTACTCTATATATGGTCTGATAAATAAAAAATAACACCTGTTAAATTAGCTGGAATATAGCCGAAACATAGTAAGACAACTCCAGGGGAATTGATACAACCTGGACAAATATGTAAGAACAATCCTATAACTTGACTCATCTTCGTCACTCCTACAAAAACGCCGTGGCAAGAGCATCGGTTCGTTAATCAGAAAATAGTCATAGAGGGTGTGAGAGAATAGTAAAACAAAGAAATGATAGCACCATCCAGACCTCGATCGGGAAGGCATAGTTACTACTTGAATCCTGATGAGATTTATTGCCATTCAACTTTAATGATGAATGGTTGTTGCGAGAATGTGTACTGATTTACTTGGTCATCGACTGCGGCAGAGCATATTTAAAATCATGGGACACTTGTTATCACTTGGAATCCCGGTAACACCACTTGTAAACGGCTGGTACAAGAAGGTAAAATAATTTGACATAGTGATGTGACATTCTCTCCTCTAAAGTAAAAACGAAAAAGACGCCGTGATACAAGCATAAGTTGGTACCACAGAAAATGGTCATGAAGTACATGGAAGGATGGAAAGACCCAGAAAGTAGAGCACCATTCCGACCTCCACTGAATGGGCACGGAGAGCATTGAAATCCTGAAGAGGCTTATTGCCACTACAGTTCTAAGGAAAGCCAACAGCAATTACCAACGTTAATTGAATGATAACCGGCTGTTGCAAGAACACACATTGAAGCAGAGTCTACTGATAATCTTGAGAGATAGTATTGTCAATCAGGTTCCAGGTAAAGCCATCTAGTGTTGTCGGTGAGAGATCACTGATAATGACTCGCGTTATAACTTATAGTGAGTAAATAATAATAAGAATCCACAACGATGACAAGAATTTATAATACTTTACAAAAGTAGTAGATACATCAAATGCGATAGACAGAGGTTATAAGTGATAGATGTATAGGAAGCAGCAGCAGCGAATGTTTTTTTTAAGTATCGACTCCCAATAGGACAGAATCTCAAATTAGCAGAATATTAACTACCGAAAATTCGCGCGTACGATAAAAACCCAAACGCACAATTATTTCGCTCTATTTCGGTATCTTTCTTTCAGATCTGAAGTACATGAGAAATTCATTCAAAATAGTCTCGACCCATGACCGGGGAAAGGTAGCACACATATGTACGCCTAGCGACAGCACATTGACGCTGCTTACCAAACGCATGTACACACAAATTCACAGACGTACACCCTCTCTCATTAACAAACCATCAAGATAATATACACACACACTTGTCTGTCCAATTTATACATACACTAACTGGCACAACTCCAGCTAAAATAAATACGTCTACTCTCCTTACATACAACACTTTCTTCACCTAAGAAGTTCGTGGGGAACTCTAACCTCTCATTCATTACCATGTCTTTATTTCTATTTTTCTTAACAAGTTGTCAATAAAAAAAAATTGATTATTTTTGCATAGATCGACTTTTGATATTCGCTTTGGTATAGGTTTTCCCTCTACAGACGCAAAACATTTCTCCGCCGATTCGATCGAATTCGTTTCGCATAATCCCATTCGCTATTTGATAAGAACGTATAAATTAAGATCCGAAAATTGGAAGATATTTACGAGTTTATACATTTAAACGCTGCAATCTTTTCTCCTTTAATAAAATTATCTTTAAGGCTTATTTTTCCTCTTTTTCATTCACTCAAAAAAAAAATGTGTATATAAAAATAAACGAATAATGACTAAATAAAATGACTCAATTTACCTTCAAATAACCTTTTCCCCTCAACTTCATTTGATGTCAAATTTATGTGCATTTGTCGGTTTTATGCCATCTTTGTTATTTGTTTTTAACATTTCTCTTCTGCGAGTGAACCTGACGAATCACTTGAGGTGGATTTAACAACCTCACGTCGTTATTTTTTCATTCCTTTATGTATAAGAAAAACAGAATCATATTTTGTTCAAAGTGATCAATCCAAATGATCCGCCGTGGGATATTTAATAATTAAAATGGGCAAGATTAAAACGATGACATATTCTAATTATGATTTGAGGATAAGTAACCATCATTTTATCAGAGCTTTAAAAAGGGATCTCATTATTCGCGCATTGTCATGGTGATCTCCCTTTAAAAAGGGATCTCGTTATTCGCGCATTGCCATGGTGATCTCCCTTTAAAAAGGGATCTCGTTATTCGCGCATTGCCATGGTGATCTCCCTTTAAAAAGGGATCTCGTTATTCGCGCATTGCCATGGTGATCTCCCTTTAAAAAGGGATCTCGTTATTCGCGCATTGCCATGGTGATCTCCCTTTTAAAAGGGATCTCATTATTCGCGCATTGCCATGGTGATCTCCCTTTAAAAAGGGATCTCATTATTCGCGCATTGCCATGGTGATCTCCCTTTAAAAAGGGATCTCGTTATTCGCACATTGCCATGGTGATCTCCCTTTAAAAAGGGATCTCGTTATTCGCGCATTGCCATGGTGATCTCCCTTTAAAAAGGGCTCCATTATTCGCGCATTGCCATGGTGATCTCCCTTTAAAACGGGATCTAATTATTCGCGCATTGCCATGGTGATCTCCCTTTAAAAAGGGATCTCTTATTCGCGCATTGCCATGGTGATCTCCCTTTAAAAAGGGATCTCATTATTCGCGCATTGCCATGGTGATCTCCCTTTAAAAAGGGATCTAATTATTCGCGCATTGCCATGGTGATCTCCCTTTAAAAAGGGATCTCATTATTCGCGCATTGCCATGGTGATCTCCCTTTAAAAAGGGATCTCATTATTCGCGCATTGCCATGGTGATCTCCCTTTAAAACGGGATCCCATTATTCGCACATTGCCATGGTGATCTCCCTTTAAAAAGGGATCCCATTATTCGCGCATTGCCATGGTGATCTCCCTTTAAAACGGGATCTCATTATTCGTGCATTGCCATGGTGATCTCCCTTTAAAAAGGGATCCCATTATTCGCGCATTGCCATGGTGATCTCCCTTTAAAAAGGGATCTCATAATTCGCGATTGCCATGGTGATCCCCCTTTAAAAAAGGGATCTCATTATTCGCGCATTGCCATGGTGATCTCCCTTTAAAGCCTCGTTTTTGTTTGCCTAAACATTATTCTTTCTTCTTTGCAATTGCATCAAGATCAAGGCTTTGTGATCTATAATAGTAACCGGTACTACCAATACCGGCGTTAAGGACCTATCACTCGACTCATCTATCATAAACCCTCTCTACTCGACTAGGAGAAGACACTTTGTAAACAATCCAATATTTTAACATTTTTAATCATCAATAATAAAAGACTATTTAAATGTTGCGGTCTGTTTCCTCTTCTCGGTTTGTGACAATTTTCAGCCCTTGACTCTCTGGTCTTCTTTTAGTGTTTTGATGCAATCTGTAATCTTCGTCGTATTTAGAATTGAACGCTTTATTTAATCCTCAGATCTTTTGACCAACTGAAATGTAGCTGCAGTGTTCTTTAATCCTCACAGTGCGTTCACTTCTACGGCAGAATTAGCTGATCGAATTACTGTAGTCGCAGTGGTGAGGTGGCAGCCGAATTTCCCATTTTCTCTTCTCAAAGAAAAACCTATCTCTCTTTTTCAGTGGCTTCCCGTCTTTGTGACGCTACTGTCGGGGCACGTAACTCTTACTCGAATTCTAATTGGAAAGTTCCACTTGACTAAATTTTTAAGCTGAAGTCGAATTTAACATACTAACCATATCTTTAGATATCAACTTGAAATTTTATTAGAAAATGGCACATTAAGAAATGCGAAGAGGACAACGACCGACCAGAAAAATGGCAATAAAAAAGATGAGGACAGTCCAAACTAGGCGAATAATATAAATAATATAATATCATCTTAGAAATATCGTTAATAAATATATCTAATAAATCACATACTTTTAAATCGATACAAGTATTTGAAATTTAACATCATAGCGAATTTATAAGAGTGGAAGTTTGATGTTACCTAAGTTTCAGCCAGATAGACACAGTAATGTTTGTTTTTAGTTTTGCAATATGCTGTAATTGTTAAAAGTTCCCAGAAAAGTTTACAGAACAATGCCGAAAAACAAAATTTTCGATCACTCCCCACTCAGTCTTGCTCCAACCCAAGCTTAGATCGGGAGGTTCGGAAGTCGGTAACGCTGGTTCTGGCGAAGTTTGTATCTTTTTCCCCATTATCTTAAAAAGCAGATTTCCTTTTTATTAGATCATCCTATAAATTTTCTCCGGGTCTTAATTCTCTGAAAAGTAATAGTAATTAGGTATGTCTTATTGTACTATATATATATATATATATATTACTTTTGTTCACCTCAAACAAAGCATATTGCCACTGTGACGCAAGGAGCTACTGTGATTACGGGCCAGATTTATAAAATGATCCTTACTGGGTAATGTGTAGCAAGTTGTTTATTTACATTACATTTAGATTTATTCATGTTGTTATAGTCAGGGAAACAGGGAGTATGGAGGGAATTCCAAAGGCAAGCGATCCGATAAAAGAAGCTATTAGAGCGAAACGTTGTACAGCATCTGGAGACCTTTAAAGTTAAAGGGTCGGATTTTGTGCTTGTTGGGAATAATAATGTTGAAGGGGTGCAAGTGCACTAAGTTCATCGGAGCACAGTCTGTGGAAGTACTTGTAAAACAAGCAGAAGGATGTAACACGACGGCGATTAGACAGGGAATGGAGCTTGTTACCCAATGCGGGACTTATTAGGTTAGAGACTCTTTTTTGCACCCTGTCCAAGAGGGGTAGACTAGTGGTTGGTGCATCTAACCCATATGTGGCAACAATACTCAATGTATAAGTAAATGATAGCTTTTCAGACATTTTGGATATAAGCAGGTGTGATAAGTTTTCTAGATCTGTAGAGGAAACCCATATTGTTTGCATCAGACTTGGCAGTATCTTCTATGTATTTATTCCAATTCATGTTGCCTGTGAATGTTTGGCCGAAGAGTTTAATTGTCGGCCTTTCGGGAAGGGTGCTATCAGCTATGGCAATCGGTGATTGGAATCATTTCTCATAACATTAAAGGAGCTTTGTCTTGCTAGCAGTTAATGTGACCATTCATTGTTGGTCCTATTCTACTACAGACTTGACATCATTTTCTAAAGATTCAGGTATTGCTTTCGATATGAATGTGTTCGATTTGCTCGATAACTACACATTTCGACTTGTTGGGCTAATTTAAAACTTCTGGGAATTGTTTTACATTTTCATCGTGTTCTGTATGCGGTCTTTATATTATATGTAAAAGAATCTTCTTTATTATATCATATATATATATATATATATATAGCCCTTTCGAAATGAGATGTACGTCCAGCTCTGTGTATCAGCTTATCTCATGTGAGTAATCTTAACACATTCGTTTTATATGACAATAATTAGGATTAACAACCACTACTAATTGATCTCGCCACGGTGAACTGATTTCTTCACTTACGCCTTTATAAAGCAAGCAATGCATTTCCTTAGTTATGAACAACTATCTGGTAAAAGTGCTTCGAGTCAATGGACTTCCAGTTTGGTGATACATCTGATAATGGTGAAGGTTCTTCTATGTCTGTCACGTTTAAGACATACAATTGACGAGCACTGTTTACAGTTAATTCGGGCAGTGCCAACCCTTATTTTAACCTTACTCTATGATGCCGACACAGAAAATATTGGTCGAGTATTAAGTCATAAGACAAATCATTCAAAACTTCCAGACGGGTGGGGCAACGTATGACTGGATTACAACTATACAGTCCTATTGTTTACAGTTTGCTGGGCCATGGTGATGCATTTACTAAACGGGTGAATGTTCACCTTTTGTTATGGCACGGAGTGCTACAAGAATCGAGCAGAGTGCTTAGATTTTCTCCATAGAAAACCACGTAATTCGAAGCAGGTCAGAGGTTTTGTTGGGTGTTAGTAAGCGTGGCTAGTATATGAGGGCCAACAACTGCTGATAATGAATTTGACGAAGGTTTTGACTGGCATGAACGAGCGCATGCCCTTTCTTTGAACATATATTACAAGTAGCTACTAGAGCAGAACAGTGATCCACCAAATAATTGGGGAATCTAGAAAAATACTGTTTTGCTTGATAGTTCGCAACTACTACTTATCTGTTACGTACAACCGGTAGTTAGTAATAATTCTCACGTACCTTTGTGAGTTCAAGATTGACTGTTGTTACAATTTGAGCTTCTAGACTAGTGTACAAGTTGTTACTCTGTTAGGCTAAGTTGAATGCAGAAGCTTTGATATCAGCTATAAGGTCCATTTCTTCATTTGGATTGTTTTTTATTTCCTGAATTGAATTTTTATATTCATCCGTATTTGGTCCGTGATATTTCATACCCGAAATTAGAGGGGTAAACATTCGCTAGAGACGGAATGGCTTCCCAATATTGACTATCAATAAAGCACCTTACGACTATGAAACGTAAATCTTTCTTCTAGATCCCACGGTTTTAATTATTGTATTCTGTCATATTTTCTCTGTCTTGTGTGTGTGAAAATACCAGATCCAGGATTTATCTGCCTCTGATCCCACCACAGAGATAGTGCTTATCTGTCATATCCATGAGATAAAAGGTTCGCTATCACATATATACAAAAAGTGAAACAGCTAGAAAATGAAAGTCAAACATAGAAACGTAGATAAATAGACGGTACATGACAATGAGGTGAAAAATCGCACGCATTAATTTTCTACTTAGAATAAGTTTCTCGTATCCCACCATATAAAATTGAAGATAGTTTACCATTTCAAAAAGTTTATTTCAAAATAAAGAGAGAAATAAATAAGCGTTTGCCGACTGAGAGATTCATGACGTCACCCGAGAATATCCGTCTCTTCATGAGATATTTGTAAAATGAATGGTAGTTATAGTAGTAAGAGGAGGAGGTGGAGGAGGAGTGCAGTGGTAGTTGTAATAGTAGTAGTACTAAGGGCTATCATCTCTTTTCTTTATTTCCCTCTAAGTTAAATAAAATGCGTATTTAAAATTGCAGAAACCACCACCGAATTTCAACAAATTAACGGATTTAGAAAAGAAAACGAAATAGACACAGGAAAATGTATAATATTCAAATACTAGAGATATGAATAAATTAGCTTTTACCGAGAGATAGATTCAAGCCACCATCTTGAAATATCCGGTCTTTAGTGATATTCAGTTTAGTGGAATGTATAGTAGTAGTAGTAGTAGTAGTAGTAGTAGTAGTAGTTGTAGTGGTATGAGTTGTAAAGGCCATTAACCATTTCTTTATGATTTCCATCACTAAGTTAAATCAATTACGTACGTACAATTGTAGAAGCCACTGCTAAATCTCTGCAAGTTAAGGCTTTTGAAAATGTAAAAAACGAGACATACAAAAACAACGCAGACAGTTGTATATTATTTTTAAAATGCGTCTACCGAGAGATCGGTTGATGCCGCGATCTTGTAATATCTGGCTTATTATTATAAATAGTTTTATTAGTATTATTATTGAAACACTCTTGGAGTTCTACCACCCGTTGTTCCTAGTGATTTACTACCACTCCGTGACTTTTCCTGTAGCTTTAATTACATAGAATCAGCATGGGTATTTCTGTTCTCTCCGTTCTATTCCATTGCTTGCACCAGCCGTTATTAGTGATTTCTCCGGGAGAGGTCTGCTCAATAGTTTAGATCGCTCTGTTTCTTTTCCAGTCGAGGTTTGGATAGTGCTATTCCTTTTCAATAGCCACTTTCTGTTGTACCAACTAATGTTTTCACTTATATGTTTTTTTGTTTGGGGGGTAGTCCTTTCCTCACATATCATCATACTTGCTGAAGTAGTTTCATATGTCTTGGATTCCTATTTGCTCCCCCAAGGACTCGACTTCACAGAACGTCGAGCTATTTTCATGGTGTTAACATTAACAAACATCACAAAGATATTGTTCAGGACACTGTGACATTCAGTAACGGTCACTGTGACATTCAGTAACGGCAACTGTGACATTCAGTAACGGTCACTGTGACATTCAGTAACGGTCACTAACCGTGCATTGAACACCAGTCTTGAATTCATCTTAATATTCATTTATTTATTCGAATTAGGGTTCGCGCCCGTTCGAAGGCGATGTTATTTTAACTTAACTGTTGTTGGTTAGTGGTATTTACTCGTGTGGGTTAGTGTCAGTACTCACGGATTTTTCTTCATTTGCCAACTACTTTCATAAGTGTTGTGGTTTCAATTTCTAGTTTTTTTCTATGTTTTTCGAAACTGCTCCTGGTGCTCATACAAACATTGGAATTACGTCTATATCCCTTTCAGCTCTCTGGTAATTTCCATATATTCACTTAGCTTTTATTCTCCCTTCAGATTCACCCTGTTAACGGTTGCGATAGTGAAGTCGAATATTTGGCAGTTTTTTTTTTAAATTATTATTGTCGGGTTTGTGTTTCCCGTTTGTGTTTGAAAGTTCAAGAGAAATTTATACCTTTTATTTTCCAACACTGATCTCAGTTCGTGTCCGTTCTGTTTCTTTGTGATTTTAACGTTTAGTCATCTGCATATGCACAGCTCCTATTGGACTACGTTCCAGACACTATCATGTCTATTTTATACTATTTTAGACAGGCTTGCTGCATTCACCCATGATTTGGATTATTATTTCGTCACGGAGTCTACATTTCCATTTTTTCTACCTGTGTCTACCTTAGATTTTTGTAGTTGATTTTAATCGTGTTGTTTTGTGCGGTTGTATTATTGTTTCACTTCGTTTTCTTTAAGCGATCGTCTCTATCTCGCTTAAACACATGGGCCAGGACGCTATCTTATACAGGAAATGACAGCACGTACATAGACAATCATAAATTCAATTACATCTGCTCACAATGACATGAGCCTCCTGGGACGCGTTTCTAAGAACCTTAAGCGATTATACGTATTCTGAATGCGTTTAGATTTCGATTTATGGCATCGAAAAATGAAACATATGTTTTTGTGCGTACCTAGAATTTCTGGAATTGTACTTGTGCCAACATTCTGCCAGATTCCATACTTTAATGCCTCGGATGATTTTTAATTACTTCAGAAAAATACTTCGATCAGCTGTAACTAACATCAATCAGAAGACAGGTTTTATTTCGAATATTGTCTTATTTAATGTTCGATCTGTAGGGATTTATATCCCCGCCAATGTGTATTGAAACATCCAATATGATTGTGTAATATATGTTGCCTCCATTGTAGCTGCTTCAGGATCATATTATATTCCTAGCAGTTATATATATATATATATATATATATATATATATATATATATATATATATATATATATATATATATATATATATATTATCTTGGAAGTTTCTCAACCATTAAAACTATATTAAATTTTTTTTTTTTAAACAAAAAACCTTAAGTCCCAAGTCGTTCAGTGGAAAATCACTCATGTAAGTCAATTTAACTTTTACAGTTATTATATTAGTTTGCTTCTAACATTATTTAAGGGATCATCAGTTGTTTACCATGAAAAAACTGTTTCGGGAATTTAAAAACAAGACAGTATTTAATTTCATGGCTTCCCAGCAGAGTTGATCAGACCCCACTTTCCTTAAAAGACAAAAACATAAACGTTCCGTGTACTAAACTTAAGTTTTGTTCCGTATAAATGTTTTGCTTACTTACATTAGTTGTTAAAAAAAAAGTCCTCCTTACCTGTGTTGTTCGTCTGTCTAATAAAATTTATCCGTTACTTATAAAAATGTTGCTGCATTTTAAAGTGTTTAGACGAATCCATTACACTGCTTTTTAGGTGATTAATGTATTTTTAGTTTTAGTTTTACATTAAAAATATAAAAAATATCAAATTTAAATTATATATATATATACATATATATACTTTTAGTCTTTTTTCTCCCTCTCCTCTTTCTCCGCCTTCTCCTCCTTTGTTGTTCAATTCCTTGTCATCAATTTCAAATAAATACTAATCCTCCTTATCAACTATATATATATATATATATAGTCTCGGCAGTTTTTCAACCATTAAAACTTTATGGAAAAAAACACTTTAGTCCCAAGTCCTTCAGTGGAAAATTACCTTTCTTGTAAGTAAATTTAATTTTTACAGTCACTATATTAGTTTGCTTCCAAGAATTTACGCTAGTCTTAACATTATTTAAGGGATCATCAGTTGTTTACCATGAAAAACTGTTTCGGGAATATATATATATATATATAAATATTTAATTAAAATTAAGTATGTTTATACGCTTATATATTTGTATGTACAGTTTGACTCGTACACTAATTAACTGATCATCATGAATTGTAGAACACAGTTGCAAGGCGTATAAGGTACAAATGTGGGCTACATCAAGTTTAAATTAGTTTTAAACAAAAAGGGTAAAAAGGGGTGGAAAACCTTCGTGAAAATCTAGATATCTCTAATTTTGATAAAAATTATTAAAAAATAGGTATTAGATATAAAGTAATGAATATACCTTAACTTTCGGTTTCTTAGGAGTATTTTAAAAGGTTTTAGTGATCATAATATGGAAACAACATCGCTTTTGAAATTCCAAAATCTATCAGATTTGCATTGAATATTATACAGTCAGTAAACATAAATTAAGCCAAATTTCCTAAATTTCAATTTCTTCTTAGAATCCCTTCAGCTTAATCCTTAAATATTAGACATTTTCTAAAATCAAAATCATGTGATGGATTTTAATCAAAATTATAATAAGAATCTTCGACCGGAGGTTTAGTATCAGTATACCCTGATTTTACTTGGGGGACATAAACGTGGTGTAGAACTTTAATAAAACTTTAATAATATTACTTGTCCTGGGACGGGTATTCTTCTATTGTGTATAAATATATGAATTTTAAAAAAATACAGCGTAATATTTATTTATATATGTTCTACAGAAGATCAGAACAATGTTGATACCATCGGTTTCAAATCCGACAAAAGGTGAACAACACGTGACCGTCCTTTATAGACTCTCCTTATTAGCTTTTGTCGGATTTGAAAACGACGGTACCAATGTTGTTCTGATCTTCTGTAATACATATAAATAAATAAATATTTTACGTACATATGAAAAGAATCCATGGACACGTGTTTCTGGCTAGCAGGCGTCATCAGCATGGCTAACCAGGGGTTTTTACCCCGCCCAATAAACCTGGCCTTTGGGTCTTGATTTACGCCAGTCTATCGGTTCTCCGTCCTGTTAGTTTAATGCTAACCGCCTCCGGGGAATTTTTAAACAGCCAGAGTGCTCAAATTCTCTGGCGTTGATCTTTTTCCACTTTCCCGATGTCACATCTTACTCTGTAATGGAGGAAGATAAATAGAATCAGCATGGCTAACCTGGGCAAGTATCGAACCTACGCGCACCTTGTCGAAATGCGTACCATTGTTATCGTCATAATGTTACGCAGTCTTTGTTAATTTACTGGCGATAGAAACATAGATGTTTTCTTATGATTTTTTCCACTTTCTAAGCGGTAAAGAACATTGCATTAAGTCGCCGTTCTTAATATGACGTGTAATTATTATTTTGTTTTATATATACATTTATTAATTTATTTTTACGTAAAGGACATTGCATTAAGTCGTCCTTTGTAATAGGACGTGTAATTATTTTTTATTTTATATATATATATTTATTTATTTATTTTACGTACACATACATGTATATATATGTATATATATATATATATATATATATAGAGAGAGAGAGAGAGAGAGCGACAGACAGACAGACATACATACATATAGACAGACAGACAGACAGACAGATAGATAGATAGATAGATAGATAGATAGATAGATAGATAGATAGATAGATAGATAGATATTGTGTGTATTTAGGCAACATTTTTTCATTCATGCCAATATTATTAAAAATAACAACTCTTCTGCCTGGTTATACCGTTTTTAATATTTTCAACCTTTCTAATGATTTTCTTTGTGTTAAAATATAAAAAAATGATAAAACATCCGTACGTGTAACTAACGTTTTCGATTCCTCTTCAAATCATTTTCAGGTGTTGGTGGCTAAATGGACTAAAAATCTGATAAAATAAAATAATTTTTAAAATACATCGGAGAGACGCGCACGTAAAAGAACGCCTTACATTGTTCCAAGAAAGACGTTGACGAATTAAATCTTTTAAAATACTGTATCTATGTATTTATTGATTTAGTTTTCTAAGTAATGGCTGATTTGTTTGATGTAGTCGAATCATCATGGAGAGGAAACATGTGGATGTAAGCACTGGCGTAGCTAGGGGGGGGCGAAGGGGGCGGGCCGCCCCGGGCGGCACACCTGAGGGGGCGGCATTTTGAGAGGGTAAAAATAGAAAGTAGAGAAAAAAATTTAAAAAAACAAAAGTTAACAAAAAATATGAAATTTTATACTATAATTTTATATAATAATAAATTTAAATGAGAACATTTGAAAACCTGAAAATGTTATGAAATGATAAAATCATTTTTATTTACTTTTTTGTCGTTGTTGTTAAAGTCCGAATTTTCGCCAAATAACATGGATGTATCAAGGAGAGAATAGTCCGATGTAGTTTTCTTTTCTTTGTCTTCATAATGTTATTATTAAGAGGGCGAGCCCTCCGAAGAGAAAAAACGTCTTGTATCGGTGCTTTTTTTCCGGGCACCCAAATGCCGGGGGGGGGGCAAATTTTACTACCGCCCCGGGCGGCAAAAGGTCTAGCTACGCCACTGGATGTAAGCAATAATTAATTTATAAAAAATGTCCCTTTTTTTGAAGTTGAGGTCCATTTACAGGAGAACAAACCTGACCTGTTGTTACTGTGCGAAATTTACATGGACTCGTCCATTTCTACAGATGACTTCACGATCACAAGAATTTGCGGCTACATTTTTTTATGTGGGGGGCACTTCCAATGAAGACCCTGATTTTCCTTATATGTGTTTCCGTGTTGCACTTACTACCGACACCGCTTTCATCTTTGCCCTCTAGCACCTCATCACCGATTGAATTATATTTATTCAGAAAATCTCGGGCAAAATTCGCAAGGTCCTGTTTGTTGACGCATCTACTAGCATTTATGTCGCTGGTGACTTAAACGCTCACAATGTTGAGTGGCTAGTTCACTCAAACAAAACTGATGATGAGGAGAGGTTTTGTCACGACGTTCCCATTACATATGAGCTTACTCAAATTGTAAAATAAAAAAACCAACACGCGTTCCCGATGCTGCTGGATATTTTGCACGTCCTCTTCATCGTTTCCTGACGAGTTGCCCTAAACAGTGCAAATCTACTGTCCTGTCTCCTCTGGGTCGCTCTGATAACTTGTTTCAATCAGAATCAAAACGAAGTTAAGCAAGTCCTCTGATATTCTTTCCGACGGCAGAGTTTATCGATATTCAAGGGGTTATTTAGACAGCTTGAAATCCTTCATATCTGAAATCGATCTTAAATCGATTTTCAAAAAGAATGTGTCCTGCTTTGTATCTGATATATCTGAGTGATTGACTGTATGTATTGAGAGCTTTATACCGTCCAAAGTATTACAACAGATACCAAGCGACCAGCCATTGCAAATCCCTGAATGTGTCACAGCTCTTGCCCACAGAAACCACTATTTCAACGAAATAGATTCCCTGAAACGAAATGACTGTAAAAGTGTCATAGAAAACGCATTGCCCAATCCGTTAAATCTGGAGTGGCTGATCAGAAGCTTAGCTCACATGAGTTTTAGCGAATAACAAATTGGATACTAAACAGATGTAAGACCTCTATCCCAACCACCATTAATGGATCAGAGGTGATCTCGGCATCTGATGAAGCCAAACTTTCCGAAAATAAATTTTCAGCAAATTCTACCCTTTGCGATCAGGTTCACCTACTCACTGAACCCCTCCCTATGGCCGAAAAAGCTATAGGAAACATCCGAATAACTATCTGGGATGTTACTAAACTTATCAAGAACCCTGATGCCAACAAGCCAACTAACCCCAACAACATTCCCGTGATAGTATAAAAGAAATTACAACTCAAAATAGCTCATATCTTTACAAAGTTGTTCAATCGTTTCTTAAAGGAGAAATGCTTCTCATAACCTTGGAAGACTTCGTTGGTCTGTCCCGTATTTAAGAAATACGTGCGATCGGTATTCTGCATCTCAATATAGACTGATCAGTCTCCTGTGTGTCATAAGTAAATTGCTTTAATCTGTAAACACAAACTACTTAATGACAATCAATATGAATTTCGTCCTGCAAGATCAACAGCTGACTTGCTGACTGTGATATTTCATAGAATAAGTATATCTATCACCGGGGCCTTCCTCTCTAGGGTGATAGCTTTTGATAAATCAAAGGCCTTCGATAGGGCTTGGCAGAAAGGTTTGTTATGGAATATCTATTGTTTTCTTAGCCATCAAATATTTTCTCTGTGATGGGTTTATAAAACTAGTTGTGGTTAAGCAGAAGTCCTAAGCACACTGTATCAATGCCACTGTGCCTCACTGGATGGACCCTGAAATTGCAGTAAAATGTTTAATCTGCTTTTTTAGTATATATTTTGGTTAACTATACAGGGATACAAAAAGAAGGTATACAGTAGTGTGAGATCAGTGAAATTAGTAACATATTATATTGACGTAAATACGACATATCTTAAAATTAAAATAATGTACTTTTAGTCATTTCCTTCCATTAAAAGGTATGTACTATAAATCATTTAGTTTTAATCTTTTCATTAATTTAGAAAGCAATTCAAGGATTATGACTTCTTATTACATGTGTTTCTTATTACATGTGTTTCTTATTACATGTGTTTCTTATTACATGTGTTTCTTATTACATGTGTTTCTTATTACATGTGTTTCTTATTACATGTGTTTCTTATTACATGCGTTTCTTATTACATGTGTTTCTTATTACATGCGTTTCTTATTACATGCGTTTCTTATTACATGTGTTTCTTATTACATGCGTTTCTTATTACATGCGTTTCTTATTACATGTGTTTCTTATTACATGTGTTTCTTATTACATGCGTTTCTTATTACATGTGTTTCTTATTACATGCGTTTCTTATTACATGCGTTTCTTATTACATGTGTTTCTTATTACATGTGTTTCTTATTACATGTGTTTCTTATTACATGTGTTTCTTATTACATGCGTTTCTTATTACATGTGTTTCTTATTACATGTGTTTCTTATTACATGCGTTTCTTATTACATGTGTTTCTTATTACATGTGTTTCTTATTACATGTGTTTCTTATTACATGCGTTTCTTATTACATGTGTTTCTTATTACATGTGTTTCTTATTACATGCGTTTCTTATTACATGTGTTTCTTATTACATGCGTTTCTTATTACATGTGTTTCTTATTACATGTGTTTCTTATTACATGCGTTTCTTATTACATGTGTTTCTTATTACATGCGTTTCTTATTACATGTCAATGCAACATTCGTTTCTTATTACATGTGTTTCTTATTATATGCGTTTCTTATTACATGTCAATGCAACATTCGTTTCTTATTACATGTGTTTCTTATTATATGCGTTTCTTATTACATGTCAATGCAACATTCGTTTCTTATTACATGTGTTTCTTATTACATGTGTTTCTTATTATATGCGTTTCTTATTACATGTCAATGCAACATTCGTTTCTTATTACATGCGTTTCTTATTACATGTGTTTCTTATTATATGCGTTTCTTATTACATGTCAATGCAACATTCGTTTCTTATTACATGTGTTTCTTATTATATGCGTTTCTTATTACATGTCAATGCAACATTCGTTTCTTATTACATGTGTTTCTTATTACATGCGTTTCTTATTACATGTCAATGCAACATTCGTTTCTTATTACATGTGTTTCTTATTGCATGTGTTTCTTATTACATGTCAATGCAACATTCGTTTGTTTTTGTATAATAAATGCACTGAATAATATGTACGTGTTTTCCATTTATTATCACTGTATATCTACTTTTCCATAAACCTGTATATAGCCCCGTAGATAAATTAACCGTTGTATGTATAAATCAACCGTTTTGTTTAGTTATTATACACCTCTCATCGACAAGTTTAACAACCAATTGTTTAAAGTCTACTCTACTTTTGTATTTAACCCATAGCTGAAGGGTGCATATATGAATTCATTCCTAATACGCCACTGTAACTATTACACAACACACTTCCATATATGTATTCACGTATTACCAGCTTAACCTGAAGATTGTATCGTTTTATTTTGCACTCGACCATCAGACTTGTTGTGAACTAAAGGTGAATTGGTACAGATACCAGAAATTTCTTGTTCTGCCGACAATATATGTTTGTTTATTTTCATCATTAAATCACATCCTCTCAATCTGTTAGCGGCGAAAATACGGTGAACTTTTGATTAAGTAGATAATGGAATATATTTTCGAGGAGTATATGTTACGTATATATTTACTTCAACAGTGCTCAATATTTGGGTAGAATTTAGTAGTAGTATATAAATATACACATGTCAACTGAACTGCACAAAACGTTTACGTGTACGTCGCTTGCCATAAGTATATATATATATATATATATATATATATATATATATATATATATATATATATATATATATATATAAGGTGAGTCAATGAAAAATAGTTAGACCTGTAAATGGAAACGGATCAATATATTCAGTTGTTCAGAACAAGGAGCATTTAGTAAATAAAAATATTTATTCTTCTTCTCTTTCAATTGCATTCCTTTAGCACGGCTTTTCAAAGATTAAAATCTTATCATCAGAGGAAGTTGTGATTGATAAGTTGATAGATGAGAATAGTCAATATTCAAAATTTGGAAAAAGTTTTTTTTTTAAAGTTATTTTTAAAAGGTTTTAAAAGTTCAAACGGGTGTGTTTCAATGTAAATGAAAATCACCAAACACGGAGATCCAAGTTGTATGGGGTTCAAATGTAATTGGTAAATCCAGAAGAATCTGCATGAAAATCCAACGGCGAAAGGTTCCACCCAAGTCCTTAGTCCTTAGAGGGGGGATCAGACAAAATTACCATATTAAGAAAACGCATTTCTTCCTGTTTTCAAGTAAACAGATCCAAAGGCAAAAAGCAACGAACCAAAACTCAATGAAAAATGGTATTCCGAATTGTTGTAAAGTGTTAAACTTACTTGGAATTGTGGGATATGTAGGGGAATGTAAGAGTAAGACAAAAGTAGAAATAGCAAAGAAAGTGGAGAGTTAGGAACCGAAGAGAAAGAAGAAAAGAGGAGGAAAAGACAAAAACAAAAAAGAAAAAGAAAAAAATAGAAGAAAAGGAGAGAGAAAAAAGAAAAAAGAAACGAGTAAGGAAGAAAAGCAAGAGAGAATGAGGAGGGGGCGCCAATCCTTTGAGTGGGGAATGGGGTTAATGATGTTTAGGCAACAGAGGGAAGAAAAATAAAATCTAGGGTGGTCAAATTAAGAAATGTTATAACTTCTGGTCAGTACTGGGAAATTGAATTCCCGTAGGGTTTAAAGTTTAGATTAAATGCGGATAAGCTTCAGAGGTTATACATCGAGGTAGATTTTGCTAAGATGATTAGACTTATTGGCGGGGTAAAAAGGAAAATGGCTGTGAAGATGGTTAGATAAAAAAAAATAAAAAACTTGGGTGGGGAGATGGGGTCGGGAGGGTTTAGGGGATTATAAGTTGTGAAAAAAGGAACAGTGTTTTCCTCGTAATGACTTGGTGGAATCTTTGCCGTTGGATTTTCATTACTATTGTGAATAACTTTATTATATTTCCCCCTGCTCCAAAAATGTTTGATTGATTTATTTATTTCATTCAAATTAAATATTTTTGCATTGTGTCCTTGTCAATTTTCAAACACACTGACTGTAAAATGATTGATTCACCATTTATTGTTTGCAATGAATACATGGTAAAGTTTGAAAAAATGTGTTCTAGTTTGAATTGTATCATGAGTAAATATACACTCATCATAATTTTAAAAAAAATATTTACCTGTGAATATTGGAAGAAACATTGATCAGTCAAACTACCAACTATATAAGTTATGAGAAGGCATTGTATTGGGGTATAGCCTTTACAAAAGTAGTGAAATTCCATGAAAAATGCCAGTATACTGAAATCATATGCCCTTAATACGGTTAAGATGAAAATTCATATACACTAAATGTACAAAAGCAAGGAAATTCCCAAATGTTTACACTTTTATTGTCATTAAGGGTATGCAAGCACAACAGGGCTATATATTTTACTGGTAGGGATTTTTCTTCAGCGCACCTCACACACTTCATCCACTCATTTATACTGTAGTGATGTGATAATGAAATGGTTTGGTTGATATGTAGTCATACCCTTAATGACAATAAAAGTGTAAAAATTTGGAAATTTCCTTGCTTTTGTACATTTAGTGTATATGAACTTTCATATTAACCCTATTAAGGGCATATGATTTCAGTATACTGACATTTTTCATGGAATATATATATATATATATATATATATATATATATATATATAAAATAAAATAAAATGTAGTAACACGAAATTACATAATCATCGATGCAATAATTAATTTCAACCTTGTGGTATATATGTATATATATTGTATGTATTTAATAAGTATATTTTAATTTACACACATGCTATTGAACAACATGGAATGTCTTTGCTTAATAAGTTTTCTTTTCACATTTTTAGATTTTTCGAATGGTTTATCGAGTATCTTTCTCAATTTGTCTTATGTGAGATCCGTAGGTTCTACGTCCCATTCTTAGCGAGTAGCTTCTATTTATACATTCTATCGTCTTCTGGTGTGTTCGTATCTGCTGACTTTGTCAAACAGTGCGGTAATCTATGGCTTTCTAAATGAACACATGGGTGATGAGAGGCCATATGCGGGACGTGATCACGTGTGAAGCGCGTAACAAATAAAAAAATTAGTAAGTTACAAAAACCTTTTTTTCAGCTAAAGATTAGTTGAAGTGTAGGCACTTTAAAATATTGTGGCGAGTCTTGTAATTGACATTGTTGATTGTATGGTGTCTAGTTTTTATATACAGTGCTTATAGTTTTTATATATACAGTGCTTTTATGTTGTTGACTATGAAATGTCTAAATTGTCAATAGGGCAGTTATGTTCTTTCAAGTGTTGGCCGATTAAACTAGAGTCAGAGGCATGTCACGTGAACCTTCGGGAAAGTGTAGTTGTAGTGATGCCAATGTAAAACTTAGTTTAAGTATTGCTGGATATGCATTATTCCAAAGAGCATTGGAATCGATATATTATCTTGGTTCGTTCTCCTAGGTTTAGGGCATGAGCGGTGTTATTTTTAATTTTGTGGTTAGAGGTTTCAGATTTTGGCTATAAATAATAAATCTGATTTTATTATGACTATTGACGGGATATATATATATATATATATATATATATATATATATATATATATATATATATATATATATATGTGTGTGTGTGTGTGTGTGTGTGTGTGTGTGTATTATGTTTTAAGAACTATTTCGTCTAATTGAAAGTTCGGGTGCATCTGGTTACAGTACAAAATGTTGATGTAGTTGAAATTGTTTAGCTGGTTATTAGTGTGATCTAGGTATCTAATTGTTAATCTAATTTGTTCATATACAATGTAATATTTAGTATAATCTCTAACCCCTCCATTTACGCCAGGTACTTGGACGATATCCTTATTTTAGCAGACAATGAGATAAACGTTAACAACACAATTTCGTTTTTAGATTTGCTATAAACATGATGGATTCATCACCTCTCCGTATAGAAACTAACTCTATTAACTCTTTTATTCTAAATTACAGAAGCGAATATTTGCATCGATATAAAATTGCGATGATAAAACATCTATTAAACCGTGCAAAATTAATCTCCCCAACCAGAAAAATATTCTTCAACGAATTAAAAAAAACATTAAACAGGTCCTAATTAACAACCAATTCCCCAATTATATTGTAGATCAACCCAGAATTCTTGTTGAAATGACGAGGGGTAATATGCACCTATAGTGTTGTATTGTCGTCTGTCTTCAGTTGTCGGCCATTTCTATTCAGTATCCCCCCGTGGACGGTCGCCTATTTAAGTTGAATCCCTTTCACAAAATAAAGTTATATAGTTCTGATTTGTTTTTTTGTTTTCCTAAATTCGAAGAAAATATAACATTGACCGTGGTATTTATTGTACATGCCCTTATGTATACAAATCAACTTCGAGTCGGTAGGAGGTTTTTGAATTATCAGCAGTTGTTATTTAGCAAATCTTCTCGGTTTCAAGTAAAACCAGAAAGGGATGAGAGCTTATGTAACTTTTGTCCATGACGTCACAATCACGGGAAATCTCCCCTTACCACGCTTAAATGTACAACTATTGTTCCTATCCTGGTATTATAGTAACCATAACAGTTTATGAAGACACACTTATGCATAGATTTTGGTAGGAAGATTCTTTTTACAGATGCTTGGTTGCATTTGAAATAAGCCAATTCAATTTATGCGTTTAGCGATGAAATTGATAGACTGAGCGACGGACGGACAGAGCTTGTAAGGAATGGCGTGGATTTTTTGATCTTGACTCGTTTGACTGATTTCAGAGAAAGGCAAATCCCATTACTTAAATTTGTAATCATCGATGATTGATGAGGTATTTATTGGAATTAATCATTTTCTAAACTGACAAATTAGCTCCTCGCACTTTCGTCTTTTCGCAACTTTCGTCTGAGCAGTGTTAAAATGCCATAACTATCCTAAAAGACAGAAAAGAACTCCCAACAACAAAAAATAACCAGTAAACAATCAAATTCAAGAATTTCAACAAAAAATGCCTCTGACTGAGTGTTTGTAGGATATTGAGTTTTTTTAAATTTCATATTGTTTTTGTTTCCTCTTGTTTACGGCGTATCAACCCTTTGTGAACGTTTTTCTGCCTAAACAGAACAACTAATGTAAACAATTTATTAATTGGTTAATTACCTTTTCAATGGAGGTTATGTATTCGTTCAAATCTTTTACGCTATTTGTTTGTGCAAATCCTACCGTAAACATCGCTTGACTAATCGTCACCAAACTTGGTCAGAATATTGTTGATTGTCTTACTTAGAACTGGTATAATTTTGGCATATCTAGGTCGCGAGTTAAGTTCAAAGTCACGTGAAAAGTAAAAGTCCTACTTTTGGCGATAACTTCGGTTCTGTTCTATTGTAGACATTCTCTACTTCGCTTATATTTTAGTCAGTGAAGCCGGCATCTTCTATGACCGTGATCGTCAAAATGTTCAAATTGTATCTAACTTTTTACGGCCATAAATTAGACTTAACAAGGTCAATCAATATTAACATTTTGACGGAATTTTACCTTACGTTGTCAGGAGGAAGTATGCAGTCCCACGACTAACTTAAGTTCTTGTTTGATCTATTTTAATGCGCACCTTTGGGATCACCTAACGCCGATACATAACACCTCTTGCAACAGATTTATTATTAGCGATTAATCGAACCCAAGTTGCTAATGTGTCTGCTTATTTAATAACGTTAAGAACATAATATTTTTATAAGGCGAATTCTAAAACACCAAATAAATTTCTATTAACAATTTGAAGATATTAAATAATAAAAAGATTATACTGCCGTTCAGTGTTAACTACTATTATTTGAACACAAGTTGCTGTTCTACAAAGAACTGTAGAATTTTATACTAGAAGTTTCAAAATGTTACGGACATTTTATTGAAAAGAGGGGAAAATCCCCAAGTTTTGAAGAAAAACAAAACGTGAAAAATATTAAAAAAAACGAGCTCTCGATTTAGGATTAACAAAATGGGCGAAAGCGGCAACAGAAAGTGATAACAGTAATCGCTTCAATCACGTTGGTTTAAGATCGTCGAAGGCACGCTTTTGAGAAAGTATACTTATTTATTTATTGTAAAAAGTTATTTTTCATATGCAGTGAGTGGCACCCGTCGATGTAAATCGCACATGTTGGAAAGGCTTTCGATAATATTTGATCTGTTTCCTCATAAATGTTCATGAGACTCGAACTATGCCAGAATTTCAAGATATTACCATTTTTTATCGAAGTATTCCATGTACACAAATACGATATGAACGTTCCAACGTTTTATATTGTAATTTGATACAAAATAGTAGCGACTATATTTTGCTGATGGTCGAACCGTTTTTCTCGTATGGAATTGCATCTTTGGAATATCTAAACCGTAAATTTCTAGCCATTATTTGTTTTCCCTTTGACCTAGAATTTCATGTTTCGAAAGCCGGATTTTAGTTGCCTAACTCTGTATGTATACAGATTTGACAGTCATGTTGAGACTGTCCAATACGTGATATCCTAGGTAATTCTTGACGGAACAAACGACTAGAAAATGTTTAGTTTACACATGCGTTCCTGTCCGTGTTTGTATCAATATTATTCAATATATTAACTATATGTCAGTGGCGTAGTGTAGTGGATACAAAGGCGGCCTCTGGACTCGACGTGACGGGCTCCAGTTCTGACGGCGAATGCATCACTTTCATTAATACCCTTGATATAAATCCATATATCTCCTGTCACGCCTTGTTTGTGCAACACGTCTAAAATAAGGAAACCTCCGAAATAAACTCAGTTTCTCTCTGCTTATCCTTTATTACCAGTTGTTTTGGACTTCTCCTTGCCGCTGGACAACCGTAATGCCAGTTCGGGAAAGGTGCGGTTGGCGATTGCGTAATCCTTGCTTCATTTTGGATTACTAACACAGACATCTTTACAAGGAGTAACGTTAACTCTCGAAACTAAATGGGTGCGGTGCTTTTTTATTTAATATAACTTTCTTCAACCACTCGATTGGACTGTGGAATGTTGAGAAAGCATCTTCTACCGCCATATGTAGAGATAGATTTCTAGACTTTCTTACTGATACTCTTGAGATGTTGCGTAGGTTTTTTGGTTTTTTGATAACGCCCCGATACAAGAATTCAAACGGATTGAGATCGGGTGAGTTTGAATTCCGGACATTTTGGCTACCAACAATGGTCTTTCTTCGATCCGTGAGCTGGCGCTGAATATTTGCTAAACATCGATTATCACTGCTTATTAACGGCATGAAAACACGATGCTATTCAGATATACCATTAAAACTGGCTAGAATGAAATGAAATATGATGATGTTAGATAATGGCCCTATGGGAATGGACGTATCTGTTTGAAATCGTTGATTTGACTTGCGCGAATTAACGCGGGGCAGTCGAGTGCATAACAGGCCTTGTTCTCACGATCAGAGCTGGCAGACGTGACAAGGTTATGTGTGACGAGACCCCAGATCAAGGGTCAGTCTACACCTGCGAGAGGCTCTGTGACTTCGCGGGCCTTGCGTGGGAAAAAAAAGGGATATGTGACGTCACTCGTTTTCGTGAAAAGCAAGTTTTTAGTCAGTCTGATTCGGAAAGCGAACTGAGAGGACGTGCGATTCACAATGTAAAGATAGGGAATATTTCCCTTCAGGGAAGACAAGCGCGAGAATCCTTTCCCCCCTCTCTATGAATAGTTAAGAAAACATTAATAACTAACTACGATCAAGTAGGATTTGCTCTCTTCGTCTCTCTCGACGTGCTGAATGACTCCCAATTGAAATAACAACGTTTGCAATAAAAAGAATTACATTCAAAAAGAGAGTTTGTCTTCGGAATGAACCACATGGCTTGTATTGCAGACAACAGACGGCGTGGTTCTAGAAGAAAGAATTCATCCACTAGACGACACGACCAACCCTCTACACGACGAGTATACGAAACGCGTACTGCCGCGGTCCAAGCAGGAGTAGCTATGTAATACTGATACCATTCTTCCGTCACTAGTAACGGCGTTAAACACCATCACGGAGGGTTAATCTTTAATACTAAACTAGCAATTACATTCGTTAATATCTAGGATCAAAGTATAATATCTGTTTTGTCTTCGGTAACAGCAGAAGCATTCGTTGTCGACTAATCCCATTTTTTTTATTTTTGTCCCACTAAGCGTTCCTCATTTAGAGGAGTTTTGAGAATCTTCCGCATTAAACAAACCTTATGTCAGAACCAACCTTCGTGAGGAGAACCCAAATAGGGGCATTTAAGATATAGAATATAACATATTGATTTAAACAAGTGGCGCTAATACAGGCGTCCGTAAATATGTTAGACAGACAAACAGGCGATAAAATAAGAGTGAGTTTCGAGAAAAAAAGCAAAAGAAGAATAAACAAGGACAAATATAAATATAAATTTTAAAAACAGAAGAGAAAATTGAGTATATATATATATATACATATATATATATATATATATATATATATATTAGTATTTCATGTATCCACATAACATTTTATAAGGACATATAATTTTTTTATGTATAAATTTTCAGTATTTCAACAGTGCTCGATACGTAAGTAGATCTAGGTAGTAAGCTATGAAAATATATTTATGGCAATTAAGCTACACGGAGGCTCCCGCGTTTCATCCCCGGGGGGAATCTTCAGGCTAAAATGCATGGAGTCATTTTTGCTGGATGTTTTTATATACACGGCTAGCTAGTTAACCAATCAGATTCTTTGTTGTTCTCTCAGACAATAGTTGGGCTTCCCGCGAATAAATGTATTGTTGGTGTTACTTCCTATATCCTGTTCTATTGTTCTGTTTTCTATAGATTGGTCTTTATCTTGTTTCTTTTGTTGTGTCAATATAATGGGTGAATTTATTTTAACACGTGGTTCCTTGTATTTCTATTTTAGGTTTTAATTTTTAAATTGTTAAGTTTTGGTTTTTTTTTGGGGGGGGTTACTTATTTGTTTATTTATTTATTTATTAATCGTTAGCTTACGGTTAATTTATTTCTGTATATATATATATATGCCATTGTTACTGTTGGTTTAGTGTTATTAGACTTGGCTTGTGTTCAGTAGAGCTGGAGAAACGTACAAGGTTATTGGGGTAGTCCTTAGCCGAAAAGGTCTGATTTTTCTTAATACATGATGATGAGTCATCATTTATCAAGGCCAAACACCATTCGATGATAAGATTAAATGAGATGGATATCGATTGGCCTTTGAATGATAAAGACAATTATGAGAGGATATATAAAAAAAATCAATTGAATTAATAAAATAATTATGATTTATGAGAACGGTTTATAACAAGTGTCTATTGACATTGGATTTGCAAATGTTGTAGCCCTCAGGTAAGCAATCTTATGACAACGTGTTCCACATATGGAAAGTTATTTGAAGGAAACTCTGTCCATAAAGATTATGTTTTATGTAATGCAAACGGAAAAAGAAAGGTTCTTTGCCGCGGTACGATAAGCATGACTTCGTGCTGTGAACGTTTTACAAAGTAGAACCAGAGATTAAAACACCGTCAAACATTTTCTCATAGAAATAACAAGTGAGTAGAGAAAGACTAGTGACGTATCTTCTGTGAGAAAAGGGGCTGTGGCGAGCAGAAGAGATCGTTTACCGCTGGATTGCGAAATCTGTCAATGTAAGCAAGAATGAGCGGCGCCTCCTTAGATATGGCAGTACTATACTTCGGGTACTTGTGCAATTTACAGATCGCATTAAAACCGACGATTCGTCGGCATATTCCGGCATGTTACATAAACCACCGGAAGGAGCCGAAACTCTTAGCCAATATAATCGCAGCAGCCGACAATTGGCAAACGAGATTAAAATAGTGAAGAATATTCGACAATTTTTAAAAATTGGTTAAAGTCGGAATCTAATTGAGTTGGGGCAGACGCTTAAGACTATCGAAGCAACAATTGACTTTTGTCAAAAAACGGAAAGTGCTTGCGAAAAAAGAGTTTTTGAACCCCTTCTTCTTTTCTATCGTTTGTGCTAAAGTTCACAAAAAATCTATTGACAAAACGCCCTCGCTTTAACAGAAAAACACACTAACCCTAACCTAACCCTAACAGAAAAACACCTTAACAGAAAAACACCCTAACTCTAACCATAACAAAATGTTTAGATCTTAGTTTAGTATTTTTATTAATTTTTTACTATTTATCCCCCACCTAAACACAACTCAACGTGAATATCCCGTTACTTTTTACTTTTTTACTTTTTCATCTTAATTTTAATTTTGTAATCTTATAATTTCATGATTTTTCTGAATAAACTAATTAAACTATTCGAAAGAGAAATAAAAAAAAGGAATACTTTTCGGAATCAAGGTGTACGTTTATCAACATAACGCGTGAACCCCTCTACTTTTGCAAACAGTACACTTCAAAGGGACTGATGATAGCCAGTTAAATTCGCCGACCTGAAACCGACGGTATCATGTTTATATGTACTTGATCTTCCGTAACGCTATGAATAAATAAATATTATGCTTTTATTTTGTAATATTTGAAGAATTTTAAATAATTTTTAATAATTGAGCACTTTCTACCAATCTAGTCAATCGTATATTGGTTTGAGAGCTGGTTTGGTGTCGGCTAGTCTTCTGTCTAGGTATATATAGATCTTAGTTTCCCTTAATCACGTGATAGTTTCCGGTGGCCGAGTGGATATGACGATTCTAGGCTGATTCCGTGAACCGGGTTCGCGCCTCCAGACCGTCTGAAATTGTTACTTTCCTGCAATAGTATGTAGGTATACATAATTAAATATCTATTGATAAATATTACACACACACACACACACACACACACACATATATATATATATATATATATATGTGTGTGTGTGTGTGTGTATGTGTGTGTGTATTATCTACTGTATATGACCATGATCTAGATTGTAAGTTAGTTCCATGGAATTTTTAAAATAAGTACCCGATGCTTTTCTAGAAATAATTCCAACAATAGAATCGTCCTATTCTTTAAAAATGCATGCAGTTTTATTTGAGTTCTATCGCCGTTATTAAACACGTTCCTCGGCAAATATAGCAACTAATACAACTATATATGTACTAAAGGAATACCCGTCTTCGAACAGAACAGTTTTGCACCACTTTTATATCTCTTCAGTCTTATTATAAACTAGCAGGGCTACCCGGCGTTGCTCGGGGTCATAAAAACATATAATTTAAGAGAAATCGCGTGTTTAACATCTTTGTATTCAAACTTCTATTTCTCTCCCCCCTCTCTCTATAGCCGTCTCTTTATCTGTCTACCTTTCTCTTCCCTGGTAGTCCCATTTAACCGCTACTTCCTAATTTTGCCTTTTTTGAAAGCTGCTTCTTCCCCACCATGTCTCCTACGTTGCCCAGGGCAATAGTATGACATATTTCTATAAAAAGTACCACCTCTATCTGCACTTTCTATATAGGTACTTATCTCCGCTCCGGTATTCATACTATATATGTATGTATCGCCACCGTGGTGCGCAGACTATATACGTACCTATCATCGCCCCAGTGCACATACTATATACGTACCTATTGCGGCCCCGGTGAATATACTATATAAGTACCTATTGCCGCCCCGGTATGCATGCTACATACGTACCTATCGCTGCCCCGGTGCAATGCTACATATGTACCTATCGCAGCCCCGGTGCTAATGCAAAATACGTACCTATCACTGGCCCAGTGCGAATACTATACCGCAGAAGCCTCGTGGTCCTATACCGCAGAACCACCCCACCCCTGGTTGCTATACCGCAGAAGCCTCGTGATTCTATACCGGAAAAGCAACCCTCTGGGTGCCATACAACAGAAGCACCCCCTGGGTGCTATACCACAGAAGCAGCCCCCTAGTGCCATACCGTAGAAGCCTAAGGTTCCTATACTGTAAAAACACCCCCCCAAGTGCCATACAACATAGGTACCCACTCCCCCTGTTGCTATACCGAAGAAGCACCTCCCGGTAGCTATACCAGAGAAGCACCCCCCGGATGCTATACCAAAGAAGCCTCGTGGTCCTATACCGCAGAAGCACCCCCACCGGTTGCTATACCGCAGAAGCCTCGTGGTCCTATACTGCAGAAGCACCCCTCCCCGGTTGCTATACCGCAGAAGCCTGGTGGTCCTATACCGCAGAACCACCCTGCCCCTGGTTGTTATACTGCAGAAGCAACCCCCCCCCCTCTGGGGGCCCATACCGCAGAAGCACCCCACGGGTGCCATACTGCAGTAGCCCCCACCCCCGGTTGCTATACCGCAGAAGCACCCCCCGGGTGCCATACCATGGAAACCTCAGGTTCCTATACCGCAGAAGAATCCCCCCCGGGTGCCATACCATAGACGCACCCGCTATACGGCTCAAGCACCCCCCAGGGGCCATACTGCAGCAGCCCCCACCCCTTGGTTGCTATACCACAGAAGCACCCCCGGGTGCCATACCGCAGTAGCACCCCGGGGGCCATACTGCAGAAGCTGCAGGTTCCTATACTGCAGAAGCACGCCCCCCGTGTACCATACCATACAAGCACCCCCTATACCGCAGAATCACCCCCTGAGTGCCATACCGCAGAGCCTCAGGTTCCTATACCGCAGAAGCACCCCCCAGTTGCTATACCGCAGAAGCCTTAATGTTCTATATTGCAGAACTACCCTCCGGTTGCTATACCACAGAAGTACCCCCCAGTTGCTATACTGCAGAAGCACTCCCCCCCCCCGGTTTCTATACCGCAGAAGTACCCCTAGGGAGCCATACCGCAGAAGCACCCCCCGGGTGCTATACCACAGAAACCTTAGGTTCCTATACCGCAGAAGCATCCCCCCCCGAGTGCCATACCATAGAAGCACCCCCTATACTGCAGAAGCACCCCCCGGGTGCCATACTGCAGAAGGCCTAACCCCCCAGTTGCTATACCGCAGAAGCCTCATGGTCCTATACCGCAGAAGCACCCCCACTTGCTATACCGCAGAAGCCTCATGGTCCTATACCACAGAAGCACCCCCCGGTTGCTATACCACAGAAGCACCCCCCGGTTGCTATACCGCAGAAGCACCCCTGGTTGCTATACAGCAGAAGCTTCATGGTCCTATACCGCAGAAGCACCCCTCCCCGGTTGCTATAGTGCAGGAGCCTTGTGGTCCTATACCACAGAAGCATCATGGTCCTATACCGCAGAAGCACCCCTGCTTGCTATACCGCAGAAGCCTCATGGTCCTATACCACAGAAGCACCCCCCAGTTGCTATAACCACAGAAGCACCCCCCGGTTGCTATACCGCAGAAGCACGCCTGGTTGCTATACTGCAGAAGCTTCGTGGTCCTATACCGCAGAAGCACCCCCCCCAGTTGTTATACCAAGAAGCTTCATGGTTCTATATTGCAGAACCACCCCCCGGTTTATATACTTCAGAAGTACCCCCTGGTTGCTATACTGCAGAAGCCCTCCCCCCCTCGGTTTCTATACTGCAGAAGACCTCCGGCTGCCATACCGCAGAAGCCTCAAGTTCCTATACCACAGAAGCAACTCCCTGGTGCAATACCGCAGAAGCCCCAGGTTCCTATACCGCAGAAGCACTCCCCGGGTGCAATACCACAGAGCCTACTACTGAAATAATTCTTACTGACCCCGCTCTCCTTTTACTCTGCAAAATAGTCCAAAGAGGAACAAAGATGGTGTTAAAATATTTTCCAAACCTATCACTACAGTAGCTCTATCTAGGATATTGAGCACTTTTCTCCCCTACAACACCGAGTAATTTTAAAATCAAGGAGACCTCCTGAGAACTACTGAAATCACTCTTATCGATTCCCCCATCATTTTCAGCGTAGATGCTGTTAAAATATTATCAAAACCTATCACTACAGAAGCTCTATCTAGGACATTGAGCACTTTTCTCCCGGACAACGCCGAGTACTTTGAAAATAAAGGACTCCTCCTGAGCACTACTGAAATCCCTTAGGTATCCTCCCTCCTTTTTATCTGCAAAATAGTCCAAAGGGGAACGAAGATGGCGTTAAAATATTTTCCAAACCTATCACTACAGTAGCTCTATCTAGGATACTGAGCACTTTTCTCCCAGACAACGCCGAGTAATTTGAAAATCAAGGAGGCCTTCTGAGCACTACTGAAATCACTTAGGTATCCTACGTCTTTTTCATCTGCAAAATAGTCTAAAGGGGAACGAAGATGACGTTAAAATATTATCCAAACCTATCACTACAGTAGCTCTATCTAGGACATTGAGCACTTTTCTCCCGGACAACGCCGAGTACTTTGAATATCAATGAGGCCTCCTGAGCACTACTGAAATCACTTAGGTATCCTCCCTCTCCTCCAAATTGTGCCTGAGGCGCTCACACCGCGAATGCCGAAACTCTCCCTCCCTAAATTTGGCATGAGGCGCCCCACCGGAGAATGCCGCCCCCCTAATTTCGCCTGAAATGAGGAGGTAATGCCTGGAAGGATTATATCATGATAACAGAACGGCCATAGTGAGAAAGGGAGGAGGAAGGAATATTAGCGTCTATTTATAATTAAGAAAGAAAGGTAGAAAGGGTGGGAGTGAGAGGGAAAGAAGAAAGAAAGGAAAAAAAGGTTGTAGTGTCAGTGAAATACTTCCTGCCACTCTCTGACGTCATTTCTGGTTAATCGTGACGTTGCATTATTTTTCAAATAATACATTATAGCATTGATTTCTTCTTAAATTTGTACTAAACAACGTTGAAAAATCGAGTTAACAGCCACCCCCCATTGGAGAAAAGTGCTCAGTCGACCCTGGAAGAGTCAATTTTTGTTTCCAGTTCCGAGATATTACAAGCGCCTGGGCTGGCCGGTCAGAATGATGTCCCCCGTGTGACCGTTTGTTGGGTACTTTCGGAGGAGAAGCTTTACATACATACATACATACATAGTGACCAACCATAAAAAGTTGTGACCCAACAATAAAAAGTGGTGACCCAACAATAAAACGTAGTGACCTAACAATAAATCGTAGTGACCCAACAATAAAACGTTGTGACCCAACAATAAAACGTAGTAACCCAGCAATAAAACGTGGTGATTCAACGATAAAAGTTGTGACCAGCAATAAAAAGTGGTGACCCAACAATAAAACGTAGTGACCAACATTAAAAAGTGGTGACCCAACAATAAAACGTGGTGACCCAACATTAAAACGTAGTGACCCAACAATAAAAAGTGGTGACCCAACAATAAAAAGTGGTGACCCAACCATAAAACGTAGTGACCTAACCATAAATCGTAGTGACCCAACATTAAAACGTAGTGACCCAAACATAAAAAGTGGTGACCCAACAATAGAAAGTGGTGACCCAACAATAAAAGTGGTGACCCAGCAATAAAAAATGGTGACCCAACAATAAATAGTGGTGACCTAACAATAAAACGTAGTGATTAAACCATAAAAAGTGGTGACCCAACAATAAAACATAGTGACCCAGCAATAAAACGTGGTGACCCAACCAAAAAAGTGTTGACCCAACAATAAAACGAAGTGACTTAACCATAAAACGTAGTGACCCAACCATAAAAAGTGGCGACCCAACAATAAAACGTAGTGACCCAACCATAAAACGTAGTTACCAACCATAAAAAGTGGTTACCCAACCATAAAACGTAGTGACACAACCATGAAAAGTGGTGACCCAACATTAAAACGTAGTGACCCAACAATAAAAAGTGGTGAACCAACAATAAAGTGGTGACCTAACAATAAAACCTGGTGACCCAACAATAAAACTTAGTGACCCAACAATAAAACGTAGTGACCCAGCAATAAAAAGTGGTGACTCAACGATAAAAGTGGTCCAAATTTCGCCTGAGGCGCCCCACCGGCGAATGCCGACACTTCCCCCTCCCCAAATTTGGCCTGAGGCGTCCCACCGGCGAATACCGATACTCCCCTCTACCCCAAATTTGGCCTGAGGCGCTCACACCGGCGAATGCCGACCCCCCCCCCCAATTTGGCCTGAAAGGAGGAGGTAATGCCTATCATGATAACAGAACGGCCATAGGAAGGGAGGGGGGAGGAATATTAGCGTCTATTAATAATTAAGAAAGAAAGTGTGGGAGTGAGAGGGAAAAAGAAAGAAAGGAAAAAATGGTTGTAGTGTGAGTGAATGTCTTCCTGCCACTCTATGACGTCATTTCTGGTTTATCGTGACTTTGCATTATTTTTCAAATTATACATGATAGCATTGATTTATTCTTAAATTAGTACTAAACAACGTTGAAAAATGGAGTTAAAAGCCACCCCCCATTGGAGAAAAGTGCTCAGTCAACCCCGGAAGAGTCAATTTTTTTTCCGGTTCTGAGATATTACACGCGTTTGGGCTGGCCGGTCAGAATGATGTCACCAGTGTGACCGTTTGTTGGGTACTTTCGGAGGAGAAGCTTTACATACATACATACATACATACAGACAGACATACAGACATACAGACAGACAGACAGGTGGGATTTATATAATAGATTAGAATAAACACATAATGATACTTAACCTTATGTCTAGAATCCTTATTCTAATTGTGATCAAAATACATTACATGATTTTGATTCTATAAATTGTCTAAAGTTAAAGGCTTAAGCTTAAGAGAATTTTGCTTAATTTGTGTCTAATAACTATAGATCAATTTCAATTACAGTTTGATATATGTTAATTTTCAAATGGAAGATTTTGCCTACATTATGTCCCTTGAATACCATTTAAAATACTTCAAATGAGTTGAAATTTAGGGAATATTAATGTGTTATACCTACTGTTGAAATCTCATAAAAATCAAATGAATTTTACGATGGGCTTCCACCTTTTTTCACCCCCTTTGCATTTAGCTTAATTTAACTAAATCCAGCCCACATTTGGACTATTTACGCCTAGCAGATGTGTTCCGAAATTCATAATGATTGGTTAATTAGCTTTGGAGTGAATCCTGTGCATACAAATATATGAACGAGCAACCATCCGCCCAAAGCCACCATCCGCCGACGCATGGACTATTGTTGCCACATCTGTGCTGGAGCATCATCCACTAGTCTTTCCCTCTTAGACAAGGTCCGAAGAAAAGAGTCGCCAACTTGATAGGTCCTCTACTATCCACCAAGCTCCAGCCCCTGTCCCATCGCCGCAATGTTACTCCTTGTGCCTGTTTTACAAGTACTTCAATAGATTGTGCTCTAATGAGCTTGCTGCTCTGGTACCCCAACGACGTAAATTCACTAGAACAACCCGACAATCTGCTAAATCCCATCCATTCACTGTGGAGGTCCTCAGATGCCGAAGAGCTTTCTACTCCAAAAGCTTCTTTCCTCGTGTTGCTGGACTCTGGAACTCCCTCCCTGCTTTCTGCTTTTTTGACGTTACCGACATGCAGAAATTTAAAACTGATGTAAACAGACATCTCGCTTCGCAGCTCCTAATTTAGCTTGACCCTCCCTCCCCCCCCCTCCAAAAAAAAACCTTCACCCCTTTTTCCCAGTAGCCCATTACGTCTACAGTTGAGGCCTGCCCGGTTTGGGGTGAACTATGTTAAAAAAAAGAAGAGGTTGTTCTAATTGTGTACCATGAAATCGACTATAAACAGTTCAAATGCAACCGACTCTCCTGTGATCATTTACGCACTAAAATTATTGCGAAAGGCATGAACCCTTAATTTTAACATAATTATTGGTAAAATAACAACTTTATTTTATTAATCGAATAACATTAAGTGGTTACAATAGGTACTTTGTTTGAACATAAAATAAGATTAAAAAGCGGTGATATCCCGTAAAACAGAAAAATTAAACAATACTTCCCACCTTAGTACTCGAACATGCATATAATACGTAAGATTTACATGAAAAACAAGCTAAACCATCTGACTATTTTTCACCGATTCTCTTTTAAAATGTCTTTCTCGAATATTCCCACTATTGGCGTCCGACTGTTCTCCCGATAAGTAAGACCTTATTATTAGAACAACTATACACAAATATGATTTGCAATAAAAACACAAACTGAACCTGTTTTAAAAGGAATCCTTTTCGACAGAGTAGCTCCATAAATATCGTACTTCGAGAATACGACAGAATTCAACACCCAAAAATAAAATTATTTTTATGTCGGCATCTTTAAGAGATGAGCCATAAGAATAGTTCACTTAAAAATAGCTAGCGGACAGTCCGCTCATCTTTCCGTTAGACGGAGAAGAGGCGAATCGGTTCGCCATGTATCGCCCTCTGTTTAGATGCGAATGTGTCTGCATTATCGACTGTGTCTGTTAGTGTACGTTGTTTTAAAATAACGTCTTACTAAAATGAAAATATTTTCGTCTCCAAGCGGCACGCGTTACAGATATACGCGTGGCCATTATCCTAAATCATAGTTGCTTCGTTCTTTATTCCCGCTTTCTGGGAATCTTCCGTTCTCCGGAATTGGCAAAATCTTATCGGAAAGGCGGCGGCAAATTTGATATTAAATCTAATAAAACCGAGCGGATCGTTATCTAATGAAACTTTCTAGGAGAAAAAAGGAAAGAGAACGAACGAATGAATGAACGAAAGAAAGAAATGAAAGAATAAATAGAAGAACGAAACAGTGAATGAACTAACGAAATAAACAAAGAATGAACGAATGAATAAATGAATGAAAGAAAGAACGAGTAAATGAACGAAAGAGTGAATCAAATAAACATAAAAAATGAATAAACGATGAAAGAACGAAAGGGATATTAATGAAGAAAAGAAGAAAACAAGGAAAACCGATTAGAATAAAAATAACAAAGAATAAGAAGACAGAAAGGAATTTAAACTGAATGGGGGGGGGGTGATTAAAGAAATAAAAAAAATAAATGAGGTTTGAAATTTAAGAATAAAAGTAAAATAGAAACATTAAAGACATGAAAAAGAGACAAATATAAAAAAAGCAAAAAGGGAATAATTACGTGAGAAAAAACATTGTCAATAGAAGAAACAAAAAGAGAGAAAAGGAAAAAAGAATCAATGAAGGAAGGGATAATATATATATATATATATATATATATATATATATATATATATATATATATATATATATATATATATAAGTAACAACGAAATTATGCTAATAAAAGAAAGAGAATAGAGAAAAGAGCGAACAAAGAAACAAGATATACATAGAAAAGAAAGGAAAAAAAAGAAGGGGGAAATAAAAAGGAGGGAATAAAGAAAAGAAAATGAAGTAAAATGGGAGTAAGAAACGTACGTAGACAAAGGCGAAACAAATACAATAGGACACACAAAGAAAGAAAGATATAAAAAGAAAAGAGAAACAAAAAATAAGAAAAAAGCAGAATGACTTGATAAAAGAAAAGAAAGAAAATAACGAAAGGATAAACGAAAATCAACGAGAAGAAAGAAAGGAAAATAAATGAATAAAAAGGAAGTAAGAAGGAAGAAAAGAAAGACAGAGCCAATGACAAAAAGAAAAACAGAAAAAGAAAGTAAGAATAGACTTAGGTTAATGAAAGAAAAAATACACAACGAACAAAAAAGGAAAAAGACGAATACGAAAGAAATGAATGATGGAACAAAAGACGACAAAACAAAAAATACACAAAATAAAGAAAGAAATGAAAGTAAGGAAATGAAGGAACCGAATTGAATAGAATGGGAACAACAAATCAAATAGTGACAGATAAGGACGTAAAGGAAAAATGAGGAAATGTAGAAAGAACAATACTATAACATAGAATAAACGTAGAAGTAAAAATAAAGGATTTACAATGAAAGAAAAAGAAATAGAAAAGATGAAAATAAATGGTAGCAAAATATCGTCTGCAGACAAACGAACGGATATAATAAAATAATAAATGTAAACGTGCGTTACGTTTGAATGAAAAAGAAAAACTAAATGATTAAATTTGAAGGTGTAGATAAATACGCCACAAAATCTAAAAATAGAAATGCGAAATAGACAAAAATGATTCACGAATAAAACGGAACTAAATGTCGTTCGATAAAATTTTACTTCTGTTGTTATTCGTTTAAATATAAGAAACTTACACCACTAAAATTTCCATACAAAAATCCACGCCATAATAAGATAGCAATGATTTATTATTAATTGGCATTGATATTTTTAATCAGTCGCTAATCAGTAAGTTTGAAAGTCGCAGCAAACATGAGATTTACAACTGAAACCAGAGTTCGGGTTAGATTTTGATAACAAGCAAAGAACGTTAAATCATAATTAAATAAAAAAAGTTATATAGAACAGCAGAAATATGGAGATTGAAAATACAGAATTAAAAAAAAATAGGAATCAGAAAATACAGAGAGCAGAAAAGTAGAGATTGAAAATACAGAATTAAAAAAAGACAGGAATAAGAAAATATAGAGAGCAGAAAAGTAGAAATTGAAAATACAGAATTAAAAAAGACAGGAATCAGAAAATATATAGAGCAGAAAAGTAGAGATTGAAAATACAGAATTAAAAAAAGACAGAAATCAGAAAATATAGAGTGCAGAAAAGTAGAAATTCAAAATACAGAATTTAAAAAAGAAAGGAATGAGAAAATATAGAGAGCAGAAAAGTAGAGATTGAAAATACAGAATTAAAAAAGACAGGAATCAGAAAATATAGAAAGCAGAAAAGTAGAGATTAAAAATACAGAATTAAAAAAAGACAGGAATCAGAAAATATAGAGAGCAGAAAAGTAGAGATTGTAAATACAGAATTAAAAAACACAGGAATCAGACAATATAGAGAGCAGAACAATAGAGATTGAAAATACAGAATTAAGAAAAGGCAGGAATCAGAAAATATGGAGAGAAGAAAAGTAGAGATTGAAAATACAGAATTAAAAAAAGACAAGAATCAGAAAATATAGAGAGCAGAAAAGTAGAGATTGAAAATACAGAATTAAGAAAAGACAGGAATCAGAAAATATAGAGAGCAGAAAAGTAGAAATTTAAAATACAGAATTTTAAAAAGACAGGAATCAGAAAATATAGAGAGCAGAAAAGTAGAGATGGAAAATACAGAATTAAAGAAAGACAGGAATCAGAAAATATAGAGAGCAGAAAAGTAGAAATTGAAAATACAGAATAAAAAAAGACAGGAATCAGAAAATATAGAGAGCAGAAAAGTAGAGATTAGAAAATACAGAATTTAAAAAAGACAGGAATCAGAAAATATAAAGAGCAGAAAAGTAGAGATTGAAAATACAGAATTAAAAAAAGACAGAAATCAGAAAATATAGAGAGCAGAAAAGTAGAGATTGAAAATATAGAATTAAAAAAGACAGGAGTCAGAAAATATAAGAAGGAGAAAAGTAGAGATGTAAAATACAGAATTAAAAAAAGACAAGAATCAGAAAATATAGAGAGCAGAAAAGTAGAGATTGAAAATACAGAATTAAAAAAAGACAGGAATCAGAAAATTTAGAGAGCAGAAAAGTAGAGATTGAAAATACAGAATTAAGAAAAGACAGGAATCAGAAAATATAGAGAGCAGAAAAATACAGAATAAAGAAAATACAGGAATCAGAAAATATAGAGAGCAGAAAAGTAGAGATTGAAAATACAGAATTAAGAAAAGACAGGAATCAGAAAATATGGAGAGAACAAAAGTAGAGATTGAAAATACAGAATTAAAAAAGACAAGAATCAGAAAATATAGAGAGCAGAAAAGTAGAGATTGAAAATACAGAATTAAGAAAAGACAGGAATCAGAAAATATAGAGAGCAGAAAAGTAGAGATTGAAAATACAGAATTAAGAAAAGACAGGAATCACAAAATATAGAGAGCAGAAAAGTAGAGATTGAAAATACAGAATTAAAAAAGACAGGAATCAGAAAATATAGAGAGCAGAAAAGTAGAGATCGAAAATACAGAATTAAGAAAAGACAGGAATCAGAAAATATAGAGAGCAGAAAAGTAGAGATGGAAAATACAGACCTAAGAAAAGACAGGAATCAGAAAATATTGAGAGAAGAAAAGTGGTGGTTGAAAATACAGAATTAAGAAAATACAGGAATCAGAAAATATAAAGAGCACAAAAGTAGAGATTGAAAATACAGAATTAAGAAAAGACAGGAATCAGAAAATATAGAGAGCAGAAAAGAAGAGATTGAAAATACAGAATTAAGAAAAGACAGGAATCAGAAAATATGGAGAGAAGAAAAGAAGAGATTGAAAATACAGAATTAAGAAAAGACAGGAATCAGAAAATATAGAGAGCAGAAAAGTAGAGATTGAAAATACAGAATTAAGAAAAGACAGGAATCAGAAAATATAGAGAGCAGAGAAGTAGAGATTGAAAATACAGAATTAAGAAAATACAGGAATTAAAACATACAGAACACTGAATTTTTTATTTAGTTCTATATCTAATACTTTTTTATTTCTCATAATTCTTCACTTTTGTGTAACATTTTATTAATTTCCTTGATGTTTCCAATATATCTTAAATTTAATATATTCAGTTGGTTTAAATCACTTTCGAAATTATATAATAATAGTTTAGAGGAGTTATATTATAATGGTTAGACGCTTCACTTGAAAAACATATTTTTCGTTTGTTGAGTTCATGAGTAAAACAATAACCTTTGGAAAATTTGGATTATTCGTTTTTTTCTTCTTTTAATATAGAAATATATATTAAACTATGTGTTATCATAGAGGGATATTGAATTTCTATTTTCTGTGCGAGTGTAAAACTGAATTCATTTTGGTGGCTCCGGTGAGAATTTGTTCCCATTAAATTTTAAATAATTAATATATATATATATATATATATATATATATATATATATATATATATATATATATGCGACACGTAACAACAAGCATAGATTGTTGCGTACAAAACAAAAAATAAAAAATAGAAATAATTACCACATTATTTTTTCTAAAAGTCTAAATATTAAGAAGTGGCTACTAACAGACCCGAAAATAATAATAATAAAATAATTCAAAATGAGCTTTAAACTACAACAGATCCGCAACTAAATAAATAATTAAGTAATTCACTTACGTTAATTACTAGTCAAAATTAAATAGCACGTAACGAGACTACGTTCGCGTACAAACTCGCAAATAAATCATCAAATTAATCGAATGAAACACACTTGAATAGCTTTATTTACTAGTCAATATCATGTAGCATCACATAACTGCAACCGAACACTATAATAGGTGCGCGCGCACTGTGAGTCTGACAGTTGCACAGACCAATGGCAACAAAAATAAATTAATAAGCAATCTCAAATGAAGTTTTTTTTTCTCTATACGTAAATAATTAAATAACAGCACTCTAATTTTTAAATAATAGCAGCCTCTAAACACATTCAAACAATACCTTGCGGACTGCACGCTCCCCGGTTTCTCATCCCTGTTCTCACGCCCCCCCCCCAAATATGACCGTCCAATTTTTTAGGAAATTAATACCCAGCACATGGACATAGTCTTATTTCCGTTTGTTGTCCTTTACTCTAGTCATTCTTCTTGAAATAAATGTTAAAATTAATCCAATAGCACGCAGAAGAATAGCTTTATTTACTAGTCAATATCGATTAACATAAACTAACTGCAACCTAAGATGGACGATAATAGGTGCGCACGCGCTGTCAGCCCGACAGATGCACGTCCCCACGTTAACAAACAATAAATTCATAATCAATCTTATATAAAGTTTTTTTTATTTCTCAAAAATATATAAAATTAAAATACAGAATTTCTCTAACTTAACAGAACATAACACCGTAAACAAGGTATAACATGACATTATTTACAAAGCAATAGTAGACACAAGACGACTCATAACAACAGCAGAAGATCCCTCATAGCCGACTATTATACGTAAATAATAAAATAACGACATCTTTAAAACATAATAACAGCCTATAAACACATGTAAACAATACTTACCTGACTTGTAAATATATTAATTAAAATACAGAATTACTTAACTTAAGGGAACACAAGATATCAAATACCAAATGACATCGTCATTGCTTTTATTTACAAATCAAAGGTAAATACAATACAGGTTATACGTATTATACTATAGCGGAAGCGGTCGCTATAGACCTGAAGATACGCCATACCCGACTATTATAGGTAAATAAGCAAATAACACCACATTTTAAAATAATTATAATAGCTTCTAAACAAATTTTACAACACTTAGCCGACTACACCCTCCCGTTCATCATCTAGATAACAAAAATAACATATGATCGTCCAATTTTTAGCATATTACTACCCCGCACATAGGTATCCTCATTTCCATTTTTTTTTACTTTAGTCATTCTCGATAAAGAACGGAGGAAGTTTGAAATATTGAATTATAATAAAGAAAATTATAAAAGACAACGACATCGATTCATGCTTCAACCCCTAGCCACTCATCAATATATATATATATATATATATATATATATATATATATATATATATATATATACATGTGTGTATGTGTTTTCTTTTTGTGTGAGTGTGGATGTGTGGATGTGTGTGTGTTATAACATGAAAATCAACTTCTGAAAATCGGAACAGTGCCGAATCAAAGCAGTAGATCCAATAAAGACAAAGGGTCGAATATCTTTTCAGATAAAGTGCTATACAGGAAATAAATGATAAAGGTGGCTTATCGTAACATTTTACTGCTATGTCACGTTATATACGATCATCAGAAATGTATTAATATCGTCAACTCAAATAATGATATTTAAAAACTAATTCAAAACTGAACAGAAAAGCGAATTTTTGAAATATCTTCCCGTGTATTACAAATGTATGTGACTTATATTTCGTATGCATGGCGTTACATTGTTATATACACAGTCCACTATCGTTTTCATCGTCCACTATTGTTGTCATCGTCCAATATTGTTGTCACCATAAATTTGCTATTAGCAACTACACCCGCGTAGTCAAATATTAGTTAAATCGAATACATTTGAAACGATTCATTATTGCGTATCATTAAATTATACGTTAAACCTGGTTTACATTTTTTAAATTTAGTTATCTAAATATAAATAATTTGCGTTGTGCAGGTTTTCCAAATATTTAAAAAAATATACTCCTTATTATTGCCATTTCAGCAACGTTTCCAATGTGTGACTTTTGAAAATACCTTATCCACGTAACCGCGTGCTACACACAGAGCCATATCAACATTGTCGTCGATAACATCAAGACGAATTTCAACTTGACTGCGATAAATATGTCTCAGTCATGGAGAAAAATAAAGAGGAAGAAAAATATATGCTTATACTTCTGACAAGGGTATCTATTACCGAAAGTACTCAAGTTTAAAAAAAAAAATTTTGAAGTAAATAAATAATTTATTTAAAAAAAACAAATAATTTGCGTTGTGCAAATATATATATTATTCTTTAGACATTTTGTGTATTATCAGATTAAATATATTTCTGATTTACCTCCCTTGCGATATAAATATTTGAAATGTTTTTTTTAAATATTTCTAAATAAATTTTTATTTTATTTTACTTAATTTGATTGTCCACTCTTAATAGAACTCTTAACTCTTTGACGGAATACATCAGTCTGTTCCCCAATGTTTTCTTTGATTTTCGGATTATTTCCTCCAAAAAAATCTTTTGGATTTAATACTTTAAGTATTTTACAGTGCTTTGAATATTTTTTTATCTTGACTGCGTGTGATTTTTTTCTCTGTTATTAACATTTTCTGTCTAACTATTTGAATGTTGTGATCGTCCATGTGTCATTTTTCTGTTGTCACGTGTGTCACTTGTTTGATTTACTCATGATGTGGAATTGTTGTTTCGAGTAAACATTCTGGATTACCTGTGTTTACCCTAAACTCCTCTTCTAAAATTGTTAGAACATCATAAAATTGTAAACCTAATACTTTATTTATTTTAATCTCTGTTGAATATTCTAAATATTGAGCTCCATTTTTGCATTAGCAACCTGATTCGAATCTATATCAACTATATAAAATGTTATTTTCATATTATTCCCTACGATATGTGTACATATATATATATATATATATATATATATATATATATATATATATATATGTGTGTGTGTGTGTGTGTGTGTATGTATGTACTCTGCTTGGTAAGAAAGTAGAGTACCCGCGTATTCGCTAACAAAAGCCATCCTAAAATGTAAATCCATACAATTAGCCTGATAATTTTCTCCGCGAATGAAACACAATCGTTTATGTGTAGCTTACTTGCCATAAGTATATTTTCATACACAAATCGCGTTCTAAGAACTCAGCATAACAAGTGTTGTGTACAATCGTTTCAGAGACCATATTTTTTTATTGATATTAACGGAGTTAAAAGCAAAAACATATAGACATAATAAATGGAATACAGATCGACATCCTAATTTATACAGTAACTATAAACGATGAGGGGAGTAGATAGTATTAAGCCTCAAATAAAAGTTTACAAAGCCGGAACTTTAATTCTTTGATTCACAGTAGAAAGAAGTCTATGCAATATTACCAGTATGAGGTCGCACCTCAAATGAGAAAAATGTAAAAATATTGTTTTATACAATATATAAGAGTTATTTATTTTGATTTACATTAAAGGTCACCGCTTATCAGTGCCAAATGGCACCTCGAAAGTTGGGGTTAAAGAGTTTGACTGGTGGATGATGAGACAATATCGCGTTCACCGGCACGATGGTTGTAGCAAGGCATTAATTGATTATTTACGGGGACGGTTCAACAAGAACTTGTTTACATTGGACTTGAAGAGACTATATTGTAGTCAGCAGGGAAGCAGACCCTCAGCACCGTGTTCTACAAACGGGCAGTTCTAGGAAATAAACTCTGCCCATGGAAGTTTCGTTTCGTTTTGGGTACGCAGAGAGAGAACAGGGAAATCATTGACAGTGGTACAAGCTAGGCGGGTTCTTATTGTGAATGTTTTACAAGGAGGACCATATATTTGAGCTTAGTCGAGCACCTACCATGAAAATAAGGGTAGAGCAAAGAAAGACTAGCAACATCTCTTCTGTTAGAGAGTGACTGTAGGAAAGAGAAGAGGACACCCCCCACTAGATTTCGAAGTCGGTTTTGGACTCTGTCAAGGCAGGAAACGGTGCTCTGAACGGCACCTCCCAATATATGGAAGCAGTTCTCCATTTTAGGACGCATGTGACTCTTGTACAGGTAGAGGATGGCGTCGGGCGTGAGATACCTTCTGGAGCGGTTGAAGGGTCCAACCATTTTTCCAGCGGTCATGCTAACAGATTTGATGTAAATCTTCTATTTCAAGTCTGAAGAGAAGGTCAGTCCCAAGAGCTTATCAAAGAAGTGGGATTCCGTTAGGGAAGAGCGATTCATTTTAACTGGGAGAAAGTGGGGATCGGAGCGTTGGTGGTGAAAGGAGATGAGCTTGGTTTTTGACGCATTAAAAGTAACCAGCCACCTTTTCTCCTATTGCACCCCGTGCTCCAGGTCGGAAGAGAGGGATCCAGAAACAACCTGATCAGTAATGCTTTTCGAGGTGTTTAAATAGATGCTCGTGTCATCAGTATAAATGTCGACGAATGATCTAAGAATGTGGTTTGGAAGATCATTTCTGAAGATCAGGAAGAAGGTTGGGCCCAGAATTGATCCCTGATTCACGTCGGCGTTGATACTGTGTGCCGCAAACTTCTGCCAATTAACAACTACTTCATGAATCTATCAGCGAAAAAGGATTTGATGGTTGAGAGAACATTTCCAGATATTCCATTGCTAGAAAGCCCGTGTAGTAAACCTGTATGCCAAACCCTGTCAAAAATCTTTGATATATCAATAGGTATTGCGAAGCCCCTGTCAATAGATTCACTGATCCTGTACTATTATTTTTTTTTATTTAGGCCCCTTACTATAGCTTTTATGTCAAATCCTTTTACAAATGATATTCGAACTCAATAAGCCTTAACAGTTTCTTATTGCTTGATTATATATGTTACTAATTCTTCCTCATGATAATTCTACAGCTTTCCTTCTTCAATGGTTTCAAAACAGATTTCTTTTAGTCAGTCTCTAACGTAATCTGCTGACTTCTTCCACAAATCTTCCATTCCCAACATTAAAAGTCTCCCAAAAAATCAAAAGCTTAAACCCAGAATCCCAACTCCTAATGTAGATCCCTACTATCACGTCTCCTTTTCCAACATCAGGGGTCTACGTTCCAACCTTCTGGAGATTGAAATATATTTACAAGAGACCAAACTTGACCTGTTGTTCCTATGCAAAACTGGTATGAGCTCGTCAGTTTCTACTGATGACTTCATGATCCCAGGATACTCAAATATGATCTCTAAACCCGACCCTCATGATCGCTATGGTCATAGAATCTGTGCATACATCAGGGATGGTTTTCCTTGTGGTAGGGACACTTCCTACGCAGACCATAATTCGCCCTATATGTGTTTCCGTGTTTTGCTTACGCACAGAACCGCTTTCATCAGTCGTCTCTATCGTGCCCTCTCCGACGGAGTTTCTGCTATTGAGCAGATTTCTAACAACATTGACAAGATCATGTCTGCTCGCCCTTTTACCAGCATCCATGTCTGTGGTAACTATAATGCCCACAATGTTGAATGGCTAGTTCATTCAAACGGCGAAGGGCGTTTTCGTCACAATGTTTTCTTTTGCTTATGATCTAACATAGATTGTTGACAAACCCAGCCTCTTTCCCGATGTTGACGGACATTTTGCAAGTCTTCTTGATCTTTTCTTAACAACTTGTCTTGAACTATGCTCATCCTCTTTCCTGTCTCTACTGGGATCTTCCGATCACTCAGTAGTCTCAATCAAGATCAGAACAAAGTGCAACAAGTCCTCTGAAGTCGTTCTCCATCGCACAGTGTATCGATACCTGATGCCTCAGGCACTTCATATCAGAAATTCCCCAACATTCCATGTTTCAAAAGAATGTGTCCTGTATCACATCCGATTCAACTGATTGGCTTATCGCTGGTATTGAGAACTTCATACCCTACAAGAAATTCCAACAAAAACCAAACTTCCAGCCGTGGTACACTCCTGAATGTGCAGCTGCCATCGCTCACAGAAACCACAATTTCAATAGCTTTCAACAAAATAGATGCTCTGAACCCAACACCGCCTTAGATGTTCTAAAGATCAGATTAAAATAAATTTCATTGATTTAAAAAACAACAACATTGTTATGGTTTTCTCACAATAAATCAATAAATACTCCTACGAAACAATGTTTAAAAAATATCTATGCACTTCTATAGATTCAAATTGGCGTAGCCGCGCTAATATACATAAACGGATGGTTGTTTGTTACACCATGAAGTCAACTTACTATCGGACGATCAAAAAGAAAAAGAAACATGTTGCTCGAACAAAGATAATTTGAATTTGTGAAAGCTCAGATTAAAATAAATTCTATTTATTTAAAAAATACAGTATTATGGATTTCTAAGTTCTCAAAAGAAATCCTCTTACGAAACAATGTTCTTAAAAATATGTCTACACTTCTACTGATTCAAACTAGCGTAGCCGCGCTAATATACATAAACGGATTGTTCTTTCTAGCATTAAGAATTCAACTTACCATCGGAAGGTCAAAAGAAAAAAGAAAACACGTTTTGCTTTGACAAGGATAATTTCAATTTTCGAAAGTTCGGATTAAAATAGATTTTAGTTATTAATAAAAAAGACATTGTCATAGTTTTCTCCAAAAATACTTTACATATATATATATATATATATATATATATATATATATATATATATATATATATATATATATATATATATATGTATACACAACCAATATGAGGAGGAAGAAAAGAAGAAAAAAAACTATAAGACAGTCTCGCCGGACAAGGTTGTATTACAACGAAAATTCGCGAAAAAAAAAAAATTAAATAAATGAATTTTTCATTTAAAATTGCACGATTGTTTGATTTCAAAATATTTCACTTTAATACATTCTAATCCGTGCTTCAAAGATGTTTATTTGCTTACTAAAAAAAAGCGCCAATCTGGGCATAACATCGCCAGGACTAGACATATAACATCTTAAGAACTTGACGTATATTCGACCCCTCAGGGTTAATACCACCAATATGAGGAGGAAGAAAAAAAGAAAAAAAAACTATAAGACAGTCTCGCATGACAAGGCTGAATTACAACGAAAATTCGCGAAAAACAAAAAAATTAAATAAATGAATTTTTCATTTAAAATTGCACGATTGTTTGATTTTCAAAATATTTCACTTTAATACATTCTAATCCGTACTTCAAAGATGTTTATTTGCTTACTTATATATATATATATATATATATATATATATATATATATATATATATATATATATATATATCTTTTAGAGGTGAAAGATGAGAATAAAACATTGTAAAGATACAATATTTATTAAAACATCAAAAGTTCAGAGCAAGGAGCCTTAGGATATGAGGCTCTTTGCTCTGAACTTTTGATGTTTTTAATAAATATTGTATCTTTACAATGTTTTATTCTCATCTTTCACCTCTAAAATAAATTGCTCTATTTAATATATTGAGCTTTACACTGTCACGATAGATTATTATTATTATTAAACGATAATTTAATTATCGTTATAATTCTACTCCTATACATTATATATATATATATATATATATATATATATATATATATATATATATATATATATATATATATATATATAATAAAAATGATGATGGAGGTTGTATCCTTCGAAATTAATTGGAAAAAAAGGAAAAAAGAAATAAATCTTTCACGCATTGTTAAAAGGGCTTCTAACGTCATTTTTATTACATTTTCATTCAATGCTTAAAAAAAAAAGAACGAACAATATCTAAAGAATTATATATATATATATATATATATATACATAATAGCAATAATAAAGTTAGCCAAAATGTACCTAAAGTTAGCTTAGTACCTTTCTTTGTGTTCACTTTTAGATTAATACATCTTATGATCGACGATGTGGTGAATCTGCAATAATGTGTTAAGCTATGCACATTTTAGATTATGTATCATATATATATATATATATATATATATATATATATATATTGCAATTACGTAATTTGAAAGCATCTTTAGGAATGCCATTCGAATGCTTTGCAGAACGGAATAAGAAATCCGTTTCCCTCCTGTCTTCCGGCGACGATGGAATTTCCATCTACCACCAGTGACGTTCTGGAAAAAGTTATTGCCTCTTTCCATCTTTGTCATGGTCCCCCCTGTTGGGAAAATGGTAAACGTGACACTTCCTTACATCAATGCCATCCTTTCCGCCTTCTGATGGATTATACGGACACAACAATAAATCTTTGTCTACGACGTCTTCACAGGAACAATAACACAATGACGTTTCAAAATATCTTAAAACACCTATATTAAACTGTTATGTATAGCCATTAACCCCAGAGAAATACTTTCATAAACTATGTCTTTTGACTATTAGCTGTTTAAAGTATCTGCCTATATATTTCTCTCTTTCTCTCTCCACCTCTCTCATTCTCTCTGTCGCTATATATTTTTTTTATGGAAATCGCTCCAGACAAGGCACGAGCCACTTGATGTAAGGAGCCAAAAATAAAGTGCTACTTGCCGGTCAGAAACTAGCAAAAATGTTAGATGGATAGATTCCCACCAAGAAAACAGCAATTCTACCCCCTTTGTCAGAAAAAATCGCTCATGAAATGTGAGGACTAAAGGGCCAAATAAGGGAAGCAGGAATGTCGAGGCTGACGAAAGTAAACCAATATATATATATATATATATATATATATATATATATATATATATATATATACATAGAGAGAGAGACAGAGAGAGAAAGAGAGAGAGAGAGACAGACAGAGAGAGAGAGGGGGGGAGAGAGATAGAGATCGAGAGAATATTAGGCTAAATTCTAGTGACCAAGTTAGTGTTTATCTTTCTATTTATGTTTCCCGTTCAATAGACCTGTATTAAACGTTTTAATATAGCTATTAACCTCGAAGTAATACCTACATGAACATAGTTTTTATTTTACTATTGGCTGTTTCCTATAGCTATTTCTCTCAGTCTTTATATCTCTCTCCCTCTCTCATTCTTTCTCTCTCGTATATATATATATATATATATATATATATATATATATATATATATATATATACATATGTATGTATATGTGTATGTATATGTATATGTATATATATTATATTTATTATTTAATTTAAATCATATACATTACTGCCTACAATTAAGATACTTTTGTTTCGTCCGTTAGATCATCCATGAATTAGGAAAATTCTGTGCTGCAATACTCCAGAGTGAGTCGCTTATCTCGTTTAACATTGCTAGGCCGGGGAAAATGCCGGAATTTTTCCTAATTTCAGGAAAACCGGATGGATGAAACCTGGGTTTCTCCAGCAGACGCAGTAATGTATAGTATTTAAATATAATAATAAATGTTAGCTCTTGTATGATTTACGATCAAGCAATTCGGTGTTTTTTTTCCTGCTTTAAGCGCTTGCCTGTCTTGCCATACTGAAGAGCTGTGATACAGCGAAACAGTGTGTCTGTGTATTACTTTATATCTATTATGATACTAAAGCTGAGATAATCAAAGTGTATTACTTTAAATATTTTTTTAATTGCACAATATATGTAACAATATTCCTGAAATCTACGATCAGGTTACGTCATTTTTTTCACGAGAATAAATTCCCGAAACCAAAGTTGTCTGCCAAGCTGCCAGTAATCGCTGCAAATGAGTTATTGGAAATGCCAAAAAGTTCTACGCCTGGTTCTAGAGAACTTTGGATAATAACAAACATTCTACTGAACAGATTCCAAGCATGATTTAAGGTTCTGAGGCGATCTTTTAAGCATCTAATAAAATCAAACTGTTCGTATAAGAAGTTTGCAACAAGCACCATTTTTTTGTATTCAGGGCCATCAACTTCTGGATATTTTCTCTGTGGCTGAAAATATTCTTCGTGGTATACATATATCCGTTTAGGATGTTGCAAAACATCAGGAATCTCGATGCAATCAAGTATTTACAATATTTCCGTCATTGTACTAGAGAAGCTGTTATCGAAACTTGCTCCTATCTTTATGCTTCTTAAAATAACGAAGACCTTCGACAGGATCTGGTACAGAAGATTGCTTCACAAACTTAACAAACTCAAGATTGGAATAGTCGATTATTCACGTAGAAACGCTTCCCATGTTTTTGGAAAACCTCATTGATCTGCCCAGTATTTAAAAGTACGGGTGATTAGTAAAGACCAATCATCCTCCTATGTGTCATGAGTAAGCTTCTTGAATCTGTGATAAATCAATCAATTACCAACCACCATAAAACAATTAACTTAGTGACGAACAATACAGGTTTCGTCCTGAGATATCAACTGCTGTAATATCGCATAAGATCGGCGAATAACTTGACATAGGTTTTGCTTCTTAATATAGCGAAGACCGTCGACAGGATCTGGTACAGAACGTTGCTCCACAATCTTACCAACTAGGGGATAACTGACAATGTCTTTGCAACCATCGAATCCTTTCTCTCGAATAAATTTATAAAAGTAGTTGTTGATCGGCAAATGGCTGAAGTCCCAAAGTCTAGTCTGGGTCAAAGACTCTTCCTAATCTTCATTAATGGTCTTCCAAATCATATCCTGAGATCATTAGTTGACATCGATGCAGACGACCCAATTGTCTATGGCTGCACTTCGAAGAATACTGATGATCAATATATCTTACTGGTTCTTTCTCCTCGGGCCTGCAGCATATGTTGATATAAGAAAAGGTGACCTGTTACATTTAACAACTCTAAGTCAAGCTTCTATCTATTCACTACCAACGCTCGGATTCATGGTTTGCCCAGTCGAAATTAATTAGCCTCTCCTTGAAAAACCCCCTTATTTTGATAAGCTCCGAGGTCTGACGTTCACCCCAGATCTAAAATAGAGGACGTATATCCAGTCTATAGCTAAGGTTACTGTGAAAATCATTAGATCATACCGGAACCATGATACGATCTGCTTACCATATGAGAGTCAGATACGACCGAAAATGGAATACTGCTTCCATCATCTGAGAAGCAGCTTCACATAGAACTCTTTCCTGCCTTGACAAAGTACGAAATAGATTTCAGAATTTTGTCTTCTTCTCTTCCCTAGAACCTTTTTAGGCAGAAGAGACGTCGATAATCTCTTTCTACTCTATCCTTATTATCATAGAAGATGCTCGATTGAACTTGTATCTTTCGTTCCTCCCTGTAAGACATTCGCAGCAGTAACTCGTTTTTGCAATATAGATTCTCGTCTGTGGAGCACATTTACGCGGGACTGCTTCCCTGCTTATTACAATTTGGTCGTCTATAAATCAAATGTTAACAAATTCTTGTGAAAAGCCGCCTTATAAGTAATAATCAGTTCATACCATTGATCAATGTTAGTGTTCCCATACTTTTCCATCTTTCAGCTGACAATCATTTAAATCTCATTGACTCTTATCTCCGAATAGCTCTTGGCCTTGATAATTGGTGACCCAATCTTTAAGAAATATCTCTAGAAAATCAATTTTAGTACATCTACTTAGCCGCAATTTGCAATGAATTAACCAAGTGGCTCATTTCTTTTTAAAAATCCTCTCCGATACTCCTTCTCTTCTATAATATGTTGTTTTACACTTCGCTTTCATTTCATACGTATGCCGCTTCTCTCACTTCCGGTAGTGAAGTTTCCTGCCTCCTTTTATTAATCGACGTGATTCCGCTGAATCAGTTAACACTCCTTCTTATCCTTATCGTTTTCTATAGTAACGAAGAGGAAATAATAGAGGGAATCCAATAAAACTATTCGCCGGGGACGAGAGAGAGAGAGAGAGAGAGAGAGAGAGGGGGGGGAATAGAGGGATAAAGATAGCGATAAAGACCGAGATAGAAAGAGACAGACAGACACACAGACAGAGACAGAGGGAAAGAGAGATAGAAAGAGAGAGCGAGGGGAGACTAATTTTAGATTTTGCTTTTTTATATTTTTAAACTTAAGCCAGAATTTCTTTAAAAAACGTTGATCGGAGATTTACGCTGTCAAGCATTACGCCCCCTTTTGAGAGGAGAGTTTATTACCGGTCGTCTGATGCGCCTCACAAGGGAATGGCGAAGACTTCGTTTTCGGCTATTTTTTTTACCTGACTACTTCACACTTTTACTACCACAACAAAGATAAGAAAGATAAATATTCATATACTACTATAAAATTGTACAGTCGAGGTTAACCAATTATTTTATACCAGCCGAGCTTCTGGCAACCTACGGGCTGGTATAACCCATCACACCCCTGTTTTTTCGGAATGAGGTATGGTTCCCTCCCAAGCATCATCACCTCCTTCGGAAAGGGGTTATATTGCTGGTGTGGTGAAAGCGCTGTTATCCGGGAAAGCCGACGGGTCCGTTCTAGCAAAATAATAGACATATTAAAAGTGTTTTTAAATAACTAAAACTTACTTAATCATACAATAAATGATATTAATAAAACTTTAAACTTTTTAAATATTTCATTTTTTTCTTAACAATTAAAAACATAGAGTTATTTTATAATTATTTTTTATTACACAATAAATCTAAATATTTACATATATAAGTTACAACAACTTTTATAATTGTTTCTGTTATTCTATTTATTCATGTTTGTTGTCGCGACATTTAACCATCCTCCTCCCTCTCCTCTTCTCTATTTCTATATTGACAGAGAGAGACCGCGGAAAGATAAGCGAATGGTAACAGAGAAACTGTCGACTACTGCAACTATAAAACTCAAGATTGAAATAGTCGGTTATAAACAACATGAAATAAAAACACATGGCGTAATACTATTTCACCTGTAGGTGAAATGGGAAATATAGTAGGGGTGGGGAGAGAGAAGAAAGAGACTAATTTTGGATTTTGTTTTTATTTCTTATTTTTAACTGCCTTTGCGGATTCACTTTTTCCTGATTCAAAATATCTAACCCGAACTTAATGACTGACCCAACGGGTGCCGTTTCTTACTATTTTTATATATATATATATATATATATATATATATATATATATATATATATATATATATATTAATATTAACGCTCTTGACTGCAAATCATTGGCGACTTGTGATCGGAGTTCGAGCCCGCCGACCGTGTAGAATTAACTTCCTGTACTGAAAATTGCGTTAGCATGAAACATCGATGTATGTAGGTAATAAATAATTAATATTTATTTCTAAATATTATATATATATATATATATATATATATATATATATATATATGTATATATATATATATAATATTTAGAAATAAATATTAATTATATATATATATATGTATATATATATATATATATATATATATATATATGTGTGTGTGTATGTGTTATGGTACAATGCTGCTATTTTGTGGGCACACGTGATTGCTTAGGTGATATAATTACTAAATGTGACGGTTAATCTATCTTTTGGGCTAGAAACAGAAAATCAACAAAGATAAACAGAAAAAACGAAGATCCGGTAAGCAAAAGTCAAAACGGATGGCAGTAACCATTTTCGTAGACACAAGTCTGAATTCTGTTCGGATCTCATTTGTCTTTGGGAATTTTCTATATACCAATCACCGATTACCATGCCCGAGAATCTAACATTCTAACTCCTCAGTCTAACATACACATGTCATATGAATTGAAATAAGTAAATGGAAGATATTGCCAAGTCTGCTGCAAAAAAAGGTGGGCTCTCTCTATAAGGCTAGAAAATTTATCACACCTGCCAGTATCCTATATCTTTACAAAGCCACCATTTGCCTGTTCATGGTGTATTGTCGCAACCTCTGGAATGGTGCATCAACCACTAGTCTACCCCTTTTTAAAGGTTCCAAAAAGAGTCTCTGTCCTAATAGTTCCAACACTGTCTACCTAGCTTCGGCACCTGGCCCATCGCCGCATCTTGCATCCCTGTGCTTTTTTTACAAGTACTTGAACGAAGTGTGCTCTAACGAACTTGCAGCACTTATGCCCTCCTCGACGTAAATAACTCCGACCAACCCGACAAACAGCAAACTCACACCACTTTACTGTCGATATCCACAGATCAGATGCTGGAAGGCTTTCTAGTCTAATTGCTTCTTTCCTCGAACCAGTTGCCATTGGAATTCTCTTCCCGCTTCTTGTTTTCCCAACTGTACCGACATGAAAAACATTAAATGTAAGCTCAACATGCATCTCGCTGCACTACTTTCCACTTAGGATGCCACTATAAATCTGACCTCTCATACATCTCAGTGACAGTGTGCATTGTGTGAGGTGTATATATATATATATATATATATATATATATATATATATATATATATATATATATATATATATATATATATATATATATGTATATATGTATATATATATATGTGTATATATGAAGAGTCCGAATGCAAAACGCGATAAACGCCATTTTCAAAATCCCGAAACTGTCCCTATAAACAGGGTTGCATTTCAACACTCGATGACACCCCAAAACTATGTGTTACATGATATGATACCGAAATAATTTCTTTTTGATTTAAATTAAAATGAGATTTCATTCGAAGTCTAGATTTAATATTTTCGTGTTTTTATTCTTTAAGCTCTCAATTTAAACGAATTGGATTTATCGCGTTTTGCGTTCGAGCTCTTCATATATATGTATATATATGTATATGTATATATATATATATGAATATATGTATATATATATATATATATATATATATATATATATATATATACTTTACTAGAACAACAGCCATCTCAGGACGGGTAAAATTAATTCCCCGACCAGAACAGTTTTGCACAACTTGTGGCTTTACGAAGATTAAAATCAATATGTAATACTAGTAAACGTCGTGTATTGGATAGTTATTCAAATTTTGATCAAACTCTATTAATAATCTTTATTCAAGAAAATGTCTAACATTTATTCATGGTTTAAGCTTAAGGAGTCATAAGAAGAATTTGAAATTCTGGAAATCTTACTTAGTTAGTGTCTAATAACTATGCATCAAATTCAATGCCAATCTTTAATATTTCAATATTTAAATGAGATTTTCTGCTCATATTAGGCCGATTAACACCTTTTTAAATACTAGAGAAAATTAACATTCGGGGTATATTTCTTAATGGATATCTAATATCAATTGTAAAAATTTCACAAAAATCGGAGGTATCTAAATCTTTACGAAGAGCTTCACTCCCTCTTTCCCCCCTTTTCGTAATACTTAATTAAACTAAACATAGCCCAAATTACTTATTCTTACGCCTAACAGATGTGTTCTAAAATTTACAATGACTGATAAATTAATTTAGGAGTGAATATTGTACATACAACTATATAAACATATACATAACTGTATATAAATAGAGATATAGCCAGTCCCTTAGATACAATGTTTCATTTATAAAGTGCACTCCTATGCAAATACGAGTGTTCACTTAAAAGTAGCAGATACAGAACCTACTGTCGGAAATATATTCTATTATTTACTTGATATGCAAAGCTCCCCGTAAAAAAGAACTGGGCATTCTTCAGTGGGTTATAGTGATTATATAAGCATGACGATGTAATTTAGTCGTGGTCTTCAGCCGATAGACTAACAGTTAGGGGAGGGAAACAGTTTAGTTTCCATCCCTGCTTCAGGCACGTGCCTGTCTAGCAAAATTGCAAAGATGAGATGCATCGAAACAGCTTGTCTGTGAAGAACTACAAATGCGCTGCACCACACCTCCTCAGTGTAACTAGACATACGAGTGCTCCAGGTTGAGATTGTAATCCGGCCAATTTTTCGACAGTCATAGGTTTAATCCACTACGCCATTGGCACAGGCAATAAAAGAATATTGATTTACTCTTCTCCAGGAGTTAGGCACACGGCCAGTTTTTATCTTACTCCCACAAGTAAGATGTGACCCAAGGTCGGGTCGGGAAAGTGGGGGTTAAAAATTGCCTGGGCAGCCCCGTCGGCATTCCCCGGTAGTGGCGCCTCAGGCAGTAAGCAATAAACTTACTCCTCCCCAAAGAGGGGAGGCGAAGCCTGGGAGGGTGGACCTCCTAGAACTGCACAGGACAGACCCATAGACCAGCGTAAATCAAGCCCCGAAGGCCAAGACAATACCAGTCTATGGGGTGCAGTATCCATCGGAACAGAAACTACACTTTGAGCTTAGCCAAAAGGCCAAGAATTTGGAAAGCCCGTGACACACATTACCGCGGAACGTCTTCCCACTTAATTACAGCTACGTTGTTTTCAAATTCAATGCCAACAAATTCTTGTGATAATCCACCCCATAAGTAATCAAACACAGTTCCTACCATTGATCAATGTTAGTATTCCCATAGCGTTCCTAATATTTCGGCTGATAATCATTCCGTCTCATTAACACTTATCCTAGAGTGAACTCAGCTAACTGAAAGCTAAATTCTCTCAGAATGTTGCACACCGTTTCGTTAATGTTTTCAGCCTTTTCACCTACTTTTCTTTGAACCGCTGAGAGATATCTTTTATAATTTAGTCAGATGGCTTATGTACTACTGTGCCCATAACCTTTATTATTAAGTGTTCCTCCCAAATCGTATGGGCTTTACCAGATCTAGCCATCAGCTAAGTTATGTTGTATAAAGCACGCAAAACTTTCGTGGATTGTTGTGAAATACTAGCAGATTTATTCCCGATAGTTTTTCGTTTTGGGGAACTTTTCCGGAAATCACTGAAAATATGCTATATTTTCTTCAGCTTCATCAGAGTGTATTTTGTCAAATGTTCCAAAAGTCTGGAAGGTTTCCTGGCTTTGTTTGAAAACAAACAAACAAGTGGTCGTTGTCTTTCTACAAATCCAGATTTAAGTAATCCACAGTATACAGCCTGCATTTCGTTTTTGATAGCTTTTTTTAATATATGTATGTATGTATGTATGTATGTATGTATGTATGTATGTATGTATGTATAAATGCTTATACATATGCAATATATATAGCTAAAGGTGAAGCTTCTGCGTTTGTGCGCGTGTGTGCATGCGGATGTGGTTTGTTCACGAAATAGTATGAATGTATGTAAACAACGGTGTCGCCTACAGACAGACTTACGATTGTGTGTTCGGATCTTTCTCGGCAAGTCAAATTATTAAAAAGGAAAAAAAGTAAATATCTCATATCATGTTTAGTGTTTCCTATAGAAAAGTCTAGGATACGGAAATGATAAAATATGAGCAATACATATATACTTTGCCACATTCTTATAGCAGCAAGAGTGATAGTTCGCGAAATCATGGCCTTAGCACAATAAAGTAGTCCTAAAAGACAGTAATATTTCAAAACCATTGTGTTTTCACATTAATATATTCCCATTCTGTCACATCTTTAGTATATTTAAAAATTCGGAACATTATAAGATTTAAATTATAATACAGTGTTTATCAACCTGAGGCGAGTTTTGGGCCATGTAGTCTTGCTATTTACTGATTCTGCAACTCATCTGGATGGATGCCGATGCGAAGGTTACGTATGGTAACTGCAGGTTCTTTTTACAAGTTTTCTACGGGTTGTGTATTGTCGGACTTTTCAATATGTAACAGAACTATGCATTCGTCTTTAATTATAATGTCGCTTTTATTATCCATAAATTGCATACGAGTTCTTCTACCTCAGTGGCTGAGTCTATGACATATTTTCTATTCAATACTTGTAAAATAACATGTTATTGATCTGTTAAATGCAACCAATACCACACCGACCCTAATATCAAATCACCACATATAGGAGCGTTAGCGGCCACTTTCGGAAACAATGATTTAAAGCATTCATTCCCGGAAAATGCCGGGTGTGCCTATATATATATATAAATATATATATATATAGGATAAAGTGTGTTTATCTCTGTCATAGAAATAAATGATGTAGCAGTTAGAAGATCCCGATTAGGTCAAATACAACAAGGTAACATGATAGACCGAAGGACGAACTTGTTATCGGAGCAATAAACCGAAATACTACATTCTTTACGGTAACATCCAAAGCGCACAGCCTGCCTTCCGAATCAGAAAACACCGAGTCACACAATACATTCAAAGTGCGCTTCACTAGCCAGCCCCCCCCCCTATCTTGAGCGAGAACTACAATATGCTGAATAGAGCGGAATGTCTATAGACAGTGTACCTTGATAAGCTTTCGGAAAAAAGTCGGTCTTTTGGAGACAACATATATCCGCATCTAGCCGCTGAAGATCACGTGCAACTCGAAGTTTACGTGAGGTGTTCCTCAACTAACGGACATTTAAACTAGTTAAACTGTTATTGTGGTATCTTAGAGTTAGGCACCCGAAACAAAAATTGACAATTTCATGACATCGACAGCTTGTCTCAGAGAACCATGTGTAATCTCAGTGGCGATGAGCCTGTTTCGGGACACGCCATCGACGTCAATCTGCATTGTTTTGGCTTCTAAAACTTACAAATTAAAAAATATATATACTTAAAAAAAAATATAAAATATACATAAGAGAAAAAATTCATAAAATGACACTAAAGCAAAGACAAACAAGCAAAATAACTGAAACCAATATTTAAATTATTTAATGTAAACTTTATGAGTTGCTGTATTTATCTCATACGACATCTTTTTCACGTTTGAAACTGAATTTAAACCCACATCTAAAGAGAGGAATTTTACCCGAAATATTATGTCATACAGACCTTACTTAAAACTTCACTGAGAGCAAGTAAGAGTGTAATTATAAATATAAAATATATATTGAAAATAAAAAGGACACAACAAAAAACTCATTTCACTTTTACTTTTGTACGTTTTAATTTGCTTCAGTCCGTTTTTATACATTACATCTCTGCATAGAAAGTCCTTCTATGAATTACCTCTGTATATACAATACACACAATGCTTTAAGCAACCTATATCAACCTCTTATTTTTTTAATGTATACGAGTTAATGTGGTTAAAAACTCTTTGTTATTAAGTGATGTTTTTAGACTGGGAAATAATATAAGATTAGATTAGTCGATTGTAACTTCATCGGGAATTATCGATCCTTAAAGCTATGTTGTTTTATTTAAAAAAAACAATCGGTCTTGATTTTCCAACAAAATATTCCACGTAAAACTTTTAACTTTCTTTGTTAATGCAATTTGTCAGACATTTGACAAATAGTAATTTGCTCTAAACTTAGAGTAAGGATTTTGTTTGCGGAATAAATAGAATTTCAAAACAATCTTTGATTTTCCGATATAGGTACACTTACGAAAGTCGATAAAAACTAGAATTAAACAGAAATATCCAGAAAAAATTCTAGCGACTAATGTTTATCATTAATTCGAATGCCTTCCTATTCTCAGACATTTTTCTTCAGAATAAGGAAAAAAAATGATCAATAAATGTTTAATATCAGTTCTAATCTGGGGTTATCGATTTACGATAAAGTTGCACAGCGAAGTGAAACCTCACTCGTAAATATAAATAAATATTTCAGTTTTTTTTATAATCTGAAGATTTTGTTCCTAATCGATAGAAGTACTAATTAAAAAAGATATCAATAAAATCAATTTATAGAGGCAATCTTTTTTATGTTCAGACAATTCTTTAGAATCGAAAACTTGTTAATAAACTGGCATGGCTCGTGGAAATTTCACGGTTAAATAAAAATAGCTTGTTTTGTTCTTATGTACCTTTCGATATAAGAAATAATCTATAAAAAATCACAAAGTTATAACATTACAAAATTACTTTTCATCGAAGTATCCTTCCCTCTTGTTAATGAATTGAAAAAAGTTTTAATTTTTTGAGGACATGTTATATATATATATATATATATATATATAAAAGCCAGTGTTTTCTGGCGTATCAAGACATAGGTTGTATCCGAGACAGGTCATCTCTAATAGGGTCGGCTTGACGAGAGGCTATGATGTTGAAATACTCGAAACTCACCAATAACTCAAGCATGCCACCATTCACGACGCGTTCCGGCGCTTCCGTTAGAAATAAATTATTTATTTGATTGTAAATATTGGTACTTGATTACAATAACAAAAAGAAGGGATGATTGGCATTTTATTCCATAGAAATCTTATCGTTACCTGTACGATAATTAATAGACAAATGTGTAGCAGATAATAGTCGGGTGTGTAAAAATAAGTGTTGAATGATAAATTGTCATGTAATTTAATATTGAGTAGAGTTGATTTTTTTCCAGTTAGACGTCAAGGAGCAGCTACGTATCCCGGGACAAGGAAGCCGCTAAGCTGACATGGCGAGTGGGGAGAGTGAATCTTTCTCTTTCGATTGATCTAGCAGAGAGAGAAAGAGAGAGAAAAAGAGCAATGGCTTAATATTGCTTCTACCTTCACTCACGGAGGTGGGGGTGGGGGGTTATGCATATACATGTATGCTATGAAGAACGAATAAACCCCCAAAGAGATTTTTAAAGCCAATTTCATTTGTGATGTTTATTTATAAATAATGCCCTTGAAAGCTGTTATTGCGAAGAAAGGCGGCAACCACAGAGTGAAGAGAAGATAGGAATCGCACCACTGGACCTACAGAGATTCAATCAGCTGATTCTGCCAACGAAATGGACACACTGCGTGCATTGGGGAACATCGCAGCCATGCTATAAATTACAATAGAAATCTGAAGGAAATAAGTTGGATCAAAACCGACAAAATGTTGAGGATAGTTGGAAAAAATGAATACCTAGCACACTAAAATAAAAGTCACTCGTTTGAGTAGCGAATATTTAATTGTTATTGGTTGACAGATTACGTCAAATTAAGTTTTAATCTGAAAGAATTACAAATAAAAAAATAATCGACATGAGAAGGTAAAACAAGGAGGAACTAGAAAGAAGAAAGAAAGAAAGAAAGAAAAGAAAGACCTACAGAAAGATAAGGAAGACCTACAGAAAGATAAGAAAGACCTACAGAAAGAAAAGAAAGACCTACAGAAAGATAAGGAAGACCTACAGAAAGATAAGGAAGACCTACAGAAAGATAGGGAAGACCTACAGAGAGAAAAGAAAGACCTACAGAAAGAAAAGAAAGACCTACAGAAAGATAAGAAAGACCTACAGAAAGAAAACCAGACAAAAATTAGGATTAAATAAAAACACGCAAGGGGTGATGTTTCAATATTTAAACAAAATGTCAAGACGTTATATGCGAAGGAAATGGAGTAAAATCAAAAAGACGAAAAAAATATTTTTTTTAAAAAGACAAAACAGTTTTATAGTCATTCGAAATGATAAAAAGGTGCAAGCGAAGAACGTGAATTCAGTTATATTTGAAACTAGCTGGCTTCGCAAATTTCGTCACTTGAAACTAACATTTTAAATAATAAACATTTCATTCATAAGTTTCTAGTAAACACAAGACAAAAACTTTAGCATTAATTCATATAAACAGATACACATTAACATTTATTCAATTAAACAGATAAATATTGCTATTTTGGTAATTTTGATATATATTTATTTTTATTTTAGATATGATCGTTAAGAAAGGAATAGAAAGAATGAATCAATTCGCTTGAGCAATGATACGTGTGTGTGGGGGGGATCTTTGAAAACATTTTTAAAAAGGCGAAAGAGACAGGTGTGAAGGAGGGGAGAGAGAACTGGGGAAAGAGAGAGTATTCTCCCCATCTATCTACGAACTGTTATGCCTCGTCGGTATATCCTTCTTTCTAGCTAGCTAAAATATATTAGTTTCCTTAAACTTACCTCTTTTAAAATCAATAAACATATTCAATAAATATTTTCGTTATTCATTGTTTTTTATCAAATAACTTTCAATAATTACTGTTAATATCGACGAAAATATTGCATATATATAGGAAATAGTACAATAAAATACAAATGAATAACACCAAAATTAATTTATTACAGACTTTTCAATAGCTGTCCGTGGGTCTTTGTATATACTATTTATACACTTTTTCAAAATAGTATGTTGTATTATTGATTTTAATAACAATAAGCCATTTTATTATAATATATGCGTGATTAATGAAAAAAGAAGTCTTCGCAAAGATTCATTTCGATAGTTGAATTATGATAACGTAGAGTGAGAATACAAAGATTTCATTGTACAGTTTATTAGTTCTTCTTCACTAGTATATCTAATCTAATGCTATTCTCTTCTACACAAAATTTGTTATAGAGCAAAGATTAAGGTCGTTTTAATCAAGATATGTCTGTATTATTCTTACTCGTCTGTTGCTTATCCACAATTTCATCAAGTAAACATACCATATATCTAACTGAATAAACGCGAAGTTTTTTTTAAATTTATATTTCCTATATTAGCCTCAACACAGGTTACTATTATTTAAACCTATAATAAAACATAATATATTGAAATACTATATATATATATATATATATATATATATATATATATATATATATATATATATATATATACAGTATATGTTTTTGTCTTTTAAGGGAAGTGGGGTTCGATCAACTCTGCTGGGAAGCCATGAAATTAAATACTGTCTTATTTTTAAATTCCCGAAACAGTTTTTCATGGTAAACAACTGATGATCCCTTAAATAATGTTAGAAGTAAACTAATATAATAACTGAAAAAGTGAAATTGACATGAGTGATTTTCCACTGAACGACTTGGGACTTAAGTTTTTTTTGGTTTTTTGGGTTTTCTTTTTAATATAGTTTTATTGGTTGAGAAACCTCCAAGACTATATATATATATATATATATATATATATATATATATATATATATATATATATATATATATATATATATATATAATTATTTGATTGCTTAATTTGCATAATTATTTTTAAAACAGTTAATAAAGAATTATTTTTTGGTTTTATTCATTTGTAATTCTATTGTACTATGTTTTCTAGATATATACATAAGTTATAATTCAATTAGTTAAATAAAAAATACATTTACTATAATTTTTCGTAAAGGGGTAGGTAATCTATATTATACTTACATTGCACTAGATAAAGGATATACTGACGAGACATAAGCAAGTGAATTTACTAGGAAAAGGAAGAGGGTTACTGACTGATTTTCTCCTCTCTCTTTCTATATCTTCCTCCCGTTAGCGACGCTACATTTTTTGTATTACTTTTTAATTAAATTTTATGTTTTTATCGCATGCTTAAACGTTTCGCATTTGTGTTTAAATGCGCGTTTCTAGTTATTTCTAAATTGTAAGTTTTAAGAAATCGCCCTCACACACACCTTCGCTTAGGTAAATTGATTTCTTCTATCTTTTCATTTCTTTAATGTCCCATTCAAAAGATAAATACATTCATATAAAAATTAACAAAATATCAATATGTATTTATATGAATAGATATTAATATGTATATATCTCTATGAATTAAGGCAAAAATAAATGTATTTTATTCATTTTAAATTTTGGTTTAAAATATTTATCTTTTTTTTTGTCTTTATATTCCTTTATTTTTCAATGTTCTTATCTTTTTGTTATTGCTAGGGATGTCAGACATTCACGCGCTATTTCAAAGACTCCAACGGATAGATCTTTTGAGGGTTCTTACCGTCTATTTAAGTGAAATTGTTTGTATCTCCATTGCACTTGGTTCGCTGGGTATATTCGTCATGTAGTTTATTAAATGATTTCATATGAGCCCGGTTTCTCCTATGATTCCAGGAATGATGTCGATTTTCATAAGATTCCAGTGACTTTTCATGTCGTACATAAGTCCTTGGTATTTAGTTATATTTTCTCTCTCAACTCTGTTAAAGCCAGCATCATTTGGGACATGACTTCAACTATCGTTGCTACTTTTCCCTCTTGTCCCATAGCACTATGCCAAGTTTAATAGCTTCATTTTCTAAGTATGTAGCTGTAAGGATTGAATAGTCATAGTGGATGGTGTATGACTTATTTCCAACAGTTCGTTTTGGTATATGTTACCAGGACTTGATGCTACACTTGATATTCATTTTCTTACAGATAAACCAGTGGATATATTTACGCACTCTATTTTGTCGCATTGTATAGTAGCCGTCCTACAGCAGAACCTTACAACTGGATGTTAGGTGGATCACACTCTCCATTTCTGTATGGCAGAACCTGCACTTGTTTTACTGAGACCACTCATCTTCTTAAAAGCATTGGTCATCAAGCCTTGATCTTGGGCAGCCATTATCATCCTCCCGTGATTATAATGGAGCTATCCTCTTAGTAGTCAGTCTACAGAGCCTTCCTTATCTGTATATTCCTGTGAGAGTTCATCCAGAAATTAATGGCACGTTGTTGGTCGCCCATTCTTCCAGTTTTCTGGAATTGAAGGTCTTGGTGTACTTATGGCGGCTTTTGGGGTCTATTTCAGTGACTTGCTTATTTGTGTTTCTGTCTTATTTGTGAAACAGCCATGTCCAAAATGCTTGGCCAGGTTTTTAATGGAGGTCGTTCTACTAGCTCTTGTTCCTTGATGTTGATATACCAGCATAAGGTTTGGGTTCTAAGAGCTCATCAGATTTTGGCCAGTGCTCACAATTATAGCTCGATGTTGATGGTCAATATCCGAGAGACCCATACCTCCTGATCCTCTTGGCAGATACAGCTTCCGTAGACAGTTATTCCTGTACATTACTCTGTACAATGTCAACATTTTTCGTGTTTTAATGTCTAGAATGTTAATGCCCTTTTGTGGCCAGTCAATAAGGCCAAAGCTGTATTTTATCACTGGTATGGCTAATTAGTTAATGACAGTGACTTTGTTTTTGTTCGCGAGCTGCGTTTCACAGATTTCTCTTACACGGCGTATATATTCCCTGCCAATTTTCTCTCTCGTCTTGGAGTGTTGGATTGAATCGTTTTCTTAAATTCCCAGGTATTTGTATTTTTCCGTCTCTGGCGGGTCTTTTATGTCAGTATCCTCAGCAAGCTCTATATTTTCCGTTTAGATCTTCTTCCCAGCTTTGGAGAAGATATGTGCAACCTGCAACAGTCGACTTAAGTCAGCATCTGAGCAACCATACAGCTTGAGGTAATCCATGAAAAGCAGGTGCTTTACTCTTTTGTTTGGATCTTGTTGGCGACCTTGTAGGCACTCTGACATTCATTTAGTAGCCTACTTAATCATCAGACAGAAAAAGCAAGGGAGATAAGCTATCACTGTGAGAGATTCCTCTTCGGATGTTATAGTCCCATTGGTGTGGTTCAATGACATGGTTGTTTGCCACATCTTTATATGGGCAGCCATAGTTTTCTTGATTACCAGATGGATCTAATATAATTCAAGACAGCGCAGTAGCCACCTGTGAGGTACACTATCATATACCTTTTGGAAATCAATCCAAGTCATGCTTAGGTTTCTCTGCCTCTTCCTACAGTCCTCAAGAATAGTCTAATATATGTGTATGAATGTGTTTGATACGCGTCCTTTTATATGTTGGTTTTCTTAAAACGTTAATGCAAAAGTAACATATTAAGTTATTCGCAATATATTGTTGGGGTTATGCATAGACGACAAACGAGTTTGATAGACAGGGTTTAACACCAAGGTCAGTAAAATCTGATATACAAAGCAGATATAGGATTTTTCGATCGTGTCACGTGTGGCTGAACTAAGCAGTTGTAGTTAAAACGAGAAACCAATGAACGTTCTGTAAAATCAGGCGAATATGTGTCTTTAGATCTCTGGTGTTTCATCTGCTGATCTAAACAGAACACATCTAGTTAAGAAAAATTGATCCTATTAGTTAAGTAAAATATCAATTCATTGTATTGTACGCGTTTTCTTATTGTCCTCGCGTTATCTGTGTTTCAGTGGCCGTACCGAGATTAGAACGTCAACCCCTCGACTACGAGGGCCGAGAGAAGCTTGCACCAGCTATAGAGCCATGCAATAAATCAGGTTTTATTTTCTCCAGCAGAAATTTTTAAAAAACTTATCGAAAAAAAAAAAAAAAATATGTGCATCTTCATTGTGTTCTATTATTCGTTTAAAATGTTAATAGCATTTTTGGAGAAACGAAAAAATGCTATAGTCGAGTGATCGTGAACCTTTTTTTCATCCGTACGGAATCTGTTTTATTCGTGTTTTCCTTTATTCATATTCGATTGTTTATACTGGATTGTTTATATCAGATTGTTGCATTCAGATGATGCTTTATATTCTCTTCATGTGCCATTGGATCCGAACGAAGATGCCACTTCCTGAATAACAATACTTAAAGACCCTTCCTATCCTTGTTCTGCCCATGTCGCGAACGAACGCCATAAATACAGCACCGACATTGCCAGTCATCTATCCATCTACCCATCTCTTTAATGCAGTCCAGGTCGAAACAGGATCTCTTTATAAATATTTAAACACAATTTGATCCCACCGAAGATGATAATTACCCCTCGGGTTGATCAATGGATGCCAGAAATAACATAACGATAAAACAACGAAGATCGATTTCTTGCGGATAAGGAATACATTTTTTTTAATTTTTTTACTTTTTTTTGGGGGGGGGGGGTGGAGACACGCGAGTTTTGAGAGAATGAAAGATGATACTATTTTTCTTTTTAGTTGGGTGTTTGTGTCTTTGTTTGTTTGTGTTAAAACCGTTAAAGATAAGTGGGAGAAGATGGATGGAAGGCACCATGAAAAAAGATGAATGTATATAAAATGATGGAAGAAAGAGAAAGTCTTCGAGAGGACAAAATAAGTGTGAAAGAACGAATTGGTTTTTGTTTCAGACATGTTCACGATCTTTTTATCAAATAGTATAAAAATACATTAAACGAAATCGTGTAGAACTTGAATATAAGATGTAAAATACAATCAAATAAAGAATAAAAAAGAAAGTTAAACAAAACGGGAGATAACATGCTTGTTTGGTTCAATACTAAAATAGAATGTAATTAGATTTAAAAGAGAAGGGAGAGGTTTAACAATTGAGATACGAGTGAAGAGCGAAAAATAAAAGAAAAAATTAATGAATGGAAATGAAAGAAAAAATGAAAGATAGAAACACAAAAAGAAAGCTAACAGGAGATTAAAAAGAAGGAATTAGAATGAAGGGAAAATAAACGGAAGTCAAGAAAGGAAATAAAGAAATAAATTGGAAAAACGAAAACTAGAGATATTAAAAGTAAAAAATAAAAAAAACGAAAATGAAAGATAGAAAAAATTAAGTGAACGAATGAATGCTTAAAAAAAGAAAGAATTAAAAAGGAAAGAAAACATTTATGGATTAAAGAGAAAGAAAAAGAAGGAAACATAGAAATAAGAAGGAAAGTAACAATTAAAGAGAGAGAAAGATTGAAAAGAAGGAATTTAAATAAAAGAAAGATGAAAATGAAATAGACGAAGGATAATAAGACAGAAATAAACTAAAAAGATGAAACTAGAAAAAAAAGATAAGATGAATATTAAAGAAAGAGAAAACTAAAGTGAACGAAGGAATGCAAGAAAGAAAGAAAGAATGCAAGAAAGAAAGAATGGAAAACCAAAGAAGTAATTAATGAACGAAAGGTAAAGAAAAAAAGAAAAAAAAAAGTAAAAAAGAGAAAAGAGGTTAAAAGAAGGAATCGAAGTGAAGGAAGCAATACACGGAAATTGACGAAGCAAATAAAGAAACTATAAAGAAGGAAACTAAATACAACAAAAGTAAAAAGTCTGTAGCGAAAAGTGACGCTACAAGGTTGACCAACAATGGCAACTGGCAGAAGGAACAGGAAAGTAGACACCTTGCCTCTGTAATTGTGGATAGAGGGGGTGTTGCAACAGATTGCCGGTGTTGCGACCCTGGTTTTGTTAAGGAAGCCAAGGCCTGGTAATAATTATAGTAATAGGAGTCACACTATGACCTACTGACGGTCTCAAAAGGAAGGCACTAAACAGCCACAAACAGCCTTTTTTATTTAGCCAAAAGGGTGTCATGTGACCACTATGCAAATTTAGGTGGATAAATAAACAATCCAAACAAGGTAGCTGTTTCCCCATCACTCTGCCAGAAACCACCGGAAGGTAAGGACAACTTTTCCTGACAAGACAGAAAAAATGCATATTAAAAAAAGAAGTAATTTTAAAAATGAATGAAAGAACAAAAAGAATGCCAAAGAAAAAAAAACAATTAATTAAAAAAAAGGAAAGAAGAAAGGAAAGAAAAGAGAGAGGGAAAAGAGAAAAACGTAAAATAGACGAATGACAACGAAAGAAGAAAGAGAAAAAAAGAGAAAAAAGAGAAAAAAGAGAGAAAAAAGAGAAGGAATAAAAAGAAGGAATAGAAATGAAATGAAGAAGAAACGGATGTAAATGGGAGAAAAAATAATAAATTAAGGAAATAAAGTAGCTAAAATAATAAATAAAGTATCTAGATCAAAGTCATCGAAAAAACGAAAATGTATGAATATATATATCGTTGAATTGTGCTCTCTCGGCAGTAGATGATTCAAATGTAAACACATAAGCATTATAATTTCTCTTTCTTTGTAAATGAGCGCGATAGCGTAGGAGTAAGAGGGCACGACTGCTGTGAAACGGTTGGGTTTCGAATTTGAACTGAAAGTACTAGCTCATCTTGTCACATTGAAGAGCCGTAATACAGCGAAACAGGTGTCTGTAGATAGTTATATCTATAACTGTCTACACGCAAATATCTGATTACACTGAAGAAAGTTGTTGAAAACTTAAAGAAAAAACATGTATTCCTATACGTCAATGAATAAGAAATAGAACGTAAAAATATGTAAACACATATGACGTTTGCATTCCTCGGACGCTACGTTATGTTGTTTACGTTTGTATTTGTCGACTTTGTAAACTTAACTAAGCCTCCCAAACGTTACGCTTTCGGTCGCAGTCGTTGTAAAGAAAGAACACACGTCATTATTGAAGTCTAAATAGATCATGTGCAGCGCTCTGAAAACGCTTAATTATGTGTGTTCCGGATATCGGGTGACGACGCGTCATTAGGAACATATCTTTTTGGTAACCCGAGGATCTCCTCTATTCATGTAAGTATAAGACGTCGCCGAGTCTGCAGAATATGAAAATGGAGATAAGTTTGATTGCTATCGAAGTCTCCTAACATTTATGCGACCTAGTTATTGTGTATGGGCCAATTATCTCACAAAATCCAGCCATGTTTAGCGAACCGACCGAGTGGATCTCTGGGTTTTCGTAGCTTCTCATCATTTCAACATAATAATGACAGCGTGTTATACGCCCTGAGCAATATGATATCTTTACTAATGAAATCCATTATCAGCGCATTATTTGTAACCCATAAAACTGGCAATATCACCTTGTAAATATACGGTGATATATATCCTATCATTGTCATAACGCAATGTACTGGGGTTCAATGACAGTTGTGGAAGAGGATTATTTAATACACTGCAGAGATGACATTCCAGCTCGCATAATATTTGTTTAGTCTGTTTTACGGCATATCGATCTTTTTGGTTATCTGATATTCGTGGAAAAGAAAATTAATCTCCAATTCCTTTCACCCACAAGCTGTGGTAAAATACCAACTCGTGTTCAATTAATTGTATACATTGAATTCTTTACAATATGGCTTGATCAATTGTACACGATTCAATGTATGCGACTATTTAAACATAGTTGATAATTTTACTAATAGTTGGGGGTGGGGAATTGCAGGTTCATACCTTTCTTAGCTGAATTAGTGTGAAATTAGATCGAGGCGTAGTATCTGTTATGTGCTCGGTCGGATGAAGGCAGATGAATTTCTTGACTGAGGGGGTACTTCTATTTTTATCTAATCCAAAGTGCCCCATATAGGGAGCTGGATATCCCCAGAAAAAGACTGACCTTTTGTCTTCGTGGGAAGATAAATAAATAGGAGAATCCATACCGCATCTCAGCGACATCGTCAACAAAGATAAAAAGTCTTTACACATCGAAGGGGGACATTTGAACTTTTGACCTGCAGACCAATTGTCTATCTAGAGCAGAAGAATTAGAAAATGATAGAAACGTCCTTTGACTGATAAATGTCTTAATATCGATCAGGTTATATTCAGATATTTCTTTATTATCGGATATTCAATCAACTTGATTGGCGTCTGATGGAAGAATATATTCATTTTATAGAATAGCACTACAATTAATTGGGATGAAAAAATGATTAAGTGAGTAATTTATGAACAGGTGGTTGTATGTATATATATATATACATATATATATATATATATATATATATATATATATATATATATATATATATATATATATATACATAGCCATCCACATATATACTGTTTTACTGTATAATACTCTTCAGTGCGGCTAGATCAGCTAGTGCCTTAAGCTGGGATTGAAACTCAACCGTCGAGCTGGGAGTCGGCGCCTCTATCCCTGCACTATCATACGAAACTGGCTGAATATAAGTGATATCTAAATGTAAACATTGTCAAGTGCCGAGAGCTCCAGTTAGTTTTACTCAATAGGCTATGCCTCAAAGCTAGTTGCAGTTGGCGATATCCTTACAAATAAGCCTTACTCAAGAAAGGGATATATATATATATATATATATATATATAATTATATTTTTAAAAGGAAAGAACTATACACACATTAAGGTTGTATGCATTATAAATTATTTCGACCCTTTAATTAGGTCTCCTCAGACGTGGTTGTTTATACATTCAAAATCTAATATATATATACAGGGTGGGCAAAAATAAGGGTCCTATTTTTAAAAATTCATAACTTTTTTATTTATTGATTTTTTTTTTTTTTTTTTTTAGAATAAGTAAAGGACCCCTTCTGAAGCAAGCATGAGCCGTATTAGCCCTAAGGAACGTACCCTCATTTAGAAAACATTATTTTTGCTTAAAAAACTCAAAACAGTGTAAAAAACAATACTTTAGTTTTTGTAAGTTTTAAGAAGTGTTTTTCGGCTAAAATTTGTTTTGTTTATTTCAAAAAATCTCGGAAGGGTCAATCTACACACACATAAAGTTTGGTGAGTTTAACTTTTATTTTGTGGAAGTTATTCAAATTCAAGTTATTCAAATTTAAAGATAGGACCCTTATTTTGGCCCACCCTGTATATATATATATATATATATATATATTCAAAAAATAATTAAATATTAATATAAAAATATTGTATATGTATACATATATACTTGTCGGTTATTACAAAACATATACAGGGTGTTTCAAAAGTCTTGGGAACATTACAAATGCGTATATCTCATGAAGTATTCCAGGTAGAAAAATGAAACTGGTGCCATTTTAAAGCTTGCTTAATCAAGTTTTTGGTCATACTAATGATTTTCGTGTTATCTTTCCAGGTGCAGTAATGGCGTTCTCTAAACAAGACAAGGCATTTTGCGTCCTCCAATTTGCAAAGACTGAATCGTGGACATGTGTCAGCGTGCATTTCGCAGGAAATTTAAAAAAGAAGCCCTTGAAAGGAAATCCATTGTCAGATGGCATGCTAAATTTGTGAAAGATGGGTGTTTGTGCCCAAGTAAGCGAACAGGTCGCCCTTCAACTTCAGAAGATGCAGTTGAGCAAGTTCGGACAGCCTTTCAGCGGAGCCCCCGTAAATCAGTGAGAAGAGCCAGCAGGGAACTTCAGCTTGCTCCAGCAACTGTCTGGCGTGTCTTAAGGAAACGACTGCAAATGGTACCTTACAAGCTCAAGTTGGTCCAAAAGTTGAAGGGCACTGATAAGCCACTTCGCCGTGACTTTTGCATTGCAATGCAAGAGAAGTTGGAAGATAACGGCTTTGATGACCGGCTTGTTTTTAGCGATGAGGCGACCTTCCATCTGAATGGCAAAGTTAACAAGCATAACACTCGCATATGGGGTACTGAGAATCCTCATGAACTTCTTGAGCACGAGCGAGATTCACCAAAAGTGAACGTGTTTTGTGCAATTTCCAAGAAAGGTGTCTATGGACCGTTCTTCTTTGAAGAGGCAACTATCACTGGTGAATCCTATCTCAACATGCTGGAAGACTGGTTAATGGCTCAGTTGGAACAAGCAGAATCTGATGACTTCACTTTTCAACAAGATGGTGCACCACCACACTGGAGTCTTAGAGTAAGGCAGTTTCTTAACACAAGGCTGCCTGGTAGATGGATTGGGAGATCTGGGCGAGGTGATGACGTTCTCATGCCCTGGCCTCCTAGGTCTCCAGATCTTACCCCGTGTGACTTTTTCCTTTGGGGCTTTGTCAACAAGTCTATGTGCCACCTCTTCCAAGAGATATTGACGAACTAAAGGCTCGAGTAACGGCAGTTGTGGGAACCATTGACGTCAAGATGCTGGAACGCGTTTGGCAGGAAATGGACTATCGACTAGATGTCTGCCGTGTGACGAATGGTGCTCATATTGAGCAACTTTGTAGATTCCCCACAAAACTTGAAACTTTAACCTTTCCAACGGTACCAATTTCATTTTTCAACTACTAATAGTTTTTGAGTTATTAAAAATCGTTATGTTCCCAAGACTTTTGAAACACCCTGTATATTTAAGTATATAATTTCCATAATATCCGAAAATGTTCCAAATTGCAAGCTCAATGAAGTTGTATTACAAGCTTCAGAGCATATATAAATTAAAAATGCATTCGAATAACCAAAGGAAAAAATCCATCCATAACATTATGTTTTCTCTTATCTTACTATTTGTTCATCCTCATATGTCGCCGAACTACCACAACTAAATTTTGTTTCTGTACTTTCAATCTCTTTACTGTCATATTTCAGCGAATATATATCCTTCATCTCGAATCTGTTGGATTTCTGCCGCAAAATTATTTATATATATATATTAAATATAAATATATATTTAATTTTATATATATATATATATTTAATATATATATGTATTTAATTTTATATATATATACACTGAATACACATATGTATATATATATATATATATATATATATATATATATATATATATATATATATATATGAGAAATGTTGTATTTGTTTTAGAAAGCAGTGTTTATATGGTAATATGAACCATTAAAAATAATAATGTGCAATTAGAACGCCATACAATGCATTTTAGTTTTAATAACTTTTTTTTCAATTTTATTTTCTAAGATATACACATAATCAGAATTTCAAATAAAGATATATTAAATACTTTTTTTTTTACTTTTTTTATCTCGTTTTTGTTGTTATCAATTCGGTGTTTTTAAAAATTTATATTACCATATAAACAATGCTTTCTAAAACAAAGACAACATTTCTCATTGCAATTTGCACCGCCATGTGTCGTTCTTAACAAAAGAGACTCTTATCCCATATTCATTTCAACAACACCGAATTGAGTATACCAAAAACGAGATGAAAACATAAAAATGGAAAAAAAAGTATTTAATATATATATATATATATATATATATATATATATATATATATATATATATATATATATATATATATATATATATATATATTTCTGAAACTACATTGCGCGGAGTATTTGAATAAATATATTTCATTTTTGACATAAAGGTGGTACAGTTATATTGTGGGGGTCAGCGTGCGCGCACGACATCCATAAACAGGAAATAAAAAAATTACTTTATTTGGATTGATTTACAACTTTAAAATATAGAAATTAAAAATAACAATATGGGTTCTAAGACTTATTGACACGGGGACCTTCAGGCTATATTGAGAACACGCCGGGTGTGTCTCTAAGGGATATAATAGTATAAATTTACCTAAAATCATTTCATTAACTGTGAGTTTCCTTACGCTCGCACCCAATCAATGCCGAGCACATCTTATTCTGCCCCTCTTCAAAAATAAAGATCATAAATGTAAACAAAAATAAAGATTATAAATGTAAACAAAAATAAAGAGTATAAATGTAAACAAAAATAAAGATCATAAATGTAAACAAAAATAAAGATTATAAATGTAAACAAAAATTAAGATTATAAATGTAAACAAAAATAAAGATTATAAATGTAAACAAAAATAAAGATCATAAATGTAAACAAAAATAAAGAGTATAAATGTAAACAAAAATAAAGATTATAAATGTAAACAAAAATAAAGATTATAAATGTAAACAAAAATAAAGATCATAAATGTAAACAAAAATAAAGATTATAAATGTAAACAAAAATAAAGATCATAAATGTAAACAAAAATAAAGATTATAAATGTAAATACAAATAAATATTATAAAAGTAAATAAATAAAATGATATAAATGTAAAAAAATAAAAATTATAAATGTCAACAAAATAAAGATTATAAATGAAATAAATAAAATATTATAAATGTAAAGAAAAATAAATATTATAAATGTAAACAAAAAAGAGTATAAATGGAAAAAAAATATGATGAATGTAATTGAAAAATAATTATTATAAATATAAACAAAAACGGATTATAAATGTAAACTAAAATAACTATTATATATGTAAACAAAATAAAGATTATAAATTAAATAAATAAAATATAAATGTAAAGAAAAATAAATATCATAAATGTAAACAAAAAAGAGTATAAATGTAAAAAATAAATATTATAAATGTAAATGAAAAATAAATATTATAAATGTAAACAAATTAAAGATTATAAATTAAATAAATAAAATATTATAAATGTGTAGGATAATGAAGCGTGGCAAAAATGAATTGTGGACGAGTCCATTGTGGGTGGGACGTCGAGAAAGAAACAAATCGACTTGATAACTGTTAAAAAGGTGAATGTTCCGCAGTGCAAGCGAGACTTGGAAAGCGGCGGTTTCAGAAACGCGAAGAGCCGGAGCGCTCGGTGATCGGAGTATCGAAGTACCGGAAGAATGGGTGTTTACCGATGATTATAGCACCGATTAAGCTTTCTTAGCTATCGATCCCAAGCCTGTCTTGCTGTTAGGCTTTCGTGTCCGCTGACTAAAAATGCGACTGATAAGCAAGATGGTACTATGAAGGAATCCCCTGACTTGTATTTCATCAAACAGACAATTGGAGTGATTGTGGAACGACTGCTTCAGTTCACGCTCGGATAGACAATGTAGAGAAAATTGCTTTCTAATCGGATGTTTATTTGAACGAGTTTCTAGCGGAAACCAAGTCTGGGACCTCAGCAAGAAATCGACTTTCATGAGACAAAAATATGTCAAAAGATTGTTTTATATGTGTGTGCGTAATAGGACTAAACCATCCGGTGATGGGAAATAAAGAAAACCAAAGTTTTTCCATATACGTTCTATTCTTTGTCATTCTTGTTGGATCTCATAGGGTACCTCGAAAGAACGGGTAATGCAATAAATGTAAATAAAAATAAATATTATAAATATAAATAAAAATAAATATTATAAATATAAATAAAAATAAATATTATAAATGTAACAAAATAAAATATTATAAATGTAAATAAAAATAAAGCATATAAATGTAAACAAAAATCATAACCCCCCATCTTGAAGGTCTCATCCACTGAATAGGCTCGACCGTCTATTATTTTTTTACAATATAAAGAAAGAAAAGAGGGAGAGATGGAAGGTGAGAGAGCGAAAGAGAGTAAGAACGGCGGATGCGTTGGAATAAAAAGACAGGTAGTTTTCGAAAATATTTGAATAGATAAAAATTAGAAAAAGAAGAACATTGAATATGAGGAAAAAAAGGTCACTGAAGGGGACACCCGGGATTGAACCAGGGACCTCTCGATCTGCAGTCGAATGCTCTACCACTGAGCTATATCCCCAACCACACAAAACTCCACCGGAGAATGTCTATATTATGAGTTCACATTCGCTGTTTATAATGTCAACAGTCTAAAATTGGAACAGCAGAAAGAATCAGCTGTTATTGGAACGGACACTGATAATAGAAGCGACAGGCGACTGATTTTTATTGCGTTTGTTCATATTTATATTTTTGTTTAATAAGATGCATCAAACTAAATCATGTTCTCTTCTTTTTATATAGTTTCGTTCGATTTAATATAAACATAATTGTATTTTCCAATAAAAACAAGAAAAACATGCAATCTGTTCGCACACCTTAATCTAAAGGTCCGTCCTATGTAAAAGCTGCTGAAAAAATCAAGACAGGTCAGTTCGAGAAGAAAGTAATTAGACTTAACTTGGTTAGTTTCGAAATAACATATTGTGTCTCCTGTAACGCCCCCTAAAGTCTAACACTTTCCTTAGGGGAAGTAGCAACGCGGTAGTGTTAGACCTACGCGGCTAACAGGGCTCTGGTGAAAATTTAGGAGGAGTCAGTATCAGAATCCGTCGGCTCCTTGTCGTCTATGCCTCTCCATGTAGTAAGCAAACACGTGTTCGGCGTGAACACGCTACTTCTGTGCCCTTTATTTGTGTGTGTTTGTGCCAAACCTTCCCCAACTTCGCATGCAACCGCTGGACCTTGCTGTACTTTGTATCCGGGATAAAATATGTAATCTTGCAGGTTAACGAATAGCTATGACCAACCAGGAGGACTTCATGCAGACCAGACAATCCTGAGGAACAATCTTCGTGAGCTCTATGCACAAGTTCAACTCGCTTAACAACGACAACAACAACAACAACAACGCTTTACGTGATCCATTTCCTCTCCTAAAATAATAATTGACACAGATCACGTGGTATCTTATATCGCGGCCACTATATTTATAGAGGTTTAGTAGCTTTTAATTGCACAACCCAAAATTAGAACTTTGTGTTTTTCCCACCTACCAATTGTCAGTTTATTCACACATTCCCAAGAAACAGAAGAAAAAAAGTGATATTGACATCTACAATATGTTACAAAGAACCATCACATGTAAGTGTGTATATATATTTTTTAGGATGGAAGTATAATTTATAGAGGGAGAAGACTATACCTATAGCATCACCGCTCAGAAGAGCACAACCTAGACTGTACCACTTTTGTCTTGATGTAGGTGGCGATTAAACGCAACAGTTAGTCTAATCAGTGCTCATAAAAGATGTGACTGACGACACACTCGGATAAAGTTGAACAATTTTTTGTTATTATTTAATCTTCTGAGTTCTTATTATTATACGATGCTATAAAAATCGGTGGTAACCAACGACTCCTGATTTGACAGCATACATATATTCTCCGTCTATTTTCTTTAGTATTCATAAGAACTTCTATTAATGAGATTCGTTAGAATCGAAAAATACTGTTTTTCTTTAATTTTAGACTATGGGTTTACAACATGAACATAATGTCAAATTGACCTTTGCCTTTCCAAAAACAAGTACACTTACATCACTCGACAAAAAAGAAGAGAAACAATTATATTAACAAAAGATTTGAGTGACTTTATTTTATCAATTATAATTCAGAATACCTTCCTTTGCGCAAGCGATTTTTCTGAATCAAAAAATATTAATCAACGTTAACGTTTGTTCTAATCACGAAGTATCGATCTTTCTCTCTCCCTCTCCCTCTCTCTCTTTATATATATATATATATATAGAGAGAGAGAGAGAGAGAGAAAGAGAGAGAGTATTGATTTACTCCTATCCAGGAGTTAGGCACAAGGCCAGTTTTATCTTACTCCCACAAGTAAGATGTGACCCAAGGTCGGGTCGGGAAAGTGGGGGTTAAAAATTGCCTGGGCAGCCCCGTTGGCATTCCCCGGTAGGGACGCCCCAGGCAGTAAGCAATAAACTTACTCCTCCCCAAAGAGGGGAGGCAAAGCCTGGGAAGGTGGACCTCCCAGAACTGCACAGGACAGACCCATTGACGGGCGTAAATCAAGACCCGAAGGCCAAGACAACATCAGTATGGGGTGCAGTATCCATCGGAACAGATACTACACTTTGATCTTAGCCAAAAGGCCAAGCTCCTACAGAGTAAATTGAAATAAATATATGTATAAAATATTTATATCAGTTCCATGAATTCAACATCCAAAAAATATTTGTTGAAGTTGAATTCATAGAACAGATATAAATAATATGATATAAATATATTTATTTCAATTTTATCTGCATTAGATCTGGCTGCCCTGAGATTTCTTACATTTAGCTGATTTGATTCCACAGTATTTTGAGTATGTCATCTTATAGAGTTGACTTCACCGCCATTGTCGTCAAGATTGGGTTGATTACTTGACCATTAATACTCTACCTAAGTCTTTTGATTTTACAAACCATCTCTCTCTCTCTCTCTCTCTCTCTCTCTCTCTCTATATATATATATATATATATATATATATATATATATATATATATATATATGAAGGTTTATAACTAAAAGATAACTTTTAGAGAATTAGACCTATTGTGAGATGAGGAAAGCTCAATATACTAGATAGAGCAAAAATAAGGTGAGTCAATGAAAAATAGTAAGACCTGTAAATGGAAACAGATCAATATCTTCAGTTGTTCAGAACAAGGAGCTTTTAGTAAATAAAAATATTTATTCTTCTTCTCTTTCAATTGCATTCCTTAAGCACGGCTTTTCAAAGATTAAAATCTTATCATCAGAGGAAGTAGAGATTGATAAGTTGACAGATAAGAACAGTCAAAAAGAACTTTTTTTTAAAAAACTTTTTCCAAATTTTGAATATTGACTTTGGTGTCATTTAGACTACTATTCTCATCATCGTAGATATTTTATTTGGTGTCATTTGGACTACTATTCTCATCATCGTAGATATTTTATTTGGTGTCATTTGGACTACTATTCTCATCATCGTAGATATTTTATTTGGTGTCATTTGGACTACTATTCTCATCATCGTAGATATTTTATTTGGTGTCATTTGGACTACTATTCTCATCATCGTAGATATTTTATGTGGTGTCATTTAGACTACTATTCTCATCATCGTAGATATTTTATTTGGTGTTATTTGGATACTATTCTCATCATCGTAGATATTTTATTTGGTGTCATTTGGACTACTATTCTCATCATCGTAAATATTTTATTTGGTGTCATTTGGACTACTATTCTCATCATCGTAGATATTTTATGTGGTGTCATTTAGACTACTATTCTCATCATCGTAGATATTTTATTTGGTGTTATTTGGACTACTATTCTCATCATCGTAGATATTTTATTTGGTGTCATTTGGACTACTATTCTCATCATCGTAGATATTTTATTTGGTGTCATTTAAACTACTATTCTCATCATCGTAGATATTTTATTTGGTGTCATTTGGACTACTATTCTCATCATCGTAGATATTTTATGTGGTGTCATTTAGACTACTATTCTCATCATCGTAGATATTTTATTTGGTGTTATTTGGACTACTATTCACATCATCGTAGATATTTTATTTGGTGTCATTTGGACTACTATTCTCATCATCGTAGATATTTTATTTGGTGTCATTTAAACTACTATTCTCATCATCGTAGATATTTTATTTGGTGTCATTTGGACTACTATTCTCATCATCGTAGATATTTTATTTGGTGTCATTTAAACTACTATTCTCATCATCGTAGATATTTTATTTGGTGTCATTTAAACTACTATTCTCACCCTCGTAGATATTTTATTTGGTGTCATTTGGACTACTATTCTCATCATCGTAGATATTTTATTTGGTGTCATTTGGACTACTATTCTCATCATCGTAGATATTTTATTTGGTGTCATTTGGACTACTATTCTCATCATCGTAGATATTTTCTCAACCAAAGATGTGAATAACTGTCCGAATTATCAAGATATTATACAATAACATTTCTTTTCAATTAGTTGATATGATAAATAGAATATGAAAGATTGAGATATTAGAGGGAGAAGAGGGACTTTCACGTATCTTTTCGTGCGTGCTAATTGATTTAATTAGTCGAATAATTTTGATAATTAGATTTAGCAAAAAAAAACATAGAGAAGTGTTGCAACATTCTACTTCCACCGCTTCACTGTGTAATTGATAATTGTTAACATATTTAACGTTGGGTAAGTATAATAAGTAAAGTATATAGGTTAGTGAATACGAGTTATGTGGCGAATAGGAAGTCTCTTTTTGAAAGTGACCGAGGATAAGAGACGTGGTAATACGAAAGACTAGTGGCTTTCTCTTTGGGTCTATCAGCGAGATGAAGCAGACGTGTGTTCCTTTCTCTCGCAACAGAGGCGGATTGGTAGAAGACTCATAGTGTGTAGTGCTCGCAGAGGAATTTAAAGCGAAATAAAACTACGAAAAATATAGTAAAACTCAAAACGAATACGTATCTTGCTGTTATTACGCCACGTTGATGATAACTACGACAGACAACGTTTCTACTACATAAAGAAACACAGATAACCTATACTCGCTACTACTACTAACGTCTCATCATTGAGACAGTATTACTAGACAAACAACGCTGGGGCCGGTGATATTTGTTATGTGGTGGAAATTCGCTCGCTGTGTTCCAAACGGCTTCTAGGAGATATCATATATGCTAGACAAAAGCTGTGTTACACAATTACCCAAAGAGATTAAAAAACAACAAGTAAACTAAAAATCAAAGGAACACGACACGACAGAGGGGAGTCAATATTCAACTTGCAGTAAGTGTATACATAAGGCTACCATTTAGTGCATAGTGTTCAGTACTTGTATACGTAACGCTCTCGCCCGGTTTATAATCTGTATTACTGTAATGCAACCCATGATGAAAATGTTTCAAATCGTATACGTCACCAGTTCTGTCAGTATTTGGTTTCCTTCAATTAAACCATAATATCATTTTACAATAGCAATACAAATGACGTTTCGATGTAATATGCATGCACAGCTTGATCTAAAATGCCTGCATGCTTTGCAGTCGTATACGACGATAGGTGTCAACCGAGAGTAAAAATACTATAAAAAACTCTCTTGTAGTAATTTTTTAATCGTCTAGTATTTCCTCTGATTAACTTGTGAATTAGAAATATCTATCTTCCAAAGACTTCGGTCGTGTGTATAGAGTCGATGCTTAGGGCTCAACTGTACGACCAGTTGAGCAGCAAGATAAGTCAGACTGCCAAGCACATAAAATGCCGGTTTATAATAAGGCTAGAATGTTCCATTATGCTCAGAAGGGAAAGTCCATTCTCTGTGTTCTGATTGGCTGCGATTCATAAGTGGCCATTCTAGTGTATAAATGTTCATTCATTCGAATAAGTATTCTTCAATGAGATGGATGCCAGTTGAGGCCTTTATGCCGGTAAGTGTTAGTTTGATTCTATAGTGTGGCTGCCGCCAAAAACTACGTTCTTTAGTTTGCCGAGATCTTTTTCAAAAATAGCCAGCATAGACATCGACTAACTAGGAACACACTTACAAAACCTCTGGCCAATCTGACAGCAGCTTTGTTTTAGTTAAGATTAGAAACTGAAGGCCTTGGCACTTATGAGGGCTACTGAATTCCGTCTGTTGATGTGATAAACTTAAGGAACTTATTGCTTTAACTCACTATGACAGTGAGGTAAATATATGCATTTGCTACCAAAAAGTATATGTCTATAATCAGGCTTTTCTATTTTCCTTTTACCATTGCTAGTATTATTACGTAGTGCGTAAAGTGGAGACGTTCGTAGCTTTTATAGAATTTCTAGACTATCATAAAAGAATATTATTTCAAACTGACTAATATGTTTGCCCATTTTAATTATATTTATGAAGATGGTATGTTATAACTGTATCTGATTCATTAGATTGAAATATTTCACTATATATAAAAACACTTTTCAGTCATTAGCCATTTCTTATTACCATGATGATCACGTGCGTTGATAAGTGGCCACGAGTTGGTATTTGATCAATACAAACTTGCTTGGACATAAGTGTATGATGCTGAAAGATTCTAATGAACCCAGACAACATCACTAATAATATAGACTGAGGCATCACTTTGATATATATATATATATATATATATATATATATATATATATATATATATATATATATATATAAATATATATATAAATATATATATATGAATATATATATAAATATATATATATAAATATATATATATAAATATATATATATATAAATATATATATATATATATATATATATATATATATATATATATATATATATATATATATATATATATATATAGTAATCCAGGTAGTATAAAAATCCACAAGGTAGAAATCCAAAGGGAATCAAACAGGGCTTATAAAAGAGTGCTCAATAAAACATATAGAGCTGTATTATGAATGTTTTTTATTCAAACATGTACAAAGTCTGCTACACTGGCATGTCGATGTTATCGATCTACAGCCATCAAGAGTTGAGGTCTCATCAGGCAGAAGGTTTTATATATATATATATATATATATATATATATATATGTGTGTGTGTGTGTGTGTGTGTGTGTGTGTGTGTGTGTGTGTATAATCCATATATGCTTTTGTTGTAATTTAAAGGGTTTTCTCGGCTGTAATTGATAAATTTTACACATTTGACAAATCGAAAATATCCATTGAAAAAATAAAAGTGTGTAAAATTATAGGAGTTATTATAATTTGTAATTTTAGTATTTCGAGCGGTCTTTCGCCCTTTATTAAAAATGTGTTTCTTGATAAAGCATTGAATGAAAATAAAACCTTATGAAAAACGTGATATTCTCAAGTTGATGAAACTCTTATTTTTGGTTGAAACGTCCCAATAGTTTCACGGCCGAATATTTAAAAAAAACGTTACTTCTCTGATGTCACCGTGCGTTGTAATTACTGTTGTTTCTGAGTAGCTTACTTGCCATAAGTATATTTCATGCTGCTACACTTAGGTATTGAGCACTATTGAAGTAAATACTGGAACAAAAAATATATCCATAATATATTATTTTATAAGTATATGTATGTATAAAACGGTAATATAAATCTGTGTAACAACTGCAAAATGTATTCATTTTAATTCTATTATATAGGTTTCGTTTTAATTGAGCAATTTGTAGATACATACTGGACCATATATCTAGAATGTTTTTTTATTTTTTACTGAAATATATAAGGTTATATATATATATATATAAGGCTCAAGTAAGTTCGTTGACTCCTCTAGTTTTTCTTAATGTTTACGGTGTAGTTGGCATAAAAATAACTTAATTTTCTGTATCACGTGATAATATTCTATGGCCGAGACGCTAGAGCGAAAGCATGTGGAGTCAAAGCTGACTCTATGAACCGGGTTTGCGCCTTGTGACCGTCTGAAATTATCACCTCATTACACTGATCAGAGCAAAACCTCGAAACGACGTTGTCTGTAGGGAAATATAATTTAATATTTATTTATGAATATTATTATCAAGTCCCTTCAAGAGAATTAAATAAAATAAACTTAAGCTACAAAGCAAATAAAATTAGGAGATATTAAAAAATAGACTCAAGCTACAAAACAAGGCTCTGAGTAAGTTCGTTGAGTCCTCTAGTTTGTCTTAATGTTTACGCTGTATTTGGCATTAATATTGCTTAATTGCTCTGTATCACGTAATAATGTCCTATGGCCGAGGGGATAGAACAAAAGTGTGCGGTTTCAAAGGTGACTTTGTAAACCTGATTTGCGCCTTGTGACCGTCTGAAATTATCACCTCCCTACACTGATGAAAGCAATACCTCAGATATAATATATAAAGAAAGATAGACAGAGAGAAATAGAGGAAGACAGAGAGAGAGAGAGAGAGAGAGAGAGAGAGAGAGAGAGACAGAGAGACAAAGAATACCTTTTCTGGGCGAGACACATTCATATCCCTACAGTTTTGCGCAACCTGTGTGCTCCTCTGTGAAGATTAAAATCAAGATATAGCGATACCAAGCCTCATGATTAGAATTACTATCCTAATTTGGTCAAAATCTTTTACATGATTTTGATTCCAGAAAATGTCTTAACTTCAAGAATTAAAGGTAAGTGGGCCTAAGAAGAAATTTAATTTCAAGAAATATTTCTTAATTGGTGTCTAATGACTATGCATACAATTTAATGAAAATCTGAAATATATAGATTTTCAAATAAGAGTTTGTGCCGATATTATGCCCTCTAAAACCTTTTAAAAATCCCCTAACGAAACTGAGAATTAATAAATATGCATTAATTGATGTCTAACACCTATTTTTAAAGTTTCCCAAAAATCGGAGGTATCTGAATTTTCAGGAAAGGCTTCCCTTTTGCTCTCTTTGTATAACTAAATTAAACCTAATATACCCAAAATTCTTCATCTTTTCGCTTAACATCTATGTTCCAAAATCCATAATGATCGATTAATTAGTTTAGCTATAAATCTTGTACATACAATTATATAAACACATAGAGAGATATAGGATGGAGTCTGATTGGAACACAATTTTCATAAACGCCTATTTTATTAAAATAGAGTTTTATGAAAACGTCTGGCAATATTTTCAGATGATATATATGAATGTATTCGAAACGGTATATTAGAACATGCAACATTACATTAGATTATGCAAAATAATTATTAATTCCAAGAATTGTCGGCGTCATCTAAATTTTGAAAAGTGTGCGTAACCCAAAGGTTCTTTGATAACATTATTCATTTCATTTTTAAATGAATAATGTTATCAAAGAACTTCATTCTATGCATAGATTTATATAAAGCTTATATAAATAACTTGTTTCTTCGCCACCTGTACTTGAGATTTTTAAATTTTAGTTAGAGGTTAAGTGTTTTTTTAACAGGACTACCCGTGGGGTAGGTAGTAAAAAGAAGATAGCACCGAGCAGACCTCCACTGGAATGGTACTGGAACCTTCGTGAGCCTTATTGCCACTAAGATTCCAGAGAATAACAACGGTCGTTGCTAGCGAGAAATCAATGGTAAACGGCTCTTGTGATAATGCGAAGTAATTTGCAAGGGTTGTTGAAAGAGGTGGAGGGTGCTGGAAATCTGCAGAGACTTGTTGTCACTCGGACTCCAGGGACCACCACTGGTTATTGCCAGTGAGCAATCACTAATTATGACTTGTGTGACAACTCATAGGGAGTGAATAATAATAATAATAATAATAATAATAATAATAATAAAAATAATAATAGTAATAGTAATAGTAATAATAATAATCATAATAATAATGGCAATAATAATAATAATAATGATAATGATAATAATAATAATAATAATAATAATAATAATAATAACAATGATAATAATAACAATAATAATAATGGTAATAGTAATAATAATAACAATAATAACAATAATAATAATAGTAATAATAATAATAATAACAATAATAATAATAATAATAATAATAATAATAATAGTAAAGAGGAAGAAGAAGAACAACAACAAAATGTGATAACTAGTAATGATGATGATGATGATGCTGATGATGCTGATGATGCTGATGATGATGATGATGTTTTTAAATTCAGACCTGAAGTGTTTGCGCAATTTGTGATTTAAGAAAGTCGGTATGTCATTAATAAAATAATGATTTGTGTTGGGTGTTTAGAAGGCGGTAAAAAATAAAATCATATTTTGATAAGTACGGTGGGCTGGTTGGAAAACAACAAAAGCGTAAACATTGATTTCAAGAACTCAGAACGTCCTGTGCTTTATTTTCCCATTGGAGCTATAGTTGGGTGCCCGTTGTACATAGGAAAATGAGTGTAAACGATAGTAAAAGTAAGTAACGTAAAATCCTTACTAATCGAGTCTTTATTCTGTTATAACCGTCTGAAGAAAAATGCTACCGAATTGCCTATACGATCAACTGCTACAACTGCCGAAAGATACCAAGTTAACCTAGACTGCCTGTTTATTTTTATGCGCGTCTTTTATTTTATATGCATTCCGAAGAGTTACAAACGAACCCATTTAACGAAAACAATGGCTACGTGACATATAACAACATGAAGTAACGTCACGCATAACTATGTAAAGAATTTCACATTTGGGACCTTTACAGGAAGAAATGAAAAGAGCTACGTTACAGCTAAAAACACAGAATATTTTTTCTGACAACATATTGTCTCATTATTCTTGGACGGATCCAGAAGAATACAAAGTATATCCTTGTGATAATATGTACATATTTCAGTATCACTTTTCTACATTGTCATGCTTAGTTAATCATATTAATCAACGTCAATAGATCAGACCAACATAAGATTGGACTAGTGTCTTCATTGCAAAATCCACAAGAACCTAATCACCGAATCATGCCCTTGAACGGTTTATTTATAATGTGTCTCTTCTTTTCAAAGGTTGAACACCACTCGAAGCTAAAGGTTTATCAGATTAAATGTTGGTGATGAACAACATCATGAGAGGATTGGAAACGATGGGGTAAATGGTCAGAATTTGATTATTTAAATGGGTGGCTCGACAAGAATTTGTGAACATAGGATTTAAAAACAACCATGTTGTATTCAACAGGGATGCAGCCCCGTGGTATTGCGCTCCACAGAATAGAAGTTCTTGAAAATAAACTTTGTTCATGGAAATCCCGTTTAGTTTTAAGTACACAGAGTAAAAAAGAAAACTTATTTACAGTGGCTGTAGCTAGATGCGGTTTGGCTGTGAATGTTTTATAGAATAAATCAGAGATTGGAACTCACTCAAGCACCTGTTATGCATAACAAAAGCTGTAGGGAAGAGAAGAAGACATCTCCCACTAGATGTTGAAGTAAATTAGGTACTCTGTCAAAGCACAAGAAAGCTTTTCGAGCGGCACCTTACACAAAACTCCATCTTATGACGTAGTTGTCTCTTGTTAAAGGTAAGCAATTGCGACAGTATTCACATTCCAGTCTATTTATGGTCTGGTCGCTATTAGATAGCTCTGCTTTATCCGATCTAGTAAATATATATGTTTGCTGTCATAATTCTTCAGTTGAAACGTTCCAACTTGCCGATTCACATGCACAAAAATCAGCCCTGAAGCTAAATCATTTACAATCCTTATTTCATTTACTTTCTAAACACGAAGTCACCATATTTCTATCAAGTAAAACAGTTTCCTCAACACACACAAAAACATATTTAAACCTCTTCCTATGCAAGACAAATATTGTCGTTCCTTTTTTACATTTTTTTATTCTTTAATCCTTTTAGTAGTTTACATGTTTGTTTTTTTAATATAATAAAAGCAGAAATAAAAGAATACCAAAAATAAAACCAAGTAAGTTTTCCTTTCTCGCTTGCTGCTGCTACCATGTAATATAGTATGCTAGTATATTCTATTATCGACTAAACTGACACAACCATCTAGCATGCATTGGCTTGTCCGGTGACATTAAAAAGAATGGCAACGTTAAATACAAAATGCGAAGGAGCCCTTTCTTTTTGATAAGATTCCATGGCTGACTTTAACTTCAGATCAAAAATAGAAATATTTATATCTAGTCTGTTCTAAGATTTCTGAAAAAATGGTTGAATAATGCAAACCGCTCCAGAAATTACTTGACAACTAATGCTATTATCTACTTATATAAGAGTCAGGTGCATCCTAAGATAGAGTACCGCTGCCACATATGGAAACGTGCCGCTTAGAGCACAGTTTCATTCCTTCACAGAGTACCAAATCAACTTCGCAGTCTAAGAGGGATGATCTCTTCTGTTCTCTGCAGCCTCTTTCTCATATAATAGACGTTGTTAGTCTTGCTTTACTAATTTAAATAGGTCACGAATGTAAACTTATCTTATACATATACATAGATGTAACAAAAGTAAGGTATGCTATTTTTGAAATAACACCAGACTTTATATTTTGGCTTAGATTCAAGGTCAGCTTTTTTTGGTGAAACAAGTTTCATTGCAAGACCAATCGTAAAAGAGCAAAATATGCGACACAATTTGTGGCGAGGCATCGACTCGTCTCAAGTGAAAGTTTTCAATAAAAAACTGACGCTTCAAGAGCTTAAAAGAAGACAGTCAGTAAGTCCGGAAGACAGGCAGACAAGCTGAGAAAAGGAGTGAAGTCGACAACTGAACGAAAGCACAAATAAAAACAAGAATTCTTTCCAAATGTCTGAATACGATATATGTTACGTTATATGGCCATGATTGAAGTGATGGACATAACCGTTGATATCGATAATGCCAACATTGTGATCATTGCCGACATTGTAGTCCCAACGAATGTCATATCCACCGCTGTTCAGGACAATGTCGTTATAATGTGTATGTGAACGTGTAAACAAACAATATGACTCGTGGGTGAATACGCGCGCGTGTGTGTGTGTGTGTGTGTGTGTGTGTGTGTGTGTGTGTTTGTGTGTTAGAGAGTGAATAAAAGCAAAAAGTATATATTCTAAAGAAAATGTAAACTAGGTTTGAACCGCGTACCTCTCCATCTCCAGACGGATGAGCTACTATTGAGCTACATCCAAATCACTCATTTATCTCTCACAAAATGTGCTTTCGTTCCAATTAACGTAAATCATATTGGATGTTAATTGATCTAAATTTAGAACGAGTGCTGTCGGCGAAAAACAACGCTTAATTCATGAGTCATTGGCGGAGTTTGTACTCAACTGTTGTACATTTCAGGTTTTTACTAGACCCCAAGTCAAATAGTCCTCAAAAGTAAGTTTCGGAAATTTTTTTTTAGATGGGATTTATAATTTGTATTATTTGGATTATTTGAACTACTATTCTCATATTGGTTCTTCTATTCACAATGTTTTGGCCGATGTAAACCCGACCTACTTTTTCGAACTTGGGAACATTTTCGTCGAACTCGGAAATGTTGATGTCGAACGTAGAATTTTAACGGTTGAATCCTTTGAACTACAGGCGATAATATCTAAGAATAACATGAAATTAACACTTCTACCAGGTCATGGCTGACGGAACGAGAACAATCTACCCCTTAGATTAGAATAAGGATTCATTTTGAAATTCCGTATATATTCCATAAAGATCTACAAATTCGACTATGTACTTGAAAAAGGTTGGAGATTAGATCAGCCGAGATGTTGTGAGCATAACAACCAGGATGGCAGTCGTAGTTCGAATAAGCGAAATACTACCAAACCCAAATATTTACTTGATTTTCCTTTGCTCCGACTTATTTAGGCTTTCAGCTCTCTTTGGATCATAAATTGCATGCGATTATTTTACTATGTATTGGCCACTAACAAACTTGATTATCTAGAGAAAAATCTTTCTTAAAAATCCGTGGTTTCGTGGCCCCTAAAGTGCGTTGTTGTCTTTATCTTTAAATCGCAAAAACTGTAAATGAATTTCTCATCATTTTTATTGCACTTTATGTTTGTAGTGAGTGAGAAATCGATGAGGCTATGAACACTAATAAAAATGCGTTCATTTGTAATATAGTGTGGGGTGGTCTTTGATCAGCACAGTTTGTCTGTAGTCCACTTCGTCGACAGAACCAGATGTTCGTCTCTCTGAAGTCGCAGTTGTGATATGGCAGCTACAGTTTATGTGTCGACCTCTCTTGCCTGGTAGCTGTAATAATATAATACTTCTATATAAAAATATTAAAGAATAACACTTGAAAATATTACTACTACTACTACTAATAATAATAATGACCGATCTTACGCCAAAATGGAGAGGTGTAAGAGGATTCGTAAGTATAAAAAATGTATGAATCGCATAAAAAGTATTAGAAAAATACATAACTTATAACAAAAATAACCGCAAAAATGTACACTACAGAGAGCAGCGAAACTGGATACGAAAAAAGCGAGAAAAGACAAATGAGATTAGAAAGATCTACATGGATGATTTATGTCCAGAGAAGAGATGCACGAAAACAGCTGGACATGGCTACAAAAAAGACACCTAAAAAGGGTAACAGAATCGCTACTGACAGCCACACAAAACAACGCGATCAGAACGACCTATATCAAAGTTAAAATAGGTAAAAATCAGAAAAACAGTAAATGTAGACTCTGTGGATGAAGAGACGAAACGGTAAAACCATAATAAGTGAGGGCAGTAAACTAACCAAAAAAAGAATACAAAAACAGGCACAACTACGTGGGCAGGTAGTTCATTGGAAACTATACAAACAATAATACAGTCACAATCCAGAGACAGCATTGGAAAATGAAAATCACAACACTCTTCGAGACATGGAAGTAAAACAGACGAATTCACCCGAGCAAAGAGACCGGACGTTATACTAGTAAGTACTAAGAAAAAACCGGCCAAATCGTAGATATCGCCATCTCAGCAGTTTACAGGGCGAAGACAAAGGAAGCGGAAAAAGAAAGTAACTAAAAAGGACTTGAACGAACAGTGGACATGAAGAAAATCAGTATAATACCAATAGTTGTAGGAGCGCTATGCACAGTCTTGAAAAACATGGGGAAAATGCAGACATGTGAATTGAAGGAAGACCCTACAACGAACGACAGTGATGAAAACAGTTGATATGTTGCAGAAAATCTCCGAATGCGGAAATCAACCCACATAACCAACAAACGCTAAACCAGTCCCAGGTTAGTTGAAATAGAAATAGAAGAATAAATTGCCCCACCTAAAAATATACACTCACGGATGTGGTGGCAATAGTTCCGGCCGGTTGATACCATATAAAATGGTGCAAGAACCGAGGATGGATTGCACCAACTAGACCTCCACTTGAAAGGTGCATAAAGTACATGGATATCGGAGAGACTTATTTCTACTCAAATTCCAGAGAAGAACAACGGCGATAAGAAAGCAATAGTAAACGACTGTTGCGATAACGCACAATGATTTGTAACGGTTATTGAAAGAGGTGAAGAATGCTGAAAATCTTAGGAGCTTTGCTGTCACTCATACTTCAGGAAAGAGCACTTGTTATTGTACGAGAGCGATCACTGATAATGTCATAATGGCTGAAAACTGTAAGTGCATATAATAATATAACATAATATAATATAATATGATAATAATAAATATTTATATATCGAATTTAATCTAAAATGAGACGTACTATTGATCTGATTGACAGACAAAGCCGGATGTACAGATGAGCTGAAGCATTGGAAAATACAAAAATAAAACCGAAAACGATGATTGGATTTTGGGATGAATATGTCATGGTATGCCCCTTCTTCCATCATATCACCGCGCATATAGTTGGCAGTACCAATTGGACATATGATATATTTTCACTGACGTCTGTACATGAACTCGGATGACCTCGGAAACATTCTAAAGAGATAGCTTCATGTTGTTAAACAATAGCACACTCTCGCGCCGGACTCGAATCGATCAGTCTGGAGCCGACTGATAGATATAAAATGAACAAAGTGTCTCAGTGAAAAGTGAAGAATGAGAATACCTGACGTAATATCACGAATTAGTCAATAAAAAAAAAAACACGCATGTTTACCGCTTATTCGGTTAAAGTCCGAACAAATAATAGATAAAAAAAAGAAGTAGAGAAACAGAATAAACACGTTTTTAGCGCCATTTTGGTCTTGATTGTTTGTTTGTTCGTTTTACGACATATCAACCTATTCCAGGATATTTATTGCCGAATATAGTCAAATCATTTTGTAAAAAGGTTAATGTTTGAAGTTCTTAATATTTTTAAATATTTATTCATGGTGGTTGCTTTAACTAGTTATTTATGATGTAAATGTATGTATATACATCTAGATGCAGCTTCACGATATACCCTGAACAGGTTCTATTTAATATTTAGACGAGACCTGTACTAGTACTACAGGCTAGATTGAACCTGTGAGTAATTGTTACTATAGTTTTCTTTATTTTATGCGTATTCGTTCACTTCATTTGAATGTCTCATTATAGTCGCCGCCTCTAATTAAATGGCTCTCACTCAATCTCTCCATTTTATAGATTCTACCTCTCTTAGTAATTTCAGTGGTCACTTTTTCATAATTCTGTAGATCGTACGAATCCCAATAAAGTGCCAAATTACGGCCTAGTTTACAGACAAGTAGAAAACTGACTGTAACTTAATACAGGCCCGCATTTTTCTCTCACGAAAGAGTTGAATGTTGGATATTTATTAACTACAATAGTCGACACAAAAGCAAACAGCCAATCAAAACTTAGAGAATAAGCGGCAATAATTATCATAATGTTGGTCGACAAGTTTTTCTATCAGTTTTTTGTCTGAAAGCTGCCCTGTTTTTCGTTCAAGAATTACTTGCATGCTAAACAGGTACGCACTCGTTAATACTAAACTGGTACGTCCATTCTCTCGCTACAGTAAGAAAGCGTTGACTTCACACATCAAAAGCTCTCAAAACTGGCGTTCATTAACGGACGCAGTTTCATGTAACCGTTTCGATTTATAGATGGGATCCAACCAAGTACTACGACCTCGGGTTAGAGGAAGCCTGGAAGTAATTATGACAAAGTGATGACGCAACACTCCCCCCAGCTCTCAAATCAGGGCCTTATAATGGGATACATTTTTCATGTCATACCCTTGATAGATTATATTTTACCGTTAGATGATCTCCGTACAAGTACTAGCACTCCGGTTAGAGTGGTTCTGGAAATATTGAGAACAAAGCGATGATTCCACATTCATCAAATATGTCAAATTTTACCGGATACAGTTTCATTTATTATCCAGGACAGATTTTATTTAACATTCAAATGAACCTATTCTTGTAGTGTCATTGAGAACAGTGTTCTCTAGTTGTTTTGAGGCATGGTGTCAGTCCCCCTTCTGTTATGACCAGTTCCGTTTGACATGCGGTCAGTCGTTTCTCCATTCAGACCAGTTCTGTCGACATGCTTTTGGAGACCAGATCTCTACAAATGTTTGTTAAATTCACTTGTAATATATACACGTAGTAGAAAGTTTGATAAGTGGGATTTGGAATAGTAAGACATTTTTCAAAATTGAAAAATATTAATAAACGGTAACACTATTTCTATTCTGGTTGTTTTTGCTATAAACATACATAGCGGTCATATAAATATTCAAAAAGGTTAACCAATAATCTGGGTAGTCAAATCCCGAGCCAGATATTGTTGACACATGCATTGACGCACTGTTACTAATAATGCACAACGATACAGCTTTGCATTATAATCTGGAAATGCAATGCATAATCGAACATTTATGAACACACGTTTCAAATGAGGAAGGAGAGGGGGTGCTCGCAATAACCTTCATCCACATTAGGTTAATAATTTCTATAGTAATAAAAATTGTGTTTTTCGCCTTTGCGTGATTTACACTTATTACTAGTCTTAATTTACTATTGATCGATTTTTTATTGAAATCAAATATTCAATAGCGTAATATAAGACGAAATTTTAAAAATCCTATTTAAAAACCAAAATTAATTACTGCAGTGTGGATGGCTTGGCTAATACAGTAATTAGCATAGACGGGATCTATTGCTTATCAGTAACCGGTATACAATAATCCGGCACCCGTGTAAGCGTGTTGATAAGCGAATAACGCACTGGGAACATCATAAAAATTACGAAATTAAATTCACCAGAATGCATTTCTGTTTATTCGCAAATAAGTCAGTCATTTTAATCTTTTGTTAATGGTTATAAAAAACGAATGAATAACTATGTGACCATTCAACATTTTAAAGGGATTTAGAAGCATTCAAATTCGTAGCAAATCATTATGTATTAAAAATATGAACGCTTTTGAAGCTATTTATATTCAAAAGAAATTATAAATAGAGATTAAAACAGCATTACTTTATCAGAATTAGTTATACTTTTATAAAAAAAATATTAATAGTTTAATAGTTTATCGATACTTTATTAATTAAATTAAGCTTCTAAAATGTTATTTAAATTTATTCATTTGTCAAAAAGCAAAACGGCATGATTAAAGAAAAAAAGAAGTAAAATAAGAACAAAGGTAAAAAGACTCCCGGGCAACGCCGGGTAGGCACAGCTAGTGATTGATAGATTGACCCGAATATTTTGTCTAATTAATCCACAAGAATGAAACAGATGAAATCGATAGTAAATAAATTATGAAAATAAACTACAAATTAAAAAATGAAAGAAATGCAGTGAGTTAGATGGTGCACAACTTTTCATTCGCAATGACTGTAAATACAACTATTCCGTTCAAGACACAGCCAGTATTAACGTAAACCAATAATAATAAATGTATGGATGAGACGTTGTGTATACATTCGCCGTTTTCACTTTTTTTTTACCTTTGAAAAATGCTATATTATTTGTCTGCGCAACTTGATTTAAATGTTATGCATGTTCCGAAGTCGTATGCGAGTACCGGTGTAGACCGAATATTTTTCCTCTGTAATAAAAACAACAAATGTCTTTAGGACTGCTGATTGTTGGCGCGCGGTTGACGCACTTAGATAGACTCGTTTATTTACCTGCTCCTCTACAAATAAACTTCATAAAGTTTAGACATGGAATCAGTTTAATAAGGGGCACTCTGGACGGATGCAAACTTTGCCGTGATCGGACCCGTTGGTATTTTTGGTAGGCGCGCCTCGAGTGACCGGCGATATATTAATGCCCCGTGGCGGAGACTAAGAACATGCTTGGGAGGATAGCCTCCTAGTATCGAACAGAGCCATATTTCAATCCGATCCAAGTGTCCAGCATGAGCCTCTAACCATCGTAAAGGTATTTGTCTAGGTCAGGGTTGCCAACATTTTCTTACGCTCGTGTTAAGATGTGACATGATTTTACATGACAATATTCAACTTTTATGTTTAATCTGTCCTATAATATTTTTGTCTTATTGGTATTTTTTCACTTTCATTTTGCTTCAGTGTAAAGTCTCAGAAATCATAGGGTCCCTTCCTGGGACAAACACTTAAGCTCTATATGAGATATAAAGTAGAACTAAAGTTCTCCTTTATATCTCAAACGTTAAGTTAGTAAAAATATGAAGTACATTAATTTTCGTCTCCCCGATTGACTAGTAAACTGTGTTCTACTATATCATTTTGGTGGTCTCTTGGTATTACTGGATTCCAGGACAAGAATACATCTAGTTGGTGAAGTATCCAGCTTACTGCTGCTACTTGAGGTAACATCACTAGGAGAAGGTGTGCCATTCTTCGTATGAGTCAGTGTATAGCTGTGTTACAGGGATCTTATTTGGGCTTCGAATACTATGTTATTTTGAATATTTGGTCACGGTTTACTTGTAGTGTGAAGTATCCTTATGCCAGGTTAACTGACACACCTTTGTACAGAGATACCGAAGACACTCGAGGGTGGTGTCTAGTAGGTCATTCAAACTCTCCAGTAGGTAATTCAAACTCTCTAGTAGATTAGAAGTGTGTGTGTGTGTGTGGAGGGAGGATAAAGTTTTATTTCATTATTTTTCAAGACAACGTTTATGAGCATGACACGTGTAGTAGTAAGTATATAACAGGTGTACTAATGTCTAACAGTAAAACATGAAATGAATTGCTTAAAATCGAATTCTAACACACCATCGAGCATTGTTTTATGGTATTCACTTTCATTTCACTCCATGTAAATTGACCTTCGGTAGATTAGATGACCGGCATTTAGATGATTAATGACATACACCACTGACATAAATTATATAAACATAGAGATGATCACCGACATCATAGTCCAAGCCAATGTAATATTCACCATTATTCACTGGCCTTTTGTTATAATTTGTGAACACGCAAAGAAATACATTTACTTTTATATGCATAGATATGTATAGGTGTTCTTGGTTAAAACCATTCTTGGGATCTCATATTGCAGTATTCGTCTCCCCATAATCGAAAGCGTTGGTTATTCAAGTAAATAAACCTAGTATCAACCATGCTCGTTATGAAGGGGGCGAAGGTATGATGAAGTGTTGTTGGAGTGGTATTGAAATGTTTTTAAAAACGTCTTCTTAATAAATTCACCAATCTTTTATTTTGCATACTCATTCATCCGCCTGAAGATGACCGACGTCGGTCGAAAACGTTCGCGAAAATATGGCGACATGGACGACAATACTAAATCGGTCGTGCGACGAATCGAAAAAACGAATCAAAAATTAAATAAACAGAAGCTAGCGTTAATGTTTAACCAAACATGCATATATATATATATATATATATATATATATATATATATATATATATATATATGTATATATATATATATATATATATATATATATATATATATATATATATATATATATATATGTATATATATATATATATATATATATATATATATATATATATATATATATATATATATGTATATATATCATGGACGGCGGCACCGGGGCGCAGGGGGGCTCAAGCCCCCTAACTCTTTGACTTGCCCCTCCCACTTTACGGTCATCAATAATTAAGTTGATATGCATGTGTTTAACCGAGCCACCGCACTTTTTAGAAGAACCCCCCCACTTTCATAACTGTCCCGCCGGCCCCGTACATATCTATGCAGTGTTATTTTAGTTTCTGTAGATGTATATCCGTTGAAACTCTAGTGTTTATAAAAAAAAGTGCTCAATAACCAGTAGAACTGTTCTTTAATATAATATTTTTATTTATACAAATATTATTGATTACATATGTGCATACATGTTTCGGTTATACTTTTCACGGAGAGACAACTTCTTCAGACTAAAAAAACGAGGAAGTGAAATGGATTTGGGAAACTTTCTTATTAAGTATATTTATTGGGGGATGGGACGTGTTTATAACTTCACCAGTCAAGCTTAGTATCGAATTACATTCTTTACTCGTTAACCCTTTCAATTCGTTTCTATCTTTTTTATTTATTATTTTCCTTACTTCATCATCTATTTTATAACTCATGTTCCTTACCCTCTCTTTTTATTACCTACTCGTCTAGGAAGCGTGAAACCGCAGATATCAGCCTGTGGAAAGAACAAGCGACTGCTTTTACTGTCGCAAAAGCAGCTCACACTACTATATGCAATTATCGTATATTAGTAATGACGCATGAATTAGTTTTGACGAGCTATGCACCCAGTAGTGCAGAATGTGCAGTCTTAGAACAATTCTGCAATGATACGAAAAAAAAATGATTGTTTTCATTTCAGTGAAACTTACCCCGTCAGAAGTTAGATAAAGCATATTTTCACGGAAACCTTTTTGCTATATATCTAGTTATGAAGCCTTTAAGTACATACTAAAAGGACGCAACTTCGCGGTCTGTACGAATCATACACCTTTGGTGTATGCGATCAGTGTGGTTTCCAACAGATACTCGTCTAGAGAAACCAGGCAGCTGGACATAATTTCTTAATATATTATGGATATACGCTACGTTAAAAGTGTTGATAATACCATAGCTGACGTATTATGTCAGATAGCAGTTTCTGCTATCTTTAACCACGAAACAATTGCAAATGAACTGAAAGCTGATCCTACATTAACCAAGCTGATTCCCAAACTCGTCACTTAGAATAAAAGAATATCCTGCTCCATTTAGAAATCCATCTTTATTTTTGTGATACTTCAACAAAATCCCAGGTCTCATATATACTATCAATATTTGAACGCCTACATGACTTGTAGCATTTTGCAAAGCATGTAAGTGTGAAAGTAATCTCAAACGTTTAGCTTGGCCTCGCATTGTAACAGATATTAAACGCTTTATTACAGTATGCATACCATGTCAGCGGAATAAAATACTGTGATACACGGAATAGCCACCTGCTACTTTCTAGATTCCTTGCGCGCGTTTTGAACATATTCACGTAGACTCTATCCACTTGTAAGAATTCCGAATATATCCTTACGATTTTCGACCGATTCTTTTGTTAGCCGATAGCTATACCTTCACTAGATAGGTCAGCAGAGACAGTCGAGCGGGTTATCTTACGAGAATGGATTTCTCATTACGGGTTAACCGATATTATTACAACATAGAGAATCGCAGTTAAGGTCACTCTTATTCGTGGACTATACTAAGATGCTTTAGATAAAAGTACTGTTGTCATATTCAGAAGTGTATATGTAATTTGGTTGGCTCCCACCCTTACTTCTTCTCTGCACGTGATGTTGCTGGTCTCAGTCTTTTTATAGTTCTATTGTGGCATGTGTTATTCAGAATTATCTGATTTATTCCTCGCTTCCTTTATTCCAGCTCGTTTGACTCGTCGATCTCTTGGTCTTCACCAATTCGCTATTCAAGTACCTCGTTATAATGCATCTTCCTATTACAGTCGCCTTAGACTAAGAACTACATGCTTGTGGAACTCTCTTCCCGTTGACTGTTTTCCTCCTCTCTATAGTCTTGGTCTTTTAAAGACCGAGATCAATAGGCATCTTTTGTCTTTGAGTTAATCATCTTTCCTTTTTTTAGCTCCTTACATCCATTGGTTTCATCCCTTATTTGGAGCGACCTCCATAAGAAATATATTAAAACGATTGCTTACTATACGTTCGCCAAAGCAATGGTAGAAAGTCTACACACGCAACAAAGCATCACTTGCAATGCTCAAGAATTCTAAGAACTGGATCGATAATCTTGCGATCGTCCTTTCGTCTGTTAGAATCAACATGAAAGAAGGTATTCGGTATACTCCAGCGTTTTTACTGCATTGTACTGACTTGACTCTTCCAGGTCAGTATGTGGAAATACAACATACACTGAAGCAACTATGCAATTTACACTGGATTTACAGAATTGAATCTTTAGGTTACGTTACGTGTTTACGCGCGGCCCCAGTAACGAAACTGTTTTTTTTTTTATCCCGTCCAATTTATTTAGTAATGCTTTTGGCTTTTGTAGAAGTACTACTGTGAAAGCATTCCTTTTTCCTAAGTATCATGGACGTGTTAAGGTGATTGAACGAGATGAGAAGTACTTCACTATTAAGCGTTATAAAAACACTGATATGGTTTTAATTGATCGCTTTCAAACTTGCAGTGATTGTGAAAGTTATTTCTAATAACACGTACACAACCGACAAACACTGATGTTACCAAGTCGGTCAGATACGTAAATAACTATTTATAAACAAAATTTCACACAGGCGAGTGTTCTGTCAGTACTGCTACTACTGTCGTCTTGTTACTATTACTGTTAACGGAGATCCTTACTTTGTGATGACATGTTATATAATGAAAGGCGTATGACCAATCGGACGCTTACGCATCCTTTTTACCAATCTTCAAAATTTTAAAAGGTTTTCAAGGATCTCTATAATATCCCACATCAATCAGTCTATCTGCTTGATGATTCTTCGTCGAAATATTTTAGTAAATTCTAACCAAAAATCCGTTCCCTTACGAGATCTTCATTCCCTCAAGTCGGCGTGTAAAAAAACTAATGGATTACAACAACAGTTATTTGATACAGTCACTTTCGTATTAACAACAATACACAGTTGTTTGCTTCTATATAAAAACCGGAAGCTAATAAATGTCTATTACTTAGACAAAAATAATAAGTTCCATTAAGAATAAATCTATTTTAAATCAACTTTTTATGATTCTTTTATATCTTACATTGCAGTGTACCTACAGTTCGAATAAGCTAATTGTTCACACAGCCCCGAGACAAACTTAACAAAAAGACACATCGCTGGAAAATCGCTCGAGTAAAGCTGTTAGTAAACCCCACTCCGTTATCGTGCTGAAGCGATCAACCGGTGTTGGAGTGCAAATAAACAAAGTGCAAAGGTTAGACCCGTGAAAAATTATCCTGACGTGGCGGTCTGTCAGCGGCGTGCGCTTACGAAAGATAATAGCGACTAAGGAGGGTGGGTGTTATTTTGTACTGAAACAATTGTTCTTCTTTCTTTGTTTTAACAAAAAAAAGCCAGTTTTGTACAAGACGGCAACTGAAGCAGTCATTCCTTGCTGGCTGCTATCTAGAACAATAAACTGATACACGATAAAATTGAACGAACGGAATTTTAAGAAATAAAATGTTACTTTATAAAAGAAGACAATCCTGTTCATTTCTTATCAAGCTACTTAATGTTTGCAGCTGCGGGATAAAACGATTCTTTGTCCCTCAATTCAAGACAGTCTTTCTAACACCGCAGATAATTAATGCTAACAGACCTTTACCCCGTCGTTCAGAACAGTGATGTCAAAATAAGACGTCTTGTGGATCTGAATCACATCGTGGGATCAAGACTATCGACAAAGAACTGTGGCTTTTGTTGATCATCAATAGCGTCAGGACCGTGCTTGGATAGAGTAACACAGGAGGATTCCATACAGGAGTGTCCGAATGATGCTTATAATTTCATTAGGGCGTGCTCTGGTTGATCAAATATAGAATTTCCTAGTAATATGGAAGCCAAGACTGGATGTGATGCCCAGAACCGACCTGCGTTCGAACTCATTTTCATCAGAGGAATACCATAATTAGAAGCGTTAACTTCCGAATAGTTCTTTCGGAGAGATTTGATATATCATAGATGTTTTAAATCAAAATGATATTGATGGCAAACCGGAAACCTTGTCCTAACATAGATGTCCACTCCCTGTTAATAAAATACGCAAATCCCCTTTTAGCCAAATAGGATCAGAATGGTACTTTCTTTAAAAAACTCTAAAACACTCAAACAATGGTCATTTTTCTGCTGAGAAAAAGGGATCCAATATTTATTTTCAAGTAAAAAATAATAAATGTAAATTTGCTCAAGTATACCAAGCTGGTTTCAGACTAATTTAAACTATAAATATCTAGGCGGCATATTGTGTGCACTAAACCCTTTATCGGTCCATTTTTTGTCTATCTACTCAGGTTATTCAAATTTCAACACCAAGGCACGATTATTGATCTGTGACGTCAACGCGTGTTATACGCACATTTATCTTGCAGTGTTTCTGACAACAAACAACTTAGGAATGTCTCGAATAATACACACACTCGCATAAAAACAAGTTGACAATATGGAAAACTCATTATTACTAAAAAAAGCAAAATATACTGTGCAGATGCGCTTATTCAATCTACGAGGTTAGCGATTAAACATAATGAAAGTCACAAACTTACAACCGAGCGTCCTATTTGTGTAGCAGACAACCGAAAATAATATTTAAAACTTTAGAGTAACAAACAAATGAAAATACTATTCTAAACTTAAGCGTAACAGACAAATAAAAATACTATTTCAAACTTTAGCGTAACAGACAAATGAAAATAATATTCTAAACTTTAGAGTAACAGACAAATAAAAATACTATTCTAAACTTTAGAGTAACAGACAAATGAAAATACTATTCTAAACTTTAGAGTAACAGACAAATGAAAATACTATTCTAAACTTTAGAGTAACAGACAAATAAAAATACTATTCTAAACTTTAGAGTAACAGACAAATGAAAATAATATTCTAAACTTTAGAGTAACAGACAAATAAAAATACTATTCTAAACTTTAGAGTAACAGACAAATGAAAATACTATTCTAAACTTTAGAGTAACAGACAAATGAAAATACTATTCTAAACTTTAGAGTAACAGACAAATGAAAATAATATTCTAAACTTTAGAGTAACAGACAAATGAAAATACTATTCTAAACTTTAGAGTAACAGACAAATGAAAATACTATTCTAAACTTTAGAGTAACAGACAAATGAAAATAATATTCTAAACTTTAGGGTAACAGACAAATAAAAAATACTATTTCAAACGTTAATGTAACAGACAAATTAACATACTATCTCAAACTTTACAGTAGAAAATACGTAAAAATACTATTTAAAACTTTACAGTATTAGACAAACGAAAATACTGTTTCAAACAAAAGAAGACAAAAGAAAATACTATTAAAAAAAGCAAAACATACAAACAAATATACTATTTCAAATATAAGCGAAACAGACAAACGATAATACAAATTTAAACATAACCGACACAGACAAACGAAAATATTATTTAAAACTTAAGCGTAACAGACACATAAAAATACTATTTTAAACTTAAGCGTAACAGAGAAACGAAAATAGTAATTTAAACTTGAGGGTAACAAAAAAAATATTACTTGAAACTTTAGACTAAACGGACAAACGAAGGTGAAAGCGTAACAGACAAAGTAAACTACTATTTAAACAATAGGCGTAACCGATAAATGAAAATACTATTTCAAACTTAAGTGAAACCGGGAAACGAAAATACTATTTCAAATTTGAGCGGATTTGTAGAAATAAAAATACTATTTACAAACTTAAGTGGAACAGACAAAGAAAATACTATTTCAAACGTAATTGTAACAGATAAATAAAAATACTATATTAAACTTTAGCGTAAAAAACAACAAAAAATACTATTCTAAACTTAAGAGTAACCGACAAAAGAAAAATACTATTGCAAATTTAAGCGTAACAGACAAACGAAAATACTATTTCAAAATTAAGCATGACAGAGAAACGAAAATTCTATTTTAAACTTAAACGTGAGAGACAAAAGAAAAATACTATTTTAAACTTAAGTGTTACATACAAATTAAAATACTATTTTAAACTAAAGCATAACAGACAGACTAAAATCTATTCTAAACTTAAGCGTAACAGACAAACGCAAATACTATTTTAAATTTAAGCGCACCAGATAAACGAAAATACTATTTCAAACTCAAGCATAACAGACAAACAAACATACTATTTCAAACTTAAGCGCAACAGACACACGAAAATACTATTTCAAACTCAAGCATAACAGACAAACGAAAATACTATTTCAAACTTAAGCGTAACAGACAAACGCAAATACTATTTTAAATTTAAGCGCAACAGACAAACGAAAATACTATTTCAAACTCAAGCATAACAGACAAACGAAAATACTATTTCAAACTTAAGCGTAACATACAAATGAAAATACTATTTTAAATTTAAACGCAACAGACAAACGAAAATACTATTTCAAACTCAAGCGTAACATACAAACGAAAATACTATTTTAAACTTAAGCGTAACATACAAACGAAAATACTATTTCAAATTTAAGCGTAACAGACAAACGAAAATACTATTTCAAACTTAATTGGGGCACACAAACATAAATATTATTTAAAACTAGCTTGACAGAACGACTGACGAAACAGTCATTGAAAAATAAGGACGCCTCTAATAAATATATTGTATTTGTGAGTAGGATAGTAATTGACTTCTATCCAAATGTTTTTTTTTATTCCGGTTTCTTCTAAATTCTGGCTTTGTCATTCAACCTAAGATTCGTGTTGACACTATTCTGACAAACTAGAGACTGACTTGAAAAGTATGAGACCTTTTTTTGTCGGAATAGTCATTCTCGCGGGCATTATCTCTTCGTCCGGGAGATCGTACCGGTGAATACGCATAGAACCGTTCTCGGCTATTTTGTAGTCTTCTAGTGTGCCCTCATTGGGGGAACTGGATTTTTTATCGCGTTTCATTTCTAACCTTGCTGAAAGTAGGAGGAAGGTACGCCCTCCTCTGTAAAACGTTTAAGAAATAAGCTGGACATACAAAAAAACAGACAAACAGACAAACATACAGACAAGTGGCCTTTATATAATAGATGGAAATTGAAAGTGAAAACTGTAATTCGTTTCTCTGGTTTTATTTGCCAAGATGGTTTCTTTGAAGGAGCATTGCTTATCAAAGAAGTTACCCTGATTTGAGAAAACATCCCTCCTTTAATCTCCTGGATTAACTTATTAAATCTGATTTCTGATAATTTGAATCCGATCAAATTTGTGAAGTTTGATAACTCAATTGCTTGCTCGTTTGTGTGTTTGCCTTTTCATTACCGTGTTTGCAGAAAAAATCAATATGTTGTGTTTAACCGTTAATAGGTGTATAATTATCGATCGGCATACATTTGAGATACTAGGTGAAGTATCCATTTCACGACAAGTCAATAATACCGAGATACTTTTGCGCCATTGAAAATGTTCATTTATGTCAGTGTAACCATACATGATGCAACGTAATTCCTACGATTAAAAAAGTTGTGATTAATTTATTAGCTTGATTTCCCCGATAGAATAATGTACTCACAGTTAAAACGACGTGACGATTTCCAACATCTCGACTGAAATTAGTGCTGTGCATTCGACAGGACTCGAACACGCCAGTCCGTGCTGGTATCCATTGAACCGTCGCCTTCCCCTCGCTGTTTGATTATCACACAATTTTTAGCGGTTGTGTTAATCTCAATCTTCCCTAAAAAGCTATTCTGTTGAAAAGCTAATATTTCTAAATCAGGTTTTTACTTACAAACGTTTTTCAAAGTATCATCAACATCTTTTAGAGAATGTATACTGTAATGCCAGTTTGAAGAAAGTAATGTTTGTATTACTCCAAAAACAGACGCCATCTTAAAGTGTCTACTTTTGGCTAAGATCAAAGTGTAGTATCCGTTCCGATGGATACTGCACCCCATAAACTGGTATTGTCTTGGCCTTCGGGGCTTGATTTACGCCGGTCTATGGGTCTGTCCTGTGCAGTTCTAGGAGGTCCACCCTCCCAGGCTTCGCCTCCCCTCTTTGGGGAGGAGTAAGTTTATTGCTTACTGCCTGAGGCGCCCCTACCGGGAATGCTGACGGGGCTGCCCAGGCAATATTTAAACCCCACTTTCCCGACCCGACCTTGGGTCACATCTTACTTGTGGGAGTAAGATAAAAACTGGCCTTGTGCCTAACTCCTGGAGAGGAGTAAATCAATACTCTATACAAAAAAGGGAAATGATAGTCGATGAGCTTCTCCGCCCCCAAATTCCGAGTTTGAACTGCGAGTGCATTTCCATCCGTTGTTTTACGTATCAGAATCTGAATTCCTTAAAATTTATTTTCTCAAAAAAAACGGTTTTATTTTCTGTTCGAATTGTCCAATCGACACCACGTCGCAAAAAAAATGAAAATCGGCTCCTTATATATCCCCAACTGTCAGCAAAAATCATGAGCTGACCTCAGATTTGACATGACTGTTATTACATCGTTCCCATTGTTGCAACATAAAGTATTTGATTACTGTAATTAATTAATTAATTAATTAATTAATCATACTGCAATCTCACAGACTCATCATCACATACATACACATATTATGCCGGCACTAAGACGAATCTCCGTCTGCTTCACCCAACCGACCAATCAACATCCTTTGCCATTTCTGTTGCACTCTTTAGATCATTTGTCCTAGTTTAGCTCGAAGTTGAACTGGCCGGAAAAATGTTTTGTTAAAAAGTAAAATAACCATTCTTGTTACTGTCGGCCTCCGAATGCTTTCTTTCATCTATTAATTTTTTCTTGGTATTTTATTTCCGTCTTGAAGTATGTTAATCTAATTGCATGTTCTTTTCAACATTCGATTCAATTTCATTTCTTTAATCGACGTTTCATTCACATTTTTCTGACTTCCTATTGTATCGGTTCACACGTTTGTCAAATCTGACTACGAATATCTAAAGTTATCGTTTGATATCGTCCAGCTTCATTTTGAAATATGTGATTTTGTTTAAAGATCATTGAATATTATCATTCTACGCTCAAATTAAAACAACACAATTACAAATTAAAACAAACAAATCTCAAATTAGTTGCATAACTTCATCGTGCTCCGATTCGCGACCGTGTCTTAATGTTGTGGGATTGAAAAACTTTTGAAGCTGGACTCTGAAGAAATCATGTTAACTTGTCTGGAACTTATTAGTACCAAAAGTAAAGAAAGAATGACGACAACCTGCTCTTGTACTTTATCTTTGTTGCTGTCTTGGCACGTTGAAAATCAGAAAATCAGAAAATACCTGACTCCCGATGCAACCCACTACCTTAATAACAATCAGATACGTCTCTAAGATGGAGTATTTATTTACTCCTCTCCAGGAGTTAGGTACAAGGCCAGTTTTATCTTACTCCCACAAGTAAGATGTGACCCAAGGTCAGGTCGGGAAAGTGGGGTTTGAAAAACCAGCGCCCGAGAGGTAAGCACTCTGGCCATTAAAAATTGCCTGGGCAGCCCCGTCGGCATTCCCCAGTAGGGGCTCCTCAGGCAGTAAGCAATAAACTTACTCCTCCCCAAAGAGAGGAGGCAAAGCCTGGGAGGGTGGAACTCCTACAACTGCACAGGACAGACCCATAGACCGGCATAAATCAAGCCCCGAAGGCCAAGACAATACCAGTCTATGGGGTGCAGTATTCATCGGAACAGATACTACACTTTGATCGTAGCCAAAAGGCCAAGTCTCTAAGATGGAGTATTGCTGTCAGATATGCGGAGGTGCCGCGCATTGCATTATTTCTTGCTTTGACAGAGTAGGAAATCGACTTTGCAATCTAGTGCAGAATAATCTCTTCTGTTCTCTACAGCCTCTTTCTCAGAGAATAGACGTTGCTAGTCTTTTTCTACTCTGTTATTATTTCTATAGAAGGTGCTCGACTGGTTCCTCCTTGTAAGAAAGTCACACAAATAATCTGTCCTTCTTCAAACTGTTAAGAACTGTCTTTTCTTCACTTGTCTATCTATCATGAAACGGAATTTCCATGAACAGGGTTTATTTCCATGAACACCTATCTGTAGAACATGTAGCACAAGATTTCTTCTCTGTGTGCTACAGCATGCTTTTCTTCAAATCTAATGTCAACAAATACTTGTTATAAACCGCAATCAAATTTTGTTTATTCAGTTCATTATTTTCAATCTTCTCATTAGTTTCTTTCATCTGACAATCAATCCACCTTATCAATCCTTATACCCGAGTGGCAGTTTAGCTTTGATATGGGGTGACTCATTAGTAAAAACAAAGAAAGACAACATCATTTTATACAATCTGCTCGACCAGCTTGTCAGTCGGTTTCTCTCTCACAAAATATTTTCTTACTTGTTCGATGACGTCGCTATACACATAATTCACACTTTTTTTACCTCTGACATTTTCTATTCACATATTCTCCTAACTTACCGCACGAGACAGCCAATTTCTAAGGTCGCTCTTATACTATTCAATACTTCCACTTTTTTATATTAAAAACATAAATAAATCTATCACACATTAGGAAAATAATTTCAAACTAAAAAAACTGGCTTTTAAATTATATGAACTGAATTTCAAATTAAAATAAACTAATCTCGAATTAAAATAAAAGTATGTAAAATTATGACAAATAGAATTAAAATTAAAATAAATCAATCTAATATTAAGACATGGATCTTCAAATAATGCAACTGAATTTACACTTTAAAAGGCTGACATTCAAATAAAAACAAATGAATTTAAAATGAAGGCAAAAAGATTTTAATTAAATTCTGGTTGAACTGGTTATGTAGAAATTCATATTTAAATTAATCAACAGCGATAATAAATACATGTGGTGACATGTATGTTCTTATAAACTGTTCCCTCAAATAGAAAATATCAAAGAAATATAGAAAAATAAAGTCGTTTTAAGAATTCCTCCCATATGCTAGGTCGTTTTAAAAAATCGGTCAGCTTATTATATATATATATATATATATATATATATATATATATATATATATATATATAATTATTAATGACAATATATGTATAACCATATACTATCAGTTCCTTTCATTTTGCAGTCTCCTTAAAAGATTCAGCTCGATGATTGTCAATTAGTGATAACAGGGCAAATATAAGTCAGGTTCATATTATATTCCAATAACCATGGTTTTATTTTATTATTTTTATGTTTTCACATTTCCCAAAAACATAACATTTCTGTGAGATATATTTTTCACGGTCCGTTTCATTTGTCTTGTGCCAATAAAATCCATAAAAGTCTTAGCATTGTCGGAATACAAATGAGAAGGTACTCCGACATTATTCGTGATCTTATAAATGCTAAAATAAAGGAATATACACTCATATCATCCACCAATTCGAGGTGTATACCTCTAGTGGTGAGACATGTACATCAGAGCAAATAAACTATGCGGATATTTCCCCCTTCTCCCCACCCAGATGTGTCCTGTGAAGTCCACACCAGTGTGAAGAAAAGGTGTTATCAAATTGACCCGATATTTGGTCAAATTAGTCATGCGGTGGTATGCAAAAGACATTGTATTATAACGCACACACAACCTGCAAGATTTTGAAGAAGATTTCACCGCCTCTCTTGCTTTAGGAATCCAAAACCCAGACAGGCGTAGTTTGCTCAGCGTAGAAGCTATGCCTAAATGTTTGCATTTTTTATGAGCATCTATAATTACCATTTGGGTAAAAGTGTGAGATTTATCCATGAGCACTAGGTAAATCACTTCATAATCGAAGGTGTTGCACTTGCCAATCCGACCTCTGGTTCTAATAATACCATCCTCATCTAAAATAAGGCTGAGAGAATTCACTAAATCTGAGGTTGGACCAAACAGATTAAGCAAGTATTTCCTGACTTGCGAAAATTCTTGTGCTTGCATCCCTTTTATTAACTGCCAGACTAATCTTTCAGAGTCGTCCCTTAGATTCCTCAGAAGTCCAATAAACTTGAACCCCCCTGTTACTACCACAAGAAGTTTACTATCGCTCAAAAGAAATTACAGGCTCTGCCGTTTGTATTAGGGCACGACAAAATGTGGGCCCCCTACCATCTCTTTATTTTCCTCTTTTAGGCAATTTAAAGAGGCGAAAGGCTATTCTATCGGTGTTCGGGTCAGCTATGTTTGCTCATTCACCCACTGCAGAATGAGATTTTAAAGGTTTTTACTGACACTCCCCTTGAGACAAGTCCGCTGGGTTCTGCTCCGAGGGCACATATCAGAAAGAAATTTCTATTCCAAATTGCCGGCTTAGATTCTGTCGTATTTCAGTAATGTCTCTGGCTTTGCTTCACACAAAATATTATTTGTTTTTACATCCTGAGACATGACCCAAGACAGTACTATCTGAGCATCAACTGCTATACTAACTTCCCTAAGGGTAATTTCCTTCAGAGAGAGTAATATTGTTTTCAATGTCTTTAGCTCCAAGTATACTGCCAACAACTAAAGTGTGGGAAGGGACTTCGACTGTAAACCAAATTATACCTATCGTCTTGTAAGCCATAAGCCACAAACCCGTACGCTTCTTTGAGAGCATCACAAAATATAGCTAAGTTCGCTGCAAAGCCTTCACGCAGGGATTTCCTTGGAAATGTGAAGGAACTGAGCTGAGACAAATCGTCTAAGAGTGACTGCCAGCTTTCTTATTGGGTAAGAGTAACAATTTCATCCCAGCCCAACCCAGCCTTCCATAACTCACTAAAAAATGCGGCCATTTATTGTAATGGATACACATAATGACAAAGGATCAAAATTAGCCGCCACCGCTGCCAATATTTATCTTTTGGTATTGGCCCCAGAATCACTAACTGTCTTGGCCAAGGACAAAGAATCACTCTCAGGGCTATAATTATAGCCCAATACCTTTTCATATTGAGAGTTGTGTTCAGGCAAACGCACACTCTTCTCCATATTGTTTCTTAATTTTTCGCAGTTAGAATTGCAGGAACGTAAATCGAAGTGCCCCTCTTTCAACCTCTCCACAACATTGGTGTATAGTTGTACAAGCGTCTCAAAAACATTCCCTGTTTTTATTAAATTATCAACATAAGAATTTTCTCCAGTATTTTTGGAACATTCATTTGCTGGAAAACGGTCAGCATAATGCTTCAAAAGAAAATTAAGTATAAATGGTGAGGCATTATAGCCAAATATTAAGGTAGTATATCTAAAACACACAAAGTTTTTTTTCTATTTTAAGAAAAAAACAAAACGATACTTATCCTCATCGGTGAAGAGTTAAATTTACAAAAATGCTTTGCGGATGTCACCAAGCAACACATAATCATTGGAGTGGAAGTGTAGCAACAACTGTAGAAGATTTCCCATCAAGTTCACCCCAGGGTAGGCAGCCTCATTAATAGAGATTCCACCCTTGGGGTTTGATGAACAATTAAATACAGGTCGCACCTTAGTGGTGTTTTGCTCATCAGTCTTATACACTGGTCTGTGTGGTATCCATAATTTTCCGGAGACACCAAACTTCTCTTCACAATGCCCTCCCTCTCCTGTTCCAGGAAAACATCCAAATATTCCCTATATTTGTTATTTTTCTCCAACTTATTAAACACATGGTTCAAAATTGCGTATAGTTTGACGGAACTTTACCAATCTTCTCCTCCCTTACATAATAACATTGGTCCTCTTTGGCCACAGAGCTTTGGAACTCTTTTACATTTTTTTAGTCCAAAATCTGAAAAAGTTTCCTCCTCAGTGAGACCCAAAAGTTCCAAACTAAACAAAGTGTCCAACCCTCTTTCCACCGAGCTGTTCTCAAATGTATCCTTAAAGGGATCTACATAATTAGATAGGGGCGCCAGCACAAAGTTTACTGCTGTAGTTGAAACAGTACCAATGCTGGCAATAACATCTTTATAATTGACGTGTGCCGAACGCTCCTCCCCAACTGACAATATTTGTGATTCTCTCAAGAAGTTGTGCGAATTTCCCCAAGGCACTATACCCCTTTTGGGTCTTCCAGGCAACACCATTCTGGCATTTTATCAGGCTTAGAGGGTGCAGAAACTGCAGCAGATCTACCCCACTAGTCTTTGTATAGGTAAAATACGTCCCTCTTTATCAAATCCGGCAGCCAATTGGTAATGAGCCTCTCTTAAGTCCTTAAATATCAAATCCATTCCATCTGTTTGGGACTTTAAATTAAAAGAGGAGTCAATGAGGATAGGCAAAGGTATTTTGGTGTTAGGTACCATCTCCACCTGCAATAATACTTCGCTTAAATTCTTTTTCTCATCTCTTACAGATGTTTGTATAGTATATTGGCGGTCATAACATGATTCTATAGAAATATCTAATCCCGTTAGAATCCTTCTGGAAAAATACGATCGTTGACTTCCAGAATCTAGTAAACAATTACAAACACAACGTCTCTTGACGCGATATAGAACCACTTTATAGATAGGAAGTATAGATATCTGCTGAGTGGTACCAGTCTGGAAACCGGTATTTACTCTAGTTTTCTAAGACGAGGCTTTATCTTTAGGCCACATTATAGTATAGTGCCGCTTGGAGCCCAATTAGCACAACCATATGAGAAGCCCATTTTGTTACCAGGACATTCATCATAGGAATGATTTTCCGCAGCACATGCAGGGGTGTAATTCCTTTCGCCTTGACGATCTCTCTTCATAACTAGCAATTTTTTTGCATAATTTTCCCTCGCGTTCGCCTAAAGAACAACACTTACAAATTGAAGTCGATAGTGGGATGCTATCCATTGAGGAAAAGTTCTCCAAAGCTCTTTTTGCTGAATAAGAGCCTGGAACAAATCGATCAGGTCGAAACCTGCCGTTGCCAGAGGGGACAGAACATTCTTCTAATCTCACCAGATCTTTAATTAAATTTTTAGACCAGGAAACAATGTCATCAATTCCCGGATTACTGTTACCAATCCTGCTCATTATCTCTTTTTTAAGGCAACTGGTAGCCGGCCAAACACAATATGTCTTATTAATAAATAACCCGGTGTGTCCGGTTTCAAAAAGTCCAACTGGTAGCTATTTTTCAGCTCTAGCCAAGCACACCTGATTTGGTTAGATAAACCTTTACTTGAGAAAACTGGCTATCCAACCTTGGCCTGGCTACCAACATCTGCTGAAACATCTGATCCAAAATGTTTGGTATGTCGAAATATTCTCCCTCAACAGCTGCAAAGCCACAGGAAAATTAGCTTCTGTGGTGGAAAGGTACTTCACCAAATGAAGAGCTTGACCCTTTAGGCAACTCTTCAACAAGCGAAACTTTGTCAACTCAGAGCGAAATCCCTCCGTACAATTCCAGAAGCCAGCCAAAACATTTTTGAAGGCGAATCGATCATCAGAAGGTTGTATATCATTCGCCTCCATATTAGCTCTAAACTTTGGGGCAATTTCAACTCCCAAACATCCTTCTCGCCTATCCGTTCGACTCCCATCAAACTTCTCTCCTAACTTGTTTATTTTTTGGAAAGTGTTCTTCCTAAATCGGAAGGCATTATCCAAGGAGTCATCATGAGTGTTAACCTCCACACCGAGAGGACTGTCAAAGCACACAGCTGTCACATCATCTTCCAGCTCGCCAAGGTGTTCCAGCAATCTGACTATCAATTTCCGATGTTCTTCAAAAACAGCTATGGACAAGGTAGCTTGACCATGTAAGCCCCATAGTTCCGTACTAATCTCATTTCGCAGCACTGCCTGCCGCTGATGGCAACTGTCTAACTCTGATAAAGCCATCTTTTTTTCAAACCTTAGGTCCTAAGAAAAAAATAATAAATAAATAAATAAATAAAAATAACGCCAGAAATTCTGGCTAAGCCAAACGAACCCAACACTGTTAGTGTCGTCGCAAAATGATAGAAAGAGCGATATAAGGGAATGTTTTTGCAAATAAAAAAGGTCTACAATAACAACATTGCAAATAAACAAAATAATGCAATTTAAGTATTTTAAAAGTTAAGGTAGACAAGAACTTTATTATTTTTAAGATCTTAATTCTCAATTTGTTTTATATTTTGTGCTATTTAAAAAAAAATGGATGTTAAATCAATTTATTCAAATAAATAACTAGAAAATTAATGTTACAAAGATTGTCTCTCGAATTAATCCATTACTGGAGCGATCGGAACTGTGTATATGTTTTAGCTAAACTTTCTAAAGGTGAAAAATTAGATACTTTTGTTTTGTATGATACTCGGACAACGCCGGGTAGCCTTGCAAATTAGTTAATTAATTATTGATTTATATCATTTATATCCAGCAAAAAATTATAAAAAAGCACTTCATCTGATGAATGTTAGAATTTGAAAATATTTAGACTCAAATCTTAACCTAAAATAACGCGTCAATCTTACTGACTGGGCGCCTTCGAAAATTCGCTATAAAAACTGATCATTTAACTGGTCAGATAAAGCAAAAAAACAATAACAAATAGACAGCCGCCTCTAATACAAGTTTAATATTCCAACGCCAATCTGATGAGCTATCAATATTCAATGTGCTACATCTCTCTTCCCCCTTCTCTCTCTCTCTCTCTCTCTCTCTCTCTCTCTCTCTATATATATATATATATATATATATATATATATATATATATATATATATTAGTACTTCATGTATCCAGATAAAATATTATAAGGCGATATAATTTTTTATGTGTCAGTTTTCAGTATTTGCTTCAACAGTGCTCGATACGTAAGTAGAGCTAGGTAGTAAGCAATGAAAATATATATGGCAATCAAGCTACACAGAGGCTCCCGTGTTTCATCCCCGGGGGGGAATCGTCAGGCTAAATGCATTAAGCCTTACGATTCCCCCCCCCCCCGGGGATGAAACACTGAAGCCTCTGTGTAGCTTGATTGCCATATATATTTTAATTGCTTACTATATATATATATATATATATATATATATATATATATATATATATATATTGGTCCGGATGGTGTTGTAACACTTTATTTAATATTAATAAATATCATGCTCTTATTAATTATCTAGTTAATTTTACTTTTGCATTAATAATTGAGCACTCTGCTGGGAACTCTCCCAATTAAGAAATACGGTATATATATATATATATATATATATATATATATATATATATATATATATATATATATATATATATGAAGAGTTCGAATGCAAACGCGATAAATCCAATTTGTTTAAATTGAGATCTTAATCAATAAAAGAACGGATACATTAAATATAGAGTTCGAATATAAGCTTAGTTTAATTGAAAGCAAAAATTAATTATTCCGGTATCATATTATGTAAAACATCATTTGAGTGTCTGGTCGAGTGTTGAAATGTAACACTTTTTATAGTGCTAGCTTCGTATTTTTTTAAATCGCGTTTATCGCGTTTTGCACTCGAACTCTTCATATATATATATATATATATATATATATATATAGTCTAAAGAAGCTTTGAGTCATTTTAAACAAAAGAAGAAAAAAAGGAAAATGCCGTTTAAATTCCCAGAGAAACTAACTAAATCCAAGATATCGCAGACTTAGCATTCGTTGGAAAATTCATAAATAAAAAATAAAAAGGGGGTTCAAGTATCTAACAGTGAAACAAAAACAGGGAACCTTAACTTAAGCGTGAAATATTAAAACGGGGATCATCAGCTGTTTACCATGTAACTGTTTCGAAGATTAAAAAACATGACAGTTGTAATATATATATATATATATATATATATATATATATATATATAATCTTTTAAGATCTGTGTTCGGTCTGACGATTTGAGTTGAATTAAGTGGCTCGGATTTAGTATGTTAATGAGTTCTAAAAGTTTCTAGACGAAAAACGTAGGCTACTCCAGTTTTTTGAACGACAAATAATAAAGAACAAAGGATTGCAAGTTAAAATCAACTGGACTGTCCGCCTTAAATTATTTCATTTTAGATGTTTTCGTTTCATTTTGCGTTTTTTTTTTGCGTTGTTTTTAACTTGCTTTAATGTCTTTGTTTTTAAGAATATAATCTAATTTTGTATTTCCTTCGATATTCGATTGATTCCTTTTGTTTTGGCGGTGTTTTATTTTCCTTCTCCTTTCCTTCATTTTGAAATCCGGAATTTCGTGACGAGACGTTTAATTTTATTCTGCTATTTTAATGTTTTTTAGAAAAAAAACAAAAAAAAACTGTTTAAATAATTAAAAAAAAAAAACAAAGTCCGAACAAAACTAGTAAACGCAAAAACAAATCAATCTTATCTGATTTGTCATTACTAAAAAAAAATCGATATACAAAATACCTGACTTAAAAAAATTAAATGAATTATCAATGAATAAATAAAGAAGAATCGATCTCTTGTGGAGATGCGTCGATTCAATCTGCGCGTTTAGTCATGGTTTGGTTTGGTTGTTTTGTTTTACGGCATATCAACCCTTTTCGGGTTATTTAATGCCGAATCCAGTCATTTTGGTAAAAGTTTTTATGCTTCAAGTTCTTGATATCTTCAAATATTTATTCATGGTGTTTGGATTGGATTGGATTGGTTGGTTTTGCGGCATATCAACCTATGTGGTCATTTAATGCCGGAGTTTTTTTGTTGTTTTTTTTTGGGGGGGGAGAGACTTTTTTAGCCTTTCCTCGCTTTTTTATAAAATCGAACTAAGAAATTAAATGTTGTATTTATACATGGATAAGTATATTTGGGTAACTTTAAATTTCCTTAAATTTTCTTATATATCCGTAAGCCGGATCTCACCATCGGATGTAGTTTAAGGTCATATCCAGGACCGGGAGTAGGGTAGGAAAAATAAAATAAAAAGGGGAGGGAGAAAGGGAGAGGGGCTGTTGTTTTTGTTTTTTGTTTTGTAGAACATAATTAAGTTTTACAAAAAAAAAAAAAAAAAAAACGTCAATGTAGGTGAATTTCGTCTCAGGGAGCCACAGGGCAGCCTGATCTGGTATCACCAGGGTTTAGTCATGAAAATGATATTCGGAACTTAAACGTGACGAACATAGAGAAAGGCTACGCTGAATTTACAATGAGATTTCAATCTGAAACGTGACAGACTGATGAAAATGCTATTTTAAACTTAAGCGTGACAGAACAACGAACATGCTATTTAAAACTTAAACGTGACAGAGTGACTAAAATGATATTTTAAAATTAAGCGTGACACACCAACAGACCGCTTTGCAGATCGAGTGATGGACTCACTTAAAATTCTATTTAAAACCTAAACGTGACAGACATACGATCATGTTTTTCTTTTCAACTTAAGCGTGACGGACCGACCAACTGACAGAATTGTTTATGGAAATGTTAAGACGTATAAAAGTTAAATATCTTAATTCAAACTATGCGTTCAGTGCTTAAAAAGCGTGGCAGATCACACAGAATGCTATTCAAAACGTGATACTAGCGAAAATGCTATTTCAGACTTAAGCGTGAAAGACCAACGGACGGATGGACAGAGCCTCTCGTACAGATGCTTGGGCGCATTTCAAACGAGATGCGCAGATTCCATGATATGTTAAACTTCAGCGCAACAGTCCCACAGACAGACCTATGGATGGTTGGACGCATGTGGAAATTACAATAAATTACCAATGAATAAATGCATAAAAATGTTTTAAGCAATCGATCTTTGTAATCATTATAAAAAAGCGCCTCGCTTCTGCTTCACATCACATTATTCCCATTTGTACTCGAAAACCTTCTCCGTTCCGACTCCGTTTTGAATTCAAATCGGGTAATTTTTCCCCCATAATTTTCTTACAGATCTTTTCATTTGATGCGGATCAGTGATTAACAATGCGGACTGGGAACTCGGTCTGCTGTGTTCGATTCACGTTCCAAGCTCAAACCCATGTCGCATCGCTGCGTGTTTCATCCTTGTGTTAGTTATACAAGTACTTCCATGGAATATGCTCCGATAAAATTACTGCACTTGTACAGCTTAAACGGAAATACACTCTACCAAACCCGACTAGTAGCAAAATCACACCCCTTCACGGTAGAGGTCTCTAGATACGATTTTCTAGTCTGAGTTTCTTTCCTCTGAATTCTCGCCTTTGGAATTACGGTGCTTGTGCATATCAACCCTGACATGTTAGACCACTCTTAAAAATAAAATAGCTAAAGAAATGTATAAACTTTGTTATGTACTTACGTAGTAGATGAAAAAAAACTGTACGCCAAAAATTATGCAAATTCATCCAGTATTTATTTAATTATAAATAAAAAACGATTTTATCACTCGGTAGATATTTCCACCATTTTGTATCTTAGATTTTCCAGTGGTCAAGGACGATAACTCATATTTTCACGATTTCGGAGTTTTGGGGTCTCCATTGTTTACAAAAATGTCAAAATGTACGTAAAATATTTGTTTTTCTTTTTCTTATAATTAAATAACTACTGGATGAATTTGCGTATTTTTTTCTGCACAATCTTATTTTCAGCTAACACGTAAGTACATAATAAAGTTTATACATTCTTTAAATATTTCAATGTCAGGGTTGATATGCACAAGCACCGGAATTACTTCCCCGTTTTCCTGACCATACGAAAACCCAGAAAATTAAATGTAATGTAAACAAAAGTCTTGCTGCCGAACTCCCCACCCAGGTTGCCCCTATGAAACTGGTCCCTAACACAGTAGCCCCTTTACGCTTCAGTGACAATATGCATTATTTGGTGTGAACAAAAGTATAACAAACATCGATTATTTATTGAAATAAAAACGAAACAGCGTCAAATACTAAAATGACCATTAAAAAAATACTATTAAAAATGATTGAATTACGAATTTTAATCAATCCACCATAAGACAACTCTTCGTAAACAAGTCAGGAATTTTGATCTTTTGTTAATATTTAAGGAAAAAAAGAATGAAGTATCTGGAGATCCTTCAAAATATGGAAGCATTTAAACTGTCGAATAGAAAGTTATTTAACCTGACTTTACAATTCTTAGCACATCCTCATCTATGAAAAGATTGATGGTTTCGGAATCTATTTACATCCCATAATTTTTTTTTAAAATAGAGATAAAAACACGATTACTTTAACAAAATTACTTATACAGGTAAACTTCTATATCTCGAACTTGATGGGACTGAAAATAAACTTCGAGATATCCGAGGGTTCGAGAAATCGAAGTTTGAAATTGACACCAATAAACGGTCGGGACCGCCAACTGACTTCGAGATTTGCGTTGTATTCGAGACATCGGTGTTCGAGATACCAAAGTGTACCTGTAGTTTTATAACAATTTTTATCCAATTACTAATTTAGTGACTGTAATAATATAAATGGATTTCATCAGTCTTCCGCCCAGAAAGTACCTCGCCCCTGACGCAATCCTCAAGCTGTATAAGAGTCAAATACGTCCTTAGATGGAGTACTGCCTTTACCGGGGAATGCCGACGGGGCTGCCCAGGCAATTTTTAAATGGCCAGAGTGCTCACCTCTCGAGCGCTGGCTTTTAACCCCACTTGCTCGACCCGATCTTGGGTCACATCTTACTTGTGGGAGTAAGATAAAACTGGCCTTGTGCCTAACTCCGCGATGAGTAAATAAAGATCAAAGTGTAGTATCTGTTCCGATGGATACTGCACCCCATAGACTGGTATGTCTTGTCCTTCGGGACTTGATTTACGCCGGTCTATGAGTCTGTCCTGTGCAGTTCTAGGAGGTCCACCCTCCCACGCTTCGCCCCCTCTCTTTGGGGAGGAGTAAGTTTATTGCTTACTGCCTGAGGCGCCCTTACCGGGGAATGCCGACGGGGCTGCCCAGGCAATTTTTGATGGTCAGAGTGCTCACCTCTCGGGCGCTGGCTTTTCAATCCCCACTTTCCGACCCGACCTTGGGTCACATCTTACTTGTGGGAGTAGGATAAAACTGGCCTTGTGCCTAACTCCTGGAGAGGAGTAAATAATACTTCTGCCCTAGCTGGGGATGTACAGCTGATAGCAGTTTTTCTTGCCTAGAAAGATTGCACAATCGACTTCGTAATCTAGTGGGGGGTGATCTCTTCTAATTACTTACAGCCTCTTTTCACACAGAAGAGACGTTGCTAGTCTTTTTTTACTCTATCCTTATTTTCATGGTAGGTGATCAACTGAGCTTCAACCTCTGGTTCATCCCTGTAAATCATTCACAACAAAAACTCTATCTACAACCGCTGTCAAGAACTTAACTTTCTTCCTCTGTGTACCTAAAACCAAGCTAATTTTCCATGGACAGAGTTTCTTTCCAATAACTTCCCATCAGTGGAATACAATACTGCGGGGACTGCTTACCAGCTGACTACAACATGATCGTTTACACGTTAAATATTAGCAAATACTTGGCAAGCCGTTCTCTTAAGTAATCAAACTCTGCCAATTCGAACAATCGTTTGAAATCCTCGCATAGTAATGGTCACCATCCAACTGACAATCTAATTAATCATTGTTCTCAGAAGGCTTTTGGCCTTGCTAAATGGTGACTCATTAGTATTAAAACGTATTTCAGCAAGAAACAATCCAACCCAAACACACACAAATTTTTTTTTTAAAAGTCCAAGATTTATTTGAAAAGAAAATGGTTACAGATCATTAAAAATGCTATTTCGTCCGGAACTGGTTGATTAGTTTCCGTTATATTTATGTGCGAAACTGCTTCCTCGCCGTGAAGTCTAAAATATTTGTTGTATTTTTTTTCATTTTTAATAAATAATAATTTAAAATAATGTGTAATCTCGTTTCTTTTATGAATTAGCATATGGTGTAGGGCTACTCATATCTCTATCCAGGTAACGCCCGTGCACGGGTCCTGCTATATATATAAGAGAGGGAGAGAGATGTCGTTTATTTTATTGTGATATTTTAAGCGAATTGAACTATTTGTATGAAAAAGCAGTTTACCTAAATGCTAGGTGGGGCTGGTTTTTCCTTTCACCAATGTGATTCCACTATACGGGGAGCGACAAATATTATAAAATATAATTATCCATGGAAACCGTTATCGTTGTTTTACGACTGATCAGCGTTGTGTAACCTGACGATACTCAAAACTGGTACCCCAGAGACGGAAGCACGATGCTCCACCACTGAGCCAACCGCTTTCAAAATATAAATTATTGATTTAAATAATTGTAACCAAGACAATTTACAGCGAATGTGTGAGATAAAAGAAAATGGAATATGATTATCTCTGCCGTGGTTGAAAGTGTAATATCTTTTCTCTCCCAGAATACCAACCTCCTGGGCATTACCTTCTTCTTTCAGGGAGGGTGGTGTTTATTACTTGTCACCTTAAGCGCCCTCATTCATGAGGGAGTGCCGGAGGTTATTTTTGTTCTCAGTCTAGAATGTTTATTATAGTGGAGCCGTATAACCGGAATGTGTCTACGTTTGCCCTCGCGGGGACGCATATAAAAAGGGGTAAACAATTAATTGGATCTTGAGAAAACCCCGCTAAAGAAGAGGAGATTAACAGAAAATATTGCGGAAAGGAACCAATAAAATAGACTAGGATATGACCCTGAGAATATATATTATATATAGCATTCTTTTAGGCATTACTTAAACGAATTACAAAAATTCGATTTAGAAAACAAGTGTAAACATTACTATAATTGCAATTATTTTCTTGAAATCCTCCATCCGTAAAAACGACTTGTCAATACAACGAGTATGCAAATAACTTGCTATAACTTGTTGCTTTTTAAATGTTTGTTTATTCCTATTTCAGCCATGCAAATCATTTAGAGTACATACCGGAAGTAAAAAATGGAATCTATCTATCTATCTATCTATCTATCTATCTATCTATCTATCTATCTATCTATCTATCTATCTATCTATCCGTATCCTTCTCTCTCCTTCTATGTATCTCCTTCTATCTCCTTCTATCCCTCTCTCTTTCCTTCCAGCATCGTCTCGTGGTCAACGTATTCTGAGTGTGCGGTTGCTTATCTACAAGAATGAAGATAAAAAAAGTTAAAAGCGTTATTTTTTATTACGCTTCCACCAACAGCTACCCTGGCATTGTTTCAGGACGACAAAATGGACGCGAATCTAAAAAATGGCCGGATTAAATATATGTGCTATTATACGATATTCCAAACAGATTATTGTTAAGAAAATAACACTCTCACTAGTACGGCAAGTCTTAATAACGAAATTAGAACTGAATATTTAGCCTCGAGAAATTTATCTATAGCAGATCTACAGGTCCACGGTGACGCCGGCTTTACTTCATATATTAGATGAGAATGCCTTAGGGCAACAGGAGCGTGATAAGCGTAACTAGAACCAATAAATGTTTGTAAGAAGATACTTTTAGTTCTAGCGCTATAAGGGAGATAACTCGTGTAATTTTCATTGGCTAATGTTCATGCGAATACGTAAGGGAGATAACTCGTGTAATTTTCATTGGCTAATGTTCATGCGAATACGTAAGGGAGATAACTCGTGTAATTTTCATTGGCTAATGTTCATGCGAATACGTAAGGGAGATAACTCGTGTAATTTTCATTGGCTAATGTTCATGCGAATACGTAAGGGAGATAACTCGTGTAATTTTCATTGGCTAATGTTCATGGGAATACGTAAGGGAGATAACTCGTGTAATTTTCATTGGCTAATGTTCATGCGAATACGTAAGGGAGATAACTCGTGTAATTTTCATTGGCTAATGTTCATGGGAATACGTAAGGGAGATAACTCGTGTAATTTTCATTGGCTAATGTTCATGCGAATACGTAAGGGAGATAACTCGTGTAATTTTCATTGGCTAATGTTCATGGGAATACGTAAGGGAGATAACTCGTGTAATTTTCATTGGCTAATGTTCATGCGAATACGTAAGGGAGATAACTCGTGTAATTTTCATTGGCTAATGTTCATGGGAATACGTTATGGAGATAACTCGTGTAATTTTCATTGGCTAATGTTCATGCGAATACGTAAGGGAGATAACTCATGTAATTTTCATTGGCTAATGTTCATGCGAATACGTATAGTTAGAGTAAAAATTGAAACCTGTAGGGAATTACGACATTAAACAAAAACTAAATAAGTTTCCAGAAGGCCTCTGACCGGAAGAAAGAAAAGAAATGAAAGAAGAGAGGACTTCCGTTAGAAGAAAACAAAAAGAGAGACAAAAAGTCAACTACGCAGACAGGAAATCTATTTTGTTCGGAGCGAATGTCTCCATCCAAATTCTAATAACTGTCGGTGAAATAAAACTAGGTTTTCTTTTTTAAAAGAGTGTTGTCTTTCACTAATCATATTTTGTTCAGTACACCAGGGAGCCAGCAGCAATAAGATTACATGGGTATACTTCTTCATCTGTGAATATTATAAATAAAAGTGGACCTCACCATCCTCTAATTATTACTGTAAATTGAATCGAAAAAGATCGGTCATACTAACTGAAGAGCTGTGATACAGCGAAACTACGCGTGCACCCAACCTGTTTGTGGGTTGATCACTATGGTAAGTGGAATCGCTAGCTGTCATTAACGATTACGTTAAGCTCTTTGTAAACGAATAGAGCAATCTTTAACAGTTGATATTGTTTATATAAACATGAAGATTCCCCTCACTCGATGCTTGTACTGATGACGTAAAGAAAGAAGTCACGACTGTCGAAAAAACGATCGGAATTCGGTCTTAATTTAACATACTTTCCTGTCTACCCACATTCAAAACTGTGATACCGCGAAACAGTCTGTATGGATAGTTATAAGGTCCGGGGTTCGAGCTTTGAGGTTTATGCGTTGGTTTGATAAAGCACTTTATATGAGTCTTCAAAAGACAAAACCACGTTTCTGTTGATGTTTTGCTGATATATATTCGTTCCCTATGGGAAGGCGAACTAATGTGAGAAAAGTACGATTTATACCTTATATAGTATGCGAAATAATTCCTAGAACAGAATTGTATCCTCTACTAAAACCAATTAGCGTAATTAAATACGGTAAAATGTCTCCTTCATTATCAACTAGAAAGCCGCCCGACGCAGTTAACAGCTGGACTTCTATAGTCGGTGTTCCCTAAAGGTCCGGGGTTGAAAACATGAGGTTGGTGCAAACTGATGATTCTTAAAAAGACGAAACACATGTCTATGAGTGTTAATATATATATATATATATATATATATATATATATATATATATATATATATATATATATCAGTAAAATGTTTCCACTGTATCTATACAGTGGAAACATTTTACTGATATATATATATATATATATATATATATATATATATATATATATATATATATATATATATATATATATATTTAAATATTTTCTTTGTCGTACAAAACTTTAAAATAGCATTGAAGAGACAATATTTATTATTCATAATGAATTTAAGAAATTAAAAAGATGAAAGAGCAGCTGACCGGTTTCGTACCTCGCTCAACAGAGCCAAATATCGAGGTAATGTATAAAAAATATAAAAAGATGCTATGAGAATTATAGCGAGGGAAAGGGGTAAAAAAAAAAAAAGTTCAGTCAAATAGAAACAACATTAAGCCCGAGGAGATTTTCTCTTTGTTTGCAAAGAGAAGGTCTCAAGGACTTAATATAAATTGTTTCTAAGATCTTGAGATGATAAGGGGAGTGCGACTTACTAAGAATGGAGAATAAGTCGACACTGAATTTAGAGGCACAGGTGCGATTATTTATGAGATGTTGACCTATCGACGAGCCATAAGTATTATTCAAATCATCAGTTGGTAAATAATTTCCATTGCGAATTTTTGTGGGCACGTGTTGTTTGACCCGGATGTCCAATCTCTGTGAGGTCATCCCGACATAGTGCATACAGCAACTACATTTAAATAAATAAATAATGGAATTATTATGATGTGGGGGAAGGACATCTTTTCGAATAGAAGTTAAGATTGGACGAGAGGAAAAAACAACACGCGTATTCGCAGCAAAATAACATTGTTGTACAGACAAAGAGATTTGTTTGGCGAATCTATCACTAATATTACCAAGCCAAGGTAGGCGAAGGTAAATAGGGCATCTGTCTACAGAAGCTGGTTTGCTTTTGTAAAAATGTAATATTTTTGTTTTAATCGTAGATTGTACAATGTCTAAAGGGTAGCCATTGTTACAGAGGGTCTTAGTAATAAATTTAATTTCTTCATCCAGCTCGGTCTTCGAACAAATCTTTAAGGCCCTATGGGTAAGGGTCTTAATAAGATTAAATTTTTGTTTTGTGGGACAAAATGAGTCCCAACGAGTATAAAGACCAGTGAAGGTAGGTTTCCGATATACTGATGTTAAGAAACCACAGGAAGCTTTATTAACTAATACATCAAGGAATGGCAGTGAAGAATTAGTTTCCTTATCAATACTGAATTTAAGAGCTGGATCAATATTGTTAAGGGACGTAAAAAAAACGTCCGCTTCCGTTTCATTGTTGAACAGACAAAAGGTGTCGTCAACATAACGAAAGTAGATATCTGGTCTTTATATATATATATATATATATATATATATATATATATATATATATATATATATATATATATATATATTAACACTCATTTAAATTTTAAATTTTAAATTTTGTAATTTGAAACGGTTTTTGAAACCAGTAAAATGCAAAAACTTTTTTCTTAAATAGACATATTATTTATTTAAATTAAAATTTTCGACACCATGTCATTTAAAAAAAAACGTGCGACCAGGGCACACACACCACTCGTGGGCATTATTACAAGCTTTGATAATAACTGAAACACAAGATAAAGCGATATCATGTCGTTTTAAATAAAAAAGGAAGAAAAAATGGTCTATTATCTTGATGAAGATTCCTGTGTGAATCGGAAATTTGAATGTAAATAAATAACATGTTTATTTTTAAAAAAAAGTATCTGCATTTTACTGGTTTCAAAAACCGTTTCAAATTTTATATATATATATATATATATATATATATATATATAAGTATATTTCTGTGTATACGATGCACTCCTACACTAATTAACCGATTATTATGACATTTAGAACACAGCTGTCAAGCGTAAGGGATGGGTGAGTAATGTGGAATATACTTAGTTAATTTAAGAGCAAAAAAGAGTCGAATTCCTTCGTGAATAATTCAGATAACTCTAATTTTTGCCAAGTTTTAACGCCTTATATATGCTGTGCCCTATAGTACTTCGCCGATAGTTTTTAATTCGGCCATTTTCTCGAGCGCTTTCGACTTTCGCAGTCGTCTTCACGATTAGGGTTTTGCTTGTTTTTTTTTGTTTTTTTTTATTAAGGCCGAATTAAAAACTATCGGCGAAGTACTATACGGATTGCCACCTGACACCAGAAAGATGGCTCGACGGTTTGAGAACCTCACGAGGAAAATATACAAACGCGAAAGTTCCGTGATTTTCAACAACGCTTGCTTATATATATATATATATATATATATATATATATATATATATATATATATATATATATATATATATATATAAATGATTAAAACAATAGAAATGATAGTCAAAGGTAATTGAAAATGAAAAAAGGAAAACCAAAAATATTATTTATGTATTCATCAACGTTTCATCTGTATTTCAAAACTTCCTCGGATGATTGATTTAACACACGAGTAGAAATATTTGAAAAAGTTTGATCAGTTTGTGACGTGGAAAGAATAAAGTATAAAACTATATTTGTGGGAATTAAGCTACGCAGAAGTGTCCACGTTTGATCCCCGCACGGAATTGTCAGCCTAAGTGCACATTCATTAAGTTCACTATATATATATATATATATATATATATATATATATATATATATATATATATATATATTTATATATATATATATCATTCGTTGCCATATATCTTGGTTGTATTTTATTTTGTCCTTTCGCAAACGATTTACTCCATTCCAACCACCATAGCAATGTTCAAAGAAGCAGCAGAAATGAATGCCTTCCTGTTCGCTTTTGAAGTGCGTTGAAGACATCTTTGTACATAACGCGTTTCCCCTTTCTTGTTTGAGGCAATCGATTCTGTTTAGAATCTACTTGAGACAGAACAGATCTGAAGGTCATGGAAGTTAAGTTACTTAGAAAGGAGAGCCTGGTTGCAGTGTATATATATATATATATATATATATATATATATATATATATATATATATATATATATATATATATATATATATACAGGGTGGGCAAAAATAAGTGTCCTATTTTTAAAAATTCATAACTTTTTTATTTATTGATTTCAAAAAAAAATTTTTTTTAGAATAAGTAAAGGACCCCTTCCGAAGCAAGCATGAGCCGTATTAGCCCTAAGGAACGTACCCTCATTTAGAAAACATTATTTTTGCTTAAAAAACTCAAAACAGTGTAAAAAACAATACTTTAGTTTTTGTAAGTTTTAAGAAGTGTTTTTCGGCTAAAATTTGTTTTGTTTATTTCAAAAAATCTCGGAAGGGTCAGTCTACACACACATAAAGTTTGGTGAGTTTAACTTTTATTTTGTGGAAGTTATTCAAATTCAAGTTATTCAAATTTAAAGATAGGACCCTTATTTTGGCCCACCCTGTATATATATATATATATATATATATATATATATATATATATATATATATATATATATATATATATATATATATAAATGTATAGATATATCTGTATATATATATGTATAAATGTATAGATATATGTATATATATAGTTACTTAACGACATATGAAGATAAAATAAAACAAAGCAAATTGTTATCGATTAAAAAAGTAAATTTAGTTTGATTTGACATGTTTGTTTAACAACATATCAAGCGCTGAAATAATCCCTATTGCAGACAATATATTGTATACGATTGGACTTATTATGCTCATAATTGAGTGGTACTTGTTGGTTATATAGTTTCCGAAGCTATCAGTGCGTAAACACAATGGGTCAGATCGGAGTTAAACTCAGCATAGAATGTCATTACAACATATATATATATATATATATATAGAGAGAGAGAGAGAGAGAGAGAGGGAGAGAGAGCGAGAGAGAGATAGAGAGAGAGGTGTGTGTGTGTGTGTGTGTTTGTGTGTGTGTGTGGTGAAAAACAAACTCGAAAAACAAATAAACACAGGGGAAAGAGATTGACAAGTTTCGTTGGGATCTACGAAAGTCTGCAGAAAAAGAGATGATTTGAAATTTATTGAGAAAAACGCAAAACATAAGAAAAAAAGGGTAAAACGAGATTCTGATGCGCAAATGACGGTTTGAAAATACGCAGCGTGTGGGTATGCGGAAAAGTCGTAAATTGGAAAAAGGAAAAATGGGTAACAATGATTTAAATGAGTGGTAATTGGCCAGGGTCGGTCATGTTGGCGCAGTGAGAGAATGATTTTATTTATTTTTTAAATGTTACAAAAAAGTTCACAGTATTGTAATTGTGCTTTATAAAATAAGATGTAGCACAAGGCCAACATTGGGTGAAGTGAGATGTCGTCCTCTTGGTCTATTCTTTAAACTAGTTTCAGTTACCAAAATAAAACGTTCATTCTATGGATAAAACCTACTTAATATTATCGCCCATGGTTTGACGTTTACAACAAAATATATGTGCAGAGTCATCGATTGTGGTTGGGGTGTGATTAAAATATATTTAAAAAATGATTTTTACAAGACTTTTTACAAGACGTTTGTTTAAAGAATAAGAGCCGAACCATAAGTTAGCGTTATACAATGATATATACGGCATACTCACGTTAACACGCCGGTTACCGTTGGAATATATATATATATTTATATATATATATATTTTTAACTGTAACGAGACCAATAAAATGCAGATTAAAAAAAGAAAATATTATTATTTAGAATTCAAATTTTCGATTCATAAAAGAATCTTCATTTTAAAACTTAGTCTTCAACTTCTGTTCTTATTGAAGTCTGGTGTGTAATGTCCGATATAAGTGGTGTGCCTGGGTATGCACGTGTATATCATTAGTAAAATATTTCCACTGTTTGAATGCATTTAAAATTGTAATTTTTAAAACGGTAAAGATACCAATAAAATACAGATTTTATTTTAAATAAAATAAAATAATATTTTATTTTATTTAAATCTGCATTTTATTGGTCTATATATATATATATATATATATATATATATATATATATATATATGAAGAAAACGTGTGGATTAAATCCCCAAAAATGAGAAGAGACGAATAGAAAAAGCGAATATGCCCAAACACCTTGATCAAATTATCACATCTGGTAGGATTTATCATATTTCACCTTTATTATTAGAAGATTTCTACCGAAGTAACTCCATATTTTAAGATTTCTTGTAAATTATGTAACATCTAGTATTTCTGTCGAAGCGTTTTCACAAGAAAGACAGCATCTTAAAAGTCTTGTATTGTTTTCGAATATCCGCTTTTGCTATGTATCTATTCAGACATACACACACACAATATATATATATATATATGTATATATATATATATATATATATATATATATAATGTATTATTTCATGTATGCACATATAATATTGTAAGGTAATATAATATGTTGTGTATAGATTTTCAGTATTTACGTCGACAGTGCTTAATACGCGAGTAGAGCTTAGTAGTAAACTATCAAAATATATTTATGGCAATTAAGCTACACAGAGGCGTCCGAGTTTCATCATCGTATGCTGACGATTCCCTGCTGGGATGTAACGTGAACGCCTCTGTGTATCTTAGTTGTCATAAATATATTTATATATATAAGAAAAGTCTATCAGATTCTTGACTTTATACCTTCATAGAATTGCACTTGACAAATCGATATTTTATTCTGCCTCGCCAATGAGATGCGGAACATTTCAGTCTGTGTTCTTCAGATAAAAAAACAAATTCCAATTAATTATATACCATTAAGCAATACACAGAGATAATTATCCAATGAAATCGCTCCGTTCGTTAAAAGTGTTGAATGAAAATGGTGTCCTTATTGACTGGGTGTGTGTTTAATTGAAAATTTAATTTCATAAAGTTTATTTAATATATTTTATTGATGAAAGGATATAGGCTGAATGAGATAAATAGAAAATGAAGTTAATTACTTGAACGAATTTACTTGACTTAAATAAGAATGAAACATAATTATTTCGATCATATTTTTGTTTTAATTAACAACAGGTTCTCGTGCGTGTGTTTACGATTTTTCATAATACGAGGTACTAGCAAAACACCAGTTAACGTAATTCGTACGTGATGTGTACAATTAAAACACTACAAAGCGCTCCTTTTCATTAACTGGTATATTTCTGACGAAAACTTAACCGGTGAAGGCAGAAAATATGTACCCTCTGAAAATATCGTATGAGCGAATCAAACATGTAACTAAAGTTGATTATCAAATAATAATGATTTCATTGTTTTTCTTAATCCCGCCCTTAAGAACATAAAAAGGAGAAGAATCCCGAAGTGCTGAATTCCTTATCAAACAGGATAATCTTGTCTCTGCGTGTACATACGAATACACGTGATTTTTTTAAAATTAAATAAAATATAAATCGCTTACTTTTGGCTGCAAATACATTTCAATATTTCGTAAGACGTTCGTTAAATGTTATTACGAAACATATTTTTCATTTTCATACAATTCTTTATTACATTATATTACCACAAAACGTAAATATTCTAATCATAAGGAAGAATCTATGAGGTAAAAAAATAATGTAAAGACTAAGAATAGTAATTCTCCTTAATTCCTTGGATCATATAGATGCAAAGAGATCTATTATTTTACTATATAATTAACATACATGTTTCTGGTGTGTACGAACCCATTGATTAAATTAGATGGCAACATGAAGCAATTAAGAAGCAACGCTGAAAAAGACTGTCCCCCTTTCTCTAAGTTCTTACAAATACATTAAAATATTAGAGAGTGGGTCGATAAATATACATGGAAATAAGACAATAAGAGTAGATAAATAGTTAAGTGAAAGATGGCTTCCTTGTTCAGTAAATTACAAATTACGAGTAATTAGAAGAAATAAAAGGGATGTTAAGCATAAGTAAATCCCAGAGATAAGGAATGTTTTATGTGATGTAATCAAATAAATATAGGAAACAAGTCTTAGAGTAACAATCTTTGATTCAATCAGCTTTAATATAATATGTGTCCGCATCTCTGTGTTAGGATGGAATTGAAATAAAAAGCCCTATGACAAGATCAAAGGCAACTTTCGTCGAGTGAAATTGTATCAGTAATCCAATGGCTGTATTAAATTTGTACGATTTTTACGCATGTATGCGTGTGTATGTGTTCGTAATAAACGCTCATTTAAAGACGATTTTAAATCATATATAACTGTAGAATTAAAAATTATAGAAATTTAAAAGAAATGCGAATAAAAATGGTCATATGGGGGTCAGGGCCGAGAGCAGGAGTACACATGAGTCTTTATTCATTCCTGGTCTCAGCCGGCATATTCCACAGTGTAAATTGGGCTTTTAATGAAGTTACATGGGAATTAGTCACGGGGAGGGCGAGGAGACCAAGGCGTCTCATCCACCGTTGTGGAAACGTGTCGTTGAGCCAGGAATTCGACAGCAAATCCTCAGTATGGTGATGGCCCGTCCTGCATGGAAACCATAGTTTGATTTTCACGACAGAAGTGAAATGCTATATATTTTACACGTACAACCATAAGAATTATAATCAATCATAGCCAATCAAAGTCCAGACATTTAGCTGTGTCATAATTGATTATTGGGTGTCTGTCTGTCTGAATGTCGGTGCAATTATGTCGAGTCGATAATTGCCCAACATTCAAACAGACAGACAAATGACACCATTGATGTTACGGGGGGGGAATGTTAATAGTACTATTTTTGATACTATTAACACTGCTAATACTGAAAACAATGAACACTTATACACTACAAAAGATTTGATTAGAATTCCATCACATTGCGCACGATGAATCCTTAGAATGTCAGGTGTGTCATTGAGAGTCAAAGTAACATACTACTAATCCTACTACTTCTGCTACTACTATTACTACTAATATTACTATTACTACTACAACTACTACTACTACAACTACTACTACTACTACTACTACTACTACTACTAATAATAATAATACTCAGAAGTGAGAACATAGCCGAAGTAAAAAAGAGAAAAAAACAACATAGTGCAGGGATCGACAACAACAAAAAGCATGGATAATTTAAGGCTTAAATATATACATAATATCTGACAAAATTATCAGCTTAATGAAGAAAGCTATGGACGCATGAAGACTGGAACTCACAACCAGATAACACAGCGAAGTTTTCTAGGGAGGATCTCTATCTCCACTACTTTTTTTTATCATAGACATGATGCCACTCAAAGACATTCTTCTGGGGCGCAATTTACGGCTACAAAGCAAGAAAATAAACAACGTCATGTATATGGACGACCTGAAACCATTTGAAAATAAAATCAATAAATTAACAAAATGGGAATAGAAACTTTAAGAAAAAAAAGGATGTATGTAAATCTCTTGTAGCCGTAATGAGGTTGCAGTGACAGCCCAAAGTTCAGAATAAAGTCCTATTCAAACAACACCGTAATAAGCACTTACTAATTTTCAATATCAACGCCATTCAATCCATCGTCTCTTTTTAATCCGTCATTTTTAAAGCCAGTTGGTCTCTAAACTAGCAAATTTGTTTTAAGTATAAAAATATAATATAATCAACACATGTTTATTTTTTTAATCTGGAAAACAATTGTCCTACACGCGAAGCATCTAATACGCTTTGAAGCTGGTAAATGTTCGCTTTCGTCTCTATTGCTACAGAAAGATTAATAAACAAGATAAGTAAAAGTAAGCACTATTTACTTAGGATGACGAAGAGAAAATTCGAAGCAACGGATGGCATTTGTAAAATTGAAAAAATAAAACACATTTTGTGACGTCAAACATTTTCAAGTAATATATATATATATATATATATATATATATATATATATATATATATATATATATATATATATACCCCCTCGATCAGAAGATGGGGAGGTCTTATTGTTACTCGGATTCCAGATAAAGCAATCGGACGTTATGATAGACAACTAAATGGTAAACCGCTGATGCAAGAATGTAAAGTGAGTTACAATGGAAGCCCAAAGAAGCTAAGGTCACAACAAATATGGGGAGATTTGTTGTTACTCAGAATCCAGGAAAACACCACCTGATTTTACTGGTGAGCGAGTGGAAAATAATACTTTTAAAAAGAAGCCTGATGCTACATTTATACCAATAAATCTAATGGAGGGAGTCTTCCCGATGACCTGTGCAATAATTCATTCAGTATAGACGGTTGTTTTAGCTCGTGTCATCCAAAGACACAAAGCAGACCGACCGAATCACGTAACGGGCTTAGCATCGATCAAGGCGCAGCATACACGCAACGTTTAATCAATGTATCGACTTATTGCGAAAGCGCAATCAATCAAGGAACCAATCAATCATGAAAAACAATTGGCGAAGTAAAAAAGTAAAGAAATCGAAAGCCGCTGTGGCAGGTGCAATTGCGATTTGTTTTCTTGTGTTTAAGAAACGTCAGTTGTATAGATTTTTGGATCGAGTTTTTGTCTGGGTTGAATCAGAAAAGAAAATCAAACATTTATTAGATTGTGTAGTTAGTAGAATTCAATAGTAGTAGTAATAATAGCGTTACATAATGAAGAGAGCATAGGATATACCAGGCGCTCTGATTGGTTGAACAAAATTACGAGTTAGACGAGTTTGAAATAGTTAGACTTGAGTGCCAGTTGGTGTCAACCAATTGTGGCAAACGAAGATGTTCTGGTGCCTTTTTTATCATGTTATCTTACAGGTACAAGAATTTCATCTCAATATACCTACGCGGTCGCCAGCCGCCTTGATTAGATGCTCACGGCGGTGTATCGAACAGTAGCAGTGTAGCACTACGGGAGCCAATTCTTCGATCCAAGCAGCTTATCCAGATAGCGGTTTCTCACGCAATTCATTGGAATCTTATTGTGTAGATTATTGGCACGAAATAACAGCCTACTTTCCCCCCACTCTATCTAAAACTAAAATGCCAATACTAAAAAAAAAAAAAAACCTAAACCAGACACCTATCAAAAAAAAACATCTTCTCCTCCGCCCTTGAGGCTAGCATTCACAAACATCCGAGGCCTTAGAACCAACATCAATGATGTAAAAAACTTTCCTATATTAAACTCCCTGAATATCCTAGCACTAAGTTAAACAAACCTACAATCCCCAATCTCTTCACACCATTTTGACATAACTTAATACCTCCCACCTTACCGTAAAGACTCTGACAAACATATGCACGGGTTATGAGTTTATGTTCGGAACATCTTCCCCTTGACTAGAGAACATAGGCTAGACTCAGATGGTCAAGCCTACATGTGCTTTAGATCAACCTTACAGCACAGCGTTAGTTACTTATATTTATTATACCGTTCTTCGACCCATGGCTGTACCCTGCTTAACTTTGTCTCTGAAAGCATAGATAAATCACTTGACTCGAGTACCCACATACATATATTTGGGGATTTTAATGCGCATTACCGTGACTGGCCTGGATTCTCCAGCTATACAGATGCAGCTGGTAACTCCACGTATAGTTTCTCCATAGCGCACTCCCTCTCACAGACTGTCACTTTCCCGACCCGCTTCCCTGATGGTGTGGACCAGTAAGCATTACTTCTCGACCTGTTATTGACCTCAATGCCCGAGGCTTGTCTGACAAATGCCCATAGCCCGCTCGGGAACGCTGATCACATTGTAGTAATGATTGATATCACCCTGAAATCTCGTCCCAAAGCTGATGAGTCGTTGCTCATAACGACGAGATACTACAAGCAGGCTGATTTTGATTCCATCAGAGATCACATCAGACGACGTCTCATGGAGTGAAACTTATTCTCTCCCTGCTGATCAGCGCGCAAATGAGATAACCGAATGGGTTAAAGCAGACATTGAAGCACATGTCCTTGTGCGAAAATTCTACAGCCCATTCTCTCTACAATAATTCACCTCGAAATGTGAAGCTGCTATTGCTTAGAGGCAGCAAACATTCCGATAATTCGTCCACCATAAGTCAACTACGAATAGACAAAAATTTATAGTCAAGAACATTTTTTTAAAACTGTGATAGGTGAAGCAAAAAGAAGGTATACAGAGATGACTAGAAAACGCATTCAGCCGCAGAAACAAGGTACTCGTGATTTCTGGAAAATCTCTAATAGTTTGGTGAACAATCGGTAATCAACAGTTCCCCCGCTAAAAACTACAATGATGTGGGGTGCATGGCAATTGGCAAAGCTCTACTACTTGCCCAACGTTTCGCTTTAAACTCCGCTTTGGACTCAGCAAACCACTCTCTCCAAAATTTTCCATTTCGGACTGAAGCAACACTCGATGATCTTGTCATCACCCCATCTAATGCACTGGACATCATAAAAAACATGAAAGTTCCAAAGCATGTAGGGCTGATCTTATATCAGCAATAGTAATAACAAAATGATCTGCTTGACTGGCCCCAGCCTTCTCCAAACTCTACAACAAATGCTTTGCCGAATCTTGCTTCCCTGATAGCTGGAAAATTGCCTCTGTGGTACAAGTTTTCAAAAATTCTAGAGATAGATCTAACCTCAGAATTATCGCCCTAGCAGTCTACTTCCGCTCTTCGCTAAAATCTTTGATTTTTTTTATTAATCCAGCGATAGTCCGGCATCTCGTTAATGCTAAACTTCTTTCTGGCCATCAGTATAGTTAGGCAAGCACGGTATACTACGAATATCCGAATGGTCATCTCCGAACTCATATACCATACACTGGACAAGGCAGGTGAAGTTAATGTGGTAGCGCTTGACATATCTAACGGCTTTGACAAGGTCTGGCATAAAGGTCTTCTCATATAAATGAATTCATGTTGTATTACTGAACGAATATTTAATACAATTAGATCCTTCTTAATCAAAAGAAAGATCCAGGTTGTCCTCGATGGCCGTTTATCCAAACAACATGACATAAATGCAGGTGTACCCCAGGGATCAGTCCGTTATTGCTCCTGATTTTCATAAACGACCTCAATGATTGAATTGTGTCTGAGATGGGTATATTTGCTGACGACACCATGCTCTATTTTTGTCATGTGGGCAAAACGGACGCGCACATATCCGAGGCAATGGCTGAATCCTTAGAAAATGACGCTCAGTCTGTAGTGGAATGGGGTCATAAATGGATGGTAACATTTAATGCTACTAAGACAAAGCTCCTTTTCAAAAATGGATGGTAACATTTAATGCTACTAAGACAAAGCTCCTTTTCAAAAATGGATGGTAACATTTAATGCTGCTAAGACAACTACTTTTTCCTTCTACAACTACGAGAAACCTTTTTAACCACCGATTGTCATGGCAAATAACCCCTTACCTGAAAATCCAACGCTCAAACTCCTCAGCCGAACATTCACAGGTTACACGAATTGGAAAAAATACACAGAAAACATTACCAGGACTGCTGTAAAGAACTTTGACTCTCTCTACCAGGCTAGAAAACGTATCACACCTGACAGTATCCTATGTCTTTACAAGGCCATCATCCGCCCATGCATAGAGTATTGTTAACACATTTAGGCTGGAGCACCATTCATTAGTCTCTCCCTTTTAATAGGTCCCTCACTATCCACCAAGCTCTAGCCCCTGTTTCATCGCCGCAATATTGCATCTTTGTGCCTGTTTTACAAATACTTCAATGGAATGTGCTCCGATGAACTTGCTGCTTTGGTGCCTCCTCAACGTAAATACACTCGACCAACCCGACGATCAGCTAAATCTTATCAATTTACTGTGGCGGTCCCCAGATGCCGGAGAGCCTTCTACTCCAATAACTTTTTCCTCGTACTGCCGGCCTTTAAAACTCCCTCCCTGCTCCCTGTTTATCCGACTGTACTGACATGCAGAGGTTTAAAACTAATGTGAACAGGCAAGTCGCTACAGAACTCCCAATTTAGAATGACTCCCAAATAGTTTCAGCCTAATTCTCAACAGCAGCCCTTGTTTGGGCTGAACTATGTTAAAAAAAAATCACCATTATTGCACGAAAAAAATAATGGCTCCACAACGAAACAGATATGAAGTTTTATTTACGGGAACACAGAAACAAAATGATGCTAGTACAATGGGCTGATTCATGTCGGTTAGATGAAGTTCGATATCTGACCCGCCCATGGTTGAGTCAGGTTGAAAACAGGAAAGCGTGAACGGAAGATTTACCTCGTGGTTCGTGTACGCGCCAGAACGATTTATCGCGTATGAATTTCGTTACACGCAGACGTGACATACGTCCACGCGGTGAAGAAGTGATGATTACATAATCGACAAGCCGAATTACAATCTCACTGCCAGTCACCTAGACCGATACCAAATAGTTCGCTCATGAAACAGCGACGACAGCTTGTTTTGAAGTAATTGTTTATTATACGTGTTGTTTTTTTGTTTTTGTTGAATAAGACACAGAATCGAAGGTTAGGGTTAGGGTTAGGGTTAGGGTTCGAAAAGGTTGACATTTATGAGATTTGTAGCATTAGTTTGTGCCTTTCTTCTTCTTTTTGCTTCATTGCTCTTAGGCACAACTTTAAACAACATGCTTGTGCTTGTTTTACAAGTACTTCAATGGAATGTGGTCCGATGAACTTGCTGCTCCGATGCCCTCTCCACGTAAATACACTCAACCAACCCGATAATCAGCTAAATCTCATCAATTCACTGTGGAGGTCCCCTTGTGCATGGTGTTCGTCCTTTCCCCACTACACTACCCAGAAATCCACCTTACCTACAGTTTACTATTTGCTTAACCTATTTCCCAATGTTATCAAACTGTCAAGTTCTCTCTAACTCGAATCGCCCTGGGCAACATATTAATCTGCATCAGTGGTGAAGCCCAAATAAAGAAACTTTAGGCTGTGACGTCACCCCATAATTGCTATAACCCTTAATAACATTCTGTTTTGGAATAGTAGTACCTGCCAGCTTCTTTTTTATGAGCTAAATAGTTTCTTTTACAGATTATTTATTACAAATTATTCGTCTACGAAATACGTTTATTTACAAACCATTCGTCTACAAAACACGTTTATCTACAAACCATTCGTCTACAAAAAAAACGTTAATCTACAAACCATTTGTATACAAACAATATTCATCTACAAACCATTCGTATACAAACCATATTCATCTACAACCATTCGTATACAAAACATATCACAACATGTATAAACCTCAATAACATTCTGTTCTGGAATAGTAGTACCTGCCAGCTTCTTTTTTATGAGCTAAATAGTTTCTTTTACAGATTATTTATTACAAATTATTCGTCTACGAAATACGTTTATTTACAAACCATTCGTCTACAAAACACGTTTATCTACAAACCATTCGTCTACAAAAAAAACGTTTATCTACAAACCATTTGTATACAAACAATATTCATCTACAAACCATTCGTATACAAACCATATTCATCTACAACCATTCGTATACAAAACATATCACAACATGTATAAACCTCAATAACATTCTGTTTTGGAATAGTAGTACCTGCCAGCTTCTTTTTTATGAGCTAAATAGTTTCTTTTACAGATTATTTATTACAAATTATTCGTCTACGAAATACGTTTATTTACAAACCATTCGTCTACAAAACACGTTTATCTACAAACCATTCGTCTACAAAAAAAAACGTTTATCTACAAACCATTCGTATACAAACAATATTCATCTACAAACTATTCGTATACAAACCATATTCATCTACAACCATTCGTATACAAAACATATCACAACATGTATAAACCTCAATAACATTCTGTTCTGGAATAGTAGTACCTGCCAGCTTCTTTTTTATGAGCTAAATAGTCTCTTTTACAGATTATTTATTACAAATTATTCGTCTACGAAATACGTTTATTTACAAACCATTCGTCTACAAAACACGTTTATCTACAAACCATTCGTCTACAAAAAAAACGTTTATCTACAAACCATTCGTATACAAACAATATTCATCTACAAACCATTCGTATACAAACCATATTCATCTACAACCATTCGTATACAAAACATATCACAACATGTATAAACCTCAATAACATTCTGTTTTGGAATAGTAGTACCTGCCAGCTTCTTTTTTATGAGCTAAATAGTCTCTTTTACAGATTATTTATTACACATTATTCGTCTACGAAATACGTTTATTTACAAACCATTCGTCTACAAGACACGTTTATCTACAAACCATTCGTCTACAAAAAAAACGTTTATCTACAAACCATTCGTATACAAACAATATTCATCTACAAACCATTCGTATACAAACCATATTCATCTACAACCATTCGTATACAAAACATATCACAACATGTATAAACCTCAATAACATTCTGTTCTGGAATAGTAGTACCTGCCAGCTTCTTTTTCATGAGCTAAATAGTCTCTTTTACAGATTATTTATTACAAATTATTCGTCTACGAAATACGTTTATTTACAAACCATTCGTCTACAAAACACGTTTATCTACAAACCATTCGTCTACAAAAAAAACGTGTATCTACAAACCATTCGTATACAAGCAATATTCATCTACAAACCATTCGTATACAAACCATATTCATCTACAACCATTCGTATACAAAACATATCACAACATGTATAAACCTCAATAACATTCTGTTCTGGAATAGTAGTACCTGCCAGCTTCTTTTTTATGAGCTAAATAGTCTCTTTTACAGATTATTTATTACAAATTATTCGTCTACGAAATACGTTTATTTACAAACCATTCGTCTACAAAACACGTTTATCTACAAACCATTCGTCTACAAAAAATAACGTTTATCTACAAACCATTCGTATACAAACAATATTCATCTACAAACCATTCGTATACAAACCATATTCATCTACAACCATTCGTATACAAAACATATCACAACATGTATAAACCTCAATAACATTCTGTTCTGGAATAGTAGTACCTGCCAGCTTCTTTTTTATGAGCTAAATAGTCTCTTTTACAGATTATTTATTACAAATTATTCGTCTACGAAATACGTTTATTTACAAACCATTCGTCTACAAAACACGTTTATCTACAAACCATTCGTCTACAAAAAAAACGTTTATCTACAAACCATTCGTATACAAACAATATTCATCTACAAACCATTCGTATACAACCCATATTCATCTACAACCATTCGTATACAAAACATATCACAACATGTATAAATATGTTAAGATATCACGTATTTGAATCATCAAATCTTTTACCAAAATAGTTGGATTTGGCAGGAAATAACTTTAAAATGTTTTGATTATTTTTTATTTGCGTGTTTTACGCAACATCCACCTCTTAAGTTTCATTTTACAGCACTTATAGCAAACGGTTAATTGTAAACTATTCCTTCAACAAACGCTGTTATTTACCCATACGTCAGGGAATTGTCAGTTCATGCTTTATCGGACGGCTTTATTGCATATGTGAACACGACACATCCGATGATTATTTATTTCTTATATTTTCTGAATAAATAGTAGTCCATCAATTATAGAGATCCCCCACACCATGTTGAATTATATCAATAAGAATACAAGACTTGCGTTTGAATACGAATAGCATCCGTTGTGTCCTCAGTCGAACGAGGGTAAATCTCTTTTGACTGGGGCAATTTTTATATTTGTCCCATTCAGAGTGCCCATTTTTGGAGAGCTGGATATTTCTCACATAAAAAAACGACCTTGTGTCTACCTTTATTCGAGTTCCGAGACAAGTAAATAAGAGCTTACGTTGGGACAATGTTAGTAGTAGTAATAGTAGTAGAATTTGGTTTTCTTTTCTTTTATTTACTTTGTGCCATATCAACCATGAGGACATGAAGAAAGAGAAATAGAAATAGTGTTATTTTCTAACCCTCTTACGTCATTCAATGTCGAAACAATATCTATTCTCAACGATTACTTTCATACGATTATTTAAAAATAAGTTGCTATTTTACCCATAGTCGGTGGGAAATTGTGCATTACAAAGTGTCGCAAGTTATTAGTGTACATTTAAAACAATAGATCCGATATGGAAACTGAGAACAGTCTCTTACGCTATCCATCGGTGCTAGATAGTATATAGGAGCTGAAATATACAAAACTGTGATTGGTTGAGTGAGCGTGAGGTTAGAGAGAGAGAGAGAGAGAGAGAGAGAGATAATACTGATTAAAAAGTCAGTAAAGTCAGTTAATGAGACTCACAGCTAGCAGGTGCGTGGCCATGAATACACACTCTTCCACCATTAACACCTGGGAAAATGGAATTAACTTTGCAAAGTCCTGGAGATGTATGAGACAACTAACCCGACCGGAGATGATTTTTGAAGTTGAATCAATACACTTTTTTCTTTTAAATGGTCAACGCCAAAAAGCACAACGAAAAAAGAGACCAAGAAGGGCGTAGGTCACACACGGGGTCGCACGTGCTCTCTCTCTCTCTAACATCACGCTCAACCAATCACAGTTGTGTATATTTGTTGCTCCTATATACTATCTAGCACTGATGGATTACTGAAGAATATGTAATATTAGACAAAACACGCACAACTTCCGTCATGTATAATATAAGAAACGTAATCCGGATTGTTTACTATAGAAGTGATCTATATGACCTAAAACTATTTTTGGAAATCCTGATGGAAAAATATCACTTGATGTTAAAAAAGCCCATGTGCTGATAATCACGGATTGCTTCTAGTTATAGGAATTGGGGAAATGTGCGTGGGTAGATAGGTGCATACAATCAAATCATGCGTAAAGAGATAGTCAGTGGGCAACGATCTTATATTAAGTGAGACAGCTAGTCTTTTCAATATCCTCACGCTATAGACTGACAATACAGTCTAAATCGGCGCCATATCTCTACAAAATAATCTATCTCTCATTTTACTTCATTTGAAACTAGCGGAACCCGTCGCCCGGCGTTGCACGGGATAAAGTACTACGTATTGCATGACGTCGATTAAAAAATGTAATATACCCATAAAGTGTATATTGTCGCGCACACAACTGCATACATACATATGGGTATTCTTACTACGTATGAATATTTTACTTGAACACATATGAATTATGAACGGATAAAACAGAAAGCATTAATTAAAAATATATATCTACTAATAAGCACTCATACAAAAGCATGAATTACCCTATCTTTAAGGCACTCAAAAATTATTTTTAAATAGCGAAGTGTCACAAAGTAATTCACTTTTTTAGGAAAACACACACACACAGACACATACGCGAAGTTGTCTTATGATGTTATTAATATAGAGACGTGTATATTATACTGTGATAATCACCGCAGGATTAATCGTAAAAAAGGATAGGTACGCATGCGCGTAAAAAAAGGCTTTATTTCCGCAATGTTGATTACGTTGTGTGTATGGCCATTCATATCGTGCGTTTGTTTCTAATTGATGAAAATGATTGGTTTCTAATAATTATGAAATGATAAAAAAGCTTCGCGCGTTCATATCTGTGAACGTTTTGATTAACAATCCTCTATAAAGTTATCCGTTAATACGAAAAGTCAATAAGAAAGTTTTTTTTTTTTAAATGAAGTTTTAAAACCTTCCAAATCACCTTAGAATTTCTAGCGGTCACAAACTAAAGAAGATGTAGAACTTTTATTGTTATGACTCTCCGTATGCGGAAGGTGTTTACGAAGGAAAATTTATTTCTGCGAATTGTCTATTTTAAGAAGGTTTTTTTTTTAATTTAATTAAAATCTCAAAAAGAAAACTATCCTAAAATATACAATCTTTCATTCCCATTAATAATTTCCGGTATAATTTTAGTAATTTGAAGGAAATATTAATAAAATGATTTTAAGAATAATGAATTATATATATATACGTTTGAATGTAAGTATTAAAATAAGGCATCAACTCATAATATCGATGAGACCCTCGCAAAACGTTTAAAACGTCCTTTTGTGACATTTATTCTACCTTCCGGTATCTTATAAGTCGGTAACAGTAGGTAGAAAATCGTTTGATATTTCTTGTGAACATAGCTGCACCTGGTGACATGCAGATTGGAACGTTATTATTCGAGGTCGTGCTATAAACTTGTAGAAAATCCGGAATGGCCTTCTCCGTAGGAGCAACACTCGTTTTTTTAGCGCTTTTTAAAAGTATTGACAAATCGTTCAGCCTGAACATTGCTTCCCGCGTGATATAACGCGATTGTGAGATGTTCCACGAAAAACGACTGACACAACATGTTGAATTAAATGGACGTGAATTGAGTGCCGTTATCCAATACTACAAAATCCACGACTCCGAAACGTGCGAACAATTCAAGAAAAACACAATTGTTGCGTCTGTCGTTAGTTTTGTACACTTAACTATCCTGTGCAATTTAATGAAACTATCCACTACTAAAAGATAATAGAACCCATGCAATGGTCCAGCAAAGTCTATATGGATTTTAGACAACGGTCAGTCAGATTTCGGCTATGGTTTTAATGTTATGGGAGGCGTCTTTGCTGCTAATGCACACTTTTTACATGATTTAATTGTATTCTCAATATCGCGGTCTATTCCTGTCCAGTAGACGTAACCTTGCATAAGACTCCTGATTCTTGAAATGCATGTATGACCGACATGAAACACTCTTAGAATACGTGTTTGCAATGCTACTGGAATGACCACCCGATCACTGTACATCACTATATCATCGCAGATCGAATATACTTCCGTAGTGTGTCAGTTCTTTTCTATTATACACTTTTTATGTCCCTTAGAAAATCATCGTTCATCGCTTTTGTCTTTACTTCTTGAAGTTTAACTATAAGCTCTCTTATGTTTTGAACCTCAACTTCCGTTTGTAGAGAGGCAATTACCGTGTCCTCCAGGGATTCAACATATTTTTTTATCAATCGTAGCAGTTCGTTCGCGTGACTGATTTTTGAAGATGGGAGATACTCCATTTTGTAATTGTATTTAAGGACGGCGGTTCCCCATCTCTAATCTGTTCGCAGTATGTGTTCGTAAACCCTTATTCTATCGATAAATTGTTATAAAAGGTGTATGGTCGGTTTGTAATGAAAATTGTCTTCCGTGCAACATACGCTGAAACTTTGCTACAGCTAAAATAATACCCGACGCTTCTTTTTCAATTTGAAAGTAGCCCTTTTTGTGCCAGCAAAAGCGTACGAGACGCGTGCACATTATCAATTATGTGTAAAATGCAAGCTCTAATACAGTATGAACAAGCATCGGTAGCTACAACTATTTCGTGCTCTTGATCATAATGTGTTAAAAATAATTCAGACTTGAAAATAGTTTCTATTTTCTTAACTGCCTCCTGGAATTCTACCGTACTATCCGGTTTTTCTCCTCTTTCAATAGTTCGTTTAGAGGCGCCCGTAGGTTGTGCATACGTGAGATAAATACGTTGTAATAATTTGCTTACCCAAGAAAACTTTGCAATGACGATAGGTTTTTTGGAGCTGAAATATTTTTCATTGCACCTGCTCGCCATAGGTCATCTCTTCTCTCATTTCTGAGATTATTTGTCCTAGATATTTAATTTCTTTCCATAAAAAAATTGGGATTTCTCTTCCTTTGATTCGAAACAGTGTGGGTTATGTTTTTCCAGTTATTAAAATATCATCCAAGTAAACCGTCGCAAACTCTATATTGCTAAGTAATGCGTTCATTACATCTTGAAATATATCTGACCTAACCTTTACTTAGTCTTTCAAATGTGTATTACCCTTTATGTGTATTAATACACAGTAACCTCGATCATTATTTGTCCACCGGTATCCGCAAATATGTGTCACTCAAGCAAACTTTCGAAACAAACTTTCCTCCGTTTAGCTTCGCAAATATTCCTTCTGGACAAGGCATAGGATAATTATAATCTTTCTATACCTGGTTCAAACCCGTGGGAAAATCTGCGAGAGTTTCTTTACTCTTTTTCTTCAAGTAAACTGTAAGCGTAGCCCATCTGCTGTCCACAACCCTTGATAGCACTTCCATTTTCTCGCGTCGATTTTATCTACTGACGCGAATTGAGCATTTCGTTCTTTTTTACGATCGGTTGTATATTCGGTTTCAACTCAAATTTTGCAGTTACTTTATTGCATCAACTCAGCCAACAAGAAAAAAACATATTTCGTTCAATTCTCACTTCAACTTTCTGCTGCAGCATCTACAGGTTTTATATTCTGGCAGAAAGAATTTATAGGTCAATCCCATACTTAGAACTGTTCAATCCAATCTGTGCTAGAAGCTTAATTGAATTGTTCATCACAAATATTTTCAATTTTGAAGTTTTTCTTCATAGTGTAACTGTAGTTATTAGTTCGCACTCGAATTTGATTCATTCTCTAGTGACGCTTTTGACTATTTTTTAGTCCTCAGTTCAGTTGGCTTTCTAATCTTCTTCCATATCTGAGATTTATAATTTACAAATCGGAGCCTGAGTCAAGTTGCATTTTTATATTTCTATTCAATATTCTCACTTGAACAAACTACCTAATAGTGTATCACTTGTGTCACATTTAGCGATTCTAATAGAACATTTTTTATTTTATTCTTACTCTGCATTGCGTACTTTTTTGTATCCTACGCGATCGCACTTAAAGCACTTTTTCGTTTTATATGGAAGATCTTTGCACTAATGCTGTATTCCCCAACTGGGCATATTACTCTTCTTTTGATTATCAAATTGAGCTGATGAAATACTTTTGATCTTCTTGCGGATGTTTCTGATATGTGACACTCAACTCTGTTCAATATCTTTTGAATCTTGACTCACGCTAATAAACTGTTAGCATTACTCTGTCATATGATGGAGTGTAAAATCTGGTTCACTTTCCAGTTTATTAAAGATCCTTCTTGTGATTTTCTTATCCGTATCGATACTAATTCTTGCGCAAATATAAGCAATTTGAAATTGTTAGCACTCAACTCTGACAACTTGAAATCATAGAAGTGTTTGTTAGCTACACTCGAAAAATTGTGCAGTATTCATAATATTTCCTAGTAAGATTAATGCATTTCCACTTATTGTGAAAAAGAGACGTTTAGTTAACAATTTAGTTAATAATAGTATCGCTTCACAAAATGTAAAGTTGCTGTTTTTGTTAATTTACGAATTTGGTATGTTAAACTATACCCAATTTGCTTAAAAGTGAATGAGCCTTTTTAAAATCTTTCCAATTCCCACACTACGTATTATAAATATACACGTAAATACGAAGCAAATGTAATTTTGTTGGCAGGATCAAAATTAAAATTATCAATCGTGTTCCAAATACTTTTTGTGAAAACGCACTTTTATCTATACCATTTTGACAGCCATTCGATAATTCAAATAATTGTTTCAGATTCTGTTAGGTATGAGAAAACATTTCCTAAAATCTTTTCATTTGTTGTTCTTGGACTTTCTCATCCACTTTAAATTTTTTTGTTGTTCTTTCTGCAATTACATTTTTCCGCAACCATTTTCTTTTGATATTCCGCTTGTTCTTTCTGCAATTGTATTTTTCTGCATCAATTAGAATTTTTGAATTCCTCCATTTTTCCCGTCCCTTTAAGTAAACTGACTTTTCCGAGTATATATATTTTGTCACACAGTCGTAGTTTGTCTTACTGGTGGGATTAGTTCGTAACCTCTCAGTGGAAAAAAGCTCTTACAAAACCTATTTACGTGTTTCTGATTAACAAAAAAGAAATTGAACGACTTAAATTTCCAAACTCTTTCGTCAGAAAACGACAAGTTTACTTCAATCCTTTTTGCGACGTTGAGGTGTTTTTTTTTGTTTGTTTTTCTTTCTCTCGCAGAATCTGCACACTGTTCTCGTTAAAATCAGTTTGATTTCAACTTCTCGCTCTAACAAAATATCCAAAACATACGACTAAAGGCTTTCTTTTTTTAAACCAACATTCCAATTGTAGACATAAATCCGACTTTTCGTTGTCAGTGTTGTATGCAAAATAAGTCCGAACTATCTTCGTGTCTGAATAAATCCGAATTCCTTGTCACCAGTGTGGTAAGACATACGTTCGATAAAAGATGTTGGTCAGAATAAGTCCGAGTAAATTGTCTACATTATTGTGGGATATAGGTTTTGAATTCTCATCGCCAGTGTTATGAGATTGAAGTGTCGATAATAATGTGGACAAAATGGTGGTATATTTACTGCAGTGTATTTACGGAAGTACAGAATAGTATGTTATAGAAATTATGCGTTCGAAAATGTGGCTATGATTCTCACCAATGAATGCAACCATGACTGCCACGACACTTAGTCGTAACTATATTCATGTGTTCGGAAAAGTCTATTAATTTTCGAAATAGGGTAGATAAACAGCACACCATAACAATAGAATAGATTCACTTTATTATATACATATATATATATAATATATATATATATATACACATATATGTGTGTATATATATATATATATATATATATATATATATATATATGCATATATATATATTATTTGTAGTCCCTATAAAACCCTCTAGATTAACACAGCATGACGTCGTTAGCTATAAATGCATCATTTCTTTCATTAAGTTGAACACTCTTATGACGTCAAACCGCCAAAATGAGTGTTAAAATTATCACTGTTCATCCGGATATTACGCGGTGGCCGTGTGGTTCTAGATGTTGGTATTTGAGTTGTTAAATACACGGAGCTGTAGTGAATAGTTATAATCTCTATGCTGACGAGTCCCGATTAAAAAGGACGAAACGTAACGTACATAGATAATAAACAAAACAAATATATATATATATATATATATGTATGTATATGTATGTGTGTGTGTGTGTGTGTGTGTGTAGTTATATTTTATTCTATGTTTAAATGGATATTTATGAAAAGAAATGGGTTCCTAAGTTACATGTTATAAAAGTCACGGTAGTTGCTGTTAAAAACTGATAGATAAATATGTTTCAATCAACTTGTTTGTAATATATACTGGAGTTGATCCAGATTACATTTTTGTTTTTCTTGAATTCAGCCCAAACAAGAGAAACGTTTCTACTTTGAATTATGGGTCATACCTACAGGGGTATCCTAAGTAAAGAGTTAAGAATTTAAATGTGTGCTTACATTAAATGTAAATTGCTGTATGTTGGTGCAGTCATGGACATAGCTGGCAGGGAGGGAATTTTATAAGCTAGCAGTTCGAGGTTAGAAGCTGGTAGAGTAGAAAGCTTTCGGACTTTTTGGAACCTCTGCATTAAAGGGGAAGGATTTTGATGGCGGGGGTATTTACGTCGAGGTCGGCACTAGTGCAGCAAGTTTGTCGAAGCACATTTCGTGGACGTACTTGTTAAACAAGCACAGGGATGCAGTATTGCGGCGATCGGACAGGGTCTAGAGCTGAGTAGATTGTGCGAGACCTACAAGATTGGAGGTTCTATGTCGGACCCTGTCTAAGAGGGAGAGGTTAGTAGTTGGTGTACCAGCCCAGATGTTACAACAATACTCCGTGCGTGGGCAAATAGTTACTTTGTATAGATATAGGATATTGGCAGGTCTGAGAAGTTTTCTAGCACGGTAGAGAGAGCCTTGGCAATTTTTCTATGTATTTGTACCAATTCATGTTACCTGTTAATCTTAGGCCGAAGAGTTTGAATGATGAACTCTTAGGTACGGTGCTATTAGCCATTGCAATCGTTTGTTGTAAAGTTGTTTTATAATTGGTAAAAGAAAAGGAGCTTTGTCTTAGTCGCATTAATTTTTGCCTAATTCAACTACAGACTTAACATCATTTTTTAAGGATTCAGCCATTGACTTGGATATGTGTATATTCGTTTTCCCACGTGTTTAGAATAGATCGTGGTGCCATCAGCAAATATACCCATCTCGGACACAAATGCATCAGGGAAGTCGTTTATGAAAATCAGGAACAATGAGGGTTAAAGGATCGACCCCTGGGGGACATCTGCATTGATGACATGTTGTTTAGAGATGTACCGCCATCGAGGACAAACTGTATCTTTCCTTTTGCTCAGAAGAATCTGATTATATTGAATATTCGTCCAATTACGTTTTATGAGGAGACCTTCATGTCAGACTTTGTTGAAGACTTTGAATATATCAAGTTCTACCGCCAAAGCTTCAACAGCCTTGTCCAGTGTGTGGTAAATGTGTTTTGAGATGACCGTTATGATATCTGCATTAGAACAGGCTTGCCTAAATCCATAGTGATGGTCAGAAAGAAGGTTGGAATTAACGGGGTAGCAGAACACCGCTAGAATTATTAACAATTCAAAGATTTTTGCGAAAAGCGGGATTAGACTAATTGGATGATAATTTTGCAGGTCATTTCTTTATCAGAGTTTTTTTAAAGATGTTTAACGGAGGCAATTTGCTAGCTATCAAGGAAGCAAGATTCAACACGGCATTTGTTGTAGAGTTTAGAGAGCACAGCATAGCATCTTTTTTATTTCTATAGAAGAGATAAGATCACCCGTTGAGGTGTCAAGGTTTTTATAAGATCCCAGATTTGGGAGAAGGTAATTATCAGATAATCGAGTGTGGCTTCAGTCTGCAGTGAGAAATGTGTGGGGGTGTTGTTTGTGGAGTCCTAGGTGGAGTTCAAGACGAACCGCTAGACATGCAGTTCAGCTTTATCGGTTGCCGTGCAGGAAACATCATAATGGTGTGTGTGTGTGTGTGTGTGTGTGTGTGGGTGTGTGTGGGTGTGTGTGTGTGTAGGCAGCGTCTTCTCTTGCAGGCAAGTATTGTTGAATATAAGACAACTCATGTCTTGATATCCTTTAGTAGATCCTTTCAATAGTCCGAATCAAGATTTTAGTTTCGGATAGGAATTGGCTGATGAATTTGTCATAGTTTAGATTTGTCTCCCAAGTACTTTCAGACCCATCCGGGCCCATCTTCAGGGGAATGAGGTTAATCAGGTACAAACCATGTGTAGTATTATAGCCAATTCTCCTCCGAAACTAAGATCCTGATTTGGACTAGTGAAAGGATCTACCAAAGAATATCTAGACATAAGTTGTCTATTATATTCAACAATATATATATATATATATATATATATATATATATATATATATATATATATATATATATATATATATATATATATGGTCTAGCCGCACTGATGAGCTGTGAAACAGCGAAACAGTCTGTATGTGGATGACTATAAAAAGCTCCCCCCGGGTAGAGCTTATTTTGTAAGGGTATCCTCAACGGCCATTAGCTTTAAGGCAATGCTCATTAGGTAAAACTAATTTCGAGCTCAGGCAATTGCAATGTTTACATTTCGTTACATTGAGATATCTCTTACATTCAGTCAGTGTCGCATGATGGCGTAGGGGTTAGCGACTGTCAGCTCGACGGTTGCGTTTCGATCTCGGCTTGAGTCACTAACGGTAGCAGACTATATATATATATATATATATATATATATATATATATATATATATATATATATATATATATATATATATATATATATATATAAAGCAAAGTTGTTCGTATTGTGTCGTAGAATTACATGTAAGATTTCATTTAAAAGCCAAACAAACCACAAATTTGGAATCAGCACCTTCGATCCGATTCCTTCGTAATGCCAGAAGTTCTTGAACGCATTTTAAAACTCATTATTTAAAATTTAAATTATGCAAAAATAATATTAGAAAGAAATTTAATTTCCAGTTGTTTTTTATTATTATTAGTCGACTTAACAATATACTTATAATGATCTGAACGTGTTCACTACTAGTAATAAAAATAAATAAATAAACATAAAAATAAGTCGGGATTTCTTTTTAGTTACACCATCGTACGTATTTAGCATTCTTTGTTTCATTAAAACGTAACTTTAATTCAGGCTTCATAACATTTTTAGACAATCGAACTATTTTAGATTGATGCAGAGAAGTAAAAACCGATTTTTAATTGTGTATCTCTACGCCGAACTCCTACATAGTTTAAGTACATGAAAAAGACAAAAGATGTTTGTTTGATCGATGAACGTGAAATAAAGCGTTCACATTTACTTGCAATATGTTATACTATCTTTCAGGGTTCGAATACACTCTAAACAATTGTTTTTTACAGTTATTTTCTAGCCAAAATTGAGCATCATCATCAAACTGAATAATTCACTTGTTTATTTACGATAGTTTTTATTCTAAGGACTAAAAAATATTTTAAAAATTAATCTATTGGAATAATAAGTAAAAACACTTTTCATTTAAATTGACGTTTTCAGAAGTTTAGAGCAACCTGATGTTGACGTGGACTTTAGCTAATAATAATAATAATATATATATATATATATATATATATATATATATATATTAGAGGTGAAAGATGAGAATAAAAAATTGTAAAGATACAATATTTATTAGAATATCAAAAGTTCAGAGCAAGGAGCCTCATATCCTTAATCCATGGATTTTCAAAGATAAACTCTTCTCATCAGAGGATAGGGAAAAGCCGATAATGTAGTTGTAAATATTATCGGCAACATTTAACTTTGAAAATTTGATATAAAATAAAACAAAATAGAAATAAAAAACAAAATTAGGGTCAAAAAGTAAAGAGTCTTATGTTGAGATGAGATAAGACTCTTTACCTTTTGCCCCTTATTTTGTTTTTTATTTCTATTTTGTTTTATTTTATATCAAATTTTCAAAGTTAAATGTTGCCGATAATATTTACAACTACATTATCGGCTTTTCCCTATCCTCTGATGAGAAGAGTTTATCTTTGAAAATCCATGGATTAAGGATATGAGGCTCCTTTCTCTGAACTTTTGATGTTCTAATAAATATTGTATATTTACAATTTTTTATTCTCATCTTTCACCTCTAAAATTGATTGCTCTATTCAATATATTGAGCTTCATATTATCACGCTAGATTATTATTATCAAACGATAATTCAATTATCGTTATTTAATTCAACATTGAAATGTAATATATATATATATATATATATATATATATATATATATATATGGTGGTGTATGTGTGTGTGTGTGTGTGTGTGTGTGTGTGTGTAAGGTTAGTGGGACAGAATCCCATCAGCAAATGATACAACTGTATATATATATATATATAAATATATATATATATATATATATATATATATATATATATGTGTGTGTGTGGGGGGGGGGTTATGGGTGTGTGTGTGTGTGTGTGTAAGGTTAGTGGGACAGAATCCCAGCAGAGTGCTCAATTATTAAGAAAAAAGTAAGATTGTAATATTTAGTTAGTAATGTTTTCGAGAAGTTCAGAACAACATCGTTGCCGTCGGTTTTAAATCCTAACAAAGGGGACCTATAAATCCCTCATTTGTATAAATTACAGCTTCTCATAATGTCACATTTTCAAAATATACATTCACCGTCTCATATGAAATCTTTATTATCTTGGTCAGGAAAACATTCTACTATTAGCAAAGACGCCGATAATTGAAGATATCCTCAAAACCAATGGTTATTACCAGCCGCTGGTATATCAACCCTATGGGTTATAATCCATCATCATCATGACGGACTAAGGTGACTTTATTTATATTCTATTAAGCTTCTTTGATCACCCCGTAATATAATAGTTTTTGAATTTCCGACCAGAATGTTTATTTGCAGGGGACTTGTTAAAGCTTTCACCGGCGGATATAACGGTGTACTCGTTATTTCTTTGGATCTTCTTCAACGGTCAATATCTATAAAAACTCGTAGTGAAGTAACAACAGACCCTCAAGAAAATGAATATTGTGCTGTAAATACAATTATTCTCGGCTGCTATGATCTGGTTTTCGTAAGGAAAACTATTGGTTTTCTATGCTCGTTTTTTTTTTCAATAATACCAATAACGATCAGGTTAGAGAAAGGAAATTGATCATAAAATGTGAAAATGTGACAAAACTATTAAACTTTTATGTTACTACTTGTTACCGAAGAAAAGGTTTTTAAAAAACAGCGTTCAAAGTTAATTATTAAATAAAAAATGATATCCTTAACTAAAAAAAAAAAATTGTGTGCGGTCTGCAAAAAAAAATATTGACGACAACCTACCACAATAAGTTCCGGTTTTAAGTAGCTGTTTAACTATTTACAACCCCTTTGCCTTTTGAAATTTTTGAACACAGAGATATGATTTAACATTTTGTTAGAAATCGTTATTTCATATTCGGAAAAACTTAAAAATCAACCTTCACTAATGTATGTGTATATATATATATATATATAGTCTAAAGAAGCTTTGAGTCATTTTAAACCAAAAAAAAAAAAAAGAAAAGAAAGTAAAATGCAGTTCAAATTCCCAGAGAAACTAACTTAATCCAAGATATTGCAGACTTAACATTCGTTGGAAAATTAATGAATAAAAAAATAAGTAAATACAAAAAATAAAAAGGGGGTTAAGTATCTAAGAGTGAAACAAAAACAGGAGACCTTAAGTGTCTAATATTAACACGGGGATCATCAGCTGCTTACCATGTAACTGTTTCGGAGATTTAAAAACAGGACAGTTATAATATTCATGGCTCTCCAATGGTACTGATAAACCACCATTTCCCCAATAATCAAGTGTCGAAATAATTAAGCTTAAAATTTCACTAATATATACATAAATAAATAAATAAATAATAATAATAATAATAATAATAATAAAATAATAATAATATATTACCCTTAAGACTACCGTATGATATGATAATTTGCATATCAAATAACATTAATTATAACAATAATAATAATAATAATAAAAATAATAATAAAAGAAAAATAATAATACTATCTAAACACTACATCCAAGAACAATTCTGCAATATAGTAGCTAGCAATAAAATTATATAGGAATTAAAGTTGCATTAAAAAATAAATAAATACAAAATAAAGCTTAAGTACCTTTGGTACCAGAAAGGTAATTAGATAAGAGGAAGGAAACCTAGCCGTACAGATCCAAATACCCAATATATAGTCTAAAGAAGCTTTGAGTCATTTAAATATATATATATATATATATATATATATATATATATATATATATATATATATATATATATATATATATATACATTAATACATAGAAATAGAAAACATACAGAACTATTTTATTTTGTTTGGCTGTCACAAATATATATTCAATTTCAACACATACCATTTATTTAAATAAATATTATATTTATTCCTCGTGGGACCCGGGTCCTCGCGTTGGCCGGGAAAATTGAGGAAAACAAGAATCGCAACTTTCAGAAGTAAATTGATCAAAGAGAATCGGAAATACTTTTTCACGTGATTTGTCACTATCAGATGTGATGTCCGCAACTGTAAGTTGGCCTCATTTAAAACGCTTCGACAAATTACAGCAATTCGCAAGGGCAAAGGTTTTATTTACTCCTCCCCAGGAGTTAGGCACAAGGCCAGTTTTATCTTACTCCCACAAGTAAGATGTGACCCAAGATCGGGTCGAGAAAGTGGGGTTTGAAAAGCCAGCGCTCGAGAGGTGAGCACTCTGGCCATTTAAAAATTGGCTGGGCAGCCCCGTCGGCATTCCCCGGTAGGGGCCCCTCAGACAGTAAGCAATAAACTTACTCCTCCCCAAAGAGGGGAGGCAAAGCCTGGGAGGGTGGACCTCTTAGAACTGCACAGGACAGGCGTGCAGTATCCATCGGAACAGATACTACACTTAAAGGTTCATATCTGCATTGGGCGAGAGGAGTGTTATCTGGCTGGCTCATGACAGTTGTCGGCTTTAAGTATGAAAATTATCAATGGTTAAATGTGATTCACCCCCCCCCCCGACTTGCTTATGGGTTGCGGGTTGGAATTGTGACGGGAGAGTGTAATGTTGAATGACATATTTTCCTGAGGTGGAGAAAATCAATCATGAACTGAAAATCAAAAATGTGTGAGGCTTTCAGTCTAAACGTAGTGTTAACATAATGTTAGTTAAGTAAAATAAAGTATATATATTTAAAGACAACAATGTTTTTAATGTCAATTTGATATGCAGCCATTTTTCATCTCACGGCCTGACAGCCTGTCGAAAAAATCACTTGAATTTTGAACGCTTTCTCGTACAAAAGCAAAGCGGAAATGCTGTCCAGCCACTTACTCAAGTTCAAGATCAGCGGCGCCAATGGCAGAGTTTGGCGAACATTAAGACACAGCGTACAACTAGTCAGAACGCATGCTATCATCTTGGCACCGGAATATATTCAGTGCCGCGTCACCCAGAATATGACACTGAATGACTCCTCGGTCGTCGATAGGTTCACACCAAAATGCTAAGCATTTATCCAGGATACAATAAGTTAGTGGGAAGGGGGCTTACTTGATTTAATTGCGTAAGGACTTGTATGTATATACATGCGTGGGTTTTTGTTGTGGGGGCTCTGTTTGTATTATACAATGTCGAACAGGATCGTAAAGGACATTGACCTGAAAAGAGCCTTTCATCCAAAATGCTAATAAGATGTCATTTTTCAAATCAATATGCAAATTACTTAGTCCGACTACATATATTATAAATTTATATTTTGTATATGACATTAGGGTTTTAATGTCACTGTCAGTGCGATAAGCGGCCCAAATTAATGAATAAAGATTTATTCATTACTATTAACTGATATAATTACACGAGCGGTTGACGCGGGAAACGACTACGGAATAATTCAAATGCGTCCAATGTAAGCTGTCCGGCGAATTGGGGTTGACGTAATCATCGTTTATTTCTCGTGGCAAATGCAAACAAATATCGTAGGACATACAATGATGGACGTGACTGACAAAATAATAAATTGAAATGGTCGCCGTTTGGAAAAAGCGATATGCAAGATTCATACTAACTCTCAGCGTTTATCAGTTGTCGCCTCGTTTTCGTTCCATGGTTGCCGAAGAAATGTGCCCTCTGCGTGGGAGGGTCAGTGCAGCTTTAGCTATGTAAATATAATTGCGCGCACAAAGAAACTATTCACAACGATCAAAACACATTCAGCCATTTCCCCTCTCTCTCTCTCTCTCTCTCTCTCTCTCTCTCTGTATATATATATACACGTATGAAAATACGCATACACATATATAATATATGTGTGTGTTTTGATAGTGGTTGATAGTTTCTTTGTGCGCACAATTATATTGACTTAGACAAAGCTGAATTGATAAGGTATCAATACTAGCGGGACCCAAAGAGATTTCATGGATAATTATCTAAATAAACGTTAATATTATTATTTCTATGTAATATATTTTGTTAGGGGGATGATTTTATTGATTGTAGTCGGCGGCGCCCTAATGGGTGAGGGAGTACTCATATGACAAAGAGCTAGGACCCTACGAATGACCTAAGGCGATTAAAAGAATTAGTATACATTTGGAAGATTGTACCGAGAAAATTGCGATTTATTATTTACACGAGTTATGAACATCATGTCAGGAAGATAAGAGTTGTTAAGACTACCAGCTGAAGTAGACACTCTGTTAGCGGAAATCCCAGGTGAGACTAGAGGAAAGGTAGAAAATGAGTCACCAAACTTTACTATTATCATGAGTGATAAAAATGACACCCGAGAGAAATTAAGTACATGTGATAATTTTAGTTAAACGAAGACGAGGTTAAGTGATTGAGATAGCCAGCGACCAATAGGATTTCGTATTGACCGTGACGAACAGACTGCGTCCGGGCAATATCAAGTAACCAGTCTAACTATATAAAGTGTTGCGCGGAAAGAATTTGATAGAGACAGTTCAGAATTTTGAAGTTTAGGGTAAATTAAGTTGGGAGCTGCGGCGTCCTCCAGAATCAAGATAATTCACTCTTTTAAAAATATGGAAAGAAAATTTGTTTCGTGTCGATCACCCATTGAGTAAAAAAATCACAATCTGACGAAAAACACCAGATGACATTCACAAGCAAATACACTACCCACTCTACTTACGAACAAACATATACTAGTTTGAAGGAGAATACATATTTTAAACTTAAACACAAGTCAAGAGCTTTGTTGTGTTTTGAAATGTTTGGACTGCCTGTTTGATTTCACCATTTTATTTTGTTCTTCCTTTGCCTATCTCTCACCAGTTGATCTGCCTCCCAGTCAGTGTCTAATCATTTTTCTCGACTAGACCAATACACAACGTGGGAAGAGCTCTTGTCCAACTGACAAAGGCGTTTCGTTTCACGGTGTGTAGCCTCTTTTGAAGGTGGAAGGAATCGACTTGGTGTTCACAGCGACCGGCTATAATGTGCAAAGATTCCACATCAACCGACGCCGAAGTTACTTATTAAAGTTTATAAACCACAGTTAAAAAGGGGGTACTATGAAATTTAGTAATTCAATAGGACTAGCTTATAGTCAGTAATTAAACTAATAGTTGAATTACTATTAATGAATAATAGAGTCAATAATATATGTCTTGTTTTCACTGTTTTAATACACAGATTAATTTTTTTAATGTAGATTTCAAATATTAACATTATTTTGCAGTCATGTCTAATAATGATATAATTCTGTGGATGCACCCTTTGTCACATGTAAGTATTATTTTTACAGAATTTGTTTTAGTAAGATTAGATTTGGGGGATTATATAATTTCATGACATGGGAGGTTTTGAAATGTTTCATTAATTTATCTTAGTATATGGTTGATAGGTTTAGTAAATACAGATTAATCTTTTAATTGACAAATTTAAGTATGAAGTTATCTATTAAACCTCAGTCAAATATTGTTAAAAATACGATTTGGGATATATGTTTCCTGAAACCTGATTATAATCTTATTATTGTATTATTCATTATTTTTATTAATTCTATTTTTGCTAATTTGCATAATTGTGTTATCACAGTGGGGGGGTCTGCAGATATACTATTTGATAAATGTAAGGACTATACATTGGTTTTACTGAGTTATTTTTTGATAAAATTATGATTTTATGACTTTGAAATCGAAATATTAAAAAAAATAACTAATTTTCTAGCACCGATTAAATCTTCTAATTATCGAATCCAAGTATAAAAATAATTTCAAATTAAATTCGGATATTTTTCCTTTAACTTGCCTAGGTATTTTTTACATAGTAATGTGAATTCGGGTGTAATAATAATATATGTATGTAAATATTCAATATACGGTGAATTGTATGTGGAAAAGATGGTTTTAAATGTGTCTGGATAATGTATGTGCATAAATATTAAGTTGGTTTGAATTGTTTGCGGTAGATTTGAGTATGCGTATTGTCTTGACGGTTAAAGATAATGGAGAGAAGAAGAGATATGGGGATAAGAAGGTCTCAAGCATTTCGCGTAGTTTGAGTGTACATCGGCCCGTAAAAAAGTGTTGGGTAGGTGGGCGCTGCTGTCTATTCGTAGGAAGAATAAAAGACACATTTAATCAGGTTTGTTCTCAGCTGGCCGATTTTGTTCTGTCTGATTTATTTTCGATGATTTAAATATTAATTTCTTGACTCACTTGACAGTCCAAAGGTGACGTATTAACGTTGAAACGCTGATTGATCCGCGTACACTGTTTCTAATGTTTACATCATTTTTGATATATATATATATATATATATATATATATATATATATATATATATATATATATATATATATATATATATGTGTGTGTGTGTGTCAGTAGATTTCGCGTACAACAAAATGGTAGGATACATTTCAAAAGAAACATTATTTTAATCAATAAACTGGCGGGTGGAAATACAAGAAAATTGCTAAATTTTTCCATAAGGGCTTATCGCCTGACCCTCTACGCGGAAATGTCAAAATGATAAATTAAAACTAAGATAATTGAATGAAATATGAGGTGAAAAATTGTTTTTGCTAAAGAAAACGATTGAGAGTGTATATATATATATATATATATATATATATATATATGTATATATATATATATAAGATAAATGAAAGAAGAGAGATAAAGATGTACGAATGACAATATATTTCAACTTCAATTGTTCAATGCAAAGTGTACTCATATATATATATATATATATATATATATATATATGTATGTATATGTATATATATATATATATATATATATATATATATATATATATATATATATATATATGTACTGAAGAGTCATTCAAAACGGAATCCAATATGTAAGTATCTTATTTAATAATTATACAGACTCTTATTAGACTCTTCCTCCTGTAAATAAACACTCTGGTCATTGGAAATTGTATATATATATATATATATATATATATATATATATATATATATATATATATATATATATACTGTGTGCATAGTTATATGGTTTCGATAGGAAGCTGAGTAAGAGAGCTCAATATACTTGTTAACAAAGCTGGGATAAATTTAAAAGAAATAAACTAAACACAGATTATTCGCAGTATAAATTATTTCGATCTAGATGGGTCTCATCAGACGCGTACACAGCCACATTTCGGAACTGAATAATGAGAAAAAACGTTATACACCGTCTTAAAATAGAAACAGAAAAACATGGAGGAAAAGAAGAAGAATTTCCCGTTGATAATTGGTCGTTTGTGATAAAGAAGAGAAAGGGGAAGTAAAAAAGACAATGATAGGTTAAAAGGCCACGATGTCTAGTCGTGGTTTTCTGTGATGGGAATCGTAAAAAAGGAGTGCGGAAGGGGGGGGTGATTAAAATAAGAAATTAACCCCCGTTTTTAATGTGAAGTCTGTTTTAAATGTTGAAATGGCATACAAATTTGGAACTAAAAATGTCCATTAAAATTCAGTTGACTAAAATAATTAAAAAACAAAAATACAGGATATGTTACAGTAGGGAAGTTATAATGAGTTTACATCTTTTAAATTTATACATATATATATATATATATATATATGTATAAATTTAAAAGATGTAAACTCATATATATATATATATGTGTGTGTGTGTGTGTATATATATATATATATATATATATATATATATATATATATATATATATATTATTGTTATTATTTTATAATTTTATAATTCTGACCCACCAATGCTTTGAAATGAACGACCCATCTTCTTAAACTTCTAGCATGCCTATGCTTTCTTCGTTCTACAACCAGAATTCGAATTCATAACCGCCAACGACATCGGCGCGGATACAACATAACAAGGATATTTTATCGAAAAAACAACAAAAAAAGTGTGTTAACTTTTGTTTTTGTGTTTTTTGATAAAAAAAATGACACAATACTGGTTAACTCCGATGATGGAATATTATTCCGAAATTAATAAGTTTAAAATTAAAAATTTTTTTTAATAATCTTGCATTGATAAAGGCTTCTATTTTCAATTGTATAATACCTACCCACCAATGATTTGAAATGAACGACCCATTTTCTTTAACTTCTAGCATTCTAATGCTTTCTTCGTTCTACAACCAGAATTGGAATTCATAACCGCCAACGACATCGCCGCGGATACACCATAACAAGGACATTTTATCGAAAAAACAAAAGAAAAAAAGTTTGTTTATTTTTGTTTATGTGTGTTTTGATAAGAAAATGACACAATACTGGTCAACTTTGATGATGGAATATTAGTTCAAAATTAATAAGATTAAAGTGAAAAAAAAATTATTTTGCATTGATGAAGGCTTCTATTTTCAATTTTATAATACCTACCCACCAATGCTTTGAAATGAACGACAAGTACAAAGGGAATGTGATTATTTATATTTATTTTGCAAAATAAAGATTAGTAGATTGGCACTGAAGGAGATTAAAAACATAATTGCTGTCTGTAACAATCATTTTTTAAATTTTATCATCAAGGGAGAATACTAAAATGTGAAGCCGAAGCAAACACTTCACAACTGATTGTCAATGAAAATCCCAACAAATCAGCAAAAGGCACTCGGCATAAAAGTCCTCGAAAAATGTTCAGTTAAAATCGAGACCATTTTTAATTATCTGCAATCAGAAATCTTATAAGTATATTTAAGTGATTCCCCTCGAGTTTACGAATGTCTCGAAAGTAGATTATATTGCCAACATTGCGTTTTCAGTCGTCTTTTCTGATCTGAGCCAAATGTTTTGCTGTCATTATAGTTGTCTTTCTTGCTATTTACTGTGATTGAAATACAAAGTGAAATCAGATGGCGCAAGTACACTTTCGTGTAGTTAAACTGATTAAGTTCTTTAACTTACAAGTTTGTTCTCACGAAAGCGAAATAATTTTATGACGTTATCATATTTTAATTTTTTTATGATTACGTCACTAAAGTAATCAACCATTTTCGATATAATTTTGTTACGCATAAACTGTACTGATTTTAGTCTGTAGTCTGTGTTCATTATCCTTCCCCAGCTGATAGCTGGGATGACATTCGTCGAACAGTGTTCACTGTTTAATACAGTCTGTTTAATACAGACTGCTAATTCTGTGTTGTTGGTTTCTTTATATAAAGAATTCCCAGGCTTCCAAGCGTTACAAAGCAGAGGTCGCTAACAAGCTGGCCCTATGTTTAACTTGACTTGATTAGCCAATAGTATTAATTGACGAACAAAACAAGGTGCTTATTGACGAGAAACTGCCCCGTTAAGTTCTGGTGTTAATTTGCTGGTTTATAAACTGCTTTGTTTTGGAGGATTTTTGGACACGGACGCGTTCATTTCACGAATTATTGAAACATATATTTTTTTACTGACCAATTAAAACATATAATTAATACACACATCACGGTTCTTTTAATATTGCGATTATTATTCTCCTTTTTCCATAGCCTATGAATGAGCCTCGTATTCTAAAATGTAATGAAAGCATTTTAACATGTCTTCACCATTATCGAATCTATTTTTTTGTTTAAACTGCCTGATTACTCGTGTACAAGTTTCCAAAAATGTGTATATTATTTGTTATCACTACCGAAAATAAAGTAGCCTTGGTGAGTACAAATACATGCTGTGAATTGTCAAGACTAAAAATTTGACGTATGAAAACAGAAGAGCAAAAACTATAACTATCAGTTATCATGCTGGAAGCGATAAAGAGACTTCGTTTACAGAACCCACGTGTAAAAATATAACTAAAATTAGAAAAATAACAACTCATATTACGTTCTCCCAAATAGATTATTTTAGATTAGAACATGGGTTACACAAGTAAAATAATATATTTGTGCCGCTAAGGATTAAGTGATCCCATTAAATATTAGGGTGGGCAGGCTTACTTTTGGACCATTTTACCTAGTACATATGAACTATTATGTAGAAAGTACTGAAGAAAGAAAATAGCAAAGATCAAGGAGTTTACCCTGACTGTAGAATTCTAACTTTGAGTACAGGAAGCCGATTATAAGGGGCGGACGTGACGTCATAGCGTAAAGCTACTTCCGTTTTGCGGTTTGATCGTTCTCTTTTTATTTGGACGTAGTTGTAGCCGGGCGTGTTTATCTGCTGATTGCGTTTAGGCCATTTGAGTAGCTTCCTTGTCTCTGGGATACTTAAATAAGCACTGTTCACATCGTTCAGTTTTTGAGGAGCTTTAATAAACTAGTGTATCGTATCTCGTATTTTTTAGACCATTATTCCAGAAAAGCCAGCGTACTTTGATCTCAAAATGGCTGACTCAATAGACTGTTTACTACTAGACGATTATCATCATATCAGACATCAGACAAGAATCAAGTCGAGTTAAACATAGGGTCAGCTTGTTAGCGACCTCTGCCTTTGTAACGCTTAGGAGCCTAGGAATTCTTTATATAAAGAAACCAACAACACAGATTAGCAGTCTGTATTGAACAGACTGTATTAAACAGTGAACACGGTTCGACGAATGTCATCCCAGCTATAAGCTGGGGAAGGATAATGAACACAGACTACAGACTAATCATCACGGACAGTCAGAACAAACTTACCCATACACATACACTGACTGACACGCAAGTATATTGTTTCGTGATTCATGATAACAGTTGAAAATAGTTCATATCAACGTATTGTTACTGTTTCCTTTACACGCTATAAGCGTATATAGTTACATTTCTGAATGGAAAGCATACAGTTAAATATATGAATGAGAATTATACAATTAAATTTATGAATAACATTTTTAAATGTCTCAAACTGCTAACGTCTACACAGAAAATATAAATGAACAACTGACTCTTTGTAAATAAACTTCGTCACTTTCAAATACATGAACCATTTGAACAAGTTGTATATTATTATGTAAATATTCAGTTGTAAATATATAAATATCTTGTTTTTAGTTAATCCTGTCTTCATTGATTTATCTTATATGATACTAGCATAGCTATCCAGCATTACCCATAGACACGAATAGCAAAATATAAGAGTTAAAAAATGCGTGTTACACATTTCTTTTTAAACCACTCTCTGTAGCTCTATCTATTATATCTCTCTATCTCCCTCTATACCCGATAGGAAGGAAGGAGAAAATAGAGTAATAAAGGAATAAATAAATAAATGGAATAAAGAAAGAACCAAATACAAAAACAAAAGAAAAAAGTAAAAGAGAAAGAAAGAAAAAGAATAGAAGAAAAAGAAGAGGAAATGATGAGAGAAAGGAAGACAATAGAAAGAAAAAGTAAAAGAGAAAGAAAGAAAACGAATAGAAAAAAAGAAGAGGAAATGATGAAAGAAAGGAAGAGAATAGAAAGAAAAAAAGCATTCAAAACAAACGAAAATGGAAAGTAAGAAATATAACAGAAATATACGGAATGAAAAAATAAAAGAATAACAGGAATATTAAGAAAGAAAAGACAAGAAAATAAATGAAAGAAAAAAAGTAAAAAGGCGAAAGATAGAAGAAGAAAGGAGATAATAAACAAAATGCAAAGAAGAAACAAAGAAAAAGTAAAAAAGAAGAGAAACGAAACAAAAGAGACAAAAAAAAGAAAGAAAAGAAAAAGAAAGGGGTAAAAATAAAAGTAAACATCACCAACCCGCCCCCTCGTCACGCCACTACATAACACCAAATCAACATGTCTGCTCTACCCTTGCTTCCCACTCTTGTTGATTAATCGAAAAACCTGATGCTGATCATGTATGTATCCCTCGTAAAACAAGGGCCGTAATTATGCGCATTGAAAATCTTTGGTCGGGAGAAGCTCGGCACCAGATGTCTCTTTCATTTGACTCCACTTCCCATCAGCGAACGTCGCGGCCTTGTCTTCACCGGTTCTGTCCTCTCACAGAGAAGACAAAATAATGAAGAGTAATTCCGATTGAATCATGTCGGCGTCCGATGATTTTCCAAAAATGCCGGAAGCTGTCCGATTTGCCCATTGAAATGTCCCCCCCCCCCCGCCCTTTGCTGGACAAGATAAGCACTTAAAAGAAATCGATTTTCCCGCACACGCCCCTCTCCGCGTTTCCCACCTTATGCTTTGAACGCTGCGTATCCCTCGTGATATGTTAATAGGAAAAGAGAACGTAGCCTTGGTCACCGTAAAAGTTTTAGCATCTTCAAACCGAAGAGCGCTTCAAGTGCACAGGATCCTTGGAGGCTATGAAAGAAAGAAAGAAAGAAAGAAAGAGAGAGACAGAGAGAACCACAGAGAGACGTCTGCTGCGCTGATAGATAAACATCTTGCAATTTGAGTACAAGATTGTCTTCGTTAGCGAGATTGTTAAGAAATGGTCGTATGATCGTTAGGTATTAGATCGATAAAAGGCAATACGGTTTGCGCAAACAGGTATGTCCACTAAATACTGACCTAGATATTGAATCCAAAATCTGCCGTGGAAAATAATAGAAGAGTGTCGACGTCCCCGTGATGGAATTAGGTTTTATGTGGCACACATAAAGTTAACGGTTTTGCATAAACGTCGAGTGTTAGCGAGTTTGATAGATACGGTTTGATCCCAGGGTCAGGGTATTTATATACTGCCTCTGCAGGAGGTAAGACACAAGGTCAAGTGAGATGTTAAAAAAGCAATTCACTAGCAGAAGGGTGATCTAGCCGACAAAATATTCCTGAGCCGTCCCTTCGACATTCCCTAGAAGTCAGACAGAAGTAAATTCACTGATTGTCGAACTTGATATACGAGAGAAAATAAGAGATTGGTCGATCTAGATAGATATTTTAAATAGTTAAAGGATCAGTTTAAGTCCAAAACCTAGAGAGAAAGGATCATTATTTAGTCAGAATAAACATAAATAGAAGGGCTCAAACCTCTGAAAAAATAGTCAAAAGTAACTTGAGTAAAGGACATGGATCCAATACTTAAGACAAAAAAAAAACATAGTTAAGTATAATTGCTATCGTCTTCTGTAAGAAACAAAAATGTATATAAATCTCTTGTAGCACAATTAGATCACAATGACGATTATTACCAGAACCAAAGCGTGCTCTCTCTTTCTCTCTCTCTCTCTCTCTCTCTCTCTCTCTTTCTCAGCTGCATAAATCGTTCTGCCTCATCAGTGTTTATTCGGATTTTCTAAAGTCGGTTGGTGATTACGTAGGAAAATTATTTGCCCTGACATGCAAATTAGTTCTAACTATAAAAATTCACAACTCTAAACATGGGTTGTTCTCTCTGGCAAACGACTTCCCGCCACACAAAACGTTAGCCACGTTTTGTAGCCGGTAAGTTATCGTCTCTATTGTCACATTTTCTTACTACGACAAATGGCCAACGACCATGGCCATCACTGATGAGTGTTATAATAAAAGAACAGAAACGTTATCTTTCCAAAATAATGGGTGTGCATTCTTTAAACGCAGTAAATTCAACATCGAGTCACTGCATTTGTAATTCGATTCTAAAATTGTAGGATTACATCACATGATCCAGCTCATCTTAATATAAACAGGACATTTGACTCATCTGAACTGATTATCGCTGATGTGTTTACTGAAATGGTGTAATTTGTGAGCTCGGCGTTGTGTCTATGGGTTCTATCGGAGCTACTTGATCTCTATCACTTATATTCTCATCACTCTATCGGTGAAATAGTTGAGCAGACTTGACTCTCAAGCCTTGATTGGCCAACTAATCTGCAAGAAGAAACACTCAGAAATCATACCAGTCTTTATGTTCGTCTTTGTTTTCTCCTTGCTACTGGGCCAAAGCAATGCCGGATCAGGGGAACCACAGTTAGAGATTGCGCAATCCTTGTTTCCTTGTATCTCGACAAAGAACGAAGCCAACTGATCGATAATATATTTCCTCATTTTGCTTCTTCTATGATGAATCATATTTAAAAGTATCGTGTTGAATTATGGTGCATACTGAACCAATTCGGTATGATCACGTTTGCAAACCGGTTCCAGTTAGATCACCGAAGTTAAGCGATTTTGAGCCTGGTCAGTACTAAATGTGGGACCATTTAGGAATATCGTTATAATGTTGCATTTATGAAGAGCAAATTACAATAGAATAATTACAACAGCTCAATAAGGCTTCATATCTCTTGTAGCGGTAGAAGCTCCTTGAAACTTGATTTTCTATTCTCAACTTCATCAGTGAAGTGGGTAGAGTTAAATTGAAAGCGGGTGCGAATTACACATGTGCCGAACAGAAATTCGTTCTTTAATGTGGGGAAAATCCGGCTCCTCAAAAAGGAGCACTCTTAATTGGAACAAAAGTAAAAATTACATCAGTCTTGAAAGATATCTACTTCACTAACAGAGGACGGAAAATATGAAGTGTAGTATCAGAACCGAGTTGTCAATTACATGGAATTTTCCGAATACAATGACACGTTTCTCTCTAGCGAACATTCAAGGCCGTTTATATTCAAATAAATAAACCTGCTATCTGATGGACATGCGAAACACTCATACCAAATTTAGCTACACAAAACATTTTTTTCGTTGAAGAATGAAAGTGTTTTCTATGGAGTTAAAATTATCATGAGAAAATTGATAACTCACTATAAAAATAAACGTTAAACTTTTATCCGGGAATTAGACATGATTTTACATTTCTGAACAAGACGAGTTACCTTGTTACATATATATTTTGTAAGAAGTAAATACGGGGTGGGCGAAAGAGAGAGAGAGAGAGAGAGAGAGAGAGCGAGAGAGAGAGAAAGACAAACCAACTCTACATACATATTTACCACGAGAAAGACGATACACGACTCTACGCTACGGCTATGCAGGATAGAAGACGAGAGTTGACGGTGGTTAAGTGGATAACGACACGGACTGAAGACTTGGGTGTTCCAAGTTCGAATCCAGTCGGTTCCCCAGTACACCTTTCACTTAGGGATGTTAACAACCTTCTCGTGGTCCTTCCCGTAAGTACCCGATGTCTTTCCAGAAAGATTTCTAACTAGAAAAACATCGAAGAAACTAATGCCAACACCAGAATCATCTGATTCGCACAAGCCACATCTATCTGAATCTATACATCACAACTAAGCGCCACGACAAACGTGTCTACAGCTGTTTACGCGCGTGGCCATTAGTTTAGAAGACGATGGTTAGCCTTCTGGCTATGCCACAGCAATGAATTGATGGATTCGTTCCCAGAGGTTCTCCATGATTCTTTTTGTGTCATATCATGTAAATGCGTTTATTTCCTCTGCGATACTCAATAGTTTTTTGTTCTTGGCCTTTTAGCTAAGATCAAAGTGTAGTAACTGTTCCGATGGATACTGCACCCCATAGACTGGTATTGTCTTGGCCTTCGGGGCTTTATTTACGCCGATCTATGGGTCTGTCCTGTGCAGTTCTAGGAGTTCCACCCTCCCAGGCTTCGCCTTCCCTCTTTGGGGAGGAGTAAGTTTATTGCTTACTGCCTGAGGCGCCCCTACCGACGGGGCTGCCCAGGCAATTTTTAAACCCCACTTTTCTGACCCAACCTTGGGTCACATCTTACTTGTGGGAGTAAGATAAAAACTGGCCTTGTGCCTAACTCCTGGAGAGGAGTAAATCAATACTCAAGAGTTCAAGGATGATGTTGTCAAACATTTTCCTTTAGATATCCACAAATAGAAAACACTTAAATCTGGTTATCGTGAGGCTACTTCACTTAACAACTTGAAGCAATTCAAACGCTCCGTAAGTATTTCCCTTAAAACCTCACTGTCAGTTGAAAGAGACAATGAACATAATATATTAAACATTATAACGATATAATGTTTAACATTTTTGTTATAATCGGTGAAGAAAATCAAATTATATGAACTAGTCTACCGATTGGCACGTGTCATGCTTTCATAGTCCCATTATAGTCCGGACAGTGTACATTATAAATATAAGAGATATTTATTCTGTGGTTATTAATTCGAAAACACGTGTTCTATGTAGTGTCAGGACGATTAATCGGAATCGGGAATCGAAAATCGGAACTTTTTGGTGTATCGGAATCAAAAAGATTTGTGCCGATTTTCCGATGCCAAAAACGATTCTTTTCATTGTCTTTTTGTTGTTGTTTGTTTTTTGTTTAATACTTAATTTTCCATTGCTGATACTAATGATGAAAGGATAAATATTTGTTGATTGTAAATCTACCAGTGGAATTTAAATGAATAACGTTTATTTTTATAGTGAGTTATAAATTTTCTCATGATAAAAAAGTGTATTTTTTACGCTTACAAAAATATATGCACATATTACATGGGCTTTTACGGTATTAAGAACATAAAAAAATAAAAACATCTCTACAACTAAATATTTAGAGGTTTTAAAAGAATCGGAATCGGAATCGGTAATTATATCGGAATCGGGAATTTAGAACAGAATCGGTAATTGTATCGGTATCGGGAAAAATATTGGACTTGTCCCATCACTAATTTTATGTTTCGTTTAAAGGTGACAATGTGTGACATTTCACTGACTGTCAGACACGGTTTCATGCTAAATTCGTTTGTTTAAACTAGCCTGATAACTGAAGTGCCGAATCTATATGTCAATTATGAGTTTCAGTAAGTTTAAGATTAAGTGTCCGTCGGTCGTGGACCACATTTCGGGTAGAAATAACATTTTCATCGCTAAACGCGAACATTGAATGGACGTATCTTACTTTAGATACGTCTAAGCATCTCTATAAAAAGTGTTGCGCGTCGGTCGGTCCATTACGCTTAAGACTGAAATAGCATTTCGATGTGTCTGTTAAAAGAGCATGTTCGTCGCTACTTTGCGCTTAATTTTGAAATAGCGCTTGTGTTCATATAGTTGATTTAAGATTGAAATATTTTTGTCGACTTTATGATTAAGTTTGAAATATTACTTTTGTTGGCCTGTCATACTTACGTTTGAAATAGCATTTTCGTTGGCGTGTCATACTTATATTTGAAATTGCATTTTCATTAGTCTGCCATACTTATGTTTGAAATAGCATTTTCATTTGTTCGTCATATTTATGTTTTAAATATTATCTTCGTTGGTCCATCATAATTACGTTTGAAATAGCATTTTCGTTGGTCCGTCATACTTATGTTTAGAAATATCATTTTCGTTTGTCCGTCATATATATGTTTGAAATAGCATTTTCATTCGTCACTCATACTTATGTTTGAAATAGCATTTTTGTTAGTCCGTCATACTTATGTTTAGAAAGAGCATTTTAGTTTGTCCGTCATACATAGGTTTGAAATAGCATTTTTCTTAGTCCGTCATACTTATGTTTAGAAAGAGCATTTTAGTTTGTCCGTCATACATAGGTTTGAAATAGCATTTTCATTCGTCACTCATACTTATGTTTGAAATAGCATTTTTGTTAGTCCGTCATACTTATGTTTAGAAAGAGCATTTTAGTTTGTCCGTCATACATAGGTTTGAAATAGCATTTTTGTTAGTCCGTCATACTTATGTTTAGAAAGAGCATTTTAGTTTGTCCGTCATACATAGGTTTGAAATAGCATTTTTGTTAGTCCGTCATACTTATGTTTAGAAAGAGCATTTTAGTTTGTCCGTCATACATATGTTTGAAGTAGCATTTTCGTTGGTCCGTCATACATATGTTTAAAATGGCATTTTCGTTATTCCGTCATACTTATGTTTACAATAGCATTTTTGTTGGTCCGTCACATTTATATTTCAAATAGCATTTTCGTTGGTCCGTCACATTTATGTTTCAAATAGCATTTGCGTTGGTCCGTCATACTTATGTTTGAAATAGCGTTTTCGTTGGTCCGTTATACATATGTTTGAAACAGCCATTTCGTCGTTCCGTCATACTTAAGTTTTAAATAGTATTTTCATCAAACAAGCAGATTAAATGGACGCATTCTCGGAAAATCCATTACTGGGCGTAGCTTGAATTCGGCTTAATCGATTTCGACATCTGTGTCGATAAACATATAATTCACACGGATGTGTCTTCGTCTTATCTAGTTGTAATAGATTAGACGCTTGTTTTTTATGATATGCATAGACGGACATACGATCTTCGCTTCTAAACGTACTAGCATCAAATGTTGCGTGGAATAGAGTGAGCCAAATGTGTTACTCAGAAACTTGTAATTCTATTGTTATAGTTTTGGTAATGCGTCGAACAAGTTTATTTTAATATCAATACTCGGTATTAGGCGTCTGAAAACAGATAACAATAATAATTTATTTTTCAGCTGGGAATACATAACTAGGACCGTGCTCTACACGCGGAAAATTAAAATAAACCCTATATTTCTCTGTCAGTGCGAGCGGTAGTTAACTTAACTCTGCATCAACTATGTTTTATTTGTCATAAGGTGTATTGCGTTAAACTATTTTGTTAACTTGTTCTTGTTAAACTTTCTGTTAACTTTTTGGTCAACCATTTTTGATGAATTGTGTTTCTGTTTTCTTTGTCATTCAGTGAAAATCTAGTCGTTCACTTTACATTGATTTTTCATTATTTCCTCCGCATGTAATCACGTGTGCCACAAGTTCATCGCAGTGCCGTCAAGATAATTTTACAGTTTGATTGGGTGTTCTTTGTCCGGTTTTACGGTATATCTCTTCTTTTCCCGGTCATTTATTGCTGAATCCAGTCCATTTGGTAAGTGTTTTATGCTTAAAGTTGTCAATATCTTCAAAAGATGTATGGTGTTTGCTTGAACTATTTATTAATGATGTAAATGTATGCGTATAAAACCGGATACAGTTTCATGTCCTACCCACGATAGGTTCTGGTCAAACTATAGATGTGAGCCGAATTGATATTATAACTCGGAGTTGGAGTGTATCTGGAAGTAATTGCGACTAAAGCGTGACCAGAAAATGCAGTGTCATGGCATATCCGGGAGAGATGTAAAAAAGGAAATTTTCTTTAACTGAATAGCAATGTTGTAGCCTCCAAGTTCATTGTATTTCCAGAATTTGTATTGAACTCCATTGTATTTAATAACGACAAAATCGATGTTTCTTTCCAGGTTGAACATGAAATTGTCCCTTTCCAAGGATTTGGTGAGTCCGGCGTCTGTGTAGACAGCGATTTCCACGATGAGATCTGTCACGTTTTCCGCTTCTCTTTTGACTTTTGTTTTCACATTTCTTGCAAGATTCTCCATTTCTACTTTCATATTGGTTGAATAAAGGTCGTAATTGGTTGACCTTTTCGCCACAAGATACGGGTGTTCCTCGGCAGAGCGTTTGTGTCGATGAGCCAACTCTGTAGGCAGCACATTTACAAGAAATTCCAATTCATTTGTCCTCATTGCTCCTTCCTAGAGAATTGACCCACCCCCACGGGAGAGATTATGCGTAAACCATAGATGGTACCGTTACAAGTACTACCGGGTAGTTCAGTGAATAATAGGACATGATTGGCCTTTCGTTCTGCCCAAAGCTGCCAAATTGGGGGCACAGAACCAGATGACATATCGAGGATAAGCTTTATCTTTTGCCACTAAACTTGATATAATTGTAAACTTCAAGAACTGTCGATGATGTTAGAAGAAAGAGTATTCCACCATTATTTTCCTTGTTTATGGAAAACATAGCTGCAAATTTCTATGGTGAACGAAAGAAAACTAGCTTTATTTTAAAAGCTTAGTTCATCGTATAGATAACGGACTTGATTTGAGAATCCTGTATGCTTTTGTACAACGAGCTTTTAGGCTGTATATTGTGTCTATTGTAACATCAAGTGCTACAATTTGAACTCAATGTAATAAGCGAGTATAAATATTTTATAGTTAAACATGTTCAACACCTGTTGTGACCTATAAATCAATATTGGTTAAATAATTACAAACAATGTGCACAGAAGGTTTGGGAATTTAGGAGTCACCGTTTATGTAAAATAATCATTCGGTTGACGGATATTTAACATGACGACAATATTTGCAACGGGTGGGTTGAGGAACAATTGATTATTACGATTAGTGACGCTTAAAGAGGCAACATCCTGAAATAATTCTACAATTATAAACATATATGTAGACATTCCGAATCATGAGAGACGTGGATGTACTAAGTTTATAAAAAAATGATACATGGCGACATACAAGCGTACATCGGCAGAACTTCATAAGCGAGAAGAAAACTTCAGTTTGTATATAGCGTAACATCTAGCAAAATATGCCACAGTTCGAACTTACTTTATATTCACTCATGGTATTTGTTTTTAACATGTAGTCATGATGTAAATATATGCGCATATCTCCGGATACAGTTCTATGTCATACGCGTGACTTATTCTAGTTTCACCCACAAATCACACCATGAAAGCTACTGCAAATCGGGATCAGTGATGACATTCGAGCAATACTAGAAAAGGTGTGATTCCACATACTTAAATTTCCAAAGTTGAAGCCTAATTTCTGTGTCAGGATATTACTGTTTGATGAAAGATTAATGCGGTAAATAAAAGTATTATTCAAAAATAATATCATTCTATGTCTTCAAATATTAATGCTTTGAGAGATATCAAATGCCAGCTTCTTAATGATGTATTATAAAAACTTTCTTGGATATTATATTTTTTATTTGACACAAAGAAGCTTGAGCGGAGCTGATGCCTTTCACATACGCAAAGAAGCTGGAGCGGCGCTCACGCCTTTCACTGTTGTATATTTATTTACCTCCTATGCAGGAGGTTAAACACAGTGTCAAATTATGTTTTTTTAAGCTCTTCTCCGGGAGGCTGGAGACAAGGTCAGGTGTGGAAAGCCAGGACACAAGGATCAGCGCGCTTTGGTCTACAAAAATGCCTCAGCAGCCCCGTCACCATTCCCGGTACGGGTGCGTCAGACGATCGGCAATAAACTAACCCCTTCTCAAAGAGAAGGTAAAGCCTGGGAGGGTTGGCCTACTGGCAAAGCCACTGTCAGACTGATGTCGAGGACATATCCAGGACTGGTATCAACACACCTACTCAGCCTTGTGCCAGGTAAGTATCATCCTTAAAATGATGAATGCGTATATAGCAATAGCAATGAGAGCCTTTAAAATATGCAAAGCATTAATTATCGCCATTTAAACAATGGTGTCAAAGTTTCAAATTCAATATGTAGTGAATAGAAGGTTGACCACTCTTTTTGGACTACTTTCAAAATCACGAAGTCTCAGTGATCTACCGACGTTAAAAATGCTAATCATATATTTATTCATATGCTAGTGTACACCCTCCGTCATGATGGCAGAAAAAGTATGCTTCGTCAGTGTTCGCACTATTTATATAAAATCAAAGATTTACGTCAGTCATTAAAATTTCCATATATAAATTATTATCATTTCTGATGAACTAAATAAAGAAAACACACACCGTTGACTTTTTATTTATAGCGAAGGATTTATTTCTGAATTCATTTCAGGCGGAGGGGTTTGACTTACTTGCTATTTGCCTGCTCACTTTCCCTCACAATTTGAAATGGTTTCGTCTGGAAGCTAGAAAAAAGCACTTTTTTATCCGCTAACTTTTGTATCACGGGACGAATTAAAATTTATTTACATACAAATAAATACATTTACTATAGAGTGGAGGATACGCAGTACAAACTATATTTTCATTTTTATGTTTTATTAAACAAACATTAAAGATTCCATGTGATAAAATTAAAACTTTATATTTAAACAAAATATTTTAATTACAAAACGTGACATTTATTTGGTTATTTTTTATTAAAATAAATGAAATCTCGATAAGGCATAGGGACATGAAATTTGTTTGTTTACTATTTTCTGCACAGCATCCTTATGTTTAAATAAACATATCGCGTCCACTCGCGTATCCATGAGGATATATGGAAGATGAGAGATCTTAAACTAACCACACTCTATTTCAATCATGTAGTGAATTCCACAGGGAGGATAGATTCACATTTTCAGTTATTTCATAAAATATAAATTTTAATCTCACCCGAAATACCTGCACTAATTTTGAGATCGACTGGTCGATAGCGATTGACGCATAAAAAGGTGGTACTTATGCAGTTTACGAACCGCGTTTTCATCGGCACATTCCGACAGGTTACGTAAACCGCCGGAATGCGCCGAACGAAAACTTCGTTTTTGTTTGTGTCGAAAACACTTGCCAATTAAAAAAACGCTAGAACCAAGCATCGTATGTTAATTTCAACGAAAAAATTCAATGGAAAATTAGAAAAAAACGTAAATTTGTAAAAAAAACTTTCAAAATGTATGACAACATTTTAAATCAAGCAACAAAACACTCATGGTATGTGGTAAGTTTCATGAATAAATATTTTTATTTGGAGAAAATATGGTGCAACAACTGATAGCAAATATTTTTATGATTTTTTTTTAGGAAACATTTTTTTTTTGTTGCCAATTCTTTTCCCACCTTACCGGTTAGGGTTAGGGTTAGGGTTAGGGTTAGGGTTAGGTACTATTTTGGTTAAGGTTAGGTACTTTCTTTTTTAGCAAATTTTATATGGACAACCACAGACGATGGAAAAATAGAAGAAGGAGGGTTAGCGGACGTGGAAGGAAGTTTCTCGACATGGTACACTTAGCACTGCACTCTAATATGGAGACGGAGATATTGTTTCTGTCACCATATAAATTCACGCAAGTAGCTGTCAGTCAGATCTCTGCAATGTTTTCATCGCGTTTTCTAATTGTCGGCTGCTGCAATTTTCGTTGGTAAGCGTTTCGGCTTCTTCCGGCGGTTTACGTAACCTGATGGAATGTGTCGATTAAAACGCGGTTCGTAAACTGCATAAGTACCAGAAAATGGTGCGGCTGCAGTGTGTATTTGAACCTGACCTGCCAATTTTACAGTCTTACGATAGGAGTCACCAATTGTCGGGCAATGGACAAGCATCGAATTGTGTATCATTTGAGACAGGATAGCAAAAAATAAAAAATAAAACTGGTCTAATTTTTATTTAATTGCTACTTATTATCACAGTCAGCAGGGTGTTTTAACTAAAAAAGAAATGACCACTTCCAAGCGATCTCTAGTTTTGATCTTTTGTGGAGATAATTGGTTTCGATTCTAGTGGGCGTATTGATCTCGGGATTGGTTACCTTAGAAGTAACGTGATCGTAACAAAAAAAAAAGAGGTTCCTCCTTTTGGAGTCAGTCCTTCTTGGTGATGGGCGTATAACTCGTGGATCCTGTCCACACAATGTTGTAAGCAAGTAAGTTCACCTTTGTGCTTAGCCTCCCTTTTCTTTACTAATAGTGATATGTGGTACAATGCGATTCTGTATTACACTTTTATTGGGGCATTCATAATATATCTTGGTTATATAGGGTGGGCAAAAATAAGGGTCCTATTTTTAAAAATTCATAACTTTTTTATTTATTGATTTTTTTAAATTTTTTTTTAGAATAAGTAAAGGACCCCTTCCGAAGCAAGCATGAGCCGTATTAACCCTAAGGAACGTACCCTCATTTAGAAAACATTATTTTTGCTTAAAAAACTCAAAACAGTGTAAAAAACAATACTTTAGTTTTTGTAAGTTTTAAGAAGTGTTTTTCGGCTAAAATTTGTTTTGTTTATTTCAAAAAATCTCGGAAGGGTCAATCTACACACACATAAAGTTTGGTGAGTTTAACTTTTATTTTGTGGAAGTTATTCAAATTCAAGTTATTCAAATTTAAAGATAGGACCCTTATTTTGGCCCACCCTGTATTAATCTCCTTATGATTTCTATATACAATCGTTTTTCTTGTTCCCGATGCCTTTTCATTCATTATTATCGTGCGCGTACATTCAGTGTTATTGCATCATAGATATACCAATGCTAACACGTCGTGACTAAGAAATATTACCTCTCAGAATGGTTAACATACCCCGCAATGTAGCGTAGCTTTTAATATGCAATGGTAACTCATTTAACACGGACTGACGATTTGGTGTTCCGTATTCAAATTTTATCGGTTCCAATGCATTTTCTTTCATATGTCTCGCATCAGTTTCAAATAGAATTTTTATCGCTAAACTTGGAGATTCAATAGATGTGTGATTATTATTTTCGATGCGTGGAAGTATTTAAGAAAGAGGCTCTGTATGTGGGGCTCTGTCAACATTAAGTTTTAAATAGTATTTTCGGCAATCAACGAAGCTTAAGTTTGAAATAGCGTTTGCATTTAAGTTTGGGATAAAATTGTTGTCAGTATGCTATGTTTAAGTTTAAAATAACATGTTTGTCGATTTGTCACGCTTAAGTTTTAAATAGCGTTTGCATTCAAGTTTGTGATAAAATTGTTGTCAGTATGCTATGTTTAAGTTTAAAATAACATTTTTGTCGATCTGTCACGCTTAAGTTTGAAATAGCATAGTCATCGGTCTGTGATCTCTAAGTTTGAAGTGATACAACTTTCACAGTTGATGTTTAGAACTTTCCCGTGGTCACATCTGTGAGACTATGATCTAAAAGAACAAAGCGAGTAAAAATCGTCACATACTGATTCCTACTAATTACATTTTGTACTTTAAAGTCTGACTTTAATTCTTGCTAGGAGTAAAGTTTAGTATATGTTCTGCCCTCGGCCGGAGAAAAGGAAATTCTTTTGAGTTGGGCAAGTTTTAGTTTTGTCCCACCAAGATGACCCCATATAAAAAGTGAAATTCTGTCTAACTTTGACCTGATGGCAAATAAAAAACGATTAAACAAAGGTTTTTCCTAATTCATTCGGTTTCAATAAGTAAATAAAACTCAGTTCCGTTTAAAAGAAATTCTTCTATTTTATTCTTGAACTTTTGTCGCGCTGAATTACTTTCGATTCAACAGTTTTCGGTGACTGCTGCGTTACGACAATCGCGATTCACGAATCATTAAAAGTGACATTTCTAAAGACGTGTATCTCGAATTTGGAACAAGTGGACATTTGATGATAATCGATAGTATAGTGTGATTGCGGATTTGGAAAGACGGGGAACGAGGAAATAAAGAAGAAAAAGAACGAAGAAAAAATAAAGAAAGGAAAAGAAAGAAAAATAAGTGAAAAAAGAAAAAGAAAAAAGAAAGCAAAAACAAAACAGACAAAAAAGAAGACAAAATTAGAAAATGAAAAAAAGAAAAAAAAGAAAAACAAGAAAAACAAGAAAAAGATAAAAGGTGCAATCTCGAAAATCAGAAGAAAGAGAAGAAAATGAAGAATGAGTAGAAGATGTGTTAGTTTATGAATTAAAAAGAATGAAGAAAACGAGAAGAATATGGATTAAAAAAGAAGGAGAAGAAGAAGAAAAAAGAACGACAAAAGGGGAGGAGAACAAAATAAGAAGAAAAAGAAGAAGGAGAATAGCATTACAAATACGAAGAAAAAGAAGAAAATGGAGAAGAAGTATGGCGAAAAGAAGTCGAAGAAGAAAAAGAATACCAAGAAGAAGGAGGATATGAAGAAGAAAAAGAAGAAGAAAATGAAGAAGGAGAAGAAAATTAAGAAGAAGAAGAAGAAGAAGAAGTATACCATTACCAATACGAAGAAGAAGAAGAAGAAGAAGAAGATAAAGAATACTAAGAAGAAGAAAAGAAATACATCAAGAAGAAGACGAAGAAGAAAAAGATGAATACCAAGAAGAAGGAGGATATGAAGAAGAAGAAGAAGAAGAAGAAGAAGAAGAAGAAGAAGAAGAAGAAGAAAGAAAGAAAAGGGAGAAAAAGAATAAGAAGAAAATGAATTCTATGAAACCGTCATCACATCATTGGCAGGCGAGACACTTTATCCCAAAGCAATCATTAAATGCCTTCAAAGTTGACGCTACCATATAAAAGAGAAACAATTTTGAAGATACATATCCACTGTTTGGTTCATCTCTTTTACGGCATATCAACCTTTTCGTCCATGCATTTTAAAAAGATTTATTGAAAACAAAAATTGCTATTTTACTCAGAGCTCGACAGGAAATTGTTAGTTTCCATCTTTATCAATATATGATCAGTTTGTTTTACGGCATATCAACTATTTTTTCCATCAGAAACTATATTATTCATAACTAAGAAATTGCCAAAAGAATGATGCTGGAGAGTTGGTATGAAAGTTAAATGTTATATACCTTACAAAATAGATTAGAATTGTGTATCAAGGCAAACAAGCGCTTTATATTATGCAAACTTGTTATTGTGTAAAGAATGTTTAAAATTTTAGAAAAAATAAGTTCGTTGTGTTTTTATGCTATTAGATTTCCATCTTGAAGACGAGATGAAAAAAACATCCTTTTTCTAATACCAAATAATTACTAGATCAAAGATGAAATTATTTCAGACAGAAATGATGACCGTCATCTATTAAAATGTAGCGTTTAACAATGCCCTTCGAAGCATTTTGTTTATCAGTACTACACCAACTACTGTGACTTCAGCAGATAAATGCGACTCCGTGAATATACCTTCTTTTTACAAAGGCCACGGTATAACCTATGACTGAATCAGTTGAAGCCGTGGAAAGTACACGTGGAAGGTTGATAGTATCGTGGTAGTGAATACTTTGTGCATTGTTTCATACTGTATGTGATGCTAAAGCCTCACATTGAAACGAAGCTGAATTCGGAACATTATACCTTACGAGGTTTAACAGGGTCATACCGCCAAGCAAGCTACCTAAACATGTGTGACGGAAAAAGTGATAGGAAGTTGATCACGGTAAACTGGTACTTAAAAATGTTTTCCTGGGGTTCAACAACTTCTCCGTGGCAATGTTACATGCGGCTTACATCACTGGATTCAGAGATACTGCTCCAAGTCAGGGAAACAAATCCGGTAATTAGCATACGGAGACTGTCAGGGGAACACTGCAACTTACACTCAAGTGTGGTTCGTCATCTTCACGATTTTTCAAAAGGAATGGGGACCTGCCTAATTACCAAAATGTTGCGAAACACACATATATCTTACAAAATACACTCTGTTCCGCCATATACCAACAAAATTTCAAATATGGAAAAATCTAATGATTTTTATATTACAAATTCTGATCGACTACGAACATTTTGCTGAACTGTATGATAACAATATAGAACGTGTCAAATGTTGGTTGCAATCTTTGAACAGTTGCGAAGTTGAGACATTTCCCAAGATTCCGAACATATGAAAACCTTAAATTACAATACCATGTTTATCTTCTTTAAATCATCTTCCGTTTCACGTGTCAGTAGATAAGAGTAACGTCCATATATGAAATGTCGGATGGAGACTCAGGGGGGAAATTGGGCAGAGAGATAGCGAGTCGTCAAATAATCGTTTTGATACTTGTATCTAACGTTAAAGAAAAATAGATGTTTTATGGGGGCCAAGATATTATGTTCTCAAATGTCATTATGGATTAAAAGCCTCGTAGATCGGTTAGCTATAAGACGGTTATAAAAATAAAAAAATATTAAATGGTCGCCATATTTCCACCATTTTTTTCGCAAGCAATTTCATTATCTAAAAAGAAAGAGGTGGGCAGACTTATAGAATCTTCTTAATCTGTGACTATATAGTTTTCCACCTGGTCGCTTTAAAAGTTTTATAAATGATTATTATTTGGTAAGGGTTTTGAACCGTCTGTTCGCTTACGTGAAATTTCTGATTGGACTTGTCGAATGGATGTGATTGCTTAGGAGAGTCAGGAGCAAGTGGTGTTGACCCTGTCAGTCATTGAAGGGGCTGGATGTAATATCCTAAAGTTGACAGCGTCTAGCAAGGACGAAGCAGTTTATAAATGAGATTGTTTGAAAGTTACCAAAGATCCGCAAATGGCTGGAGTTGCGGAAAACGTTGGTTGACAAACAGTAGATGGGCGGGTAAGATTAAAATGGCTATATAGTTAAGTAACTTCGATCCTAATCAAACTTCACCTTTGTTTGTTTGTTTTCTTTTCTTTGGTAAGCGAGTCGGACTCCTACAAACAGCTCACGAATATCGTGCCTCAGGATCGTCTGGTCTGCATGAAGTCCACATTGTTGGTCGCAGTTATTCGTTACCTGCGAGATTTCAGATTTTGCCATCGACACCGAGAGCAGTAATGCTAAGCAGTTGCATGCGAAGTCGAGGAAGGTTTGGCCTACAACACACAAAAGAATGGCGTAGAAGGAAGCTCACTCGAAGAGGAAAAAACACGCCTTTTACATTCATCCCTCTTGCCGTTATATTCTTGCTTACTCACTCATGGAAATTTTTCCACTGCATAAGACAAGCATTTTGGCGCATGCGTATTGGAGTCTCTGCAAACAGCGAACTTACAAGAGGGCAACTGACGTTTTTGGTAAATTATTGTTTGTCTTCGTCTTCAGAATTTTGCCGTTCATGTTTGCTACTACTACAGTTTCTATCAGAACGTCGACTACAGCTAATAATCGTTCCAGCAGCTTACTAATTATATAAATGTCAGTCATTGATAGGCCTCCGCGAAGCTTCTAAAAGAGTGACTAGTAAGGATGAAGGTGTTGATCAATGCGAGCGTGTCATGAAGTTCACACGAGTCCGCAAATGGCTGGGGTTGCTTAGAAATCATGATACAGAGTTTATCTTCAGAAACTCTGAGTTCAGGATACGGTTTAAAGCTTATTAAAATCAGAGCTAACAGACGTTACGTAGGGGTGTATAATACTCTTTGTAAGGTCTCTATGTAAAACAAGATAAATATGACCCCCTTAAGACAGTCTGTATAGGTAAGGGATAATTCTTATCAAGCTTAAAGTGCGTGGGTTTTATACCCCATCAATGGCGGACAGACAGAACATTTACAACTTTTATAGAACTATTTCTATATGTATTATAAAGGTGTGTTTGTTGAGATTATTCGAACTACTGTTCTCTTGGATGTTATTCTCACAGTAATATATAATAATAAGTAATAAGACTACACATTTAAACACCAGAATAGGTTTAAAGCTCCTATAATCCATGCTACAATTGTCCGTAAGGACCTGTGACGTAACAGATATAAATGCTAAGTTATAATCAGATTGAAGTGACAGTTTTCTAGAGGTTGAAGATTCAGTCCTCAGCGTGAGCGATACTA